>OU343223.1:192459488-192618446 GCA_910596185.1 Chrysanthemum makinoi
GATCATTCTATCATCTGAAGTTGTTTAAACAACAATTCATCCTCCGTGGGACTTAACGACCCAGGAATCCCCTATATTCCTCTGATCTTAAATTGCATTTGTGCTTAACCTGTTTTGAGTTTGTTACGGTCGGCCATTCACAAGTGGCAGGCTTGTGTGAGGTAGCTTGACGGTTCAGCACAGATCATAAAGCAATATATGTTTTCTTTCCTAGGAACCCTAAGCTGTACATACTTATCATCAGGCATTTTAAAATCAGGAGATAACACCACATCTTCAGTACCAAAACCTCCAAGTCCTCAAGCTGATACAGAAAAAGGGAAGACTCCTGTACTTGTACCTTATGATGAAAGCTCGGAGAGTGATAAGAGCCACGGGAAAATGTATACAAGAAGATGATCAAATTCCTTAGACACCAACACAAAGCTGAAGAATTTGCTAAAGACCAAATGGGTGGTCCCGGAGGATCAAGTGTGCTTGCCCACTCTAACCATCTCGATGCAGTTAATCAACCCGAAAAGGGAGCGGTGCCACCACTCTTGTGCAACACAAAAGCTTGGGAGGATACTATCGAATATGAGTTTGAGGAGCGGCTGAGAAGTCCGAAACAGATCAAGATGTTGATTATGATACGTTTCTTCTAGATAGTCCTGCACGATCAAAGGAAGAAACCTCTGAACCTCCGAAGGATCCAAGTCTCCTCATATCTCTTCATCATCAGTTCGTCTTCACTCTTCACCACCACCACCATCAAAAAGATCAACAAAATCATCATCCAGATTAGTGAAGAAGCCACCTCGATCTTGGATTTCTCAAACTCATAAAAGAATTGTGAAAGCTGTCAAACAAGTCACAAAGAAAGACGTGCTCAACAAGAAGTTGAATTTCTTTCTTGATGATCACATACTGACATCTATGACGAGAATGAAAAGATGCAAGGAGAAAGGAAGTTTTTTCAGGAATTCATGAAAAATCACCGTCAAGAGGAACTGAACGATATGATCGAAGGATACACGAAAAAGTACCTTCTGGAGTGCGTTCCTAAAGTCCAAGGAGCTGTTCACCCACAACTTTATCCAAATCTTTGCAATCGCCAAGCAAACTATTCGATCAACGCCCTTAACTGTCTCAATCAATCCAACCGATCCGGTAGTTTTCTCAAATAATGAATTGGTGGCCAAGCTTGTAACACAAATGTCGTTACGATCATCAATGTTCAATTCTGAAGAAGCAAAATTGTTTCAAGCATTGCTGGACTACCAACTTCAAGAAGCTTGTAGATTCGAAGCTGAAAAGTCTAAACGTCCTATAGACGATGAAGACAAGAGAATGATAAAGACTCTGCACCCCAAACGTCATAAGCAGTCTGTGAATCTTCTTTGATGCAACCTCCTCCCGAACGGCCTCCTGTTCAACAAAATCTCCTCCTCCTCGTCTTCTACTGAAAAACCTCAGGACGATTCTGAGTTACCACCCTGACTCCGAAAACCGATATCACTTGAGTATACAGGTGGTGACGATGAAGAGGTCCTTGAGCCCCTACAACACCCCACCTCTCCCAAACAAGTTCAGAAACCAGAATCATCATCTAGGCCTTCGAAAAGAAGAAGAAGAAAGAAGACGCTTCAGACTGACGTCTATCATGGCTAGATACGATAAAACACAGGAATTTGAATGGTTTTGCTACTCTTGTGTAACAACACTCCCTCCCTGAAGAGGTCAGGATTTGGTAGACGGTTCACATTGGAGCATGCTAAAATCTGCAAGAAATTCCCTGTGAAGAAAATGACGAAATCTGGCTGAGCGAATCAAGAATGACGTTTCAACTTCTAAAAAACGCTCTGAAAGTGCCCTCGAGGTCGAATATCACCTTGAAAACATTGCTCGAGCTATGTCTTACAACATGGATTGGCTCAACCCGGAAGCAAACATTGACTTCACACAAAGGGACAACCCTCCATACTAGACCGATTGGACCAACCTCTACCAACCCTTGGCCAAACCAGCTGAACCCAGGATTCCTTTCAAATATTTCTTCAACAAGACTTGGATTTCTTCTTGACAGGTGGCGATGATTCAAGAAAATATGCTACTCATTGACAATTCCATTCCCAGCAAAGCTGTCTTACTCAAATGCATAGCCATTGAGGAACGTGCCAATCAACTTTTTCTCAACACAGTGGACCGCATACGACCAGCATGCATTGTATGGGATTCATCACTGGCCAGAACGCCGACGAATCTACTACAGAAGCTATAAGGTTCAGAAGTCTCAACATGCTTGTATAGTTCTAAGGATATTGTTGCCATCAAACCACGTTTGACCTTTCGTCTAAATGGGACTACACATTCCTAAAGAAGATCGTAGTCAAACGACAAGATGAACGAGACTATACTTTCTCTGAAGCTGACTTTGAGAATTTGTCTCTCAATGACATAGAAGACATGTACCTTGCCAAAGTACAGGGTCACATGAGACAATTCTCAACTGCAGTACAACGCGAATTTATCAAGTCACTTTCATCTTCATAAACGCATTGTCATCAAGGAACGTGTAGAAGATCCCATCTTGCTTTTGAATCTTATCAGACGCGTGTCAACTTCACTCCTCCAAGCTTGATCTTCCCGATATCAACCAGCTATCTCAATATACACTCATCACAAACCTTTCGCGTTGTTACCGTAGGGAACTTCAAAGAAACTGCTTAATGGCGTGTAGCGAACTCCACAAGTTCGGGGATCACACTTTGAAGCTGGTTAGGGATGGAATGGCATACATGTTGAAGGATATAAGCCATAAATTGGGTCTCCTAACGCTGGAATTCTCGAGGAAAGGAGATGTGAGACGGATCATCACAATGATTGATGAACGGTTGTTTCGAAGGATCATGTCAAGACGATTGGAGAGTTATGTCAGTGGTCGACCCAGGATTAACATAACCAGCTTTCAACGCCCTGTGCACACTCCTGGGAACATCACTGCACTTCCTGGTACCCCCTGAATTGCTTCCTTCATATAATTTTGGATGTTTGATTGATTATGTTAATGGCTTGTGCACACATTCACAGTGTACAGACCCGTACTTGTAAATAAAGGACCTGTTGTACGCTTCATTGCCACAATCCTTATAAAAGGAGAGCGAAAAAAAAAGCTTTTTGACTTAGTAAAACCTATCAAACCTTTCACTTTTCAAGGTTTTGCTCAAAAGTACTTTCCCTTATGATTTTCAAAACCTCAACCGTTTATATCACTCGTTGAGGGGGAGTACTTGACTTAAAACTTTGTTCAAAAATTGTTCCAGTGGTCATTCTTCCCGCAACACTCGAAATGGTCATATTTATTCTCAACTTTTTTCAAAATAACATCCACCTATGCCATTTTTGAGGGAGAAAATACGTGATAAGAAATATGTTGTGAAAAAGCAATGATCATTGTACTATAGACTTAACCCATGAATTGGACGAGATCTTAATGTTAGTTACTCTAAAAGACTTGTCCGGGATGGTAATAATTTCAAGCTAGTTCGCTATGTGGTAAACGTGTCTCGCATAGGACTTGTCTGAGTAGAATGTACCATTCGAGAAACTCTTGGTAGACATAAACTCTGACGGGTTTGAACGACCTTCGAGGATTGTCTACTCCTTCAAGGTAGTTATTAGAGCTAGTTGTCACCTAAAAGCTGACAATGCAACTCTTTAACTATGCACGTAACCTGTCTCCGGCGGGGATTGTCTATCTTGAGTTGATCAATTCAAAAGTGCGCGCTCTTTCCTCACTGTGCATTTTAACCGTTAAAAATCTTAAGCACATGTGGAGGGGGAGTATTTATGCAAAATCTTATCTCAACAGTGGGTACTAAAGTGTTTTTCATTCATAAACACTGTGAGAGATTTTTCAATCAGTTGGTTTTTTATGGCAACATAGTTAGTCAGGAGTTTATAAGGTGAAGGTTAGGAAAACCGTCCTATGATCCGCCAGAGCCGGCATGGATCTACCCGGACACCACAAATAGTTAGTATTTAAAGTCCTTAGTTATGATTGTAAAAAGGAGAAAATGAAATCTGTAGAAAAGAATGAGTGCAGAATTAAAAAGAAACGCAAAGAAAAGGGTGAAAAGAAATAGCCCCTCAGATTCTTCAACTTAGGGCAGACACCGGTTTCAATTCATATGCTACTGGGTTGTCACTTAGTACGCCGGTATTGAAGATTAAAAGGTCGTCATGGACCCATTGAAGCATGCACTAAAACTTTTATCCACTCAGTTCTCTTAACAGAAGCTTGTTTCATCTCACTGGAACCCTAACGTAACTATCAACTTTCTCTTTGAGATTGCTTGTTATTGAGAGGAGACCCTCTCCCTAGTCTCCCTCAGGAAAACCAAAACGCACTATTGAGTCTAGAGCCACGAGATTCATCAAAAGATCTCTTAGGTACACTTGACATTTCATGTAACGCCCCGACCCGACAAGGGTAAAGGAATCACAAACAATGGTGTCATATCAAAGCAAACATAAATATCCAAAAGAAGTCTTAACATAAATGCGGAATAATTCAAGTCAACATGACTTCAATACATAGATCCCAGCGGAAAATAAACTCCAACAAAATATCTGAAATAATGAAGTCTTAAATAGCATCATAGATCAAAGCTAAAATCTCTAAGTAAGTCCACTCATGCACTCATCCCAAAGCAAAACCCCAGCTTCAATGCTTAGATACCTCCGCGGAAGAAAAAAGAAATGCGGCTGAGCTTCAAAAGCTCAGTGAACAGATGTAAAAGCAAAGCGAATACGAAACAATATCGAATACGAAATATAGTGAACGAAAAATAGCAAAATCATAATCATTTTCAAAGTATAAATCAGAATTAACGAATAAAGTTTATAGTTAACTACCACGAGCCCAGAAACAAATATCATATCATAATCATATTCACATAAGGCAACATTTGTAGGGGAGACCTACCAGAGTTATGAAGGACGTGCATGCACGCAGCATCAATCATCAGATAACAGATAACATATAACAGATAACAGATAACAGATCTAGGATGCATCCATACGCCCCACAGACAGATATTGGTCATATAACATAACTTGAGCTCATAACAGATAACAGATAAGGACGTGGCAGAACATCACTCTACTACCCTAGAGTCATGTCAGAGGTGCATCACTGACACGGACATGAAACCCCCATGACTAGTGAAATATTGGCTCGGGTGTCAAACTATCTTAGGTCAAATCAGAATGTCAAAACTGACACAGATCATACTTTTATCAAAGATTAATCATATTTTCAAAATCAGAGTTTTCATATCATATAGTTCAAAATCAGATGTTTCACAATTCAGAAATCGAAGTTTCAATAAGCACAGCTCAAACAAACAAAATGGGGTTCATAGCAAAGGCTTAGGAAACCTTAATATAAAAGCTAACGAAAGAAAACGTTATAAGAAACCTTTACTGAAAAGGTCAGAATATCTGTACCTTATTCCAAAGCAAATGACCAAAAAGCAGAAATACGGAAAGCAAAGGATTACTCCTTCTTCACAGAACCTATACACATTAACGTCGTACATGTTTATTTATGATTCCATAATCGTCGAAATGATCTTTTAAATATTTGGTGTTTATACTTAATGTATTCAGTGATCTTATTATTTAGGTTTTATGATTAAATGAGACTTAAGTGTTTTATAACCAATTATAGTAGATTAGGGTTCATTATGTCATTTATTAAAGTTTAGGGTTAAATGTGAAAATAGTTTTAAAGTCATAACTCACACATGAAATAACGAATTAATTAATCAGCTTCAACCCTAATCGACTCTCATTTATGTTCTAGGGTTTTCTCATTCTTTTAATATCATATCAATGTGCATTTACTTTACATGCTACGTCATTTAATGACTCATTACTCTTGTTTATTTACTCAACACATTCATGTCTTAACCATACGTTACTTTACACATATTATCGTCAACTTTTATATCCCATGCACGTTTATGATTTCATGTGACTACACAAGTTACTTATTATCCGGATTAGATATACATCTACACACACATGCACATATTTCGACTAGATATGACCACGTACTACGTTTACATATCGACAAGCTCACTTGACTCAAACAACACCGCATGTACACGGTTCACCAACCATTTAGGGTTCGGTTCACACATCACTTAGGGTTTAGGTTTTGCATGACCTTTACTCATTTAATACACTCCACAACTCTTACATGTTTCGGTTAATACATAGGTTTCGGCTAATATGTTTTACGCAAACCCTAATTCTTCTACATACTTTACATATTCACGTTTGCATGTTCACATAGGTCCGATTTATTTATATATGTGGTTCGGTTCTAAGCCGACTATTAAGATCCGATTCATACAATACGTATTACATACATGCTCTTTAATATTATAAGGTTCAATTCATATTTGTTTTGTTCTCGTTTCATATGGTTCGGCCCAAAAGAACACAAGCTCGACTAAAACAAAACATATACAATATATATACTTTAGGTGTTATCAAAGGAAAACAGAAAACATGTTATACCTTAGCTCGTTGGAAACAAGTCTCGACACCAAGGAGTTAGGGCTTCGGCCGAATGAAAAGAAAAGAAAAGAGGCAAAAACTAGGGTTCCAAATTATGTTTAATGTGTTGTATTTATAGTGGTACAAATTTGGTTAGGCTTGAGGGGGTGTGGGCTTCGGCTTGGGTCCAACCGAACAAACAAACCCACGCCCTTATGGGCTTTCGTACTCACTAGTCCACCGGACAAATTACACGGCCCAACATGGTTTACCAATAAACGAAAACAAGGCCCATACGATTGTCCCAACTATTTAACGAGACGTTTAACTTCCGTCATACAATGTCGATCACGTACACATATTCGTTAAGTTTTAATTAAGATAGTTAAGTTTTTAATTTCGTTAAATGATATAATATCTTTTACATTTTATAAATTTCGATTTCAAGGTTATTTTAGTCTTTATTCATGTTTTAGATTTTCAGGTTTTACAACTCTTCCCCCTCTAAAAGAAGAATTTTCGTCCTCGAAAATTGAAATGAAACGAAACGAAAACGAAATGAGAACATACCAAACTATTCAAAGAAATGAGGATAACTAGCTCGCATCGACTCTTCGGTTTCCCAAGTAGCCTCACGCTCCGGGTGATTTTTCCAAAGAATCTTAACGAACGGAAGACTTTATTTCTCATTACTCTTTCTTGCCTTTCTAAAATAGCTTCCGGTTCTTCAGATAAAGACATATCGGATTGAATTTGATCAAACGGATAAGAAGCAACGTGTAACGGATGATAGTTGTATCCCCTTAGGAGAGATACATGGAAAAAGTCATGAACATGCGATAACTGAGGCGGAAGTGCTAACCGATACGAAACTTCTCCTATACGTTCCAGAATTTCAAACGGACCGATGAATCGAGGACTAAGCTTGCCCTTGATTCCAAAACGTTTCACACCTCTAAACGGCGAGAACTTTCAGAAAATACACGATCTCCAACACGAAATTCTAAATCACGACGATGCTTGTCGGCATAACTTTTCTGACGAGACCTAGCCTCCTTCAACTTTTCTCTAGCAACAGCTACTTTCTCATTACTGATCTCAATCATTTCCGGACCTTCAATTAAACGTTCACCTACTTCATCCCAACAAGTAGGTGATCTACATTTTCTCCCATAAAGAAGTTCAAACGGTGCTGCCTTAATGCTAGCATGCCAACTGTTGTTGTATGCAAACTCTACTAACCACAAATATTCATCCCAGCTGCCCGTCCATTCTAAAGCACAAGCCCTTAGCATGTCCTCTAAGGTCTGAATAGTCCTCTCTGACTGACCATCATCTTTGAGGATGAAATGTTGTACTGAAATTAAGTCGAGTACCCCAAGCTTTTTGCAAACCTTTCCAGAAACGGGAAGTAAAACGCGGATCTCTGTCGGACACAATAGATGCCGGAGTACCATGAAGCCTAACGATCTCTTGTTGAAAAATTTCCGCCAATCTACCAATACCATAATCCTTTCTAATTGGTAAAAAATGAGCAGATTTGGTTAGTCGATCAACAACTACCCAAATCGCATCATGCTTCTTCCGAGTAAGAGGTAGCCCAGTTACGAAATCCATAGATATCTTATCCCACTTCCATGTTGGAATATCCAATGGCTGTAACAGTCCACTAGCCCTTTGATGTTCAATCTTAACCTGCTGACAAATCATACACTTCGATACAAACGTCGCCACATCTTGCTTCATGCCATTCCACCAGAAGTACTGCTTCAAATCCCTATACATCTTGGTAGAACCAGGATGGATAGTGAAAGGAGAACTATGAGCTTCAGTCATCACTTTCTCGCGAAGTACCGGATCATTAGGAACACAAAGCCTATCTTCATACCATACAATTCCGTCATTATCAACCTTAAACTCCGTCTGCTTACCTTCTTCAACATTTTGCGCCACGGCCCACAGCTCACCATCATCTTTCTGAGCTTCTTTAATTTGCAGTATAAGGTTCGACTCCACCTTCATACTAGCCCAGTATCCATCAAAACCTCGTACACACAACTCAACATCCAAACGCTCTAAGTCACGAAGAATCCTAGGTTCAATCTCAATACTTGCAAGAATGCCTGATTTCCGGCTAAGTGCGTCAGCAACTACATTAGCCTTACCGGGATGGTACTGAATGTTGGTGTCATAATCCTTAAGAAGTTCTAACCATCTTCTTTGTCTCATGTTAAGTTCTTTCTGAGTGAAAATATACTTGAGACTCTTATGGTCAGTGAAAATATCACACGTCTCTCCATACAAGTAATGTCTCCAGATCTTCAACGCGAACACCACTGCAGCTAACTCAAGGTCATGAGTTGGGTAATTCTCCTCATAAGGTTTCAGTTGTCTTGAAGCGTAAGCTATCACCTTTCCATGTTGCATCAAAACACAGCCCAATCCTTTCTTAGATGCATCACTGTAATCTGGAATCCTCCAGAACAAGATGGAAGAGTCAAAATAGGAGCGGACACCAATCTCCGTTTCAACTCTTCAAAACTCTCTTCTCGTTCATCCGTCCATACAAACTTTTCACCTTTTCTCATCAGTTGGTAGGGGTAAGCTAAACGAGAGAAACCTTCAACAAAACGTCTGTAGTAGCCAGCAAGTCCTAGAAAACTCCTAACCTCAGTCACTGTCGTAGGTCTTGGCCATTTAGTGATAGCCTCAACCTTAGACGGATCCATGGTGATACCATCAGTAGATACAATATGACCAAGGAAAGCGACTTGTTTTAACCAAAACTCGCACTTCGAAAATTTGGCGTACAACTTCTTCTTCCTCAGAATCTCCAAAACTATCCAGAGATGTTGCTCATGCTCTTCTTCAGACTTGGAGTAAACCAAAATGTCGTCGATGAAAACATAACAACTTATCGAGGAACTCATGGAAAACACGATTCATTAGGTCCATAAGCACAGCAGGCGCATTTGTCAAACCAAAAGGCATAACGAGAAATTCATAATGACCATATCTGGTACGAAACGCGGTCTTAGGAACATCTTGCTCCCTCACACGTAGCTGGTGATAACCAGATCTCAGATCAATCTTAGAAAAGAACTGCTCCTTGCAGTTGATCAACAAATCATCATACGCGGCAGAGGATAATGGTTTCGAATGGTAATACGGTTGAGTTCACGGTAGTCGATACATAGACGCATGCTTCCATCCTTCTTCTTCACAAACAAAACAGGTGCACCCCATGGAGAAACACTGGGTCGAATAAATCCATTCTCTATCATCTCTTGCAGCTGTTCCTTCAACTCCTTCAGTTCTACAGGTGCCATACGATACGGAGCCTTCGAAATCGGTTCAGCACCAGGAAATAATTCAATGCTAAACTCAACTTCTCCTGGGGGAAACCGGAAGTTCATCGGAAAAACGTCGTGAATTCACAAACAATAGAAAGATTTTCAATGTTAGGACTCTCCAAAGATGTGTCCTTAACAGATGCCAGAAAACACCTGCACCCATGAGCAATCATAGTCCGTGCCTTCATAGCGGAAATGAGCTTAACAGATTTGAGGGTTTGAGAACCATAATAAACAAATTCAGGATGTTTTATGTCTCCAAAGATCACAGTTCTAGCATAGCATCAATTGAAGCTCTATTATAAGCCAACCAATCCATGCCTAGAATGATATCAAAGTCGACCATATCGAGAGGATACAGATTTGCAGAGCGAATACATCTCAAAACGAAGAGGGTACTTAACGTATTTATGATCAATGATCATGTGGTTTTTCATAGGCGTAGAAATTGATAAGTGATTTGTTAGTGGTTTGGGAGTCATATTAAGTTTCTTAGCAAATGTGACAGATATAATGGAGTGTGTGGCACCGGTATCAAATAGAACGAAGACAGTAAAATCACCAATGTAAAGAGTGCCCGTAATGGTACCTGAAGTGCGCTCCGCCTGATTCCGAGTAGTAGCATAAACACGTCCAGTAGTAGGTGGCGGCTTGATGTAGTTTCCAGGAATCGCCGGGTTCCTCTTAGGGCAATCCTTGATCTTGTGAGTAGTGGAACCACAAGAGAAACATCCACCAGTGGCCTTGAAACACTGCCCCGGATGAGCCTTTCCACAAGTAGTACAGAGAGGCGGGGGAGGCAAAACTTCAGCTGTCCTTTGCTGACCAGAAGATCCTGAAGCACGACCCTGATATGATCCTCGAGATGACTGATCCTTGTTGTAACGCTGGTTATTGTTACCTTGATTCTGACGATCATTTCCATTTCTACCAGCATTTCTATTATCCTGACTCCTCGCCTCAGGGCGCCTAGAGTCCACATTCCTTCCTGACTGACCCCGCTGATCATAACTCCTATCCACTTGACCCCTCGAATCATAACTCCTGCCAGAATTTCCCTTATAATCATTACTTTGAGTCCTACCTTGAATCCGATCACCATCACGGTTACGCTTGTTGGAACCCGAAACCTCATGAAAGATCTCAATGTTACGAGCTGCGTCATTGCAGGCCGACACATCCTCATACTCAATATTAAGCAGTCGGTCCAACACCCACTTCTTCAGTCCCCACTTGAAGTGCTTAGCTTGGCGCCTACCATCTCCAGCAATCGTTCCCACAAAACTTACCAGCCTCATAAACCTACCCATGTACTCATTGGAGTTCTCATGATCAAACTGGTAGATTGCCTGATAATCCCTCTCATACCTTTGCTGCTCAGCGTCAGGGAAGTAACGGTTATAGAAGATAGTCCGAAACTCAGTCCAAGTACAAGTAATAGCAAAAGCATCTCCTCCTCTCGCCTGTTTGAGTGCCTTCCACCAATTCAATGCATCACCTTCCAACTTAAATGTAGCCAAACGGGTCTTAAATTCATCTCCACAACCCAGTACTTCAAACAGCTTCTCAATATGAGTGATCCAGTCCTCGGCCTCAGTGGGAGTAGCAGCAGTGCTAAAAGAAAGAGGCTTGAGCTTATCGAAACGCTCGAGCCAAGTATGAATGCCTGTGGGTTGATTACCTCCACCACTACCCGAAGCACCAGTCTGGTTGCGAATGTTGTTGATCACCTGTGTCATCATCTCAGGTGTGGTAAGACCAGGGAAAAGAGTGTTGAGAGCATTAGCAATCGCAGCATCCAAGTTAGGAGCATCATCGTCTCCATCCACGTTACCGTTACGACGAGTTTGAACCATCTGAACGATATTCAAACGATTAGCAAAATGAACAAAGGTGAGATACGAAATGGAAGTTCGCAGAAGGAAACCTAAAGTCTACCCAATCCTCACAGATCATAGCCTAAGCTCTAAGGTCTCAAAACCTAGGGTCCATATGTCACAGGTCCTGACTACAAGTCGTAAACCTGGCTCTGAAACCATAAATTGTAACGCCCCGACCCGACAAGGGTAAAGGAATCACAAACAATGGTGTCATATCAAAGCAAACATAAATATCCAAAAGAATTCTTAACATAAATGCGGAATAATTCAAGTCAACATGACTTCAATACATAGGTCCCAGCGGAAAATAAACTCCAACAAAATATCAGAAATAATGAAGTCTTAAATGGCATCATAAGATCAAAGCTAAAATCTCTAAGGTAAGTCCACTCATGCACTCATCCCAAAGCAAAACCCAGCTTCAATGCTTAGATACCTGCCGCGGAAGAAAAGAAATGCGGCTGAGCTTCAAAAGCTCAGTGAACAGATATAAAAGCAAAGCGAATACGAAATATAGTGAACGAAAAATAGCAAAATCATAATCATTTTCAAAGTATAAATCAGAATTAACGAATAAAGTTTATAGTTAACTACCACGAGCCCAGAAACAAATATCAGATCATAATCATATTCACATAAGGCAACATTTGTAGGGGAGACCTACCAGAGTTATGAAGGACGTGCATGCACGCAGCATCAATCATCAGATAACAAATAACATATAACAGATAACAGATCTAGGATGCATCCATACGCCCCACAGACAGATATTGGTCATATAACATAACTTGAGCTCATAACAGATAACAGATAAGGGACGTGGCAGAACATCACTCTCCTGCCCTAGAGTCATGTCAGAGGTGCATCACTGACACGGACATGGAACCCCCATGACTAGTGAAATATTGGCTCGGGTGTCAAACTATCTTAGGTCAAATCAGAATGTCAAAACTGACACAGATCATACTTTATCAGAAGATTAATCATATTTTCAAAATTAGAGTTTTCATATCATATAGTTCAAAATCAGATGTTTCATAATTCAGAAATCAGAAGTTTCAAATAAGCAACAGCTCAAACAAACAGAATGGGGTTCATAGCAAAGGCTTAGGAAACCTTAATATAAAAGCTAACGAAAGAAAACGTCATAAGAAACCTTTACTGAAAAGGTCAGAATATCTGTACCTTATTCCAAAGCAAATGACCAAAAAGCAAAATACGAAAAGCAAAGGATTACTCCTTCTTCACAGAACCTATACACATTAACGGTCGTACATGTTATTTATGATTCCATAATCGTCGAAATGATCTTTTAAATGTTTGGTGGTCATACTTAATGTATTCAGTGATCTTATTACTTTAGGGTTTTATAGTTAAATGAGACTTAAGTGTTTTATAACCAATATTATAGATTAGGGTTCATTATGTCATTTATTAAAGTTTAGGGTTAAATGTGAAAATAGTTTAAAAGTCATAACTTACACATGAAATAACGAATTAATATAATCAGCTTCAAACCCTAATCGACTCTCATTTATGTTCTAGGGTTTTCTCATTCTTTTAATATCACATCAATGTGCATTTACTTTACATGCTACGTCATTTAATGACTCATTACTCTTGTTTATTTACTCAACACATTCATGTCTTAACCATACGTTACTTATACACATATTATACGTCAACTTTTATACCCATGCACGTCTATGATTTCATGTGACTACACAAGTTACTTATTATCCAGATTAGATATACATCTACACACACATGCACAATAGCTTCGACTAGATATGAGCACGTACTACTTTTACACATCGACAAGCTCACTTGACTCACAACACACGCGCATGGTACACGGTTCACCAACCATTTAGGGTTCGGTTCACACATCACTTAGGTGTAGGTTTTGCATGACCTTTACTCATTTAATACACTTCCACAAACTCTTACATGTTTCGGTTAATACATAGGTTTCGGCTAATATGTTTTACGCAAACCCTAATTCTTCTACATACTTTACATATTCACGTTTGCATGATTCACATAAGGTCCGATTTATTTATATATGTGGTTCGGTTTCATATAACTCGACATACTTAAGATCTGATTCATACAATACGTATTACATACATGCTCTTTAATATTATAAGGTTCAATTCATATTTGTTGTTCTCGGTTTCATATGGTTCGGCCAAAAAAGAACACAAGCTCGACTAAAACAAAACATGATACAATATATTATATGTTAGGTGTTATCAAGAAACGAGAAAACATGTTATACCTTAGCTCGTTGGAAACAAGGTCTCAACACCAAGGGAGTTAGGGCTTCGGCCGAATGAAAAAGATAAGAAAAGAGGCAAAACTAGGGTTTCCAAATTGTGTTAATGTGTTGTATTTATAGTGGTACAAATTTGGTTAGGCTTGAGGGGGTGTGGGTTCGGCTTGGGTCCAACCGAACAAACAAAACTCACGCCCCTTTGGGCTCTCGGCTCACTAGTCCAACCAGACAAAATTACACGGCCCAACATGGTTCACCAAATAAACGAAAACAAGGCCCATACGATTGTCCCAACTATTTAACGAGACGTTTAACTTCCGTCGTACAATGTCGATCACGTACACATATTCGTTAAGTTTTAATTATAGATAAGTTAAGTTTTTTAATTTCGTTAAATGAATATAAATATCATTTACATATTTTATAAATTTCGATTCAAAGGGTATTTTAGTCTTTATTCATGTTTTAGATTTTCAGGCTTTACATTTCATCACTTGATATTCAACAATAAGAATTTCAGTGGTACATTATCGAGTCCTTCACAGATCTTAGCAATCTGTCGAGAACATTTATGAGAGGTTCACATTTGTGATCCTCGGTGATTGAATGGAAACTCCTGCCAGGGTCAACATCAAATGCACCGACAGCAGGTCGCTTCAAGGCAACTCCCGTGGATTGCGCTTAGTGGTCTCAACGGTCTACAGTGGAGGTGATGCTTCGAAAATGTACCTCGGCGACTCATCTGAATCTTAGGTGTACTCCGGTACATCGTGTTATCTCACTTGTGGGACTCCGATTCAGGAACGGCCTTTGTAAGAATTAGAGTTGTGTTTTCACACTATGCTGTGAACACTCTCGAAGTTCAAACTTGTAAGTGCCGGAATCCGCTTATTACTAACCGTTTTAATGTTTTCTTCTTATGGAAGCTCTGGAGCGGAATGATCGTGCAGATTCTTCTCATGCTCACGCCAACATCATCACTAATGGAAGTTCTATCCAAAAGCAACACAACAGTCAGAATGATTCTTCGTCAATACAGAGAATCTACAAAGTTAAAGACTTAAAGAACTCCATCAAGATCTGAATTCCAACGTCAAAAGGCGTGTGAGCATGTTGAAGAATGACGTGGAGACACCGTGTAGCATGAGCAGACCTGAAGCACGATTTTGATGCAACAACAACATACTAACACTTTCATCACAAAGAACAATGATCAAAGAACAAAGTTAAAGATGACGTTAAAGCATAACCGTTGAAAGTAAACTATCTCTCTACACTAGGGAGATTGTTCAAATCAAGGCAATTCTTCTCACAAGAAAGAAGAATGTCAGAAGACGTCAAAGCTACTATTACATCAATGCCTTCACCGTTTTTCATCACCAACACTTGAGTGTTTGTTACTCATATGTAATAACACTTGAGGGGAGATTGTTGGAATCACTCCTAAACCTTATTCAAGTGTTAGTTACTCACATGTAATAGTTAGCTTATTATGGCCTTTATGTTTGTTATTAGCCTTAAGCTTATGTAGAAAGCCTATGAGCTTAGGCCCAAGCCCATAGGAGAAAGGAAGGGAACTAGGAGTGTTGCCCTAGCTTCCCTCCTATAAATACCTTATGTAAACCCTCACTTGAGGGGTTGGTTGTTCAAGTTATTCCTTCGCATATCACCTCGCATAACCGGTCTTACTTATATCGTGTGTGTGTGTGTTTGGTTCTTGTTCAATCGCCTCTCTATCTCTTATATAAGCTTGTGTGGTTAACCTTGTGACCTAACAGGATTGGACAGACCAAAGACGTATGATGAGCTCAGTGAGAAGGAGAAAAAGAGATATGATGCTGATATCAGGGCTTCAAACATTATACTTCAGGGTCTTCCAAAGACATCTACAAGTTAATCAATCACAACACTGAAGCCAAAGCAGTTTGGGACAATGTCAAGATGCTTCTTCAATTCTGAATTAACTAAAGAAGACAGAGAATCACAATTGTATGATGACTTTGAGCACTTTAAGATGAAACCAGGGGAAAGTGTCACTGAATATTACGTGAGGTTCCACAAGCTTGTGAATGACATGAGGAATATTAAGATGACTATGCCAAATATTCAGCTAAACTCAAAGTTTGTGAAAAACATGAATCCCGAATGGCACAAATTTGTCACTTCAATCAAGTTAACTAAGGGTTTGAGGAACACTAACTATGAGCAATTGTATGCATTCCTGCTTCAGAATGAGAGACATGCTATGTTTGAATGAATGATTCTTGAACAGTTCAAATCTAATCAGGGAGAGACAAGCTCATCTAATGATTCAACAGCATTCTACACCAATGTAGGGATCACTACCAAAGCTTCACAAGTCATACCTACTGGAAATGGTAATCACAAACTCATTCACGATCCGAGGTTCAAGCAACCTGATGCTGATGCAGTCATGGAACACTTCTTCAATCAACTGGCTCTTATGGTTAAACAAAACTTGACCCTCACTCCACATACTAACAGTCTTCACACTAACAATGAAATCAGAATTGCATCCAATCTACACAATCATGCTATTGTCAGAGATGGAAAGGTTATGGTGCAACCAGTTCAAGGAAGACAGTATGAACAGGGAAGAGGTGGAGTAGGTGGAGGGTATGTGGCTAATCAGAATTGTGGAAGAAATCCAAATCAAGGACAAGCAAAGCCAATCAAGTGCTACAACTGTGGTGGTGATGGACACATTGCAAGGAACTGCACATCTCCAAAACGTCCTCAAAATGCAGAGTACTTCAGGGACAAGATGCTACTGGTGCAAGCTCAGCACAGTGGAGCGATTTTGGATGAAGAAGAGTTGTTGTTTCTTGCGGATGGTAATGCCAAAACCTATGATGTTGATGTGGATGAGCAGCCAATTCAGGAAATAGGTCACAATCATCAAAATGCCTTTCAAGTTGCTGACCGTGATGCATTTGACTCTGATGTCGATGATGAACCTACTGCCCAGACAATCTTCATGGCTAGCATTTCACCAATGGTCTCTCCAAAAGTTTCATCACCACAGCAGGCTGGTCCTTCCAAAGATTCAATCATCTCTGAGGTATTAAAACTATACGATGAAGTTGATGAGCAAGAGATGCATAACAAAGTACAATCACATGTATCAGATATGGATAATGTGGGTAATAGTAATATTGTCCCATATGATCAATATGTGATACAAAGTGAAAGTGAGATTGTACCAAGTGATGCATCTTCTGCAGTCAATGATGACTATGTTTTTTATGAATACACTCCATGTGCCCCTGATGATTCTGTTATCTCTGACCTGAATGCCTATAAAGAACAAGTTGCTATTTATGAACAACGTGCTAAGTTTGAGTTAACTACCCGTGAGCAGAAAATGGATGACCAAATACGTACAATTATTAGAAAAAGTAAATTTAGAGAAGAAGTGTTAAAACAAGAGTTAAACTCCTTACAAGAAAAGCTTTCTAAAACTGTTAAGCAAAAACAAGAACTCCAAAATAATGTTAAAGTGCTTAAACAAGAATTTAATGCTAAGGAATCAAAACTTTTGAATGACTTTTCCAATCTAAAAACTTTGAAAAACAAGCTTGAAAATAAGTTGTACGTACAAGGGAATACCATTCAGACTGCTCACATGGTCACTAAGCATAGAGTTCTCAGCGATAAGCATAGCATTCCCCTCGTAAAGGAACCCAATCCGGAATATGGTAAAGTGGCTAGAGAAGCTCAGAAGGTAATATATGATGGTAATGAAATCCTTAAGCCTAGGCAAAAACCTAGTTGCGCTGAGTGCACTGAGGAAGATAGGCAATTAGATGAAGTCACTAGGGAGAAAATGAATAAGAAGCTAAAAGATCTTGAGTGTGAAAAGCAAAACATAACGTTCAAACCCCATGATTACACTAAAGAAAATTGGATTTCCCTAAACAGATTTAAGCCTCAAACTCTATTAACCCCAGAATAAGTTTTTTGTAAAAAGGACATAGATATGCAAAAAGCTAATGCACTTGTTAAAACAAACACTCCCCTTAGGAAAATGCCTCCAGCAACTGTGTATCCTCCGAATACACCAATGCATTTAGTTCCTAGATCTATTCCCACTAAGAGCAAGACCTTAATCAGCATGTATGTTGTTTATCAACTATTTGTTGATTTTGAGAAGACATGTAAGAAAAGGATCACACCTACTGGGATAACTGAAGGGGAGAGGGGTTTTGAGCAAACTAAAGAATGCTATTTAACTAAAGTCATACCTTTCTTTAAACAATTAAAAGGTCAATTTGAGAGTCTTCAAAAAGGGATAGACTCAGATATTAAAGAAATGGAAAAGGAATTTGATGCAATGATAGTTGAGGTCAATGATTATGAATGGGAACTCAAATATAATGAAATTGAAAGGAAGAATCTGCATATCTTAAATGAGAACTTAGTATTGAGTTGTGTGGCTCAAGATGTGTTTTATACTGTTACTAAGCATTCTATTACTGCTTCTCAATTTCATGAATTATCTGTTGCTTTGAAAGTTTCCCATGATCGTGTCATTGAGCTTGAAAACAAAAACTCATAACTAAATGAGAAAATTGATCAGGATGATCACGATAATCTGGTAAAACATCTTTCTAAGCTAGAAGTTGAACATTTTGATTTGCAACTAAAATATCAACATCTCAAAGAAAATGTCAAAACCTCAAACATCAAGACATCCTCAAATGTTCCAGAGTTTGATGCACTTTTTGAAATAAACAAACGTGACGAACAGATTCAAGCTCACTGTAACACGATCAGAAAGTTGAAAGCCCAAATTTCACAATTAAAGGGTGAAAAGAACAATGTGACTGGCTCCCAAATACCTCCTCCTTTAGATTCTCAGTGTTCTCAAACTTTTCATCTTCAAAACTTGGTTAATGCTTTACAAAAGGAAAATGAGAGTTTTCTAGAAGAAAATGAAAAAGTTAAACGACACTTTAAAGAGTTATATGATTCAATGAAAGTCACTCGTGACAAGAACAACGAAAAAATAACGTCTTTACAAAAGGAAATTGAGAATCTGAGGAGTCGGTAAAGGGAAAATGCCACTTGTCTTTTATGAGAATGTTGCATCAAAGACATCTGCAGATTCTAAATATCTGCGATCTGTTAAATACATTCCTCCTCATCTTAGAAATAATGAACTGGCATTTCATAACTATTTCGTTCATCTTAAGGATAGTCTAGAATGTCTCCGTGAAATTGTAGAGGAGGATTTCATAAATAAGCCCCTTGATAGTGAAATTAGGTTTGCTTGCATTCAGGCCAAACGATCTCAAGAGCTGTTAGAATGCTTAAGAGCAACATGCCCTAAATCCGATGGTAAGAAGGATAAAATAGTTGTGCCTTGTTCTATGCCTGATTTTAAGAATGCCAATCTTGATATGCCTCACTCAGTGCCTAAAGTTAAGCATGTAAGCTTCAATGTGCCTTCAAGTAGTTCAGATCCCAGCACTTCTAAACCTAAAATGCAAAAGGTAGCAAAACCAACTAATGTTCCCATTCCCTCTACAGGAGTAAAAAGTGAAACCAAAGCGAGCAGGTCAAAGCCTCAAGGCAATACAGAGCAAGATAGGACCTCGCAAGCTAAGAGTAATCAATGGAGGAAAGTAGAAGACCACCCTAGGAACTTTAAGTTTGAATTGAATAAAACGAATCGTGTTGATTCTAGTATTAGCTTTAAGCATACTGTAATTAATTTGAATTCTACTACTACTTGCAAAACATGTAATGAATGTTTGATTTCTGGTGTTAATCATGAATGTGTTGTGAATGATGTGAGTAATGGGGTTAAATACCCAGTTAAGAATGTTAATGCTATCAAACAGGTTAAGAAGGCTAGAAAACAATGGTGGAAGAAGGTTAGAAAACATTGGAAACCCAATGGAAGAAAATTTAGTAATGTAGGTTATCAATGGATACCTACTGGCCGTAAATTCAATCTTAATGAGTTGTGCCCTAAATTATCTAAACCAATGCCCGTTAGGAAATGGATGCCTACTGGTAGAACTATTCCTTTAAGAAGTGAACATACTTTGAATAGGTCTAATGCACACACTAGCACAGCATCTATCCCTAATGATTTCATTGTTTCTACTTCCGATGTGGATGTTCCAATCATTGTTACTAACCAAATGGAACCCATTCTTGCATGGGGATCCCAATTATCCAGTTATCCATTCTTTTCTGTGTTCAACTGCAGATCGTTCAAATCATTTTGTGGTACCTGGACTCAGGCTGTTCCAAGCATATGACTGGAGACCGGTCGCGGCTCATGAACTTCGTGAGTAAATTTATCGGGACTGTTAGATTCGGGAACGATCATTTCGGTGCAATTATGGGTTATGGAGACTATGTTGTTGGTGATAGTGTAATCTCCAGGGTATATTATGTAGAAGGTCTTGGTCATAATCTGTTTTCTGTTGGTCAATTCTGTGATTCCGATCTAGAGGTGGCTTTTAGAAAACATACTTGTTTCGTTAGAGAACTTGATGGTGTGGAACTTTTAAGAGGAACACGGGGTTCAAATCTATACACCATCTCTATCGAAGACATGATGAAGTCTTCTCCAATCTGCTTGTTATCAAAGGCTTCGAAAACAAAGTCATGGTTATGGCATCGTCGTCTCAATCACTTGAACTTCGGCACCATAAATGATCTTTCCAGAAAGGATTTAGTAAGAGGCTTACCTAGACTAAAGTATGAAAAGGATCATCTTTGTTCAGCATGCCAATTGGGAAAAAGCAAGAAGTATGCCCACAAACCCAAACCTACAAACTCAGTTATGGAAGTTCTTCATACCATTCACATGGATTTATGTGGACCCATGAGAGTGCAGACTATTAACGGGAAGAAATATGTGTTAGTTGTGGTTGATGATTACTCTCGATTTACATGGGTTAAGTTCTTAAGGACAAAGGATGAAACTCCAGATATCATCATTAAACTTATCAAACAGCTGCAGGTTCGACTTAACAAAACTGTCAGAATCATCCGAACAGACAATGGAACGGAGTTTGTCAATAAAGAACTTAGTGAATTTTATGAAAGTGTTGGAATCAGTCATCAAAGAAGTGTTCCACGAACTCCTCAACAGAACGGTGTAGTTGAAAGACGAAATCGAACTCTTGTGGAAGCCGCAAGAACAATGTTGATTTACTCAAAGGTTCCAATATTTCTCTGGGCTGAAGCCATTGCCATTGCATGCTACACTCAAAATCGATCCCTAATTCACACAACTCATGGAAAAACTCCATATGAACTTGTCCACAATCGAAAACCTGATCTATCATTCCTTCGTGTGTTTGGTGCACTGTGTTACCCAACTAATGAGGGTCAAGACTTAGGTAAACTGAAAGCTAAAGTAGACATTGGAGTATTTATAGGATATGCACCAAACAGAAAAGGATACCGTATCTACAACAAAAGAACCCAAAATATCATGGAAACAATTCACGTTACGTTCGATGAGCTGACCGGTCAAATGGCTCCTGACAATCCAGTTCTGGACCCGCATCTCAACCTTCATCAAGTAGTCCTATCGGTTCTACTCTTGTACAAAATCCCTCACCAACAACTCCATATGTATCACCTTCAGAAGATGATTTGAAGAAATTGTTTGACCCAATGTTTGATGAACACTATGAGCCAATTGTTAATGATCTGTCAAATCCATCAACAGAGGATGCTCATATCCCTGTCAACGTAGATAACCCTTCAGTTTCTATGTCATTGAGTCAAGAAGCGCCTGCTGCTGATCACTCTGTATCATCTTCAATTCATCAATCATCAAGTGTACATCATGAAACTGTTTCTGGCCCCTATGATGGAGATAACCCTTTTGCTACTCCCAAAGATGCTCCCTTTAAGAACATATTTGCTCCTGAACCATCATCAGAACCATCTTCATCAGGAGAAAATGACTCTGCTACTTCAGTTCCTCAACAACAACCACACGTACATCTTAGAAAATGGACACATTATCAACCATTGGACAACATCATCGGAAATCCCTCTCATCCAGTATCCACTCGTAAACAACTTGCAACGGATGCCTTATGGTGCTTCTTCAACTTTGTACTCTCTAAGATCGAACCAAAAGACGTTAAAACTGCCATGAATGAAGACAGCTGGTTCAATGCCATGCAAGAAGAAATTCATGAGTTTGATCGACTAGATGTATGGGAATTAGTACATGCTCCTGACTGTGCTATGATCATTGCTCTAAAGTGGATCTTCAAAGTAAAACTTGATGAGCATGGTGATGTATTAAAGAACAAGGCTCGATAGGTTGCAAAAGGATACCGTCAAGAGGAGAGTATTGACTTTGAAGAATCATTTGCTCCAGCTTGCACGTGATCGAGGCAATCAGAATATCCCTGGCTAATGCTGCAAGTAAGAACATGGTAGTCTATCAGATGGATGTAAAGACGGCTTTTCTTAACGGAGATCTTAAAGAAGTCGTATACGTCACCAAACCAAGGTTTTGTGAATCCAGTGCATCCTACTCATGTCTATCGCTTGAAGAAAGCTCTTTACGGTTTGAAGCAAGCTCCAAGGGCATGGTATGATACGCTATCAAAGTTTCTTCTATCTACTGGATTTAGCAAAGGAGCAGTTGATCCGACATTGTTCACCAGAAAGTCAGGAAAACATTTAATTCACGTTCAAATCTATGTTGATGATATTATTTTTGCCTCGTCTGACCCCAATGAATGTGACCGTTTTTCTAAGGAGATGGGCTCCAAATTTCAAATGTCAATGATGGGACAAATGTCATTTTTCTTAGGATTACAAATTTCACAAAGTCCCGGAGGCATTTTTATCAATCAATCTAAATATGCTAATGAAATTTTAAAGAAATTTGGATTTGACACTTGTGACACAGTTGACACTCCCATGGTAGAGCGTACCAAACTGGATGAGGACCATTTAGGGATCATGGTAGATCAAACGAAATATCGAAGTATGATTGGATCCCTGATGTACCTCATAGCCAGTAGACCTGACATTTTGTTCGTTGTATGCATGTGTGCTAGATATCAGGCTAAGCCTACTAAAAAGCACCATGAAGCGGTTAAACGGGTCTTTCGGTATCTCCAAGGAACCATCAACATGGGACTTTGGTACCCGAAGGACACCGGTATGTCACTAACACCTATGCGATCTCGACCATGCAGGTTGTCAAGATACACGTCGAAGTACTTCTGGAGGTGCTCAGTTTTTGGGTGATAAGCTTGTGAGCTGGTCTTCAAAGAAACAAATGAGTACTTCTATATCCTCTACAGAGGTGAATACATAGCCATGTCATCTTGTTGTGCTCAAATCCTATGGATGAGATCCCAATTATCTCACTATGGCTTTGAATTCAACAAAATTCCTCTGTATTGTGATAACAAAAATGCCATTGCTCTCTCTTGCAACAACGTTCAACATTCAAGAGCAAAGCACATCGACATTCGACATCATTTTATTCGGGAACAAGTGGAAAAAGGTGTAGTAGAACTCTATTTTATGAGGACTGAATACCAGTTAGCAGACATCTTCACCAAAGCTCTTCCTAGAGAACGTTTTGAGTTTATCCTTCCACGACTTGGTCTAAAGAGTCTACAACCGGAAACACTCAAACGTCTTCAAGAGGAAGACGAGGAGTAAATGGTTTTCTTCATCTATCTCTTGTATATATTTTTTTTAAAAGCAAAATACAAAATTTCAAAACTCACAAAAGAAAATAGAAAAATATAAAATTTTCAAAATCCATAAAAATTAGAAAATCTTGAAAAATCCCAAAAATATTGTTATTTTGTCATGTTTTTCTTAATTAGATAACATCTACGGACTTTGTGTTGACATTCAAAGAATGTCACGGGTTTTTAGATGTTCTTCGAATGTACATAATTTGCTTTAAAAAAAATGAGACGGAGAAAAATGGTGGTTTATTGTCATTTCAGGCAGTAACCCGTTTTAAAAAGAAAGAACAGAGCCATGCTTAATCTTATTTTTCAAATCTCATGCTCTGATTCATAAAACAAATGTTTGTCACCAAAAAGACAAATGTTTTCTTTCCAAATATTTTTCCTTCATCTAATGAAAACAAAATTGCTTTGAAAATACCTCGGACTCTATTTTTGTAAATCATCCGGACTTATCTTTGTCAAAATCTCTAACTCTCAATCAACAACTCATGTCATTGATTGAGGGGGAGAATGATTTCATTTCAATCAAAAAGGTTATTTTCAAACAATTGGCACGTAAAAGAGCAAGGTCTACTTTTGGAAAATAAAAAAGAACAATGTTTTATACAATTGATTCAAGACCTTGGCTAATGTTATGTTTTCAAAAGATATTTATGCATGATTGATCAATGGAGTTTAAAGTCTCAAAATGTCACAATTCTCAATTTCCGGTCATTTCTCAAACTCAACATTCATCATATTAGCTCATGCATAGTTTTGCATTTCACATTAAACGCATAATTTCTTATTAAATAAACGCTATCGCGTAATTAATTATTTTGAACATTTGATTCCGACACTTCCAAAAATTATTCCGATATATTTTTATACTCATATTAAGATTATAAAAAAAATAATATTATGAGTTTACCCAATGTTTTAAATTTATTTCGTATATAAATTGTTATGTTTATATAAATTACGACGGTTTTCTTAAATTCAACCCGATAAATATTTATTCACTCAAATCTTTCAAGAAATGTATTTTTATAATTTTTATGACCTCAATATATTTTATCTTGACCCGTTAAAATTTATTATTAGCTAACGCTACCCAAAATGCTTAAATAAATTACAAGTTACTAATTATTCTTAAATAATTATACATTATACTACACTTAAATACTTAATTTAAAAAAGAAAAAAAAAAATCACTAACTTATGAGATACACCCTTGTCGACACAAGGGTGACTCACACAAATGTCACACTAAATATCTTGCATAGATATTGTTTTATACATTAAGTTAAACACATAGAACTAAAATGAAAAGGTGAAAAGCAAGATATTCCTTCTCTTCCTCTCTTCACAAACCGGCCACCATAGAAGACCATGAAAAGATTATAAAAATTTTCAAGACAAGTATTTTTCACTCTAGTTACACTCTTGATTAAGGTTTTGAAATAAAAACCTTGGGTGATTAGGATTAAACCTTTGTTCATTAACCTCATCAAGTTAACTAGTAAGCATCTCATATTCATCTTCATACTTCATATTTATTTTATGTTCATTACATCATATTTGAGAAAAACATGCAAGTCTTATGGATGTTTATACCACTTTTTCATTGTTTTTAAGAGTTATATATATTTATGTCATCCTATAATTACTCCTTGAAACATATCACTTTTGGTGATGTCTAGGAACCCATGACACCCTAAGAAGGTGTATGGTAGGATTAGAATAGCTTCGGAGTTGTTTTGAATTGGTTAGAATAGGTTTTGCGTGTGAAAAACTCATTTCGACAAGTTTAATTAAGGGTCTGTCCATATTTTTAAATCTGGGAAAATTCGACAGTTGGTAAAATATTTTGGGCTAGATATTTGGAAAATACACTTTAAAACGAAAACGTGGCCGCTTGAACGGGTTAAAACGGAGCTATAACGAAAAAGTTATGCTATTTTGAAGTTTGACGACGAAAACTAATAATTCCAGAAAATTCAGCATGTTATATTAACTTTTTACGAGTCAAAAATGAGTCTTAAGCGTTATAAAATGTGTCGACTTATCAAAAATATATTATTATACTTTAATACGAATCTAAGGATGCAGAAAACGTAGAAAACGGACTTGTAACGATTAAATTATACACGATTACACAAAGTTGCTGTAACTTTATTAAATAATCTAAACTAATATATTTCTATTAGACAAACCTTACGGCAACAAGTGACCATGTTGAGGGTCGTTTTTAACAAGGATGTAATACTTTTTATAACGTGATGTCTTCTAGTAAAAGTAAGTTCGCCTAGCATATTTTCCAAAATGTCCAACCGTTCTTCAAGCGGAGTTGTAACGAATAAAATACGGTCACTTAAACTTTGCCGAAAACCACCCTTAAACAATATTTTGGATACAAGTACCATACTTAACCTATATTTATCTCCATGATCGAGACCTCTATGATGAAAACTTAAATGCTAAAACTTTGAGATAATGATACAAGCTTCCCAAAACCGTTGAGTTTGTTTCCTGACACTCGACGTGCACCATTTTACGACTAGCTTTACGAGGCCGTTTAGTCACTTTCATGAAATTGTCAAGTAACATTATTTTACGACGAAAAGTTATAATTTCACAATAAATCACAAAACGATTATCGTAGGATGTTGATTCAACGTATATACTTGTAAAGTATTTTATAAACATGACGAGATGTCATAAACATATATTTCGACGATAAATTCTATTTTCAAAAACGTACAAGTGGTATAGATTACATATGGATTTGCATGCACGACATTGTATCATGCATTCACGACAACATATCATAACTTAAGTCATGACATTCATTTTAGGTCGCGGATATTTTCCGAGCCTCATTTTCGTGCATTTCTTTTTGTTAGCATATCAATCATACCAGGTGAGTTCATACCCTGCTTTTACTCGTTTAAATTCTTACAAACTCTTTGGGGGAGATCCATGCTTAAATACTTGGTTTTACTCTTGCGAATACTCAAACCATTTATACAATTGTGTTACACTATACTTCTTATACTCTTTGGACATTATGTGTGGTTTATTGCGATATGTGCCTTAATGTGCTAAACTTGTTTCCAATTATGCTTCAACATACATACTTTAGCAACTAGTTAACTCCTGCGGGAGCCGGCGGAGAGGTATTGATAGTACTATCGGGCTGACGCCCCCACCCTTGGGTCCTTGATGACGTGACCTGGGGTGAATATAATCTGTTATTCAATGAAACACAACAAACAATTTAGACTTGTCAAGAGGTTCAGTTGGCTGTGATTCTTTGCATTAAGTACTTGTATATATCGTATGCACTTATGTCCTACTTACAAACAAGATTGACAATTCTATTTTAGGCAATGGGTTGTGAACACATAGGTTGCGAGTTTTGTATGGGTGGAACTCGGAACTGAATGGATTTACAATGCCTTTGCTGCATCAACATTCTTTAAAGACTTTTTCAAATCATTTTCAACAAACTTATGAACTCACCAACCTTTGTGTTGACACTTTTTAGCATGTTTATCTCATGTCGTAAGGTGATAGCATTTCATGGAGCTTTTGGGTCACATGGCATACATTGGAGTCTTGTATTTTTATCAATTACCATTCGACATGTTTTGTAACCCTTTATGTATTATCAAACTTTGGGATCTCATGTTTTGTAAACTTTAACTTTATTTAATCGAATGGTAACCCTTTCAAAACGTCTCATTTTAGAGGTCGTTTTCTGTATCCATACTTTGTGCTATGAAGTCATACCCCAAAGACACTATCGTTCCGCTGCGATATTTTGGGGGTGTGACAGATTGGTATCAGAGACTTGGTTATAGAGAACTAGGTTTCATTTTAGTTCCTAGACTATAACCGCTTTCATGTCGATCCTTTCTTTTCCTATCGCCTTACACATTTTTCGTGCACATACGTTTTCTGAAAAATTTCTTCTAGACCCACCTCATTGGATAACGTAGTTTCCATGTACCGATAGGGGAGTCCCAAAATCTAGTTAAGTCATCAAAAATATGGAGCTCAGTAATGAGCACTTATCTAACTTGATCTCGTGACAGTTCTTGTTTGATGAGACACGAGATCGAGCTAAATGAGTGTTACTATATAGCTGTATAGATTTGATGATTTTGCCCGAGGATGGGAGTTCTCTTGAGGATACTTTGGGAACTGCTAGCGACTAAACCTCATCGTGACTTTAGCACCTAAAGGAATTTCCTATACACCTAGTGCGACTCTCCCTAGATACCTACCCTAAATTCCTCCTCCACCGTTTTGAATCGGATGATAGAATGGCTACCTATTTCAGTAACAACAATCGCCGAGACATGTATGCTTGGTGGTATGTACACGTGTGAAATGAGGCAATTATAATTATGGTGGCCAACATAATTATAAATGCGTCACAACTCACGTGGACATATGCGACCACGCATATGTAGATCGGTGTAGACACCTTAGGAACCAATTTGTGGCGTGGTAGTATGTTTGAGGACGTTAAGTATAGACATTGGGAACTCAACTGTCCTTTCCTTTCAGAGATCATGGCACCAAAGAGGGTAACACGCAGCACTAGCCGAGGTGGTGCGGCGCAAAGGGGTGGAAGGACAGGTGAGCATGGAGGTATAGAAGACGGTCGCGACATGGGTAACAATGACAACAACGCTGGCGGAAACCCTGATTTTGCCGCCATCATCGCTCAACAACTTCAAATCTTGCTTCCCACTATTGTCACACAAGTTGGAAACCATATGAATAACTCGGGAAACCACGGAAACAGGAATGGCGACACCAACAATGTAGTTGGCAGTGGCAACAATAACAAAACCACCACCAAAAACAACAACAACAGCAACAACAACAACAACAACAGAATTGGATGCACGTATAAGGAATTTTCAGTATGCAAACCCGTGGATTTTGATGGTATAGGAGGTGCTTTGGCGTATACTCGATGGGTAGAGAAGACAGAGTCAGTGATCGACATCAGCAATTGTGCCGCACATCAGAGGGTGAAGTATGCTACTTGCTTGCTATCAGGGAAGGCATTGACATGGTGGAACATACAGCTACAGGCTAGGGGCAGAGAAGCAGCTATAGGTATGACATGGGACGAATTTAAGGCGTTATTGCAAGAGGAGTACTGCCCGGACAATGAAATGCAGAAACTGGAACATGAACTTTATCACCACTCTATGATAGGAGCTGGTCACGCAGCCTACACAGATCGATTCCATGAATTAGCCAGACTAGTTCCTCATATGGTTACCCCTGAATCCAAGAGAATCGCGGGGTACATATATGGTCTTGTGCCTGAAATCCGTGGAACTGTGAAAACAACTGAGCCGTCTACAATACAAAGTGCAATACTGAGGGCCGGAACCCTGACTGACGAGATGGTTAGAAATGGTACTTTGAAGAGCAGTGACAAGAGGAAGGAAGCGAGTGGGTCGAATAGGCAGATGGACGTAGTAGCAGACAACAAAAGGGCAAGAGTTTTTGTGGCAACTGGTACTGAACAAAAAGAGTATGCGGGTACACATCCCAAATGTGCTAAATGTGCTTATCATCATCCGAAGACCAAGCCCTGCCGCTTGTGTACAAATTGCAATCGATACGGCCATCTTAAGGAGCAGTGTAAAACACAGGTAACACCGGCTAACGTGGGCAACATGAGGAATAACCAAAGGACTTGCTTTGAATGTAACAGCCCGAGTCACTTCCGGAATAATTGTCCTAAGTTAAATGGAACGCAGAGGCAACTACAGGGTAACCAACACCTAGCTTTAGCAATTGACGGAAACAATCCAAACCCTGTACTCAATATCAGTCCACCCCGAGATCGAGCATTCTATGTAGGGACCGAGGCAGCCCGCAATGCGTAACTGGTACGTTTTCCCTAGACCATTAAGTGATCCACCGTATTATTTAGATTCAGTGAGCCTCATTAGATAAGAAACCTAGACGCGTAAGTTTTGGCATAAGCACTTTGACCATACACCCTGATTTCGCGAAACCTAAGGGGTAAACCTTTAAGTATCATTAATTGAATCACGTGGACGTGATTCCACTGACATGGGAAGAATGTCACAATTCTTAATTTCCGGTCATTTCTCAAACTCAACATTCATCATATTAGCTCATGCATAGTTTTGCATTTCACATTAAACGCATAATTTCTTATTAAATAAACGCTATCGCGTAATTAATTATTTTGAACATTTGATTCCGACACTTCCAAAAATTATTCCGATATATTTTTATACTCATATTAAGATTATAAAAAAAATAATATTATGAGTTTACCCAATGTTTTAAATTTATTTCGTATATAAATTGTTATGTTTATATAAATTACGACGGTTTTCTTAAATTCAACCCGATAAATATTTATTCACTCAAATCTTTCAAGAAATGTATTTTTATAATTTTTATGACCTCAATATATTTTATCTTGACCCGTTAAAATTTATTATTAGCTAACGCTACCCAAAATGCTTAAATAAATTACAAGTTACTAATTATTCTTAAATAATTATACATTATACTACACTTAAATACTTAATTTAAAAAAGAAAAAAAAAAATCACTAACTTATGAGATACACCCTTGTCGACACAAGGGTGACTCACACAAATGTCACACTAAATATCTTGCATAGATATTGTTTTATACATTAAGTTAAACACATAGAACTAAAATGAAAAGGTGAAAAGCAAGATATTCCTTCTCTTCCTCTCTTCACAAACCGGCCACCATAGAAGACCATGAGAAGATTATAAAAATTTTCAAGACAAGTATTTTTCACTCTAGTTACACTCTTGATTAAGGTTTTGAAATAAAAACCTTGGGTGATTAGGATTAAACCTTTGTTCATTAACCTCATCAAGTTAACTAGTAAGCATCTCATATTCATCTTCATACTTCATATTTATTTTATGTTCATTACATCATATTTGAGAAAAACATGCAAGTCTTATGGATGTTTATACCACTTTTTCATTGTTTTTAAGAGTTATATATATTTATGTCATCCTATAATTACTCCTTGAAACATATCACTTTTGGTGATGTCTAGGAACCCATGACACCCTAAGAAGGTGTATGGTAGGATTAGAATAGCTTCGGAGTTGTTTTGAATTGGTTAGAATAGGTTTTGCGTGTGAAAAACTCATTTCGACAAGTTTAATTAAGGGTCTGTCCATATTTTTAAATCTGGGAAAATTCGACAGTTGGTAAAATATTTTGGGCTAGATATTTGGAAAATACACTTTAAAACGAAAACGTGGCCGCTTGAACGGGTTAAAACGGAGCTATAACGAAAAAGTTATGCTATTTTGAAGTTTGACGACGAAAAACTAATAATTCCAGAAAATTCAGCATGTTATATTAACTTTTTACGAGTCAAAAATGAGTCTTAAGCGTTATAAAATGTGTCGACTTATCAAAAATATATTATTATACTTTAATACGAATCTAAGGATGCAGAAAACGTAGAAAACGGACTTGTAACGATTAAATTATACACGATTACACAAAGTTGCCGTAACTTTATTAAATAATCTAAACTAATATATTTCTATTAGACAAACCTTACGGCAACAAGTGACCATGTTGAGGGTCGTTTTTAACAAGGATGTAATACTTTTTATAACGTGATGTCTTCTAGTAAAAGTAAGTTCGCCTAGCATATTTTCCAAAATGTCCAACCGTTCGTCAAGCGGAGTTGTAACGAATAAAATACGGTCACTTAAACTTTGCCGAAAACCACCCTTAAACAATATTTTGGATACAAGTACCATACTTAACCTATATTTATCTCCATGATCGAGACCTCTAGGATGAAAACTTAAATGCTAAAACTTTGAGATAATGATACAAGCTTCCCAAAACCGTTGAGTTTGTTTCCTGACACTCGACGTGCACCATTTTACGACTAGCTTTTCGAGGCCGTTTAGTCACTTTCATGAAATTGTCAAGTAACATTATTTTACGACGAAAAGTTATAATTTCACAATAAATCACAAAACGATTATCGTAGGATGTTGATTCAACGTATATACTTGTAAAGTATTTTATAAACATGACGAGATGTCATAAACATATATTTCGACGATAAATTCTATTTTCAAAAACGTACAAGTGGTATAGATTACATATGGATTTGCATGCACGACATTGTATCATGCATTCACGACAACATATCATAACTTAAGTCATGACATTCATTTTAGGTCGCGGATAGTTTCCGAGCCTCATTTTCATGCATTTCTTTTTGTTAGCATATCAATCATACCAGGTGAGTTCATACCCGCTTTTACTCGTTTAAATTCTTACAAACTCTTTGGGGGAGATCCATGCTTAAATACTTGTTTTTACTCTTGCGAATACTCAAACCATTTATACAATTGTGCTACACTATACTTCTTATACTCTTTGGACATTATGTGTGGTTTATTGCGATATGTGCCTTAATGTGCTAAACTTGTTTCCAATTATGCTTCAACATACATACTTTAGCAACTGGTTAACTCATGCGGGAGCCGGCGGAGAGGTATTGATAGTACTATCGGGCTGACGCCCCCACCCTTGGGTCCTTGATGACGTGACCTGGGGTGAATATAATCTGTTATTCAATGAAACACAACAAACAATTTAGACTTGTCAAGAGGTTCAGTTGGCTGTGATTCTTTGCATTAAGTACTTGTATATATCGTATGCACTTATGTCCTACTTACAAACAAGATTGACAATTCTATTTTAGGCAATGGGTTGTGAACACATAGGTTGCGAGTTTTGTATGGGCGGAACTCGGAACTGAATGGATTTACAATGCTTTTCTGCTTCAACATTCTTTAAAGACTTTTTCAAATCATTTTCAACAAACTTATGAACTCACCAACCTTTGTGTTGACACTTTTTAGCATGTTTATCTCAGGTCGTAAGGTGATAGCATTTCATGGAGCTTTTGGGTCACATGGCATACATTGGAGTCTTGTGTTTTTATCAATTACCATTCGACATGTTTTGTAACCCTTTATGTATTATCAAACTTTGGGATCTCATGTTTTGTAAACTTTAACTTTATTTAATCGAATGGTAACCCTTTCAAAACGTCTCATTTTAGAGGTCGTTTTCTGTATCCATACTTTGTGCTATGAAGTCATACCCCAAAGACACTATCGTTCCGCTGCGATATTTTGGGGGTGTGACACAAAATCCGATCCTTATCAGTTAAAATGCTTTTCAAAATCAAGTCACTATTCTCCTCAAAAGTTCTCAAAATTTAATTTAAATCAATAGAGATCACAAATCTCAAAGGATTTGAAAATTGTGATCGGGGGAGAATTTGTGATTTAAATTGGATTTAAACTGATAATTCGATAAATGGTTTAATACTTGATTAACATGCCCCCTTCCCTACATGTGCCAAACGATTTCAAATTTCCCATGCACCTGTTAAGGGGAGCATCTACATCAAACCAAAATGGATTAAAACGTGATTGATTTGTCTCTAAGTGCAGTTTTTCCCTAATATGTGCTAAACAATTTCAAAATCAAATGCACATATTGAGGGGGAGCAAATTTTTGAAAACCACATTCTTTCCCGGAAATATCTTTAACTGTATGTGAAACACTGATTTTGATCGGGAAAGTGATGTCGATATTTTTAGAAAATATTTATCAAAGAAGTGAATTCTTCCTCTTGCCTCCATGTGCCAAAATGATTTCAAACATATGTTGCACATGTTGAGGGGGAGCCGTTTTCTAAAATATCAAAAACAATTCAGGTACAAAATGCTTTGATAATATATCACAAGTACCTGGATTGATTTTCAAATGGTTTTCAATTGGTTCTAATGGCTGATGAACAATACCAAAAAGACCGACCAAATTTACTTTATGAATGGTGATATAAGGATGGTTAGGTTAGGTATTCGTTCCCACGATCCCGCCAGAGCCGGAGGGATCCACCCAGGGACAATCCACTAGATAGTGTAGAGTCCTTAGGTATGATGAAAAAAGGAGTAAAGTGAGATATGGGAAGATTGCGGACTGAGATTGAGCTAGAACTGGAATAAACCAAACGAGGTTCTAGTAATGAAGTCTCGGTAAGCACTAAAGGGGTTGAAGAATGAAAAATAAATAAATGTGAAAAGGGTGAAAAGAAATAGCCCTCCATTATTTCAACCTTATGGCAGAAACCGGGTTCAATTCATATGCTACTGGCTGTTACCTAGGTAACACCGGTATTGAAGACAAGACGTCATGGACCCAGTGACGCACTGCACTACATCTTCCCAAGCTACTCAAGTTCCTCTTAAAAGGACTTGCTTCATTCTCACAAGGGAACCTACATTATCTATCGACTTTCTCCTAGAGAAGGTTGATATTGAAGAAGGAGACCCTCTCCCTAGTCTCCGACATAGGAACCAAATGTGCACAATTGAGTCTAGAGCCACGAGATCATCAATAAATCTCATTATGACACTGTCAATGAAGACTCTCTGTTTCACACAATGTGGAAAGAGAGAATATATTTTAAGAGTCCTACGCATTATCCTTGTGGTATTGCCAGAACATCTGAGTGATATGCAAACATATTCACAATGAAGATGGAAAGCCTTCTAGAGCCAACATCAAACAAGCTCTGGGTAGGTGGCATGTGAGATCTATCCAATAGATCAACCATGTGACAACTGAACAGAAACAATGGGGCGATTCATAATTATGAATCAATCCTGGTTCAGGTTATGGATTGACGGATACCTTTGAAAAACCGGTCGTTGTGCTCAAAATAGTTTTCACTAGCACATCGACTGTGTATTAATATTTCAAAATAAAAGGTGTTTATGATTGATAATTGATTTTCCTTAAAACCTTCGTTGTATTGCAAAAACAATTTATATTGAGCAATACACGATTGCTTTTCAAATCTCTTTTCATCAATCAGTGAATCTCAAATTCACTGGTTCACTCACTCCGTGTTGTCTTCTTTGAGACGTTCCGGTTTGAGAACAGCTAGAGCAGCTGCGAAACCCTGTCAAGGAGATTCTTCGGAATTATACCTGATCACAGGCAGTACTTGTACTGATCAACGGGGAACCGTGGGCCGTGTACCTCAATTCAACGAAAGTGATCAAAGACACTTTCGTGCGCTTTATTGCTAACTGTTGTATGCAGGTACACCCAACGTTTGCAGCTGATCAGAATGGAGAGGTCAATCCATAGCCGCATGCTCACACAACACACTCATTTCAAAAGAAATCATGATTAGTGCATCAATGACTCTGATATTCTCACTCCATGCTTCTGCTACGCTGCTGCAAATATCATGAATCAACTAAAGCTTCCGCTACTCTGATGAAAAGAAATCATGATCCAGAATGTGAGCATGTCGGTCCACTGTCACAACATCACATAATGTCAACACTACAAAGGATGATTCAGAGATTTATGCAAGCTGATGATCTCAAAGCTGGGTCAAAACTCATCATCACGTGGATCAGTTAAAGACCTCCACTTGAATTATCCAAACATGCAAAACATGGAGAATCAAAGACTTCGGGCTACAGAGCAATGAACTTAAACAAGAATCCAAGAACAATCTTAATGTAATATCTGTTTGTATTCTGTGTAATTTGAGGTGACCTCCCTTAGGGGGAGATTGTTAGGATTTAGAAAATCCAGTCATTAAAGTGTCGGTCACCTCAAGTATATGTAATCGTTAGAAAGCTCGTAGTCGTAGTCATTTAATATTAGTTAGTATTTAGTTAAGTAACACCGTGGAGGACGGAAGGGTCTTTACCCACTGTATGCCTGATCCACAGCCCGTAGGAGGCGAGTCTTGTAAGAAAACTATAAATACCCTCTACCTCCCAAGGTAGAGGGTTGGAGCTTCAATACCATTTTTCTTTGTTTCACATAGTTCCCAACTCTCTTCTCTTTCTCTCTCTAGAACTTTCTCTCTCTAAACATTTTATACGCCTCATATGTTATTGGTTTGATGTGTTTGTGAAATCCTATAAGTTACACATATCAAGTCCCCGCTAGCTATATTTTTAATACCGTCAAAGTGGGACTTTTCTATTCATTCAACTAAAATAATAGATATATCCATTACTACTTTATTTAAAAATCGGGATGTTACAGTTTTCTATGATTATGACTGTGATCCTTCCCGTAACACCCAAAATTAGTCTTCCGCTGTGCTTATGAAATTTTGAGGGTGTTACAAACCATGTTAAGCAATGACAATCAATAAGAGTCAAGGTCATTCACTTGATTTTTTCGGCCTGTATCTACCAACACCAATATTCAACCACGACCAACTATATGTGGTGATATCTAGAGTCACCAGCCCGGAAAGACTGAAAATTCTAATGATGAAAGACACCGACAAGAACTTAAAACAACACACGCGGAACATTATCTATAAAGAGATTTTTAACAACCTACACTAGCACAACAAGGTATGCCTAATAACCCTATAATCAAAACATATTACTTTCGTTCTCAAGAAAATCATGGCCAATCATTGATCCGTCAAAAAAAAATTACATAACATGTAAATCACTATCAGTCTCAATTACAATCAAACACATATAATTTAAAAACAGTGCAAACCTGAAAAGGATATCTCGAGTTGCTGATTGAAATGGACCAATAATTAGGGATTTCAACTTTGACCGGTAGTTCACTTTTGTTTGGTGGTGGCCGTGCGGCCACGCGCCATTGTGGGTGGCGTGAAGATGCTCCTTAGAATTTGATGGTTCTTATAGATACATTCAATTAAAAGGAAAAGGGAAAGTAAACCAGCTACAAAAGAGTTTTTAAAAAGTGGGGTTTTCAAATTTAGCTTCTAAAACTTTAATTTTTATTTATTTACTTATTCTAACTACCAAAATGAAAAAAATAAAAAAAAAAGGATAACTCATAAAATACGTTTCTAAAATATTAATATGTTTGTATAATAAGTAGTCGACATTACAATGTTTATACATTAAACTAATATAAATTTAAATATATCACCTTCCTAAATTTGTATTTAAAATTCTTTTTATAGAGTATCAGCATGGAAGGACGATCAAATCGAGGAACATCAAAGCTAAGTACCGCTAAGGAAGCAAATCACACTTACACTTACTACTTACAAACACGTGTACTAATGGTCAAACGCACCTTTAAGTATTTCATATGAACCATTTATATTTATAAAAGCTTAATAAAACGAATTTCTTAGTTTAATACTTTAAGTTTCGCAACTAATGTTGACACACATAATTAACTTTTGCCAAATTGATACTACTTCATGGTAATCGAAGCCTGTGCATCGCACGGCCCATGCTGCCTCGTATAAGTAAATAATGATGTTAATGCAATTTACATAAATGACTTCACTTTGAAGCTAACAACTACATAAACTTCTGAGTTCCTCCTTATCCTTAATCATTCACCTATAGTTATTTATCTATATCTATACTATATATAAAGAAAAAGTCAAAAAGTGAAAAGTAAAAGTTGAACCTAAAAAAAAATGTTGAAAACATATGTTTAAAAAAAAAAACTATTAATACACATAAAAAATCTTGGACGCTTCAAATCCGGTGGGTTGACCTGTTTTTTTGACCCAACCCATTGGGTTGACCCGATTTAAATTGGCTTGTTTTTTTACCAGAATAGTTCAACCGGTTGAACCATCTGGGTTTCAAAACATTATGTTTAATCCTCAAATCCTCAACTTTTATTATTTTTCGTTTACAACCAATAATTTTTTTTTTTCATTTAAATAAATATCGTTATAAATTTTTTTTGCTATGTACAAGTATAGTTTAAAAAAAAGAAAGATTAAGCATGACTTTCTTTACATGCCCACTACTTACTCCCAACACCATTCAGTATTAGTTTCCCGGTGTTTAATTTAATTTCCACAACACTTCCTAAACGATCTATCCTAATCCATATATATACTAATTTACAAGATGATTACTTAATTTTTGAACAAACAAATCCTTCCATTCCCTTGTGTGAAACATAACAATCCTAATTTTGTTTCATCCCCATCACATAAAAAAAGAAAAAAGAAATCCCACACACACTCAAATTCCACTAAAATAAATAGAAATAGATTATCTGACCATGACACCTTCTCTTCTCTTTTCAACAATCGCACCCGTCACTCTTCACCGCCTAAAAGGTTCATCTTCACTTCAATTCAATTCAATTTATTTGTTCATAAATAAATAAATAATTCACACTGTTTTATTTCATTCATTAGATTAGATTATATAGTATGGCTTATGATCAGAATAGCAATAATAATGCGTTACCTAATAGTAGCAATAACAACACTTTACGCCCAATTCATATAGCTAGAACAACAATAGATGAATCTAGACCTGTTCCTTTACCTCATTCCAATCCTTTACCCCGTACCGAAGTTATCGCTACCGGCAGCCCTGTTTATTACCCCAATACCGCCCCTGCCGTCCCCGATTCCGCTTTTTTAGGTTTAAATTATCCTAATGTAGTCCCTGCTCCCGCCAATTGGCTGCCTGTTTCCGTGGCCGCGCCAGGTTTAGCACCCGCCCACGCCTATCCGTACAATAACAATAATACTAGTGCCACTGCTAGTGTTGCTGGTAGTAATATTAGTACTGGTTTAGTGCCGCGCGGTTTTGAACAGAATTTGGCGCCTTCTGGTGGTCCTAATCATAATAATACTACTGGTTTGGCGCCTCACGGTTTTGAACCAAATATGGCGTCGGCTGGTGTTAGTAATAATAGTACTAGTTTGGCATCGGCTGGTGGTGGTAATACTAATAATAGTACTAGGTTGGCGTTGGCTGGTGGTGGTAATAATGATGGTACTAGCTTGGCGTCAGCCGGTGGAAGTAATGTTTCTGAACAAGTGAGTGAGGAAAGTGGGGATGAGAGGGTTAGGAAGGTTAAGTTTCTGTGTAGTTATGGTGGGAAGATATTGCCGAGGCCGAGTGATGGAGCGTTGAGATATGTTGGTGGAGATACGAGGATTATAGGTGTTCCACGGAATGTTGGGTTTAACGAGTTGATTCAGAAGATGTTTGATTCGTATGGAAGGAATGTTGTGATCAAGTATCAGTTGCCTGATGAGGATTTGGATGCGTTAGTCACGGTTTCTAGACCGGATGATTTGGAGAATATGATGGAGGAGTATGATAAGCTGTGTGAGAGGTGTGGTGATGGGTCGGCCAAGTTGAGGGTGTTTTTGTTTTCGGATGTTGAGGCGTCTAGTGTTATTCGGTATAAGGATTTGCAGGATAGTGGGCAGAGGTATGTAGAGGCAGTTAATGGATTTGGGGATAGTTTTGGTGTTGGTGGTGGGCTAGGTGTGGGTATAGCGAGGAAGGGGAGTATGGCGAGTGCTTCGTCTACACAGAATTCGGAACTGAGTGGAACTGAAGGGGGTGTCGAGAGTGTAGGACATGATCAAGGGGAGGTGATTGGTCCGGTTTTGGGTGGTATGATGTCCCCTGGTGGTAGTTCTGCTGTAAGTGTTCCCGTTACTAAAGCTGCGGATCATGAGTCGGAAATATCGGAAAGACCGGTACCTGTTCATGTACAACAGCAACAGCCATTTAGATATGATTTGCAACAGCCGGGACCCGCTGTTGTTCAGCCACCATCTTATGTTCAGACTTATGTTGATCCACGCCATGGGACGTTTAGTCGTACAGAGTATATACAGGTCCCGCCACCTCAGATGGGGTATCCATCTCAGATTATGGGAAGTGTTGGTCCAATGTATTCCCAACCACAACTCCATGATAATGTCGTTGGAATTGGAGTCACGCCACACCAGTTTATTGCTCCTCCGTCACACATTAGTTATAAACCAAACCCAACTCCTGTTACTGTTACTGTTCCAGTTCCAGTTCCTGTTCCTGTTCCGGCTCCAGCTCCTGCTCCTGCTCCTGCTCCTCAATATGTGCAGCATCAAGAGGTCCGGATGGAACATTTTCCCGAGAGGGTTGTCCAGATTTCTCATGATCAAACCTACATGACGTATCAACCTCAACCTCAATCTCAGATATCTCCTCCGGTAATTACCGGACCTTATGGATGGAATCAGGTTCCGCCCCCTGAACAACTGCCCTTTTCTGAGAGCAGAGTACCGACTCAACAGGTAGTATTTCCAGAGCCGGTGCCGAGATTTGATGGATGTATAATGTGTCAAAAAGCATTGCCTCATGCACATTCGGATACAGTGGCACAGGACCGTAATGGAAGTCCTAGATCAAATGTATCTGATGTCAATCCTGTTTATCAGAGTCTTAGGTTTGATGACACAAGAAGAATGATGCAAACTAGCAGGGCTACTGCAAATGATCATGCTATGGTCTCGGCTCCTTATGGTGTAATGGTCCATCAAGTTCCTCATTGTGGTCACGAAAGTTCAGTCCAACAGCCTGTTGTGCCGATGCAATATCAAGTAATGCATGAGACAGTGGTTAATCCGGTTGGAGGTCCTTCACCAATTCTGGACAGTCAGGTTCGCGAGTCTCCAAGGGAGTATCCTGCTAACTCCCCTGTAGCTGTTATTAGAGAGGATAATGTGGAATCTGGTCTCACATATGATAATCTGAGACCAATTGATGCGAGAATGGAAGATTTACGAATACGTCCTAATGATGTTCTTGTCAACAATGATCAGAGTGGCTTTCGTCTTGAAAATCCACGAGAAGATATCTTGGATAGTAGACCGATGAATATAGGTGGGACTGAGCTGAATCTTGATAACATCGCTGCTAAATCCCAAGTGGTTCTTGATGCAAGTTACATTACATCTGCGATGAATAATTTGGCTGGTAATGATGCAAGCCCTGTGTTTCCTGGTGGTGATTCAGCCCGTGTAACAGAAGTAAATCCAACTGTTGGTGAATGGAATGCATACCCTTTACAATCTGAGCCAAAAAGTGAAGCTGAGACTACGATAACTGATCCTCTTAATCCGTTTATTGTGGCTGGTCAAACGCAAGATGGTGCAAATTCGCTGTTTAGCAACCAGGATCCTTGGATGTTACGATACGATCCTCAATTTCCTCCGCCTCGACCCAGCAAATTAATGACAAAAAAGGAAGGTGTTGATGAATCACCTAGAGCAGACTCGCTAATTGACGAGGGAGGTTACCAGCCAAGTCCTAATCTGGACTTGAATGTTGGTGTGGAACATGGTCATTCTGATAAAGGTCCGTATTCTAGCATACTTCTTTCTCTATCTATTTTTAATACTTTAATGGGTAGAGGTTGCAAAATGAATGGGTCGGGTAATGGGTTTATTGGGGTGGTTCAGGTTGGCTTGGAACACTTTTTTTGTCTAAAGTTAAATTCTATGTATGATCTGGATGTCAGATATGATTATCATAACAGTTATATTGTCTCATAATTTGGGAGGTTTTATGCATTACAAAAAAACCCATTTGACGCTTTTCCTTTTTTCCTATTTAAGCTAATTCTGTTTTAACCTGTTAGATAAACACAGGAAAATTGTCCTTATGAGTATTTGGGTCGAAGTTACTATCTCTACTGCTCAGTTATTTTTACTCTTATAATGTTTCTACCCTATTTGCAGGTTCAGCAGAGGAGCTGATTAAACAAGAACTTCAGGCTGTTTCTGAAGGTGTGGCTGCTTCTGTTCTTCATTCATCAACACCCTCTAATCCCGACTCGATTAGACGTGGAAGGAGCGAATATGGGTCGGAAGCCAACTGTAGTGTTGAATCTCAGGATAATAACCCGAGTGTGCAGTCAATAGTTGAGGTTGAGGTCTTTTTATTATTATGTATCCTTTGTTGTTGTCTAGGAAGTTCCTTCTTCCACCACAACGTGCTTTCTTCTCATTTTTGTACATTAAGCTGTTGTATCCATGCAGGATCTTAAAACTAAAGTTCCAGAAAAACAAAATCTTGGGTTTCCAGTTTCAGATGGCGCTGGTCGTTTGCAGGTGAGGATTTGATCTTATCTGATGTCTGTGTCACTGTCAGCTAATGATTTGTTCTCACTGTGCGTTGTAGATTATCAAGAATATTGACCTTGAAGAGCTTCGTGAACTGGGTTCTGGTACATTTGGAACTGTTTACCATGGAAAGTGGAGAGGCACTGATGTTGCAATCAAACGAATAAATGACAGATGTTTTGCCGGGAAAGCTTCAGAACAAGAACGCATGGTTTGTGTTCTCATCAGTTCTTTTTTTCTTTTTTTTTTAGTCTTGTTTGTTTCGTTTTACATATTTGTCTAATAAAATGTGTTACTTGCAGAGGGAAGACTTCTGGAATGAAGCAATCAAACTTGCAGATCTTCATCATCCAAATGTTGTAGCTTTTTATGGGGTTGTACTTGATGGTCCTGGTGGCTCAGTTGCTACGGTAACAGAGTTCATGGTTAATGGCTCTCTTAGAACTGCTTTGCAAAAGAATGAGAGGTAACATATCTTGAGTTGCTGCCTTTCTTTAAGCTTTAAAATGAATGTGAAGTAATCATCATTTCCAATAAGAAACTGAAAGTGATGGAATATTGATGGTTAAACAATTATCATCAGGAATCTGGATAAGCGAAAACGTCTGTTAATTGCCATGGATGTTGCTTTTGGGATGGAATACCTTCATGAAAAGAACATTGTACACTTCGATCTGAAAAGTGACAACTTACTTGTCAATCTCCGTGATACACACCGTCCAGTATGCAAGGTTGGTAGTACGTCATATCTATCCTACTATATGCATATTCTAAAGTCTAGATAGATTTTAGTCATTGCAATACATATGCTGATGACTGAACAATGTGCATCCCATGTTTTTATACTACACGGATTGATAGTCACGGTGCAAATATCGTGGTTTGCCCAAATGTCATTAAGATAGACGTCGTGCTGAATAAAATGGTACTACAATAATAACATGTGGATGTTGTTTATAAAGAATAGTTCAATATGTTTTTGAAGGGCTCACATTGGTATGCACACTTTTTTGAAGCTGTCAAGTTGAATTATACATTAGCTCCCTAATAGTTTGCTTATTCATTATGACAAACTATCGGAGCTTTTATATTGATTTTTTATGCCCGTCTGATTAGATATAAAAAGGGGTTGAGTTTTGAACAAGGTATTTGGCTTCTCATTGCAACTCAAACATTATTCTTGGAAAGTGCCAAAAAACATTAATATGTCAGGATGAGTGTTTTGGACAAATTGAAATTATAAACTGTAACAGCAACAAAAATTTTCATAGTTTACTATTTTTGCTGATCTTGATTGCTCGTTGCTGCATAGGGATGTGTTTTATGTATTTTTGATTGTTTGGAATAGTGAGTGTGTTTTTCAAAATAAACTCGTTCTATTTTTCTGCTCCTGCAACTGTCAAACAAGTTATGTAAGTGAGGATGTAGAGTTGAAATGGATATGTAGAGATTGCAATTTCTCATTTCTTGTAGGAAAGCACAGTGCCTTTGGAGGCTGAGTCCGTGAACCAGTTGTTTCATATTATTCAAAAATCCTAACTTGCCGTCTCCGACATTGGATTTTACCAAATTAAATTCTATTTATAGCCAAATTTGCATGTGGGTTCATTTTAGAATGGATGTTTAAATTTAAATTGCAAAACCAAATAAATCGTAGTAAAGCTTAGAATACTTATTCTGTGTATATAGGAGTAATATTAAGATCTGTATGCTTTCAATCTAAACCAATTTGCATGCAGTAATTATATTTTTAGCGTTTAGCATGGGTCTTTTTTGTCAAGAGTAACTGTAAACAGAGTTTATCTGGTCTTTTTGTCTGCATCCATACGAGAGACGTGTCTGTTTTTACAACTTTACCATTTCTTGAGTTTTAGGTTTACTTTGTCCTGTGAACTAGTATTAATATTTAAAAAGGTGCCCTCAAAACAAAAGGCTATAAGAAGGGAAAGAGTGTTTCATATGATTGATGACTGTCGAGGAACATGCATATGCGGAAATATTCCAAGAAAAAGGGAAATTCTAGTAAAAAGTACCGGTTGTGAGCAAGGGCAAGCTGGGCCACAGCCCAGGGCCCAACTATTTTTAGGGGCACCAAAATTTTGAAGTCCATTATATGTATGTTCATGTTAAATTGTTTAGCCTTTTTAAAGCCCAATACTTTTTTTGAATTTTGGTCGAGAATTTTAACGTGCAAATTGCCAACTAATAAACTACTGTAGTATTCGTTTAATCACTTACTGCTTGATAAAATATTATAAAAGATAGCAAACTATTTCAATTATCTATAACCGGCTTAGTATCATTTTGAGGCGTGGAGTTATTAAACTTAGCAATGAATTGGGATATGATAACTAGTTTACAGTTGGACATAAATAATTTTCGAAGTTAAATCATATCTATTATTTAACTATGTTGTAAGTTTTGTTCTAAAAAAAATTATTACGGGATTATTAACAACTTATCTCACAAAATGCTCAATGAATGACAATTTAATACTAAAGGTGAATTTTGATATTGGTAGTTAATATATAAAATTATTTATTTTTAGAATTATGTTTTATTTTTTTTTATTTGTTATATTTTTTTATTTTTAAATTTTTTTTGAAAAAAGAAATAACATATTTCTTGTATTCATTTTTTATATACATTTATCACAGTTTTAATAGTATCGATCAACTTTTGTACATACATAAACTATTTGCGTGTTTAAAGGGCATGTTTCCTAACTATGCCCAGGGCCTCTCAAATCCACGAGACGGGCCTGAAAGTAAGCTAGAAAACAATTTTTGATAAAATTTAGCTTTGGTTCTTTCATTTTTGTCAGGTTGGGGATTTGAGGTTCTCTCAAGTAGCTTTAGTTTTGGTTCTCTCATAATAAAATGCAATATATAAAATACCATCTCTGTGTCCCTAAAACTCTAAAAGTAACAATAAGAGCTTAATGGTTCTCAATTTAACCTAAGTTGCAAGCAACAATTTTAATTTAGCTGTATAGCTAGGGTGTATTTGTTTTATAAGGCATGTGATCTTGTTTTCTGTTTTTATTGTATGTTCTCATTAGTTCTAAGCATCCTTAGTGGAGTAAACCAGTATGGGTAAGGTATAGTTTGCTGCAATTTGGGCTAAACAGCGACTAAGGAAGTTTCATTCTGTTGAGTGAATCAATGTGGATTTGGTATCTTTTTTGTTAAATGACGCCTCCTTATGGACTAGTTTAGTGTTGGCATGCACGGTTAATCAACGTCCTTCCGGTCAAGAATAGGTGTACCCACGGTTTATCTGGCCTCATCTCCAAACCCTATTACACTATTGAGTCTGTTCTAGCGATGGTCTGTTTCTTAAGTTTCTTAAGTAGTGTTGTAATGATATCTCCTTATACCAAACATGCTTTAAGTCGCAATTGATTGGTCATATGATTGATGGCTGTTAAGTAAACTGAAAATGTGGAAATAGTCCAAGAGAAGGAAATTTAATAGTAGAAATTCAACAAGAAAACGATGCTTAAATATAGTTTAATTAGATTATCTCATTTTTCTTCCTCAGGTTGGAGACTTGGGGTTATCGAAAGTGAAACGTCAAACGCTAATCTCAGGTGGTGTGCGTGGAACACTTCCATGGATGGCACCGGAGCTTCTAAATGGCAGCAGTAGCCTTGTTTCTGAGAAGGTTGGTGCAAAATCTCTCTCTGAGCTTCGAGGTCATGAGTTTTATCTCCTTTTTTGGCTCAATTTCTGATTCAAGTTTTCCATTTTTTAAGGTCGATGTTTTTTCATTCGGCATTGTGATGTGGGAACTTCTTACTGGAGATGAACCATATGCAGACTTGCATTATGGGGCTATTATTGGTAATTCACACACCGATGTATACCTGTGTCTATATGTATAGATATGTGTAACTCCCGTATTTAACTTACATATAAAATAATCAGGTGGGATTGTGAGCAACACACTTAGACCTGCAGTTCCAGAATCATGCGACCCTGAATGGAGATCTTTGATGGAGAGGTGCTGGTCAGCAGAGCCATCAGAGAGGCCAAGCTTCACGGAAATAGCTAACCAGCTACGCATTATAACCTCAAGGGTTCCACCAAAAGTACAAGCACATTAGAAACTTATTTTACATTTTCAACAGGGCTCCGTTGGGTCAACATACGTAGTTTAGTAGATTCTTAAATTCTCTTCATATTGGGTATTAATCGATGATAAATCTCTACAAAGTTGAGACCATAGAATGTGTTTTCTGTTAAATTAGTACATAATTGCTGTTTGTCTTTTGTTTTAGATCACCTTTTGTTTCATACACATTCGTTTATTGGCGCACACCTCTCAGGCTCTCACATATTCATTTTATGGTCCGGCTTCCGTGTGGGCTTTGTCATTTTAGGATTGCCAGCAAATAAGAACCGAGTTTTGATGTATGCCTTTGAGGATTCATACCTGTTTGGTATTTGCAGTTTACAAATATAGAAAATTATAGACTATCTTGTGCTATCTCACTCAGTTTGCTTGAGTGCCTTGCCAAGCCAAGTGTCAAAAAGTTTTGGGTGTTTTAGTTGCAGAAAAATCTTCTCCAGTTTGCTGTATCTAGTTTCCAGAAAACCTTTTCATTTTCTATGTCCAGATTACTAGTGTAAATTTATTAGAGAACAGATTCAAAAGAAGTACAGTCGTTACTTCTGTTCTGGTTTTCCACATCTAGATTGGCAGTAGGTATTGGGTTGAGATGTGGTGGCTTCAGCGGTGGTGGCGGACAACGATGAAAGTTTCATTGACAACGATGACGGCAGCGGTGATGGTGGTAGGTGGTGGCCGAACCGGAGCAACCACAAGGTGCTCAACATACCTTTTGAATAGAACCTTTTGTAACTTAAGATCGATATAGAAATTACTTTTGTGCAACCAGTTTCATGCCAATGAGTAGTAGTGGCACACCAAGAGAAAGCAAGAAGTTTCTCGTTTCAATTAAGTTATACACAAATAACTTTCACCACATGAAACCTTAGAGATGAGGGAGCCAGAATTACCAACCTTCCATGAATTGGGTTGCACGAGATACGTCCATAAAAATATTTGTTGTTTTACGTCATGTGACACGCTTCTAAGTTATGGTTGAAGGTTGCATCGTCATGTGATATACAAATTTCGGTGATGCAAGCTACATGTTGCTCGTACCATGTCATATTCCTGCATTCCAACCGGTAGCATCCACACGTTAGTCTCAGCGAGTCAGATAAGTGTCTCCCCATGTTGAGAACTAAAAGGGGGAATGCATAAGCAAGCAACATGTTGGATCCAGTCTTGCTAGTATTTTGATAGCATCCACTCGTGACAAGGTAGCCACATAAAGTCTTGAATCTTTGATGGAAGTCTTTGTCATACGATTCTCGCCCGTAATGACTCACCAGTTGACGAACAAGATTATAAATATAAAGTTGTAATTAAATACATATCAACATCAAAATTAATTTGCGCCCTCGGTTTTGCACATTTGGAGTCCATCCCGACAAATTTTGACAAGTTAAAAAATTTCGATTGAAACACTCCTCTAAAATAAAATAAAAACATTTCAGTGTCTTTATTAAACGTGGCCTATTTAAGATATGCATTCATATCACATTCTTCTCGAAAAAAATCAACTTCACTTTCCCACAGAATTTCCTTTGACCTTCATCTCAATTTCCTCAAAAATTTGACTTTTCTTTCTTTTACTAATTTCGATATGACGCTATCTATCCATTTTAAACTTTTCCATTGACACTTTTACCCTTCAACACCCCCAACGGATACACACACAAAATCCACACGCAAATCCACACTATAAAAGCATAACAAAAACACATTCTCCCTATTCCAACCTATTACAAACCTACATCCAACCAATGGCCAAACAACATGAGCTACAACCAATCATCATGGAACACGACCAAGATGCTAAAGACATCAACATCAACAACAAAAACAACACAACCTATGACTCTTCCGACACATCTCCCGAGGGCTGCTTTAGCAGCCTGTTCTGCTGTTTCGAATCACGTCATCATGACGGCGAAACAACAGGGTTTTTATACCAACCCACAGGAGATTTTATAAACCAAGATAATTGGTTTATGAAAAGAGCAAAAAGTGTCAAGAGTATTCGGAACTTGTCGCGGGTCCGAAATGGAAGAATTTTATTAGAAAGTTTAGTAAAAAGCCGAAAACAAGGTCTCATGCATATCAATATGATCCTCAAAGCTATGCACTTAATTTTAATGATGGTTTAGATGCTCATGAAGATGATGATTTGTTGCCTAGGAGCTTTTCCACACGATTTGCTCCTCCTGCAAGATCTACACAGTTATGATATTACTTTTTTTCTTTCATATTTGATTCATTAATGTATTCGTGATCTATACCAATTTTATCAGTTTCATGAATGTCATATATATACTTTTGTAGTTTTGTTTGTGAAATGATAATTTTGGGAACTTAAGATTTATGAATATCAAGATGTTTTGTTAAACTGGCTAACGTGTTTAGCATCACTTACGGATTTGCGTTTTGATACATTAAATACTTATAAATAGTGAAATACGTGTTTTGAATAGATGGAAAACATCTTTATTTCAAGAAATGTTAAATGTGGTAGTCAAATAAACAGTTTTGGTTAGAATTACAACATTTTTTTAGTAAAAATTTAAAACCACAGTTGGAAACAAATCATGTCTAATTTGATACGTTTTCGCTGGAAGGTTCTACTTATTGATTATTTAAGTAAGTAAATGGTTGTTTTTAACAAAAGAAATTATTAAAAACAAGAATTGAGAAAAAAGTCATTTAGTAAAATAATAAGCAAGGTTTGGATATGCATATTTTATTTTAGCTTATAAGATGATCAAGCTATTATTTTTTATCAACTTGAGATTATATAGTTTATCTATGAACTCAGAAACTAAAAGCCGTGGACTTAATAGCTTTTTAAATCTCAAAATGCTCACAAGCCGAGAAAATGATGTAATCTAAATAAAGTAATAGTCGTGACAAAATAACTAAGACTAAGATTGATATCTCACTAAAACAAAGTGTATTTAAACAAATGAAAGCAATTAGATTTTTGGTCCATTGTTTATAGACGTTGTGTAACGTTTAACCAAGTATAAACGTAACACTTAATATATAGCATTAACTGTAATATAGCTGTGTTCAAAATTGGCTGGCTTGAAGGCTTTGACAATGTAGGAATGAAACTAGTGGGGAACAAGAATTGGTAATGGGGCATAAAATGACAACTTGCATTATCTTTTTTGAATATTAAATTTCAAACAATAATTCATGGCACAGATTGGATCCGAATTGGAAATTATTTATATATGATTCGTCATGAGACTGAGGCTGCTCCTACTAAGGAGCCCCAATCTCCTAATTTTTCCTGTCACGTCAGCTTTTTCTCTCCAGCGACCTTCAGGCGATTGGGTGTCTCAGTAAATACGACCTTTAATTAAAAAGTGAGTTTTGTTTCTATGTGTGTAGTGTGTCGATCGTATATACGATCGAATTCATACAAAAATAGGGCGATCGAGATTTCTTACAATAAGGGGATCGAATGAAGATCGAGTGTGTGTCGATCTCGATCGAATGAAAATCGCCTATTGCATCCAGCCTGAATGAATCTGATTGGTCCATGTAATGACTTTAACTTAATTAGTGTCAATCTTGAGCATCTGTCTTGGTGGGATGAAGCCGAGAGTGGTGGCTAGTCGTCACCACTGTTCTCAGCTTGTCCAGGACACTTGATTGGTCATCTTGTGGTCACAAAGTCGAGCAAAACACTTTTTTAAAATAAAATTTGTTACTAGTTATTGATGATGATTGCGGAGTAAAGCGAAGAAAATATATGATAAAATGACATAATAATGGTAGACACGCGCTGGCTGTAGTTACTGCCCCAAATAGATTAAAACCAAAACTAAACATCATATCATTATTTTCTGAAACACAATATTATTCGTAATCAAATTATAATTCTTCTTATAATACTAAAAGGCGTACACTTTGTATGCAAAGAACAAGCATTAAATGCAATCTTTCCCAACTTGACAAAAATAGTCCCTGAGGTTCAAGTGTCGTTGCAAAGTAAGTCCAAACATTAAATGCAAAGTTTCACAACTTGGCAAAAACAGTCCCTGAGGTTTAAGTGACGATGCAAAGTAAGTCCTATACCATTAATTGCTATCTATAGCAACTTGGCGAAATTAGTCCCTAAGGTTTAAGTGTCGTTACAAAGTAAGTCATTTTAAGCGTCTTCGCGCGGGTTTCCACTCGTATATACTAAAGATGGGGAGTACAAATCCCTCAAAGTAGGTGCATTAAATGTCATCTTTGTCAAAATGGCAAGAATAGTCCCTGAGGTTTAAGTGGCGTTGCAAGCTAAGTCCTTTGTAAGTTTGGCAAAATAGCAAAAATAGTCTCTGAGGTTTAAGTATGGCAACAATAGTCCCTGAGGTTTAAGTGTCGTTGCAAGCTAAGTCCTTTATAAGTTTGGCAAAATGGCAAAAATAGTCCCTGAGGTTTAAGTGTCGTCGCAAGCTAAGTCCTTTGTACGTTTCACAACACTTCCGCCGCAACGCGCGAGATCTCCCGCTCGTTATAACTATAAGTGAAATTTGATGGTGTATTATTTGATAACGACTTGAGATGACGATACAATTTGTGAACACATTTATGCACGCCAAAATAATTAAATAGTCAAAAACTACGGCTAGGATATTTGGTAAACTCAGCAAATAGTTTTTGGTGGGTTTGTTATACTTTAACGTTGGCTAACTTACACGAGGTGCCAACGGTCTGATTGACAATCTCAAACCCGGGTCCCATGTGGACCAACTACATTGTTATGTTATTCCTTTGAATGAGTGAATATGATCCTTTATTCCTTTTCTACATCATAGGAAAAAAAGGTCAAGAGTAGCTTTGAACCTTTAAAGGAGTATAACTGGACATTACCTTCTTGTGACGATGTCATTATAATGTGGCATGAACCATGCTAAATTTAACTTGTGTGAGGTAAAGGATCATTTTTATATAGTATGAAGACTAACTTTTATACATAAATTATAAAGTGAATTGCAAATATAGTCCTGTATGTCCAATTCGCAGGCTTATTTCACACATTTTCAAAAGTACAGGCGCCGTCTTTGTAAGAAACCATTGGTGCTGATATCGTCCCTGCCTCAAAGAGTCAAAGTATTAATAAAACACTTTGCGTTGAACCTCATATAAGTAGTATTAATTTAACATCTCGCATTTGATCATTTCGTAAGTAGTGTTAGTTTAACATCCCACGTTTGACCATTTCAAAGTCGAAAACATGTTACTACAACAAAACATCGTTTATTTACTAGATTAATGGATTTATTTATTTACAGTCAAGAAAATAAATCATATCCTTGGGCATTCTTAGCCTTAAATTCTAAGCCTCAAATGCTAATACTGGAAGAGTTCAGTAAACCCCGGTGTTGAAGATGACATTTCCAAAACTAAACATCATATCATTATTTTCTGAAACACAATATTATTCGTAATCAAATTAAGGGGATTATCAACGACGATCTCATGAAATGTGATCCATGTCAATAACTCTCTGGTCTTTTGACAGCTTTCCTGTCTTGAACCTTTCTATTCAAACTCGTGAACCTTTTCTTTCTTTTGTTTGAGCCACGTAAAACCGGTGTATCTTTGACATAATCAAGTTCCTCAATGTTGTCTAAGGGCATGAGACCACTAGGAAGCCCCATTTCATTGGGTAGAGTGTTAATACAATTTTGGGCGCTCCCTTGCGAAGATTAGTGTAGGCTAACTTCTTGGGGAATAAATCTTGTACTAAGTCTTTGTCTTGGTTTAAAACTGCTAAGAAAGTAAACACCGTTAGCCTCACCGCAGAACGGGGTTCCGCGGTCAACCTCCGGCATGAGAGTAAGTAAGGGTCTTAGTGAGATAAAGTTAGTTTAGAGTGAGAGAGTGGATGTGTGTTACCGTTTGAATAGTGGCAAGGCCTCTATTTATATGGTTGACCTTTCTGTCGTGTTTCTCAAGGTCACAGGACATGAGAGCGACAGTTTGTAAGTGGGGGTGACGTAGGTCAACGAAAAGCTTGTCCCGTTGTTGTGACAGTGATGCTTTTGGGCGGGAGTTGTCCCGCTTTCCCTTTTTGGGGACCGCAGGTTACTGTACCTTAGTCCTGGGTGAGATTCCCTACCTTTTATGTGGGGCGCGGTTGCAGCCTCCTTCGGGCGTATCTCTTACCTGCAGATTAGTTAATCCCGCTCTGTTCACGCCGTGCGCATATGGACAGCGCTTGAGCGACCTCCGGAAAATTACTTGTTTGACCCGCACCCGACCCGTATGGGGGTCGTGAGGGTCATACGTGATCAAGTCCCCCCGGTTTAGTATGCTTGTTGGCTCAGAACAAGTGTTCTAGACTAAGTTGTTTTGTTCGTCCGCGGTTGGGCGTTCCGTGGATCATCCTAGTCATTGCTGACTGTATTTCCCACTTAAATAGTGGATAAGTCCTACAGCTGTCCCTTGGGAGTCGCCAACCGTTCCAGACCACGCATTTTCTGACTGATATGACGTTTTGGCTGCTTCCATCTCGTCCGTTGATCTAGGTGAATTTGAATCGTCCAATACCAACCGGGGACGCGGCGCTTTCTCAGCCATTCGATTGGTCTACTAGTTTTACTCTTAGGAAGGTATAAATATCCTTTCTTTTTACTTTCTTGGTTACTGTTGCCCATTCATCTTCGCGTGTAAAAAGAGAAAAAGCCATCAAAGCCCCCTATTCTGCGTGTTTACTTGTTCAGGTTAGGTTTCCTTGTTCCCATTGTGTTTCCATGGCTAAAAAACTCCTGTGTGACTTTACTTGTAAGTTATCCCAGAAAGATTTGGATGATTTCTGCTCTAAATATCATATCCCCACCACTGTTCATCCTCTTCTTCCCGGACCCAATGATACTATAAAGGATGCCCCCCAGGGTAAATTAGGTGTATATGCTAGGTTTTTTGAATTCTGTAATTTTAGGATCCATCTTTCCAAGTTCTTGTGTAGTGTATTAGAATATTTTCAGATTCACCGGTCACAACTATCCGTCTTAGCCGCGGCTAGGATCAGTCATTTTGAGATCCTCTGCCGCGTTCACGGTGGCATCCCCACCGTATCTTTATTTAGGAAGTTTTATTATTCCGGGATGAAGGATGGGTGGATGACCCTATAGAAACGTAAGGATCCTAAGTCGTTGGTTGTTTTGGTTTATCACACCGCTCCCCTGGATTCTGTAAAGAATTGGAAGGAGTATTTCTTTTTGGTTGACGCGACCGTTTTTCCTTTGGCTATCTCGTGGAATGATAAGGTCTCTGTTGACCGTGATCCACCCCCAGCCGATGACGATGTTGACCTGGAGTTATTACGTCTCCTTGACACGCAGCGTGCTCCTTTTAAGAAGTTTCCGGAGCCTTTCCTTTGCGTGATTGGCCTTAGCCGTGCCTGGGATGATGATACGGCGCGGGCTACTTTTATGGCTTCGGGTACTGAGGGTGGGTTCTTCTTTTAGGGTTTGCCGCGTCTTATTGTCCTCTCTTTTTTTTCTTGTTATTAACACCTGTTTTTCTTCATTTGCAGAGATGTCTCTCTTTGCTTTCATCAACCAGCCAGATCCGTTCGAAGTGACATCCGGAAAAAGAACTTTACAAGAGGGCCAGAAGACACTGCAGGATGAGACTGCTGGGCGTGTCATAGAACCTTCTGTGAATTTGATCACGTTGGTCCAAGAAACCATTGTAGAGAACGTGGAGGTGGCCAAGGCAAGCAAGGCTACTGGGAAAAAGAGGGTCCGGCTTGATGTCCCCCCCAAGCAGCCGGAGAAGAAAAGGATTACTGATAACATCAAATAATCCTGAATATTAAGTGTCAATTTCCCCCAATAATGTTCGTTATTTATATCATTTATATGGATTTACGCTTGTTTTCCATTGTTTTCCACTTTCAGGTAAATTGCGAGCATTGGAGCTAAAGAGACGCGGAAATGGAAACATTACTAAAGATTTATCACAGTATGCTTATTCTGAAGAAGTTGCAGCGTAACTCGTCTCTCACATTACGCCGTAACTATTGCATGACCCAGAAGTCCAACTTATCAAGAGGTTACGGTGTAACTCTTCCCAAAGGTTACGACGTAACTCCATTAGGTCAAAAGAGGTTCCACGCCGCTGATACTTACGTCGTAACTACTGCATCACTTACGACGTAACCGAATTTATTGAAGACTATGGCGTAACCACTTATAAGGTTACGCCGTAACTAGCAGATCTAGTGCATTTACGGAGAAATAGAAGGTTACGGCGTAACTCCTCTATTGGTTACGCCGTAACCCAGACCTGGCCTATAAATACCCCACGAATTCCAGCATTTCAAGGCATCCCATTCCACACACAACATTCTGAGAACGTGGGAAAAAGCTCAAGGCAGGTCTAGGGAAGCATACAGAGCTGTTTCCAAGGGAGAAGTCACACCATTACGATAAGCTTTAGCGTTTATTATTTCTTTTACTTTCAATTCATGTATTTCGTACCTTTGAATATTGAATTGATTTGCATGATTAATATGAGCGGCTAAGCACCCTTTGGTGCTAGCCTAGTTATGATTCCTTAATTGTGTTGTTTGCGTTTACCTTTACTTTCGTACAATTATTTCTAAGTGTATGCATGCATAGTTCTTTGGTAGTCACCCTTGGTTCGGTAGTTTTGAATGGCGATAGAGGCCAATTGCCTAGGAGATATGACCAACTGACCCTAGGTGAGCGGACTGAGACGGGAAGGGTAAGATATGACCAACTGACGACCCTTTCTACTTGTGCGATTTGACCAACTGATCACCTATCGTTTGGATGAACTTAAGAACTGGGGGGTGTAGTGTCTAAGTTCCTAACGGCCGGGCACTCACTATTTAGAATCTAGCATGTAGCGGTACTTAATGACTCGGCTTAGGGGACCAGGAACAACAGGACTTATGACGGTGCGCCTGATTTCTCCTGTAGTGGCATCTTTGCTGATAGGTTAGGGCGAATTGACCAAATGATGTCCTCTCGAATTTGACCCCACCTGAAGTAATTGGAAGTAGGTAGACGTAGACATAACTAGCTAGGAGGATTGACTAGGTTGGCACCACTATTCCTCTATTGATTTCCCTTCACACATTTATTTGTTGTTATTTCATTTTCTGCATTAGTAGTTTAATTAATTAAAACCCTATCAAACCATTATTATTCTGTGACAATTAGACTTAGTAATTATCCGACACACATAGCTCTTGGGACGACCTCGGCTTTACCATTTACTACACTACACACGACCGGGTACACTGCCCGTTAGTGCACTAGGGTAGACCATAGGTATAACGAGACACTATAAATATTAAGACCTGGTCAGTAAAACCTGCATCAAGTTTTTGGCGCCGCTGCCGGGGAGCTATTTTAGGATTTCATATTAAGTTTGTTTTTAATTTTCTTTCTGATAATGTCAGGATACAAGACTCGCAGCTCCAGGCCTTTTTTGGCTACCCCATTTGTTGACCCGGAGAAGCAATTCCGGAAAAAGAGGATCTATTCTCCGGTTCCTATTCACAACATCTTCTCATTTTACGAATCAGACCAGTCGGACACAGAACCAGAGGTCATCAATAATATCAATGACCTAACCATGGAGCAGTATTTGGACTGACCAAACGATAACTGCCAACGAAGCTTCACTAAGGATTCTCCTACCGAAAAATACTCCATCCCAGATCATATTATTCGAGAGTTACATGAGCTTAAGTTTTCTGGAGACGAAGATGAGGACGTTCAGGATCACGTAGATGAAGTTCTCCACTTATCTTCTCTTTTCAACGTCAGGGGTACTCCAAGTTATTCAGTCACTGCAAGGATTTTCCTATGACTCTCACTGGAACAGCAAAAATATGGTATAACAAACTTCCTAGTGAAAGTAAAGAAGCATGGGGAAAACTAAGAAAGGAGTTCGTCCAGCAATTTCGCCCTCCTTAAAAAATGGCTAGGCTTCTCGGGAAAATCTACCAATTCGTGTAGATTGGAGAAGAAACGCTGTACCAAGCATGGGAAAGATTTAATGAGCTTCTCTATCGATGCCCAACTCATGATTTAAACAAACATCAGATCGTATACGTCTTCTATCGGGGGATTAATGCGCAAACACGAGAACTCCTTGATTCACCAAGACCTATTCCTAGCATGACTCCTGATCAGGCCTTGGAATGTATTCAGCGGATTTCTGAACATTGCTATAAGTGGCACATGGATATAGGATATGGACCGAGAGATAACTGTTGGAATCACTCCTAAACCTTAATTCAAGTGTTAGTAATTTATATGTAATAGTTAGCTTAATATGACCTTTATGTTAGTAATTAGCCTTAGGCTTATGTAGAAGGCTCATAAGCCTAGGCCTAGTCCAATAAGGAAAAGGATGGGAACTAGGAGTGTTGCCCTAGCTTCCCTCCTATAAATACATTGTAATAACCCTCACTTGAGGGTTGGTTGTTCAATTTACTCTTTCATTCATACTCTACGCATAACCGTCCCTAGTATAATGTGTGTGTGTGTTTGATTTATTGTTCATCCGATCTCTTCTTCATCTTATCTCTTCTATTGTTACTTGTGTTGCATATTTGGGAACCTAACAGTGGTATCAATCGCCAAATAGTTGGGTGAATCGTTATTGTTCTTGAAGTGGGTTTTGGTCCTACGCGTAGAACATACGACTCGTGGTTTGATACTTTGGTTTGCTTAAAAACGCATTTTTTTCACTTTTTAATCCAAGATTCTTGTACTTTCAATGTTTTAAGGTGTTAAAATAACTGTTTTTGGCATAAAGTTTCAAACTTTACGCGTAAATCTTTGTTTTTGAACTTGGTTTTGATCGAGGGTTTCATTCTACGCTTAACTGTTTTAGACGTTTTGGATCATCAAGTTTCACACTTTTGTGTTATTTTGGTGATATTGAAGCTATTTCATCACAAAAATCTGGTTTAGAAACATCTTTGGGAAAAAGTCACCTTACGAGTAGAACTACGCGTATCAAAACCCTAGTTCTACGTGTAACTTGCTCCTTGGCTTGATCTTCAGTTTCGTGGTTTACTCCGTGGTTTCTTGCTTGGATAATCCTGAAAACACGTCGACTTTGGATATCTTTTGCACCGCGATAGTGTAAAAGATCATTTGGGCAATAACCCTAAAATTACGCATAAGCATAAAGCTTACGCGTAGAAAATCCTACGCATAAGATTTATCTTACGCCTAAGCTTAGTCTTACGCATAAGGTAATCCTACGCCTAAGTTTTCTACGCCTAACTTCTTGTTTTATGCATAACTTTAGAGTTTGTTCAATTCTTACATGTAAGCTAAAACTACGCGTAACTCTTGCTGTTACGCGTAACTTTGGTGTTTTTACGCATCAGTGCTACTTGGCTATTGTGATTTCTACGCCTAAGGATACTTCATCAACAAAGGTTCATTCGACTACAAAGATCCATTTTACCAACACAAGTTTTCAACATGTCACAACCACCATACTCTAACTATTTTCCTTACACTTATAATCAACAACAACAACAACAACTAAGTCCACAACATCAACAATGGAATCAACAACAAGCAGTTTATCAACAACAATTTAATCAACAACATACTCCACTACTTGCAGCAATTCCACAACCTCAAATGGTACAACCACCACCTAGTCTTCAAGTACAACCTTACACAAACTTCTACAATCAACATCCATCCAGGAATACTATGAAGGAACCGGCATGGTTTGGCAAGATGTGTGAAGCCTTGAGTAGCCAACAATCAATTCATGAAGCTGGCTCACTTGATAGACCTCCAATTCTCACTCCCGGTAATTATGATCAATGGGTGATTCGGTTCTTTAGGTTTTGTGATCTAAAGAAGCCACATAGAAAGTTTTTAAAGAAGGTCATTATGGAAGGTCCATTTCAGATGCCTACTGTCGTTACACCCGGAGATCCTAATGCTGTTCAACCAAGAGATGATGTCACCAATATTGCAACTATTGCAGAACTCACGGGTGATCAACTTCTACACTTTGAAGCCGACGAACTTGCAATGCAATACATCCTTTTAGGATTACCCAATCCAATCCTTCGAAGTGTTGATGCTTAAAAGACTGCCAAAGCAATGCGGGAACAGATTCATCTTCTTATACAAGGCACAACACTCAATCAGGAAGACATGGAATCCAAAATCTACTTGGCTTATGAACACTTCATGATTGAACCAGGAGAGTCATTAGAATCTTATCATCATCACTTTTCAGACATCATTAATGATTTAGACAAACACAATATCATCATGCCACGAATTGCTGTCAACACAAAGTTCCTAAGTAGTCTTGGTCCGGAATGGGAGAAGTATGTCATTTTTCTCCGTCAAGCTAAAGATATGCATCATGCTACCTACGGATTGTTGTACGACTATCTGAAGCCTCACCAAAAAGAAGTTGATAAGGAAAGGATTCTCCGTGGTCAAACTGTTTCACCATCACTTCCGGAAAATCAACAACTTGCTTTGTGGGCTCAAACAAATATTCCTCCTCAACAAGCTCCTCAACACGCTCCTCAAACAACTGCAACCATCAAACCTTCTGATCCGTCATAGCTACAACCTCAACAAAATCAATTGGTTCCATACAACAACAACACTGCTCAAGCTCTTTACAGTGAAGCTGATGAGGACTTTAATGCCTTCAATGAATTGCAATAAGGATTTGTTATGATTGCTAAAGCATTTGGCCGTTATACAAACAAATCCAACAATCACATTCGTTCTTCATCTAATACAAGGAATCAGGCTGTTGTGAACAATGGACACGTTGAAGTTCAAAATCGTGGTTATGGTCGTCAGATGGGAGGTGGTCAAGGGTTCAATGCTATGGGAAGGAATAACATGGGTGCTCCGCAGCAGCAAAGGGCTCAAGTGGTTGAACAAGGAAATGCTCAGAATGGGGTTAATGGTCTTCGATGCTATAACTGTAATGAGAAGGGTCATCTGGCTAATGCATGTCCTAAACCGAGGACAAGAGGCGTGTTTATTTCAAAGAAGCTATGCTCTTGGCTCTTAAGGATGAAGCTGGTGGAACTCTTACCAACAAGGAACGGAGCTTTATGGCAGATGCAGATTCTGATGATGATATGGAGGACTTGCAGGCTAATGCAGCAGTGATGTTGATGGCACAAATGCAAGCTCTACACATGAGTGACACAGGCCCAGTGTATGACACTGACGGCTTGTCTCAGGTACCTGAACAAACAATTATCATCAATGAGCTGATATCTCCGCCACTTTCTCTATCTGACAAGGATCAGAGTGTTCAACATGAGTCTTCCACATCTCATTCCGATGATTATCAAATAGATCCCGTAGTTATATTTGATGATCAAGATGACCGTATGGTTAATATTGATAATCAAGTTGACTCCGTCATTATATTTGAGGATCTAAAGAATGATCATGTTGAGAATCTCGTTGAACAAGATGAGCTTTTGTCTGACAGAGAAACTGAGCTCTTGACCTTAATTAAAGACCAACATTCTCGTTTGGAAATTTGCACGAAATTAAAAGAGAAAAATGCACTGTTAACAAGGGATAATGAATGCTTAATTCGACAACTCAATTTTTTCAAAACTCAAGAAAACCGTGAAAAAGGTTTTGAAGCCGCTTTTGCCAAATCACACCAAAATGAAAAATATTTGGAACTACAGATTTGTGATTTAGTCGCTTCGAAGAATGCTTTGTTGTCTCAAATAGAACAAATGAAACATGAACATAAACAACAACTTAACGCTCTTACTTTGGAAACTCAAAAAGCCAAGGCTAAGTTGTTAACTTGTCAAAAACAGTTCTCTGAGTACAAAAAGCATTCAACGAAACGAATAGATGACTATCTTGAGGAAATTGTCGACTTACAAACCAAAATCAAAGAGTTTAAAACTGTTGTTTATAAACATGGTGAATCAATCACAACGATTCAAAAGTTTTCTTTCAAACCAAATCCAAATGGATATGGACCGAATCTTGCTGATTATAAACCTAAGTTTTCACACAGAGCATTCAAACCAAATCCTAATGTTTACAGTGCAGAACATAGAATTGATGATTCAATTATGACTGTTGTTGAATATAATCGGATGGAGGAATTAGATGCTGATAACGAGAGTCGGTCAAAAATGGAAAATGTCGTTTATAATAAACCATTTAACTATTCGAAAGCCGTAACTTTTGTCACACAACAAGATACTTCAAACACACCTTTGGTTATCACACCAGTTTCTGAAGTCAGTCCTCAACCAAAAGGTGCACAAATTAATGGTCCTTTACCTTCACTTAGTGAAGTAAAAACTAATTCCGAAAGTTGTCGCGTTATCAAATACTTTGACACTTTCTTATCTGACCTCAAAATTTTGGAACGTGAGATTGAATTTCATTCTGAAATAAAAGTTCAACATTTTACCTCGTCAATGGCGTGAGAACATAGAGATATTCTTCAGAAAAGAATTTTACCCCATGTCAAAAATTTGAAAAATTATGCACTATATTGGGAAAAGGATTTTCACAAGGAACTTGGTCTCATGAAAACAGTTTTCGAGAAAATAGAAACATCGATTTCAAACACTAAACGTAAAAAGAAACTGTTGAGAAAAGATGTTGATCGACTCTTGGAAGATGTTATCTGTGCTAATATCCATAATGTTGTGTTATTACATTCTTTGCCATATGCATCTGATGATATCTCTGCTGATTATGATTCTGTTGATAATGTTGTGAATACTGATATGATGCATCAGATCGAGTCTTTAACAGTTGAAAATAAACGATTGTCAAATGAGCTTTCAAATGCAATACGTCATCTTAATTGGTGTAAAAAAGATATTCACGATCAACAACTTACTTTTAAACACAAAATCGCCCAGTTGTGTGCAAAATTTTCTGATCCTAAAATTGAGCAACTGGATGATCAAAACGTGTCTTTTAAGTGTCAAATCTCAAAATATGAAAAAGAACTTGCAAAAGTTAAAAAGGAATATGGTGTCATATTTGATTTACTCAAACAGACTCGTGATGAAGCATCAAACGAACTTGATCATTATCTTGCACACACTAAAGAAGTCATGAATTTTGCTGAAAATCTTCGTTCTAAAAATTAAGATTTGGTGCACACTATCACTAAGTTAAGGGAAATGTTAGGAAAGTATGAACAACTTCCGCCTACGGTGATTAAGAGAATAGCACCAGTAACACTTAGTAATCGTGAACCTAGAATCCCTACTGCCAAATCACAAGTTGCTAACGTGCTTCCTTCTACTGAAACAGGAATAGTTGCCTCTTTTCCAAACGTCCGCACTTCACAGCCTAGGAGCAATACAAGGAAGAATAGGAAGTTGCGACCTAAGAAAAGAACAATAAAGAATTCTGAAGTAGAAGAACACCCTAGGACTATGAATAAGACTCTTGTTGCTTCCACTATAAATATTGCGTCTGGAAAATGTAATAGGAATAGTGATGTAACAAATGCTAAACCTTTAAGTACTTTTGATATTCAGTCTGATGCACCTTGTGTTATTTGTCATAAAAGTATGAATTCTGATTGTCATGACAAATGTGTTGCTAAAGCTATCATCTCTCATTTACGGAATCCTAAGAATCGGAATACCTCTAGGCCCACTAATCTTTCTAAGTCTGTGCTTGGTAAACCGCCCTCTTTAGATTCTAGAAAATGCATTGCTGTCCCTGTAGCTCCAGTTTCACCTCCTAGGAATGTAGTACCATCTAGTGCATTCACTAAGACTAAAGCAAATACTAGTTGGAGATGGCAGAAATGGATATATAACACACTAGGATTTAAATGGATACCTAAAGTTATTGATGTGTGTATGACTACTATAACTGCTCCGGAACCCTCTAACATTTCGGGTTCCACATCTACTTCTATTCCATCTGTGTCATCTATGTGTAATGCAGGTGATACAGATCATTCTCTGGATTGTTGATAGCGGATGTTCCCGACACATGACAGGCAATTTTAAACTGTTATCAAACTTTGTTTCAAAGTTCATTGGCACTGTCAGATTCGGGAATGATCACTTCGCAGCTATCATGGGCTACGGAGATTACATTAATGGAAACATCGAAATTAGCAGGGTTTATTATGTGGAAGGCCTCGGTCACAATATTTTTTCTGTTGGTCAATTTTGTGATGGAGACTTGGAAGTCGCTTTTAGGGAGAAAACTTGTTTCATTCGTGATCTACAAGGAAATGATCTTTTGTCTGGCCAACGCTCATCCAGTCTCTACACTATCTCCATGCAAGACATGATTGCTTCATCTCCCATTTGTTTACTCTCAAAGGCTACATCTACAAAATCTTGGCTATGGCACCGTCGTCTCTCACATCTAAACTTTCAAACCATAACCAAACTTGCTCGACACAAACTTGTTGAAGGTCTCCCGAGATTCCGGTATTCTAAAGATCACCTATGCTCAGCTTGTGAACAAGGGAAAAGCACTCGTGCTCATTTTCCTTCAAAGGTGGAACACAGCTCTCAGCATGTGCTCCATCTTCTTCACATGGATTTGTGTGGTCCGATGCGCGTGCAGACGATTAATGGCAAACGCTACATCTTGGTAATTGTTGATGACTACTCAAGATGGACTTGGGTTTATTTTCTTCGAAGTAAAGACCAAGCTCCACAGATGATCATCACCTTTCTCACGAAAATTCAAATTCAGCTCCGCAACACCGTCCGACAAATTCGAACAGACAAAGGAACTGAATTTGTAAATCAAACTCTTCGGGAATATTATGAGAAAGTGGGAATTGAGCATCAAACATCTATTGCCCGCACACCAGAACAAAACGGAGTTGTTGAAAGACGAAACCGTACGTTAGTGGAAGCTGCCAGAACGATGTTAATCAATGCTAAACTTCCAGATTACTTGTGGGCTGAAGCTGTCTCAACTGCATGCTACACTCAGAACCGCTCAATGATTACTAAACGCCACAACAAAACACCATTTGAGCTTCTCCACAACCGTAAACCGAATCTCAAACACTTTCATGTCTTTGGATCTCTTTGCTATCCGAATAATGATCATGATGACTTTGGAAAGCTCAAAGCCAAAGCTGACATTGGAGTCTTTATTAGATATTGTGAGAATTCAAAAGGTTACCGGATATGGAATCGTCGTACAAAGCAGGTTATGGAAACGATTCATGCTAATTTTGATGAACTTACTGAAATGGCTTCTAAGTATAACAGCTTGGAACCCGGTCACAATCGCTTAAACTTCCCCCAAACCCCATCATCAGCTGATACAAGCCCTCAGCTTACTCGTCAACAAATAGAAAGGCTATTTGCTCCTCTATTCAGTGACGATATTGATGAACGTGCTCCAGGTGTATCCGCTGTTTTCGCTGCTCAACCTGATAATACTCCTATACCTGATACACCTGCTACAACAATCACTGTTGAAGAAGAACCACCAGTTGACTCTACAATAACAGTTGAACAAACTGCTTCCAACGACGCAGAACCAGCTGATGATGTTCTGAATGCAGTACCCCCACCTGCAGATTTTGATCCAAATGCGTTCTTCAACCCTTTTGCTAATGAAACTGCTGCACCTGATGTCGCGGAATCATCTACAAGCCATTTGAATCCTCAGAATCTGCATAATGTATACCACCATCAACCCTCTACACATCGATGGACAAGAGATCATCCTCTGGAAAATATTATTGGCAACCCGAATCAACCAGTCGTTACGAGACAACGTCTTCACACAGATGGTGAACATTGCATTTATGCACTCACTGTCTGCCAAACTGAACCCAAAAACATTAAGGATGCAATGACAAAAGATAACTGGATTGAATCCATGCAAGAAGAACTCAACCAATTCAAACGTCTTGAAGTATGGGAACTGGTTGAAAGACCATCAGGGGTCTACGTCATTGGTCTAAAATGGATTTGGAAGAACAAATTGGATGTTGAAGAGAATGTCATCAGAAACAAGTCACGTCTGGTGGCAAAGGGTTATAGACAGGAAGAGGGTATTGAATTTGAAGAATAATTTGCTCCGGTTGCTCGTCTTGAGGGTGTTCGGATATTTCTGGCGTTCGCAGCTCATATGAACATCACGGTCTTTTACATGGACGTCAAAACTGCTTTTCTGAATGGTCAACTAAAAGAAACAGTTTATGTCAGCCAGCCAGAAGGATTCGTTGATCCCTCGCTTCCGAACCATGTCTACAAACTGAACAAAGCTCTGTATGGTCTCAAACAAGCTCCTCGGGCGTGGTATGATAAGCTATCATCTTTCCTCCTTGCCAATAATTTTACCAAAGGTTCGGACGACCCAACTCTTTTCATACAATATCACGGGGAACATATGTTAATTGTTCAAATTTACGTGGATGACATCATTTTTGGGTCAACACATAAAAAGTACTCAATCGCTTTTGCTAAACTAATGAAGAAACATTTTGAAATGTCAATGATGGGTGAACTTACATTCTTTCTAGGACTGCAAGTTCATCAATCACCCCGTGGTATTTTCTTGAGTCAGTCCAAATATGCCCTTGAAATTCTGAACAAATTCGGAATGAATACTTGTGATACTTATGCCACACCAATGTCACATACCAAGAAGCTGGACGCTGATTTGCATGGGAAATTGGTTGACCCTACCAAATACCATAGTATTATTGGGTCTCTCATGTATCTAACAGCCAGCAGACCTGATATTATCTTTTCCGTTTATCTTTGCTCCCGTTATCAGTCGCGACCAACTGAAACCCACCTCTCAGAGGCTAAAAGAATCCTCCGATACATCAAGGGAACCATTAATTTGGGGATCTGGTATCCGAAGGTTTCTGGTTTTGAACTAATAGCTTTTTCAGACGCTGATCACGCAGGCTGCTTAGACTCTCGGAAAAGTACTTCAGGAGCACTACAATTTCTTGGTGACAAACTGGTATCTTGGCAATCGAAGAAGCAGGACTGCACATCGCTATCATCAACCGAAGCAGAATATGTAGCCATGTCGGCGTGTTGTGCTCAATTCATTTGGATGAGAACACAACTCAAAGACTATGGTAACGTATTTGACAGAATCCCGATGTACTGTTACAATCAGAGTGCTATTGCGATCTCGTGCAACTCAGTTCAACACTCAAAGTCAAAGCATATCGATCTTCGATATCATTTCATCAAGGACAACGTGGAACAGGGTACTGTTGAATTATATTTTGTGGGTACAAAATACCAATTGGCAGATCTCCTCACCAAAGCCTTAGCTCCTGCTAGGTTTAATGAGTTGGTCCACCGGATTGGTATGCGGTGTTTGAATCAAGAGGAACTGGATGAACCCTTAAAACATTCTTAAAACCAGTCAAACACCAAAACCTCTTTTGAATTTTTTTTAAAATCAAAATACAAAAATATAAAATAAGAAAATCTCAAAAATATTCTTCTATCTAAATTCTTTCAAACATCGCAAGTACAAATCTTCAGTCAACACTTTGTTCTATCAAATCTTTCACTATTTTTCCCGAACAAGTGTTGAGGGGGAGAAAGTAAATATTTTTCTGTTTCATAAAACCTTGTACTTCCATGTTTTCAAAAATATGTTGTTTCTTCTAAAATGGTGGATACGTTTCTTGTCAAATACTCTCCTCGGATTCATTATTTCAAAAGTCGAGGGGGAGTATCGTTATGTTTCTTGCCTTACATGTGTTTTGTCTAACCTTAACGGAAGTTAAAGGATCTTGGTTGGAACCTCTTTAAGGTTGAGGGACTGAATGTGTCAACTTGGCAAATTATTTTTAACAAAATCATTTACTCCTAAACCACCAAGATCAAACGACCCAAATCAAATCTTCTAAATCCGTTCAAGCTGTTCATAATCTGTAAGTTCTAAATTGTTTTGATCAAGATTCTAAACAAGGATTTCAAAAAATCTTTCAAATCCAACAGTCAAAACTCTTTAAACTGATTATGGAAAATTGTTCACTCGAACGAATTGGGTGTTTATGCATAAAAGTGTTTGGATTGAAATGAGTTTTGTTAAAACCTTTCTTAGTGTCTATTAAACTCGTTTCAATCGTCCAAAACCATCCTGAATCTTAAATTTCATTAATTTGAATTATAGGGTTCTTGCGCTCATCTAGGGCTTTTCTGTTCTGTGATATGTTATTAGGTAGTCAAGAAAGTGTTAGAATAAGTTTACATGCATGTTTTTGAACCTTTAAATTAGCCCAGAAACATCTAAACTGTATGAATTTAAGTTTTAGGTTTTTTTAGGGTTCATCTCCCATAAATCTTCTGATTCTGTGGTGGAAATGTGTTAAATCTTGTTCCATTGCACTCATATGACATCTAGGACACTCCAGAAACATTCTTGTTTGATTTGTGTAGCTATATCTCTTACACGTAGATTAAGGGTTTAAGTAATTTTACGCCTAAGTCTTTCTGTGTGTATCTGATATGTTCTTATGCTTGTTTTGTGTTCTAAAAGATGTTTGGAATTAATTGCAATCAAGTTTTCATGTTTATAGTTAACAGGTTAATTATTCGTAATGTCATAATCTTCAGGTGTTCAAACCGTTATGCTTAAAGAATACTTTTATGCGTAAAGGTAACGCCTAAGAGAAATCTTACGCGTAACTCTTACGCGTAACTCTTACGCATAAGAGGTCTACAGTGGATTACGCGTATCTTGGAAAGATATTCGTAAACAAGGCTTGCTACGCATAAGCTTTACTCTTACGAGTAAACTTTACGCGTAACATCTTGCTTATTCCTACGCTTAAGCCTAAAGCCTTTGAACTTGTCTTACGCGTACGCATAAGCTTGGTCTTATGCTTTAGCTTACTCCTACGCATAAGCTCCTTTCTTACGCATAAGGATCCTTGTTACTCATAACCCACTGTTCACTACATTTTGGCTTATTACGCATATGTTACTTGTTAAATGTTACGCATAAGTCACAAATACCTGATGTTTCGTATAAGCTTACAAAAGTTAATATGTTGTATGTTAAGTGAAATATTGGACTTTGAAATTTCAAAATTAACATGTTCACGTAACTTATCACATCAACTTCAATCAATTGGAATAATGTGACTTAGGACTTGTAACTAACATAAACATGTTACCATCAAACAAGGAATTAGATAATAAATCAGACTAAAACAAACACATTGTTTTTCCGTATGTCTGTCTTTTTGTCTAATGTCTTTCAGATCACAAAATGGCTGCAAATCAAGCAATCATCAATGCCCCAGCAGAGCTCTTGATGGCAAACACATTCCCAGCTGGATACAACAAAACATTGGCAAGAACAATCTCCGTGTCATCTTCAACAACTTCATATGCTCATAATCATCTTGCAGAATTACTGTGGACATCCTTCTGCAACATCCATTCAAATTCATGCTCACAAAGTCATCCTGATAATGAGTATGATTCAATGGATGAGGAAATACAATTTCATAAGACATTAAAGCAGAAAAGGATGGTATACCATGCTACAACCTTTCCGGTTAATCAACCCGGTGGGGCAGGAGGGTCAAGCAGTAGTCCTCCACTTATGGAAGATGCATTGCAAACAACTCTTACCCCATCCGATCCGGTTAATCAACCCGGTAAGGATCAGGGTGTCACTATCTCTACAACTGTTGAAATGAAGCAACAACCGCAAGAAGAAAAGCATGGTGAAGATTTGGAAATATCTGACGAAGGAGATTACGATCATGATAAGGATGAAAGAATCCCTGATGATGATAATTTGGCGGCTGAAGAGGAAATGATTCGAAAAGAGGCAAAAGAATCTGCTAGAGCTGAGAAGGAAAAGTTTATGAAGGAATCAGACAACTACATAGTTGACAATCCAATACACAAACTCCACAGTCTTCTGAAACACCTCTTGACACTTCCACCAAACCAAATCATCATCTCAATCATCACCTCCATCAACATAAGAAACACCTATGTCAACGACAAAATTTGTTAAGAAGGAAACTCCATCTAATGATTCAACAAATGGTTAAGCAGGTTATCACCACTACTCAACAAGCTACACAGCCACCACCATCTGATCAACCAAGGGATTTAGAAACCACACCACCAATGGATAAAACCGTTGATTTCTTTACATACACTGGTGGTGAGGATCACGACATACCTGAGCCCCAACCAGAACCTCAACCGTTATTTAGATCAAGTACATTACTGCACTCCTTGTTTTCATACGCTTCAAATCAAAGAGCGTGTTGAAGTTCTCCACCTCAAGGTCGAATCTTACCTAAATTCTACACTTCATCGGAATCAATCAAGAACCTTAGTACAAAATCGTTCATAAACAAAAGTTTAGGTTTGTCTACCAAAGTGAAAATCATCATACTTGCTTCATGGCTTTCGATGAAATTCACTAAGTTCTATGACGCCACCCTGGAGATGGTTCGAGATGGATTGGCATATCGATTGAAGGACATTGAGTTGGGTTTAACTCAGACGAAGAGATGGAATTGATGAATGTTTAATTCATCGGGATCAGATGCAACGGTTGGAGAGCTATGTGGGAGGATGACCAAACTTTCTGATTCTGACTTTCCAACGTCCTTAGAAAGTAGCTGATCGTCTGTAATAATTGGGTACTATCTTGATTGTGATTTTGTTTGTTTGATTATATGACAATGGCTTGTGCACACATTACAGTGTACAACCCGTTCTTGTCAAGAAAGGACCCTATGGTACGCTTCAGTGCCACAATCCTTATAAAAGGAGCGAAAGCTTCTTAATTTTGAGTAAAACCTATCAAACCTTTCACTTTTCAAGGTTTTGCTCAAAAGAACAAGTACTTCCCCTTATGATTTTCATAACCTCAACCGTTTATATCACTTATTGAGGGGGAGTATTTGACTTTAAAACTTTGTTCACTAATTGTTCAAAGTGGTCATCTTCCTACAAAACTCAAAATGGTCATATTTATTCTCAAACATTTCTTCAAAAAGAACATTTATATGCCATTTTTTAGGGGGAGAAAATTTATGTGATAAGAAATATGTTGTGTAACTGCAAATGAATCTTTGTGCTATAGACTTAACCAATGAATTGACGAGATCTTAACTGTTAGTAACTCGAAAAGACTTGTCCTGGACGGGTAATAATTTCAAGCTAGTTCGCTAGTGATGTAAAGGTGTCTCGCAAAGGACTTGTCCGAGTAGAATGTACCATTCGAGAAACTCCTGGTAGACATGATCTTTGACGGGTTTGACAACCTTTCGAGGTTTGTCCACACCTTCAAGATAGTTATTAGAGCTAGTTGTCACCTAAAAGCTGACAATGTAACTCTTTAACTATTCAACGTAACCGTGTCTCGCGGGGAATTGTCTATCTTGAGTCGATCAATTCAAAAGGGCGCGCTCTTCTCTCATCGTGCAGATTTCTGTCTTAACACTTAAGCACGTGTGGAGGGGGAGTATTTATGCTAAAAGATAAAACTCTCACAGTGGTACAAAATGTTTTTCATTCACAAACACTACGAGACATTTTCTTGAAAATGGTTTTATGGCAATGGAGTTATAAGGAGATTAAGGTTAGGAATAACCGTCCTATGATCCGCCAGAGCCGGAGGGATCTACCCAAGGACACTACCAATAGTTAGAATTAGAAGTCCTTAGGTATGATTGTAAAAAGGAGAAAATGAGAATCGGAGAAAGAAGGAGTTGAAGAATTAAAAAGAAATGTAAAGAAAAGGGTGAAAAGAAATAGCCCTCCAAATTATTCAACTTAGGACAGACACCGGGTTCAATTCATATGCTACTGGTTTTCACTTGATGACGCCGGTATTGAAGATTAAAAGTCGTCATGGACCCAGTGACGCATGCACTAAACCTTCTTAGCCACTCAAGTTTCTCTCAACAGAAGCTTGTTTCATTCTCACAGGGAACCCTACGTAAACTATCGGCTTTCTCTTATAGATTGCTGGTATTGAAGAAGGAGACCCTCTCCCTAGTCTCTGCTCAGGAAAACCAAAACGCACTATTGAGTCTAGAGCCACGAGATTCATCAGAAGATCTCTTAGGTACACTTGACATTTCATCACTTGGTGTTCAACAATAAGAACATCAGTGGTACGTTATCGAGTCCTTCACATATCTTAGCAATCTGTCGAGAACATTTATGAGAGGTTCACAATTGTAATCCTCAGTGATTAAATGGAAACTCCTGCCAGGGTCAACATCTAACAGCCCTGACAGCAGGTCACTTCGGTAACTCCCCGTGGATTACGCTTAGTGTGTCTCAAACGGTCTACGGTCGTGAGGTGATGCTTCGGTGTACCTCAGCGACTCATCTGAACTGTAGATGTACTTTGGTACATCGTGTTATCTCACTTGTGGGACTCCGGTTCAGGAACGGCCTTTGTGAGAATTAGAGTTGTGTTTTCACACTATGCTGTTAACACTCTCGAAGTTCGAACTTGTAAGTGCCGGAATCCGCTTATTACTAACCTTTCTTATGTTTACTTCTTATGGAAGCTCTGGAGCGGACTGATCGTGCAAATTCTTCACTTTCTCATGCCAACATCATCACTAATGGAAGTTCTAACTAAAAGCAACACAAAAGTCAGAATGATTCTTTGTCAAACCAAAGAATCTACAAAGTTAAAGACTTAAAGAACTTCATCAGTACTGAAATCCAACGTCAAAGAGCGTGTGAGCATGTTGAAGAATGACGTGGAGACACTGGAGCAGTGAAGCAGACCTGAGGCAGATTTGATGCAGACAACAACAACATACTATCACTACCATCACAAAGAACAATGATCAAAGAACAAAGATAAAGATGTCGTCAAAGCAGAACTGTTTAAAGAAAACAATTTCTCTACACTAGGGAGATTGTTCAAATCAAGGCAATTCTTCTCACAAGAAAGAAGAATGTCAGAAGTCGTCAAAGCTACTATTACATCTGCACTTTCACCGTTTGTATTCATCATCAACACTTGAGGGGGATATTGTTGGAATCACTCCTAAACCTTAATTCAAGTGTTAGTAATTTATATGTAATAGTTAGCTTAATATGGCCTTTATGTTAGTAATTAGCCTTAGGCTTATGTAGAAGGCCCATAAGCCTAGGCCTAGTCCAATAAGGAAAAGGATGGGAACTAGGAGTGTTGCCGTTGGTTGTTCAATTTACTCTTTCATTCATACTCTACGCATAACCATCCCTAGTATAACGTGTGTGTGTGTTTGATTTATTGTTCATACGATCTCTTCTTCATCTTATCTCTTCTATTGTTACTTGTGTTGCATATTTGGGAACCTAACAATAACTTCGATCATAAGGTAATGAAGACAATAACGAAGCAAGAATACAATTACGGGGAAATTTTCGAAAAACGAAGGTTGGAAAGAGAAGCTGAAGCATGTAGGGTTGAGAAAGTTAAAAGTGTATTTGAGACCAATACCGGGAACAATCTTGAGAAAAAGATTCTTGACCACATCAGAGAATCAAGAGAGCGCGACGATAGGATAGAAAAGATGATGAAAGCATTCGTGGATAATACAGTCTCTTCTATTAAAATTCACGATGATAGGATAAAAAGATTAGAGAAAAGTGTTAGTTCATGTTCAGAAGCCATCTCTGATTACCTAGCAGCTCGGGAGGAAGAAGTTGTCCACACTATTGAAACTATCCTCGAAGAACCTTTGACCTTTTCAGAAAAGGTTAAGCGACGGATCAGCATGGAGAAACAATCACTTTTGGACCAAACTTTGCTGGTAAACCCTCCTACTAATGATTCTGATAATACTAATCGTCATGATACTACGCAGGAATTAAGTTATGATGAGACTATTCGCCTCAACGAAAGATGCTCAGCGGTTTTGAGGCACGAGCTACCACAAAAGGAAAAAGATCCAGGATGTTTTACTCTCCCTTGCTACATCGGGAGCTTAAACATGTGTAACGCCCTGGCAGATCTTGGAGCTAGTATTAGCATAATGCCTCGTTCGATGTTTTTGCGTATGGGAATTGGCAGCTTAAAACCGGCCAAGATGAAAATTGAAATGGCCGATCGATCCATGCAATCGCCATTAGGAATTGTTGAAAATGTATTAGTGAAGATTAAGATATTCCTTTTCCCAGTAGATTTTGTGATTCTTGATATCCCAAAAGACAACAGGATACCTGTCATTTTAGGAAGACCCATGCTTGCTACTGCTCACACTAAAGTGGATGTCTTTGCCGAAAAATTGACTCTAGAAGCTAATGGTGAGATCGCCACATTCGGACCTAATGAACATTTGTCTACCCCGGAGAAGGTGTGTGCAATTGACCCAGTGGGGAATTTTGGTGAAGCCCTTGAAAAGTTTCTTAGCGACCCCCCGGATCCTGGAGAAGTTGATTCGGGGAAGGATTTTGATGTTTTTGTGAATTTTGAGGAAGAGGATAACTTAGGGTTAAGTGCTGAAGACCTCTCTAGTGATGTCGAGATGACCCATTGGCAAGATAACTCTGAAAAAATATTTTTGCAATCGGACCAACCACAGTTTTATGAGATGGGGGCACGTATCCATCATAAGAATCCCTATAATTTGAAAATCTCATGCAAAATCGGGTTCATTGATTTTCACCCATTTATCGACACAAATTCCCCAGTTAACATTATCTCTAAGGAATGCTACAACCAGGTTATGGAAAAGGAGCTTGATTACAAAGGAAACAACTTCCTCGGGATTGCAACAAACATACGTGTGTTTGTGGGAACTCACTCATTTCTAGTCGACTTTGTGGTTTTGGATGATGTTAGCGAGTTCGTATCAGATGGGCTGACCAGGGTGATTTTCGGAAAACCCTTTAAAGAAATATCTGGGCTTGATAAAAACGAGAAAGAAGGACTGGTTTGGTTGAAGATTGGCGATGATAAAACTGTTTTCAAAATGCCAAGGACCGTCAAAAATTTTAAAAATTGGACTAAAAAACAGTTAAGTTATGCTCGGCCGCTGCTTGGTATTAGTGAAGAAGATAAGGCAAAAGGTTTCTATCACCCCTACCAAAAGATCAAAAATTTTTACTTAGGATTTTTAGAACTGGGAAAAGGATACAAACGGGATGAGAATCTGATCAGCTGGCTTCAACATGGAGATTGCTCAGCCCACGAGGTGACAAACAAGCACTGGTAGTCCGCGGCTCTGAGTCTAACTTAAAGACTCGTAAATAAAGAAAAGTGCTCTTTCGGGAGACAACCCGAATTATCCCTTTCTTCTGTTTTATTTCATTTCTGTTGGGTTTTGTGTTTTCTAACCATTTTTGCAGGAGACAGGAAGTAATTACTGCTGCAGTTGCTGATCTAAACAGAGTTACGGCGTAACTCATCTTGGTGATTACGCCGTAACCAACATTTTAGCGGCAGAATTCTTGACGCATTACCAATACATGCGTAATACCATCTCAATGGTTACGCCGTAACTATTCGCTTCACAACTCATACCAGGTTTTGCCAGTTACGGCGTAACTCTCTCATAGGAGTTACGACGTAACTCTCCTCTGCTTTAATTATTTCATTTTAAAACACAGTAACCTTTTATTAGTTTTTAAATGAACTTTGTGGGTGTGTTCCCTGTAAACCCTCACGAGACTTCACTCGTCCACTTGGGACACCAAGTGGTTTAAAAGGCTTGTTGCATTCGCTAAATGCAACCATGTTTCCTACGAAAGTGAGTTGGGTTTGTTTTTCATTTTTTTTTTCTTTTTAGAATTATGCTTGTCGGTATTGTGATTTCAGGGATTGAAGTTTGTTCATGACGCTTAAACGAAGGCACGATCCTTTCTAGTGGGCCTTCTTCTTTTTGGAGCAAATTTCAGGGAAGTTCTCGCTCTAATTCTACCTTTCTCTTCACCTTTATTTTAATGCCTAGTACAAAAGGGACTTTGTACAATTCAAGTGGGGGGGACGGGAGTAGAATTATCTCTTTAACTTTATTTCGCCCTCATTTTTCTAGTTTATTTTGAAAAATTATGCCATTTTGAAAATTTTGACATGTTTTTCCGAACTTAACTAGATTAGACCTTAGCCGAGCACATACAACCCTTGACATTACATGGTGAGATTAGCCTTATCCGTTTCCAATATTTTACCCCAAATCCACCAAATTATGAGTGTGCCGGTAGCTTGTAAACTTTAGAACTTGGCCTTTGCATCATTTCGAGACCATAGACGAGGTATGTTGAGTTAGCTCGATGTATTTGGACTTTTCAGTTTTAGAAGGCAATATTATAGGATTATCACCCAAACAGCCTACCATTGTGAGTCTATCGATTAGTCACCTCGACTTTTCGACCCCCATGTGAAACCCTTTTATTGCACTCCCATTTAGTGCAAGATACCCCTAGATACACCCTTCTGAGCCATTCCTTTCATTTTGTCAACCCAATATATTGTTTTGTTACACCCTTACACCTTAGCCTACCCTGTAGTCTTTATTTGTAATTGGGAAGTCATCATTTGCCTAAGTTCAAGGTTCGAGTGGAAAGGTTTGGAAATCATGCTTTCATCGACAACAATTATGAAGATCATTGAAGACCCCCCGAATTCCCATTGTTCATCTCAAGTGGGGGGCTGTTATGTTATTATGTTATGTTCAAAAAAAAAGTGTGATTCGAAAAAGAAAAAAAAAAGAGTTGATTGATTTATGTAAAGTGCGATGTTATAAGCACTATAGTATGAGCTTTATTGTTTAGTATCGAGGAGGCCACCTCGGTCACATTAGAAGATTGGAGTTGGAGTTATACCAACTGAAGAAGAAGATGTAGTGTGCCCATCACGACGTCCTCTAATGACACATCTACCTTGAATTTCATGATCCGGTCTCTAGACTTCTTAGCTTGAACTTTGGGCGGACGGTAAGTGGTGATGACTTAGTTATAGATTTAGACTACACCTTGATTTTCATTTTACACCAATTATATATCCCATGTCTTATCCTACCCTTTATCATGAAGCATGTCTAGGTGATGCAACGAGCAATCTTTGGTGTCTTGGCCATGGATTTGGTCATGTATCATTGATTTTGTCCACTTCGCCGTGACATGTTAGTAATGACGAGTCACCCCTTAACCTTTGTCGTGTCTACCCATATTGCCTTCGAGAATTGTTTAGCCCTTAACTCTAGTGGTGGAGATTTGTGTAACTGCCAAGCTTATGATAGAATACATGCTATGACTATGCGATTGAGTGATCACCCCGAAATTGACACTTAGAATAGTTGAGAGATTTGAGTGTTTGTTCCCCTTTCGTGAGGTGTTCGGCTTTGTTTTATTCTAGCATAAGGGATTCGTAAACTCATATTTTCCAGGTTTTGGGAGATATCTTTTTAGGAATCTATCTAATAAGGTCTACTTGAGGGCAAGTAGAGTTCAAGTAGGGGGATATTTGATAATATCAAATAATCCTGAATATTAAGTGTCAATTTCCCCCGATAATGTTCATTATTTATATCATTTATATGGATTTACGCTTGTTTTCCATTGTTTTCCACTTTCAGGTAAATTGCGAGCATTGGAGCTAAAGAGACGCGGAAATGGAAACATTACTAAAGATTTATCACAGTATGCTTATTCTGAAGAAGTTACGGCGTAACTCGTCTCTCACATTACGCCGTAACTATTGCGTGACCCAGAATTCCAACTTATCAAGAGGTTACAGCGTAACTCTTCCCAAAGGTTATGACGTAACTTGTTAGCCTTAATAGTTTTATTAGAAGTGATGGTCATTCACGATTAGGAACTTTGTAACGTGTGTTAGATATCGTGATAGAATAGTCAACGGGCTCGTGGATTGGACTAAGCTAAATGGCTAGGCGTTATGATTATGCTAGCCGTTTGAAGCTTAAGTATCCAAAGCCCAATCCATGTCCAACCCACGAAAAGCCCAAGCAAAGCCTTTTAGGGCATCAAGTCACTTGGACTATAAATACCCCTCAAATGGTCATTTGAGGGGTGTGCTTGAAAGTGTGTGTGTGTGTGTTTTTCCTTTGAAATAAACATCATATTGTTTCATCATTCTCTCACAACATACACGGTTTATATATCATTCAAGTCACCATCTTCCTTTCTTTATTTCATCTTCTTATACGTATAAGTGTTTGGTTTAACGTGTTCTAAGCAAAACGTGGGTATTGGTTTGTGATAAGGTTGATAAAAGTAAGGTCCTACAATTGGTATCAATCGCCTAACAATGGTTTAGGAGTGTTTTGGTTGAAGTTTGTTTGTGTAGAGTTACACGTAGTTTCGTTCTCAAATGTGTCACGCATAAAGCTTTAATTTTTGCACTTAAAAATTCAAGATTCTTGTGGTTTAAGGTTTATTTGGTGCTAAAGTTTCAGTTTTTTGCAAAAAGTTCGAAGCTTTACGTGTTTTTCTTCAAGTTTGAACTCGTGTTTTTGAAGGTGGTCATTTCTACTCGTAACTTTTATAAGCACTTTGGGTGAAAAAGGTCAAAAGATTTGTGTTATTGGAGTGTTTTTAAGGCTATCTGTGCAAGAGAAATCGTTTGAATCATTGGAAATTTTTTACGAGTAGGTCAAAACCCTAGTTCTACTCGTAAGAAAGTCAACTACGCATAAGGTCCTACTTATAACTTTTTGGTGCAGATTCTTGAGCTTTAACGTTACTCAGTGCTTCCTTCACTTGGATAAGTTTGTGGAACACTTCGACTTTTGGATATCTCTTACACTGTGATAGTGTAAAGGATTTTTGGTTTTTAACCTAAGTTTACGCATAAGCATAAACTCTTACGAGTAGACCTCTAAGTATAAGATCACACTTACGCGTAAGGTTTTACGACTAAGTTTTTTTGTCTACGCATAAGCCTAATGTTACGCGTAAGATACTTTCTACGCCTAAGGAATCCTACGCCTAAGATCCTACGCCTAAGATCCTACGCATAAGCACCAACTCTACTCGTAACTTCTGTTTCTACGCCTAAGCTCTTTCTACGCATAAAGGTTTTAAAAAAAAAAAAAATCAAATTTTTGGCTGGAAAACTTGAGTAAAATTTAAATTTTTGAGGAGATTAAACGTTCAATTTTTACGCGAAATTCAAATTTTGGTTTAACTGTGAAAATTTTGGTCAAAAATTCAAATTTTTGGGCCTAAATTCAAAATTTTCGGGTCAAATTTGGCGTCAAAATTGTCATAACTCAAATTTTTCATACGACCTTAGAGTTGATTTAATAGTGAATTTCAAATTTTGGGCGAAAATTTTTTAGAACCAAGGTTACGAGTACGACTTTCAGAAACACCTCAACTGAGCTTAATCTTCATCAACCTCAACTCCTTTATCGTTGAATCGATCCTACATCAACTTTATCAGATCATACCTTCATCAATGGCAACTCAACAAGATATTCATGCAGCCGGTGCCGAAAACCGTCCTCCTATGTTGGCAAAAGGTGGTTATCTTCAATGGACAAGTCGTATGCTTCGTTACATCAAGACCAAACCTAATGGGAAACTCATGATTAAATCCATTCAGGGATGGACCCTTCAGCCTCGACAAGTTCATGTACACGGAAATGCAGATGCAACAACTCCGTCCCACCATCTTCTAGTCTTCAATACAGTCAGAATACAACTGCAGAGGATCGAGAAACAAGTCGAGCAGATGACATGGCAATTCATATTATCCAACTGGGTTTACCAATAGACATCTTTCTTTGCGGTAGACGGTTGTGAAGCTGCTTTCGATATGTGGGAGCGTGTTAGGCGGCTTTGTCATGGAACGAAATTGGTCAACAAGACATGGAGAACAAGCGCGCTGCGAATTGGAAAAGTTTACTTCAACTCCAGGAGAATCCATTGAATCCTACTATGGAAGGTTTTGCACTTTGATGAATGAGCTTATCAGAAACAAGCTGACACCCAGAACTATCGTTCAAAACATCAAGTTCTTGAACAATCTTCCAGAAGAATGGGGACGATATGCCACTATTGTCAACCAAACAAAAGACCTTCATCAGGTGAACTTTGATCAACTGAATGATTTTCTGAAACAAAACCAAGCTGAAGTCAATGAAGTCAGGAAAGAAAGATTGGCAAAGAATCATGATCCATTGGCACTTATGGCAAAGACTCAACCTTCAGTGAATACACAACAACAAGCTTCATCATCTTCCAACAACAAAAACTTGCAGCAATACATTCCACAACCACAACAACAATTCTATCCGGATCAACAATACGGGAACAAGGAATCACGATCCTGACCCGAAGCGACCTTGCAACATATATACTCTTTATTGGGTAGCGCTAAAAGTCGCTATTCCACACCAACTAACAACAACCAAAGGATTTCGTCAAACACTCGCAGGCAGGCAAATTGCACAGCCGGGTGTGAATATGGGTAATCAAGGTTAAATGGTTGGAGTTATTGGGAATCAGCGAGGATATGCTACTTGGATATCGCATGGGTAATCGAGCGGTTCCGTATCGGGTATCGGTTGGGTCAGAATGTTGGAAATCGGATGGGACAAAATGTTGGGAATAGAAGCGTGGGTAATCGGAATAGGAATGTTGCGGCTCGGTCGTTGGGAACTATGGAAATGTGAATCAGGGGAATCAGGTTAAGTGTTATAACTGTCAAGGAATGGGTCACATGGCATGAAACTGTCCCACTAAGCCGCACAAGAAGAATGTTGAGTTTCTTGGAAAGCTATCTTTGTTAGCAGAAGCAAGCGGGGATGCAGTTGAGTGCTGGGAGGAAAATGATTTTTAAGCTATTGTGGATGATTTGGAAGACCTCGAGGAAATCAATGCGAAATGCATATTCATGGCAAATCTTCAGGAGACTAAGTACGACACTGACTCTGACGCACTTCACTCTATGGCGCAGTAGCGTGTCGAGGTACCAATCATTGATCCATGCTATAACAATGTCATATTTGATGTGTTTACTCATGATAAGCATTGACGTGCGCCAGAGACCTACTTATGATACATAAATGGACAATCCGAGTTGTAGCAATACTAACTCTGAAACTCCAGATGTGGATCCTAGTGGAGGCTGTGTGGCACAAAATCCTGAGACTGATGAGGAAACCGCGTGCTTATTTTGAATCATCAATCAATCAATGTGGCATTGAAATTGAAAAAGTGAGTAAGGTCAATCGCGAAGTTAAGGCCGCGAATGTTAAATTGACCACTGAGCTTGAGAGTTACAAGGAGCATGCCAAAGCTTTTGAATTTCATACTAACAAAATGTCCAAATTAGAAATTGGTTATCGAGATTCTGTTTTAAGAGAAAAACAATTGCAACTCAAGTATGACACACTTGATGTGAATTTGAACTTGAAAATAAAATCTTTAAACAAGGAAATTTCTTATCTAAATGACCAACTTTCTAAACAAAAAGCAACGTATTCTGATCTTGAAAAAGAGAAGAAGAAGTTGATCACTGATTTTTCAAAACGAGAAGATTCTCTTCTTGATGAAATTCTTGATAAAACGGAAAAACTCAAAACATTGGACAATTTGCTTCTTACAACGGGTCATTCAGCTAAATCAAACAAGATGCTTTCTAACCAAGTAAATCCGCGTTTTCATACTTCACATAAGATGGCACTTGGTAACGACCCTTCTTCGTTTCTCAAGAAAGCTCAGAAATCTCAGAATGTGTTGCACAATGGAAAACCTTTGCATGAACCCATAATTGTGCATGATTCTCTTGAAACGTTGGAACTATCTGAGGAGAGTAGATCAAAAATGAAACAAAACATCCAGAAATCAAACCAATTGATTATAACACATGGAACAAAATTAATGGTATTTCGTTTGTTTCTCAATCAGCGTTTTCCACCAAACCAAGTGTTTCAAACAAAGTGTCAACACCTGTTTCAAAATCAGTTTCAAAACCAGTTGTTGTCTCCAAATCTCTTTCGAACATTGAACAAATGTCTTCAAACAATCCTTTTAACACAAGTGATGCGAAGTATTTTGGAAAATGTGAAAATGATAATTGCAGATCTTCAAGAGACCGTTAAAACTAAAACCAATATTACAACAAACATCTGGTTTAATAGTTTTGATATTGAACAGAAAAAGTTTTTGAAACTCAAATTGCCCCTCGGCTGACTAACATCAACTCAAGGGTAATTCATTTTGAACAAGCCTTTTTGAAAGAAACAGCTGACTTTGTCAAGGACCATAAATCCCTGGTAAAGCAAGCTAATGAAAGTGTTGAACACATCAAAGTTTTGGAAAATCTAAATGATTCACTCTTCGAAGATGTTCTGACTAATGATATTATGTCCATTATTTTGCAAACATATTCTGTTGAAGATCATGAAAGACTCCAGTCTAAGACCTCTGAAATTGTTTCAAAATATGAAAAAGCCCTTGAAAAACTTGAAAAAGAAAATGTCTCATATTTTAAACAACTTGATCGAAAAAGCTGAGGAATGCACGTATGACAAATGTCGTATGAGCGTGCCTACAATGACATGAAAGCAAAAATGATCTTTTGAGGGCTCATGGAAAGTCAAAAGGAAAGGCGTGGATCTTGTGATTAAAAACCATTGACTGGAGAAAGCAAATGTTCCCAAACCGGTTTCCAAACCAAAATATACATTTCTATGCCTCCTCTAAAAGTCAATGAGAAAAATGTTTCATCAAAACCAGTCACTCCACCTGCACTACCTAAACAAAATGTTGATAAGGGAAGCGGTTATCGAGAAACCAAAAGTTTTAGCTACTGGCCTTTTTAAGATGAGTACCACTAATGCGTCTGCCTCCACATCTAAAACATATGGAACAAGCGACATAAGTTTAGAAAAGCACTCTAAAGAGACTAGGAAAGCTGAAACCACCTCCCTTCATAAAATGTGAATCCTAATGCGTGTGCCTTACCTTCTACAGGACTAGAAAGCACCTCTAGGAGCAGCAGACTAAAGCCTAAGAGCAATACAAGGAACAATAGAGTCTCGACTGCCTCTAGGAGTAGTAGCTTGAATAAAGAGAAGAAAGTAGAAGAACACCCTAGGAATTTACAGCTTTTGAATAAGAAAGACATTTCATCTGAATGTACTGAACCTATGAAACTTGCTAAGTCTAATGAATGTGTTGAATCTCTTTGTTTAACTTGCAAGAAATCTTTAATTAATGTTCAAGATGATTATGTTTCTAACAATGTGAATGATAAGCCTGTTAAGAAGAACGTCCCAAAAGATCTTACGCTAAAAGAGTAGGAAGACTAGTTGCAAAACTTAGGCTTTACACTATTGACAGGAACTATAGTGTATACTATAGGGATGATATTTGGAAACCCACAGGTAGAACTTTCACACTCCAGAATGGTACAATGAGTGATAAACCGGAATTCCCTGTAGAAAACCTCTCTGTGTGTGATAAGGATTTTACCTCTAACCCAAAGGAACCAAAATCAAAACGGTTTCCACAATATTCTTCTTCATTATTGGGAGGTTATTGAAATATTTCTTTGGATCGTCGACTCGGGTTGCTCCAAGCACATGACCGGGAATCTGAAGCTGCTGATCAATTTAGATCTGGAAATTCATGGGAACTGTACGATTTGGAAATGATCATGTAGCAGCTATCATGGGTTATGGAGATCTACCTTTTGGAAATTATTTGATCACTCGGGTTTACTATGTCGAAGGGTTGGGACACAATTTGTTTTCGGTCGAGGCGGTTACTGTGATGCAGATTTAGAAGTTGCTTTTAGGAAAAATGCTTGCTTCGTTAGAAACTTGGATGGCTTGATCTCTTAACGGGGAATCGTGATACAAACTTGTATGCTATCGACATCAATCAAATGGCCTCTTCATCACCAATATGTCTTATGACACGAGCATGGAACAGTCACGGTTGTGGCGCAGACGGTTATCCCATCTCAATTTCGACACCATCAACAAAATTGCCAAAGACAACATCGTCAACTGACTTCCAAAGTTCAAATACACCAAGGATCACTTATGTCCATCATGCGAACAAGGAAAAAGCAAAAGAGCATCATATAAACCCAAATCCATTACCTAGTTAGGAAGCAAAATTGCATATGTTGCACATGGACTTATGTGGCCCAATGAGAGTTGAAAGCATTAATGGGAAAAAGTATATTCTTGTTATCGTCGATGATTATTCAAGATATACATGGGTTAAGTTCACGAGATCAAAAGGCGAAGCACCAGGGCATCATCATCACCTTTACGAAACGTATTCAAGTACTTCTTCAAACTCCAGTAAGAGTTGTAAGAACTAACAACGGCACATAATTCACTAATCAGGAGTTAAGAGCTTATTTTGAAGATGTTGGAATTACTCATCGGACATCGGTTGTTAGAACTCCACAGTAGAATGGGGTAGTTGAAAAACGAAATAGAACTCTTGTGGAAGCTGCTCGCACAATGCTAATCTATTCTAGTGCACCGTTATTTCTATGGGATGATCTTTGTTGCCTTTGCTTGTTTCACTCATAACCGATCCCTTATCCATCCAAGATTCAATAAAACCCCATATGAGCTTGTGAACAAGAGAAAACCGGATATCTCTTACTTTCACGTGTTTGGCGCTTTGTGCTATCCTACGAATGACGGAGAAGATCTTGGAAAACTGAAAGCAAAAGGTGATATTGGAATCTTCATTGGATATTGAGATAACTTCGAGGGCATTGGGGTGTATAACAGGAAAACTAGGAGGATCATGGAGACGATGAATGTGAAGTTTGACGAACTTTCACATATGGCTTATGAGAGACTCGCTCTAGAACCCGCACTAAACCCGTGAGACTTCTAGACACATAAGTTGGGACTCGTACCTCAATGAGCTCAATCAACTTCGATTGACAATCCTAAAGAACAAGAATGGGAGAATTTCTTTGAGTTAATGTTCGATGAATACTATGGTGGAACTTCGACAAATGCATCAAACCATCATTCCGCTGCACCCGCTCAAAATCATCCTCCACCACCAACAAAAGATGCATCTACTACGGTGAAACCAATGCACCAATTCCGTCTACATCATCTACATCTATTACAGTTATTGCACCCATTCTACCAGCAGTTGATGAGCAAAATCAAAACCAAAATGATGCAACGTTAGATGAAGACTTATTTGAAAATCCGTTTGCTACGGAATCAGCTGAATCATGTTCATGCTTACGAGAACCATCTAACTCGCATACGTATAACCAACGGTATCCTTCTACTCTGAAGTGGACTAAAGACCATCCGATTGAACAAGTTATTGGTGAACCTTCAAGGCCAATTCAGACGAGGCGCCAACTTGCCACCGATTGCGACTTATGCATTTACCTTTGCTCAATTAGCAATATAGAGCCAAAGAACATTCGAGGCAATGGCGGAGAACCCGCATGGATAGAAGCGATGCGGGAGGAACTTCTCCAATACCGTCTACATGACTCTTGGGAAATGGTTCCAAGACCAATTGACGTTCGCGTCATTGATCTCAAATGGTTATGGAAGAACAAAAGGGATGAAGAGATGGCTGTAATTCGCAACAAAGCTCGTCTTGTGGCCAAAGGAAGACAAGAGGAAGGGATAGACTTTGAAGAGTCATTCGCGCCGGTAGCTAGACTAGAAGCGGTCAGGATTTTCTTAGCCTATGCCGCTCACAAAAACATCACGGTTTATCGGATGGACATTAAGACCGCGTTCTTGAATGGAACTCTGAAAGAAGAAGTGTACGTGAGTCAGCCCGAAGGCTTCGTAGACATGGAACATCCGGACTACGTCTACAAACTCAAAAAGGCAATATATGGATTGAAACAAGCTCCGAGGCGCGTGGTATGACGAACTATCATCTTTCCTTATCCAAAACAATTTCACCAAAGGCACAGTTGATCCTACCTTGTTTACACAAAAATGCAAAAGCGACATTTTGATTGTTCAGATTTACGTGGGCGACATCATCTTTGGGTCCACTAATCCGAATCTTTCAAAACATTTTGAAAATCTCATGAAAAGTAAATTTGAAATGTCCATGATGGGGAACTAAAATTCTTTCTTGGTTTACAAATACATCAATCCCCTCGTGGAATTTTTATAAATCAAGCTAAATACACAACTGAGATCTTGAAAAATCATGGTATGGATAATTGTGACTCGGTCGGAACACCAATGGCAACTTCACCAAAAATTGGAGCCGATTTGTTTGGGAAACCTATTGATCCGAAGAAATATCGGAGCATGATTGGTTCTCTCATGTATCTTACTGCTAGTCGACCGGATATTCATTTTGCTGTTTGCTTATTAGCACGGTTTGAGGCAAAGCCTACCGAACTGCACCTCAAAGAGGTTAAACGGATCTTTCGGTACTTGAAGACATCCATTCACATGGGACTTTGGTATCCGAAGGAATCCGGATTTGATCTAATTGCCTTTTCGATCACGGACCACGCAGGTGATCAAGTTACGACAAAAAGTACATCCGGAGGAGCACAATTTTTGGGTGAAAAGTTAGTAAGCTGGTCTTCAAAGAAACAAGATTGCACTGCACTTTCAACCGCTGAAGCTGAGTATGTGTCTCTATCTGCGTGTTGTGCTCAAGTTCTATGGATGAGAACGCAACTCACAGATTATGGCTTTACTTTCGATAAAATACCTATGTATTGTGACTCGAAAAGTGCCATAGCCATATCATGCAATCCTGTTCATCACTCAAAGACTAAGCATATCCGTGTCCGCTACCACTTCATCATAGAGTACGTCGAAAATGGTACTGTTGAATTATTCTTCGTGAAGACAGATTACCAACTCGCCGATCTATTAACTAAAGCCCTTCCAAAAGAAAGGTTTGACTATTTAGTTCGACGAATTGGAATGCGAAGCCTAACCCCTGAGGAGTTAGAACGTCTTCTCGATTCTTCTTGAAAATGATTTTCCAAAAGCTTATTTGTAAATATTTTTTTGAAAAACAAAATACAAAATTTGAAAAACCAACAAAAGCAAAATATAAAAATATAAAACTTTCAAAAATACAAAAACAATATAAAATCAAAAATCCAAAAATATTCTTCTCACGACATGTCTCTCGTATAATCGATATTCATGCGTTTCTAGAAATGTTATTCAACAATGATACGGGTATGTACAGATGCTTGAGCGAGAGTTCTTTAATTGTTTTCTAAAACATGTCGTTTCTCAAAATTTCTTCATAAAATGGCTTTCGTATACTTGATCGAAACCGGACTAAAATGATAACTTTTGATTATTTTTCAAATCAAAACTCGTGCTTTTATAGAAAAATCAAGTGTACGCCTCGATGCACTACATTTAAAAAATGGTGAGAAATCATCATCATCTTGAGCACCTTTTCAAGATTGTTCAAAAGATTTTCAAAATCTTTCAAAATACTTTGTGCTCAAGATAACTCCCTCTAAAACCCTTTAATTGATTATGCTTTATTAAAGGGGAGTATAAAACTAAAATGTTCCATATTCATGCTTAAATCAAATCCGTTTGTCTCCCAAAAAGATTCTAAAATGTTGTTTAATCCGTTTATATCAAAAATATCACAAACATGCTATTTTTGAGGAGGAGGAGACGTGATTAAAATGTGATAAAAAAAATCAAAAAGTTTAATGATCGTTGTTTGAATCTCAAAATGAGCTCGACTCAGACGGAACCAATGAATTGACGGGAATCAAAGTCATTAAATGTACCATCTCGAGAAACTTGTGATAGATATGCACCTTCATGGGTCTAACCTCCTTTTCAAGGTGTTTACAACTTCAAGTTAGTTATTAGAGCTAGTTGTCACCTAAAAACTGACAATGGAACTCTTTAACTAGGCAACGTAACCGTGTCTCGTGGGGAATTGTCTACATGAGCCGATCAATTCAAAAAGTGCAAACTCTACCCTCTATGTGCAGATTTTTGTTAAAACTCATAAGCACATGTGAAGGGGAGTGTTTCTGAAAATGTAAAACTTGCGGAGTGTCTCAAACATGTTTTCTATCATAAACACTATGTGGGATTTTCAAGAAAAATGGTTTTATGGCAACAATAGGACAGTCATGGAGTTATAAGGTGACTAAGGATAGGAAATTCGTCCTATGATCCGCCAGAGCCGGAGGGATCTACCCAAGGACATAAAAAATAGTTAGTATTAGAAGTCCTTAGGAATGATTGAAAAAAGGAGTAATGTGAGAAAGGAGAAAAAAGGGGTTGAAGAATTAAAAAGAAAAGTAAAGAAAAAGGGTGAAAAGAAATAGCCCTCCATAATCAACCTTAGGGCAGAAACCGGGTTCAATTCATATGCTACTGGTTGTCACTTAGATGACGCTGGTATTGAAGACAAAGACGTCATGGACCCAGTGACGCACTGCACTAAACCTTCTAGCCACTCAATTCCTCTCAAAAGGGATTTGTTTCATTCTCACTGGGAACCCTACATAATCTATTGACCTTCTCTTAGAGATCGTTGGTATTGAAGAAGGAGACCCTCTCCCTAGTCTCCGCTCAGGAAAACCAATATGCACTATTGAGTCTAGAGCCACGAGATTCATCAAAAGATCTCATAGGAACACATGACATGACATCGCTTGTTGTTCATCAATAAGGACACAAGTGATATATTCTAGAGTCCTACGCAGATCTTAGCAATCTGCCAGAACATTTATGAGAGGTTTCATAATTGTGATCCTCAGTGATTGAATGGAAATTCTGCCGGGGGTCAACATCAAGCAGCCACGGCGGTCACTTCGGTAATTCTTTGTGGATTACGCTTAGTGTGTCTCAAAGCGGTCTACGAGTCGTGGGGTGATGCTTCGGTGTACCTCGGCGACTCATCGAAGCTGTAGATGTACTTCGGTATATCGTGTTATCTCACTTGTGGGACTCCAGTTTAGGAACGGCCCTTGTGAGAATTAGAGACGTGTTTTCACACTATCTTTGTTAACACCCTCGAATTTCAAACTTGTAAGTGCCGGAATCCGCTTATTACTAACCTGTTTTATGTTTTCTTCTTATGGAAGCTCGAGCGGATGGATCGTACAGACTCGCCACATGCTCATACCAACAACACATGAAAGTTCTCATCAAAATCAAAGGCAACTCAAAGTTAAAGATGATTCTTCGTCAATGTCAAAGAATCTACAAAGTGTAAAGACTCGAGAACTTCATCATTGGAAACTCAAAGTCAAATAGAAGTGTGAGCATGGTGGAGAAAGACGTGGAGATACCTAACCAACGAAGTTGACAACGGCAGACAACCACATTATCTAATCACAAAGCATGAAGGAACAAAGAATCAAGACTATTCTATATCGACACACAAAGTTCGAGCTCAAGAAAAGTAAAGACCAAATCAAGTGGAGCATCGTTTGAATGACCACCCCTTAGGGGGAGATTGTTAGCCTTAATAGTTTTATTAGAAGTGATGGTCATTCACGATTAGGAACTTTGTAACGTGTGTTAGATATCGTGATAGAATAGTCAACAGGCTCGTGGATTGGACTAAGCTAAATGGCTAGGCGTTATGATTATGCTAGCCGTTTGAAGCTTAAGTATCCAAAGCCCAATCCATGTCCAACCCACGAAAAGCCCAAGCAAAGCCTTTTAGGGCATCAAGTCACTTGGACTATAAATACCCCTCAAATGGTCATTTGAGGGGTGTGCTTGAAAGTGTGTGTGTGTGTGTTTTCCTTTGAAGTAATACAACATATTGTGTTTATCTTATACTCTCACATACACGGATTTCATATCATTCAAGTCACCATCACCATCTTTCTCATCTTATTTCTAAGCTTTGTTTGTGTTTGTGTTTCACGTTTTATACGCGTAACTTGGGTTACGTGTGTTGGGTTTGCTTGGTTAAGTGATAAGGTTGATATATCTTAGGTCCTACATAACTCCATTAGGTCAAAAGAGGTTCCACGCCGCTGATACTTACGTCGTAAACCGTAACTACTGCATCACTTACGACGTAACCGAGTTTATTGAAGACTACGGCGTAACCAATTATAAGGTTACGCCGTAACTAGCAGATCTAGTGCATTTACGGAGAAATAGAAGGTTACGGCGTAACTCCTCTATTGGTTACACCGTAACCCGGACACGCCTATAAATACCCGACGAATTCCAGCATTTCAAGGCATCCCATTCCACACACAACACTCTGAGAACGTGGGAAAAAGCTCAAGGCAGGTCTAGGGAAGCATACGGAGCTGTTTCCAAGGGAGAAGTCACACCATTACGATAAGCTTTAGCGTTTATTATTTCTTTTACTTTCAATTCATGTATTTCGTACCTTTGAATATTGAATTGATTTGCATGATTAATATGGCGCTAAGCACCCTTTGCTGCTAGCCTAGTTATGATTCCTTAATTGTTTTGTTTGTGTTTACCTTTACTTCCGTACAATTATTTCTAAGTGTATGCATGCATAGTTCTTTGGTAGTCACCCTTGGTTCGGTAGTTTTGAATGGCGATAGAGGCCAATTGCCTAGGAGATATGACCAACTGACCCTAGGTGAGCGGACTGAGACGGGAAGGGTAATATATGACCAACTGACGACCCTTTCTACTTGTGCGATTTGACCAACTGATCACCTATCGTTTGGATGAACTTAAGAACTGGGGGGTGTAGTGTCTAAGTTCCTAACGGCCGGGCACTCACTATTTAGAATCTAGCATGTAGCGGTACTTAATGACTTCGGCTTAGGGGACCGGGAACAACAGACTTATGGGTGCTGATTTCTCTGTGGTGGCATCTTTGCTGATAGGTTAGGGCGAATTGACCAAATCTTGTCCTCTCGAATTTGACCCCACCTGAAGTAATTGGAAGTAGGTAGGCGTAGACATAACTAGCTAGGAGGATTGACTAGGTTAGCACCACTATTCCTCTATTGATTTCCCTTCACACATTTATTTGATGTTATTTCATTTTACGCATTAGTAGTTTAATTAATTAAAACCCTATCAAACCATTATTATTACGTGACAATTACACTTAGTAATTATCGACCCACATAGCTCTTGGGGACGACCTCGGCTTTACCATTTACTACACTACACACCGAATACATGCCCGTTAGTGCATTAAGGGTAGACCATAGGTATAGCGAGACACTATAAATATTAAGACCTGATCAGTAAAACCTGCATCAATTACTCCCGCGCCGGAGCAGGGTTTCGGGTGTGCTGCTGGTAAGGCTCCTACTTTATTTATGTCGCTTCCCTTTATATTTTGACTAGAGAAATGACCCTAGTGTTTTTTTGGCTATGCAGGGGATGCTGCCGTGGGACCAACCGCTGTTGTGGAGCTCCGTGATGAGTCTGACTCCGGACCTCAGCAACTGGATACTACTATTGCTTCTTCTGAGGCCACCCCGCTTTCGCAGGCAAATCCAGATGCTACCTCAAAGACATCCACCAGCGCTCACCAAGAGAATTTGGATACTGAGATGTCTACTCCCTCTCAGCTACCACCTCTGCAGCAGGAAAGTGTCTTCGGAACTAAGTCTCCACCGCAGGACCAATATGTTCACCGTCCTACGGCCTCTGACGATGATTTTTATGAGTCCTTGTCCGTGGATACAACAGAGGCGAAAAATGTTTACGTTCCTAAGTGGCTGCCCACCAATGACTTCCGCATGAACGATCCTTGGGTCTGTCAGAGCATATTGGATAACCTTGCAACTCCTGGCTATTTGTCCACGCTGCGCAATATGCCACATACGGATTTGCTTGAGCAATACAATATGATGACTGTGCAACAAGCTTGTATGTCTTCTGAGGTGCGCCTACGGCTGGTGTTTGAGCTAAACCAAACTAGCAAATTGAACAAGAGGCTCGAGAGGAGGGATAAGAGGATTGAGGCTTTGAAGGGGAAGGTTCAGGAGTTGGAGAGTGAGGCAAGGGGCCTCCGCGAGCGTGTTGGTTTGCTTGAGTCTGAATCTGAGGAGGTAAGGAAGTTGCGTGAGCGTGTGGCTCAGTTGGAGGGCATGATTGCGCCCAAGGATGAAAATCTGGCCACCTTAACTGTTGAGAATGCGGAGTTAAAAGGTAAAGTCGCGGGGCTGTCCGCCGTTTGTGATGAGCTGAAGGCACAGGTTAAAGATGCCAGTTTATTTGTTGCAAAGTTGAAGGAATGTGAAGACGAGGTCCGCAGTTCCTATGATGGTCAACTTGCTCAGTTGGATCAAAGGTTGACGGAGTTGAATCAGGATTTTGATGAAGAATTGTTCCCCGGCACCCTTATCGCGGTTGAGGGTAAAAGATGGGTGGTAGGGCATGGCTTCCGCCGGGCTTGGATGACATTTAAGCAATCCGACGAGTTGCAGACTCGTCTGGGGGATTGCATTAGCAAGGCCATTGCTGAGGGTTTAAGGCAAGGGTTAGAGGTGGGGATTATTCATGGGGCCAATGGTGTAAAATTGGAACAAATTAAGGCCTACAATCCCCGGGCGAAGGAGGTGTACCGCAAGTCTGTTGTGAGACTTAGCGATGTTCCTTTTCCACTTCTGGATTCCTTGGAGGCGTGTAAGGATGCCCCCTTGGAGTATCTTATGGCTCAGCTGGTGTTACATGAGGAGCACCCTAGTGGTTCGGGCAATTTTGTGTTTAGTTTTCCAACAACAGAGGAGGTCTTGCTCCCCGGTTCCTTGTTGCAAACCATTACCAGGCATCCGCGTGCCATTGCCGCTTATAAGGAGAGGAAAAGCCAGCTGAAATGTAAGAAGTTTGATTTGTGGAACCCTGACCTTATTGTCTCCAACGTTGTCCACCAGGTTACTTCTACCGGGGAACCTTCCATGGTTATAGTTCCTTCTGGTCCGACCCCCTCCGCCCCGATCACTAGTCCAACCGGGGAAGAAGAAGAAAAAGAGGAGGAGGAGCATGCTACCCATTATGATATGTTTGACACAGAAATTCTTGACCGTGCCGGAGATGTTTGAGGTGCCTTTCCACGGGCGGCATTTAGACTATGCCGCTTCTCCAGTTTATGTGAAGCGTTGTCTGTTTGGTCCGGGCCACGGTTGCCGTGGTGCCTTTATTTTGTAATCCGGGGGTATGCCCCTGTGTACTTGTAAAGAACTATTTTTTGGACTTAATGGAAATACTTTTTGTTTATGCTTACACATATGTTCTTGTAGTTTGCCGGAGTTAATCGTTCCTGGCTTCGTGTTGTACCCGTGTCCGTACTTGGGTATTCCGGGGGTAATATGGATTGGTCAATGGGTTTGCAATACCACTTATATGCCTGAGTCAATTTGGAGGTTGCTCGTCCTTTATATGCGACATATTTTGTCGCGGATGCAAAAGATACGTATAAAAAATAAAAGATGTAAATGAATCTTGTTTGGAAAATTTGTAGAGCGATCCAGGCTCTACATTTCATTGATAACTAGAGAATATTACAATAAAACCGAAAGCATAAAATTTAACGTGGTTTCCCCTGTTGTCCGGACCTGATCCGTGATCAACTTACAAAAGGCGGGGATAACCAGATTACACTTACATATAACATTTCTTCAAATTGCGGTGTTCCATGTTCTTGGGAGTAGTTCCCCATCCGCACCTCGGAGCTTGTACGCTCCGCTTCCTAGCACTTCCACCACTTCATATGACCCCTCCCATTTGGGGACCAGTTTTCATGTGTCTTCCACTCGACTAGCTTCATTGTTGCGGTAGACAAATTCTCCAGGCCTGAATGCCGTGCTTCGGACTTTAGCGTTGTAATATTTCTCCATCCTAGACTTGCTGCGCGCCTCTTCAATGGCCGCGGCCTCTCTTTTCCCTTCCAAGAGGTCCAAGTTTAGACGGAGGTTTTGGTCGTTGGAGACTTGGTTCACGGTTGTGCAACGTAGGCTTGGCATTCTAATCTCTACTGGAATGATCGCTTCGGTGCCATATGTAAGGGAGAATGGGGTCTCCCCGTTACTTGTCTTGATCATAGTCCTGTGTGCCCAGAGTACGTGCGGCACCTCCTCTATCCAGTCCTTGCTTCCTTTTTCCAGCCTTACCTTGATGCCTTTTCCCAAGCTTTTGTTCGCGCTTTCCACTAACCCATTTGCCTGCGGATGTTTGACCGAGGCAAATCGTTGCTTGATGTTAAGCTTCTCACACCAATCCTTAAATGGGTTGTCGCGGAACTGCTTTCCATTGTCCGACACTATTTCCCCCGGTAAGCCGAATCGACAAACAATGTTGTCCCAAACAAACTTTTTCACCTGTTTTCCTGTGATGGAGGCTAGGTGTAACACCCCCAAAATGGCTCAGCGGAAGCATACGAGTATTGGGGTGCTACTAAATTGGTATCACAACATAAGCATAGAACAACGGATTTTCATAAACAAACTTTTATTCATTTCTTAAAAACAATGTTTACATTATTGATTAGTGCGGAAAATGGCCCATTATAAACAAGTGGTCCCAATACATAAATCAGATTTGTCTATGACCATGCCATGCCTTTTCCTTGCGCCTCCAAAGATAAGCTATCACTTCAAGACCTGAAGATACATGCTAAAAGGGGTCAGCTTACGCTGGTGAGTTCATAGATTTATTTAAAATGGATTTCAGTACACTACTTCAAATTTGGTTTTTGATGATCATTATGTCTTGCATAATGTCATAAAATTTATGATTACATTTCATAAAAGAATTTCATAAAAGGGATTTCATTAGTGGACCATAAGTAGGGTGTATGTACATTACAACGAATATAATGTCATATATTGAATCTATTACGCAAGCACTAAGTTCATGCAACCGAAGCTACAATAGTTTATGTATGCACAAGGAAGTCATACAAATAAGGAGCCCATGGCGAGTGTTTATCCCAATACACTTGGTCCCGACATGCTATATGTTTCGCCTTGACCCAAGCAGGGTCAACCGAACAGGGGAGTCACCCCCAATAGATCTATTTATAACATTCGCACTTCCCAGCAGGAATTGACGGTTCATCAAAAGGGCAATTTGGGATCTAAAGTCATAGGCTAAGCTGCGTAATATTCTAGGTCAAAGGTTTTGGTGTGGTCCTTAAAGCATCTAGGTATGATGTATCTTAAAACATATCAATCAAAGGGCATAGTATGCATAGAATGCAGAATTTTAGTAATTAAATCATTTAAGTAAAAATGAGCATGTATCTTCCCCTAAAACAGTTATAAAACAAGTAAAAGTAGGGGCTATGAAACTCACAAGTAAAAGTAGGGGCTATGAAACTCACCTTGGCCATGTGCAATATGAAGTCTAAAGGAAATTAAATCAAGGAGTGATAGTGCACGGCTCCGACACGCAACCTAATTAAGTATGGCATATTTAGTCTTTTTGATTAAGAATCGATAAAGTTTAACTAACTTTATAAATTTTCAAATATTTTTGTTGTTGTTGTTGTTGTTGTTGTTGTTGCTTATGTGGCATTGTTTATCTTAAAACAGTTTACAAGGAATTTAGTGGATTTCGGCTTATGAGGGTATGGAAGGAAATCTCGAAGAAGGAATTATGACTTTGGTTTAATGATGACCAAATGATAATACTTAGAAGAGTACACGCAGAAAAGATATCAAGGATGAACAAGACTTCGGTTTGATGGTAAACGAATGATGATGTACGAAAATTTTGTACATGTATTTGGACATTATCGGACTAAGAGGATATAATGAATGAAGGAGATATATCTATATATTTATATATATAGTGAGATATATTTTTGTGTTATTACAAAAATTTACAATAAATATATCTAGCAAATTGTTTAGGTATAATTTTGTAATTTGATTACCAAAGTAAGTTTCGTGATCCATTTCATGTGTCTCTAACACTAGTTTAAATGTATTTATTTTAAAAGAATGTTTAAATATTAACTTAAATTAAATCAAGCTTGTAAGTGCCATCATAACTATTCTCGTTGCTTTTGAAAATATAATATGGGTTATAAAAATATATTAGTCAGGGTCCGGGTAGGTTTGTATTGGAAATATATCATGTAGAGTCTTAATAAACACTTTCCAAATATTAATATGTCTCAAAAGTCTTATATAATTCGCCTTATGTACATTAGAGAATATAAGTTTTCATGAAATATATCTCGTTTGTGAATTTGAAAGTAATAATATGTTTATGACCCGAAATGTGTCTCTGTTAGGAATTAGAAAATCCATAGTGAAGAGTCGGTCACCCAAATATAATCTAGCATATGTTAGCTCGTAGACATATCGTTATTTACTTATTATTAGTTAGTTATTTAGTTATTAGTTTAGCTTAGTGCAACACCGTGGAGGACGGACGGGTATTTACCCACTGTATGCCTGATCCACAGTCCGAAGGAGGACGTGTAGTATGTAACTATAAATACCCTCTACCTCCCAAGGTAGAGGGTTGGACCTTTCTCATTATTAATCTAACCTTCTATGTTTTCTTTCACTTTATCTCTCTAGAAAGGATCCCATTTTCTCTCTCTAAACCTACTCATAATTCGACCCATATTATTGTTTGTTATGTTTTTATGAAATCCAATATCTTACAATTGGTATCAAGAGCCAAGGTTTGATCACTCATCTTTCATGCTCTTTGTTTTGGTGAATTTCATTGGGTTTTTGGGATTATAAGTGTTTAGAAGAGTTTGATTCATTTGGTTAATTTCTAATGTTAAAGTTTTAATTTTGATAGTACTTTTGTGTTTAGGATCATCATATGTGTTTAGCTTTTGAATTGGAAGGCTTGAATCATCGTGGTTGGGTTGTTTTTTATTGTTAAAGTGGTTGTTTTTTAATATTGTATGAAGCGAGTTGAGTCACGGTATGGCGTTTCTAGGAAGCGAGTTGCTTTGTTATTGGAAGCGAGTTGGTTTATGCGACTTGGCTATTAAGCGAGTTGGCTAAGCGAGTTGACAGTTTTGACTGCGACTTGTCTAGATTCAACGTATCTAATGCGAGTTGAGCCTAAGCGAGTTGCCTAAGCGAGTTGTCTTATGCGAGTTGCTTATTGAAGCGAGTTGTCTCATGAGAGTTGTCTATTACGCGAGTTGTCATCTTATGCGAGTTGTGCCTTAAGCAAGTTGTCGTTTAAGCGAGTTGTCTTGGAAGCGAGTTGTCCTGGATGCGAGTTGATTGAAGCGGTTTGACCAAAAGTTGACTTTTTACGACTAAACTTCAAACGGCCATAACTTTTGAACCGTAACTCCGTTTTGGACAAATACCAGTCAAAACGAGAGGAACAGGCTGAATATGGTGAGGTTTCACAGCGAAGCCGTGAAAAGAATATTTTGAGGCCCAAATCCCCTCCGAAAGGAAGTTATTGAGCTTTTTAAGTTTTTGGACCTAAATTTCTCCGTAAAATCGTGCATCAACCAATCCAAATCTCGACTAATCCTACAAACAATCATAAGTCCTAACACACAATTGTTTATCATTGTGTCGATCCATCAGTCATCTTAACACTTTCCATTGGTCATTGCTTAACGGTTTGGTCTTGATTTTAGTAAAATCTCGCGAAAGATTCTATTTCTCGGTTTAAATCACAAACTTGTAAAATCCCGTGTATACATCAACATCATGTCTTACACTCCTGATTCAGTGATTTCAGAAGTACTCAAACTGTATGATGTTGTAGACAACAATGATAATGTATGCTACACTGAACGATTAAAGATGATTGAATCAATCAATGAGGATGTGAGATCTTCGTGTTCAGAGTCTGAAGAGAGAGAATTGCACCTGTTTAGACTACAAAATCCCATGCAAAAGGAAAGTAGCATTGAACCTTATCAACAACTTCACTCACATCTCATGTTACTCACGACAGGAATGGAACGAACATGCAATGCCCTTTTCCGTCAAGATTTATCCACATTAACTGGAACATTACTATTGAACTGAGAACAATTGGAACAACAACTTGATAATGAAAAGGTTTAAAAGGATAGTTCCAGTGCTGCACTTCAAGTGATCCACAACCAATTTCAGTCATTCATCAGGGGAATTTACATCGATTATGATCAAGACATGAATGAAATGTCTTTCAAGAGATACACTGGAATGGAAATTAGCGTGTTCATAGAGACACTTATCCATCTCATGGATAATGTGGAGAAGTATATTGAGAAAGTTACTCTGAAAGATGAAAATGTGGATGAGAGTCAGTGCGGTTGAGAGATAGTTGTGATGAGTCGGGTAATGCATCAGTTGAAAGATCGGATCTGTTGAATGCGAATAACGAGAGACAACAAAGAATGATGTAACCGCAGTTCAGTAACTCTGTCGACAAGATGTGGACACGAAATCGAAGGGTGAATGAATGTCGAGTGCAATCAAGAGATTGTAGTGGTGAGATGGGTAAAGTACCGAGATGATCTGAGTTGGCATTGAATATAGGGGCTCGAGGCGAAAAGCTAGACACGCCAGTTCGGTGACTTTTGTTGCACAAGATGCATGCGATATCGGAAAAGCTCTGGTAGGTGTCATGTGCTAAGGCACCCTTAACCGTTCAACAAAATGTATTTGCTAATTTTCCTAAACAAACTGATCATGATTCTGAACATGACTTTGATAAATGTTCGAATGAGTCTGAGATCAAGTGTTTCAAAACAAAAGATATGGTTGATAAAAAGGCTTTTGATGAACTTTCAAACAAATTCTCAAATCTTGAAAAACATTGCATTTCACTTGAAATTGCGATACAGAGTAAAGAAGAAAGTTTTCAAATTAACAAACCATGTAAAAATCCAAAACTTCCTGAATTCCGTGAACTTTTTGAAATTAACACTTTGAAAGCTCAACTTCAAGACAAAGAGTCAACCATTTACAATCTAAAGAAACATATTTCTGTCCTAAATTTGAAAAGTAATTTAGTCATGACTAAACAAGACATTGATGCTATTAAAACAAGAAATAATGAATTGGAAATTTATGTGGCTAAATTACCTAAGGAAAATGAGACTTTGAGAAAGCATCATATAGAACTAAGTGACTCTGTCAAAGAAGCTAGAACTAAGTCTTTGGAACAAACAAAATCTTTGATAGCAAAAATTGATGAACTCAAAGCTCAAATTCAGGATAAGAGTTTTGCGATAGTTGCCTTAAAGAATGAGCTTAGAAAAACTGTAGGGAAAAGTGTGAACACTATGTTTACAAAACCATCAACCTTATGGAAGCCAGCTTCTCATTCCATTAGAGACCGGTCTATTGTTAGGCAGCCTACTGCATTTATATCAGAAAGAACAAAATTTTCAAAAATACGGTTTGCCTCCCAAGTTGATGTGAAACATGTTTTGTCAAAACCAGTCACTTCACCTTATTTTCCTAAGAATTCACATAATATGAATGAGTTGTTCAAGAACTATGATCTAGAAGAAGCTAGGAAAAAGGCACATATTCGAAAAGATGGAATTTTAGGTGCTAAACCTAAGGTGATGAATTCTACGAGATTTCAAGGCACTGCTAGTAGTTTTAAACCATTACCTAAGAACACTCAACTACAGACTAGGGATTGGCTTGGATCTAAGAGTAGTTGCGTTTCAAATAAAGCTATTCCCATAGCAGATCACTCTAAGAACTCTAGATCATTTTCTAAACCCAAACAAGTTGTTTGCTCGAACTGTCAGAAATGCATCTTTAGGGGAAATCATGATAATTGTTTTACAAAATCCCTGAAGAAAGTAAATGCTCATGCAAAGGTTCAACTTGTTAAGTCTAGGATTTTCACTAAGTCATCTACTGTGCATATGAAGCAAAACAAACCAAAAACTTCGCCTAGATGGATACCAACTGCAAAATCTTTGGAAGCTAGGAATAAGGATAAGTCTTCCTCTATGCATAAGAATATCAACAATCCTAGACCTTACCATAAGTGGATACCGTCTGGTAGAATGTTTAAGGATACTGGACTTAGGTGGATACTTACCGGAAAGTTGTTTACCGATGGCAAAATCAAGGTTGACCGTGAAACTACAAAGGGTTTGGATACTAATGTCACTAACCAATATATATGCAATCAAGCTTGTAATGTTAGTGCAGGTAATCCTTACTCAGTTGCAGATACTTCGATCCTTCAATATATGGACTGGCTTAAACTATGGATAACAAATGGATTGATATCTCTTAACTCACGGGTCCAAGTTACTCAACCTTGATATTCAATCCGCTATGACGTTTGAACATAACAGTTCAAGCCTCGTACCTCAAAGAAAAGAAAAGTGTACGTTTCAGTGCGCTTTATCTTCCAAAGAAGAGAAATCTTCTTATGACGTATGAACAAAATAGTTCATGCCTCGTTCCTCAAAGAAAATAAAAGTATACGTGTCAGTGCGCTTTATCTTCTGAAGAAGAGAAATCTTCTCTATTATGACCATTCTCATCAACATGCTTCATGCTTTTTCCATGCGCTTCAGTCATCAAGTGAACCGGACTACTGATAATTTCTCTTATTCCACTTGCTCAATATAATGAAGATCTCATGTGCTAATTTTGTGGGGGAGAAGTGTGAATATAATACATTTGGATGATAATCACTTGTTTAATCAAGAATAGCATCTCCGTATGCAATTCTTGAGGGGGAGAAGAAGTGTGAATTTTTTTTGCATGGTTGATTGTTATTTGAGAATATATGGTCAAACGGCTCCTAACTCATGTAAGAACCGAGCATCTTCTTATCGGATCTTCTTCACATATAGTTTCTTCTAAGAGCCGTTGGTTGACATCTTCACATGGGCTGATATGATTAAATAACAAAGTGCTTCTAGTTCTTTGGGCTGATTTCTTTGATGAACATCCTTCTGTTCTTATTTGATTGGGAGGGATCTTAGTTAAGGATATTTGCTACATTTAAGTTAATTGGAACGCATTTGGTGAGATGAAGATGTTAACTTTCTATTCCCAATTGGACAATCTTGAAGAAGGTCGAGTCTACAGTCGGTTCTACATTCTCTGCTACATGTCAGAAGACTAAAGACGAGTTGCATTTGATTATCTAAAGACTTCTTCTTAATCTGGGCATTTATCAAACAAATTGTCGGTTTAGGGGAGAGCACTAATTGAGGGAGAGTGATAAGTCAGATTCAATCCCCAATTAGACTTGCTTATATTCTTTAGCTATGATTCCTCGAGAAACTCAATCTCTAGTTATTCCTCGAGGCATTGATATTGACTATTGTAATATTGCAGTTGCACTATTGAATAATAATCCGCTCTTTGGTATTCCTTTGCCAAATCTTCACGGATTATTGTTCATGAAAAATGATCCGCTCTTTGGTATTCCTTTACCAAATCTTCACGGATTATTGTGCACTCTGTAAATCAACCACATGAACATTAAGGAAAATGACTACCTCATTCGCAGAAGACATTATTGGTGAATCTTCCGATCGTCTCTATATGTATATCTTTAGGAAGATTGAATTGATGTTGAGGAATCATTTGTTCCGATTCATTAAGTGGGTCAATGTACATCCGGTTGTACATTTATTCACGTGTTGGACATTTGACACAAGTTGATTACTTCGAAGTTAATCATTTATCACTTATTTGAGATTGAAGTTGACTTTCACAAAGGCGTGTTCTTATTTGATAACTTGCTCGGGCTTATGAATTTGAGTTGAAGACTTGGCTTATCTAGTTACCGCAGTGATCAAGGTGGATGGTTGAAGACCTGGTTAACTATCACTATTAGGAGTTACTTTCTTTTAATCATGACACGCATATGACGGTGTGGATAATCGCAAGAGGTGTTAATGTCTCATACTTTGTTTGGGTAGTGAGTACTTAGAGATTTGCTTGAAGCATAAATTCTCGACACCGTTCTTCCATCATTAGGTGCAAGCTTAAGAAACAAATGTGGGGAATTTGACTTCAGTTTCAAGTATGGTATATCAGGTTTTCTTCATCAGTGGTCACTTCAAATTTTCTACATAAGGGTTGATAAAAATAGTCAGTGAGTGTCTTCAGCAAGTTGATTCTCGCAAGAGTTCAAGTGTTCTTCTCATAAAGATTTCGTGTATTTGGGCTTATACTATGTTGCTGATTCTAAAGTGTCAAAACCAACAAGGGGAAAGGAGACACACATCTAAATACAAAGCGAGTAAACTTGATTAGCTTAATTCTTCTAAGTGATTGAAGATATCCTGGGAAGACAAATGTCATAACCGCAGAGAAACTCAAGGTTTTACTCATCAAGGCTTTTAGTGTTATTATTCCAACTACGTGGGGGAAGTGATGTAAGAGAAAGTTTCTGAAGATAAAAGAGGTACACAAGTATGACATATTCAGAGGAGATAAATGTATAACATGAGGGAGAGAGATTGTGTGCATTGGGGATGCTTAGTTGTCTCACTTGAGTGCTTAATCAGTGATTCAGAGATATAATCAATTATTCCGGAGTTGACTTCCGCAGAGATTGTCATCCGCAGAGATAATCAGGATTCGACCTCGCTTCTTCAATGTTATCGGTTATTCTTTCTTTGGGAATGTGTGTACTTTGGGTTCTTGAGCTTCATACACGATCATCAAGGAAGAAAAATGTGAACATTGGGTAGGTGTTTTCATTCCCCTCATGATGTGTATTTGGGAGATCTCATGGGTATTGGTGTACTTTGGGTTCTTGAGCTTCATACACGATTATCAGGGAAGAAAAATGTGAACATGGGGAGGTGTTTTCATTCCCTCATGATGTGTATTCGGGAGAGTTCTTGAGCATTATACAAAGAGACTGATTGCATCAAATTCAACTACTTGGGGGAAGTGGTCTCTTGACACCTTTTGGAATGGATTGCTTCAGACTTCAGTGGTAATGAAATATGAGAAGAAATTTAAAGAGTGGGATGATACGTTGTTGTTCTTGGATGATATAACCCAAATGGAGAATCTCGATTATCGTTCTTAAAAGGAGCAGCGGGATTTATGATAATGGTGTGCTTTTCTGTGCACCTGGCTAAGGCAAGCTTGAAATAGAGCTTCGAATCTGCTCATCTAAAGGATTTTCGGTTTGGGGGGGAAGCTGCCAAAGTCTCACTTTCAGACGGTTCAATTTCTCTCAATTCAGTAGCCTCGAAAGCTTTGGTGGTGAATGTTTAAGAGATGATGACTCCTGTCTTCTACAACGGGGCTGCTCGATATCCTTATCTCGGTACTCGTATCATCATCTTCGTATACTATATCATCTACTCTATCTGTAAATATTTATCAAAAACCAAATACAAAAATATAAAACTAGAAAAAGAAAATAGAAAAATAGAAAATTTCAAAAACCCATAAAAATCAGAAAAATTTGAAAAATACCAAAAATATGTTTTCTCAAGACATGTCTTCTGGTATCGATAACATCTACGGTCTTAGAAATGTCATTCAATAATGGCACGGGACCATAGATGAATTTCAAGCAGGAGGTGTAAATATTCTTTTCAAAACATGTCTCAAACTATGGCTTGCAGTTACTTCTGACTGTAACCCGTGCTTTAACAATGGCTTGCTATTATTTTTTATAGCAACCCGCTCTTCATAGAGGAAAGTGCTGTGTTAATACAAATAATCCGTAAAAACGTTTATTTATATTTTACGATCTTCTAATGTTTTGTCGATAACAAACGTAAAATCATTTTAACGAAACAAATAGAGTACGTAAATAGTTTGAGTTAATAGTTTTCTAATACACTTACGTTTTCACATAAAACACTAAAACAAGCTTAAGTGATTTTATGATTTAGATATATATATGTACAACAACTAATGTTTACATATTGGGTTAGCACATACTTAAACTAAGTATACTAAAATGGGTAAAAACATGTATATACTAAAATGGGTAAAAACAAGTATATACTAAATGGGTAAAACTTGCAAATGGTATTGACCCATAACCCATGGTTTTATATATACCACTTAACCAAGTTCATTGTATCTAGAAAGAAAACCATGGATCAACCCATAACCCATGACCCATAACCAAAAATACCCATGGGCAAAGAGAAGCGTTCCACGGATCCCCGGCTTTGTGCTAGCGGATCCCAAGTGGAAGGGATCCGAAGGATGAGAAATTTTCTCTATAAATAGAAAGCCATTTCTTCCTTTCTATGCATCACTTTACACACATACTTTCCCTAAGTATTATAACCCTCTAACCTCATATCCAAGTGATCTATGTAGTTTGTCTTTTGTTTTTGTGTGATCTTCTAGGTTCCTCTTAAAGGCAAGATCACCACTTCTTGAAGACGTGCAAGCTCAAGTCCATGAGTTGTCATGCTTCGTCATCATCAAGACAACTAAGGTTCTCTTGTTGATAGTTCTTCCTTTCTCCATAGATGTTGGGTTGAAGGCATTAGTGAAGAATGCCAAAAATGTCAAGATGAAAGCATTAGTGAAAGGTGCTCATCATCCGTGTCAAAGCATTAGTGAAGAATGCTAAAGGTGTCAAGATGAAGGCATTAGTGAAGGGTGCCAAGCGTTGTGTCAAAGGCATTAGTGAAGGATGCCGAAGAATCAAATCAAGTCGCATTTGAGAAGAATTCCTAGGTCGTATAATCGATGAGGTGCATCGTTATACATATAAGTATTTGTTTGTTTGTTTCCAAGGATGGTGATATCCTTGATGAAGGTGTCACAAGGAATTGATCTCCTTGGTATTAGGTGTTGTGTTGTGAAGGGTAGTAGTTCCTCCATAGTAATGGAACTAGGTGCTTAGCCTAGTACCTAATAAAGGGTAGGCGACGTTGTGATAGGATTAGTTCTCCTAAGGTGTGAAAGAACTCGGTGGTTATCTGATGAGTGCCCTTTTACTCATCATTTTAAGCCCGAAAAACCCACGAAAACGTCTAAAAACACTGAAAAATAACCAATTATACTGCAGATATCCTTGGAATGTTTTTATGTTTCGGTACAAAGGATCAAACAAAAAATGAGCTTGGAATGACAAAAGTGCTATGAGCGGAATGGACTTTCTACATTTTGGATCCCGAGATGCGTTTTTGGAGAGAGATGGGAAAACAAACTCGAAAACAGAACCCTAAACCCATATTTTACCAAATTACCTTCGAATCAAATTACCCTTTTTACCCATAGCAGTAAACATTTTTTTATTTAAAAACAATTACTTTTGTTCAAAATCATTTCTTTTTATTTAAAACAATTATTTTATTTTAAAACCAATTTTTTTTTTTACAACAATTATTTCTAAAAAAAAATAAAAATAAATAAAAATAAAAAAATAAAAGTTTTATAACAAAAACAAAAATATATATATATACATTTTATTTTAAAACTTTTACAAAATACAAAATACTACTAAACCTCTTATTACCCTTAAACCTTTTTACAAAATACACAATATAAATAAAACCCCTACCCTTTTTACCCTTTCCACCCATAAAAACACTTACCCTTTACCTGTTTTTACCCATATCTCCAAAACCCAGTAGTTCCCAAACCCAGTAAACATAATCTTGGCGCCAAAAGCAAATCCCACTTCCCCCCTCCTGTCAATCTCTCCCCATCACTCTCATACCAGAAAAATCCAAGAGGCTTCACATGGGTTTGTTTCTTTGCCATGTTGGCAATCCACACTACTAAAGAAGAGAGATCAATGGTTGTGATGTCCCAGCTTGGGCTCCAAGGTTAATCCAATGGCTGTGGTGGGTTGAAACAAGCACAAGTATCTCATATCTCTCTCACAACAAACACAACAGCAAGCAGACAAGAAGACAGAAGAAAAAACCAGTTTAATTTTTTAGTATAAATAGGTAGATAGGCATTTGTAATTTTCTTGTCTAGAATTTTATGTTCTAGTTCCATTTTATTTTCATTGTCATTTACTTTTCTTGTAACTTTTAATTTTCAATTACAATTTAAATTCCAGTTCTTTTTAATTCCATTGCACTTTTAATTTTTTTCTTCATGTTCTTGAGTTATGTTAATTGTGTTTTAACTGTGTTTGTTTCAAGTTGTTTAAGCTGATATGAGCTTATGTTAAAGTTTTCAAAGTGAGTTGTCAAGAAATTTTAAGCTTTTGTCAATTTTTAAAACCCTTTTACTCCTTGATCTGTTTGGAATTGCATGGTTCATGGGTCAAAACTCAGTTTTTACCCATTTTAGCTATCAAAATGGTTTTACTTAGTGACTTTTATGTTGTTTAGAGTAGTTTTAATTTGCAAAATAGTTTTTAGAGGTAGTATGCTTTTCTTTTTATCTCATCCCATATCAGTCCCCTATGCAGCCTCATTGTAGCCACTATAATAAGCTCATACAAGCTCCTCTTAACTTCTATTTAGTTTTTTTTAGGATCTTAGGTAACTGGCTTTGATTGTCTAGGCTTATTTTGGGCTTTGGAAGTGAATTGGTAGCTTATTCTTTAAGCCAAAAATCCACCTGTAAGCCCCTTTAGGCTGATCTGCTGCTACTGCAATAGAATTTTGCATGTTTATTTCACCTCTATTTTTAGCCTATAGGATTAAGTAGGAGTAGATTTGCTTAGAATAGTTCATAATTGCTTAAAATCTCTTTAGTTTAGTATATTAATCACTAGATTCCATTTAGCTTTTAGTGTTCTAGGTCCCATTTAGAAGTGTGTAGTTAGCTTATATTTTATCTTGTCCCAAATCTGTTTTTCCAAATCTGCTATTTAAGCTGCTCATTTAGTGATTTTAGATGCTAGTTAGGATTACTTATAATTGGTTTGTAGCTTGCTAGAATGTAGTTATAACAGCACATTTTGTTAAATCCCTCAAATGGTCTTTTTGGTTTATATTCTAACTTTTGATCTTAAATCTGTTAAGTCAATGATTGTGAATCTGTCTTGATCAATAACCTCACGTTAAAACTGCTTTTATTAGTTTAGGAATTAATTACAAGTTGTGTAGATAGCTTACTGTTAAGTTGGATTAAACTAAAAAGTTGAAAAAGCTCAATAATAAAAATTGCAAAAGGATCCTCACAAGGCTCAACCTCGGGTCATCTGTCCAACCATGCGTACACACTAAACACAACATCAGTACCATCTCGCCTATTGGTCCTTTTGTTGTTAGTTGTCCTCTTTTAATTTATTTAACCCAACTTTCCTGTTAGTCTTATTAGCTTATTTGATTTATTAACAACTTATTACAATAAGTTGTCATCATCAGCTTATTTTTCCTAGGTACAAAATAGTATCTAGTATTTTAAGAAAAAAAAATAAAAATAAAAAAAAGTTTCGAAATTTTTAGTAACCATTTGTTTTTTTTAGTTTTAAATAGTTTTTAATTCGTAATAAATAAAATAAAAGTCAAAAAAATACCCGGCTTTTTCCTAAAATTATTTTTAGTCGTTTAGAATGTAGGAAAATTAATTTTAAGTTTGTAGGGTTAATATCTTTACATTTTCACTTTTTAAAGCGCGTGCGGGAGCCGCACGTGCCCGATTTTAGGTTAATTACGTTTTTAATTAGCTTTAAGTTTCCCGTAGTTTCCCTTAGTATTTTAGATTAATTTTAGGACTCATGTAGATTTCCTTAGTGTAGTTTTATTGCTTTCCTTTAAATTCCCGTCTTACGTTTTATTGCACTTTAGTTAATTTTAAGTTTCCCTTTACGTTTATTGTTGCCTTAGATTAGTTTTAATTTCCGTAGTAGCTTTAGCTTAGTTTACTTCCTTTATTTAAATTCCCGTCATTTAGTTTAAAATTCCAAAATTTAAAATTCTTTGTATCAAAGCATCCAATCCCAAACCAAAACGTCACCGTCAGTTCACTCCTCGTTGGGAAACGACCCGGGTAATCACTTACCCGGTATCACTTATCGAGTATTCGAGGGTTTTGCGTGTCGACCTTTTTTCTAAAGGGTCGATTCGTCGATTCTCGCATATCACGTATATTTGGTATATTTCTACTATATCATTATCCTAGCACCGTATAAAGAGTAGGCGACGTTGTGTTAGGTGTGGTTCGCCTTGGTGTGAAAGAACTCGGTATTTAGCTTTGTACCGGAAAAAGGTTAAGCGACGTTGTGAAGGCTTCTCCGCCACAAGGAGTTGGTGTAGTTATACGAACTCTCGAGTAGGTTACTCGGGGAGTGGAGTAGGGGAAGGAAGGTGTCCTTGTAGCCGAACCACTATAAATAACTTGTGTCGTGGTGATGTGCTTCTTACTCTTTATATTTCATTACACGTTTATATATCTATCTATCAACGTCCAACATAAACAATCAAATAGATTGACATAAGTCGATCTAAATATTTAAAAGGAAGTTTTAAATTGGTAAAACTATTCAACCCCCCCTTCTAGTTTTCCACTATTGGTATCAGAGCTTCGTTACCAAGTTTCTTAAAGTATGTTGTACTTTAAAGACTTGATACGATCCGTGTATATTTGAAAACTACAAAGAAGGATTTTTTTTGTTGGTCATATTTTCTTTTAAATCATTTTGTTCGACATTGATAGATGATTCTAACCACTTTTGCTCTTAAGAAATCTTCATGCTAGAATCTCTCCAAAATCTTCATTCAAAGAATAATGAAGTCAACATTCAAGGAAGGATCTAAAAAGTAATCACAACTTACGTACACCAAGTACAAAGGATTACTTTAAAAGCTCATGAAGTATTTTTGGTATTATGCCAAACCAAGAAGCATAGAGATATGTTTTACTCTTCATTAGATAGGTTACATGAGTTACATTTATTGTCATAAGTTCTCTTTGTTTATTAATCACTAACATCATTAGAAGTCTCTTTCGTCACCTTTTCGTCTTTTTCAACATCGGGAATGATATTATTATTTTTTTCTTCAAACTAACGCCGTCATCACATATGAACCCTCGATATGTAATTCATCAAAAGTCGTCATTCAAAAACAATCTTCATCTAATACCTCCGAAATGGTTTTTAGCAAGCTAACTTATAAGCCTACTACAAAAATAATGCCAAACAACTCCTTTTCTGTCACACTAGCCGGATCCTCTAGTTGTACTAGCCGGATCCCAAATACAAAGGATCCGGGAACCGTGGAATGAACTCAACTATACGCTTTTAAAAATTCACCACTGATCTTTTTTCCTCTATTCACATAACACAAAAACGACTAAGCTACTGAATCCATCCTCATTGGCTTCCATACTCTCAAGTATTCCTTCCTAGAACACCATTGTAAGTAATTACATTAACTTGTTCTAATTTTCATCATCCTCATCCTAGGGTTTATGGTTTCTTAATCTTTAATCAATTAATTTAATTAGGGCTTTTTAAATTAATCATGAAAAGGGGCTTTTAACAAAATCACATTGTGTTCACAACATTGTTAATACAAATCAAAACCATAAACCCATCCCAACTAATTTTACCTAATTGGAAAATTTGTATTTTAGGACCAACCATGCCCAAAGCTACTCAACAAGATCATCGTGACACCATTCACTACCTTACTCATTACTATCGTAAAAAGGGATTGACCAAAACCGACCGTAAAATATTCAAAAGCCTTGTAAAACGACTTATCCACGAAGGTCGTGTAGTCAAGCAATGTTTCCTTGAAGATACCGACATTCGTCAAGTTTTCTCGACAATCAACTTTGATTGTCTCCTTGACATAGATGAACAAATTTGTCCTGTTTTCATTTTTGAATTTTACAAAAGCATTAGGATCATTCGAAACGTCGATGATAGCATTTCAATCGCTTTCATCATCAATAAACAAAACTTCACTCTTCCTCTCAACACCTTTGCTCAAATTCTTCGCATTCCTTGTGAAGGAATTTGTATGTACTCTCAAGATTGGGCAATTAACGCTCAAAACCTTGCACTTGATCCTAAGCCTCTCTATAACACTCCTCTTGATGAACCCGAAACCATCCGAGACACTATTTTCAAAATAAGAGCCGACCAATCCCGTTTCGACCAAAACAAGAAGCTCATTCACCGTAATCCCTTTCAAATGGAACTTTTCAAAATGCACCCCATGTTTAGAAAATGGGAAGAAATCCTTAGGGAAAATGTCATTAGCCTAGTTGGAAACAAAGATCATCCAAATGCATGTCTTGTGCAAATGATCTATTGTCTTATCCACCAAAGGCCATTTAATCTTGCCTATTACATGGTAAGGAGAATGGTCGGGGTATTCAAAGCTTCCAACATGGTACTTCCGTATGGTATGCTCCTAACACGACTTTGTAAGTATATTAGTACATTACAACCATCTCCTATCAACGATGATCATTACCTTTCCGATCACGTCATGGTACCTCTTACCAAACAATCCTCTAAACGGTTCATGATCAATGGAGAGAAACCGGAAGCTCTCTCGGACTCCTCGGCCGGTGAAGAAGAAGAAGATGAAGAAGATGTCGACCCCGTAGCCAACATCAAATTGGAAATCCTTGAATACCAAAAACAACTTCCAAGCATTCCAAACGAGACCGCGGAATTTAAGCAATTGAGGGGCATGATTCAAAACCTCGCATACAACCTCACTAAGCCGTCAAAAAGGAAAAGAAAGGATTGAAGAAAGAGACAATAGGAATATGCTAATTTTTCTTTATCTTATGTTTGGATGATTACATTTTAGCACTTTCGGTTTATGGTAACTTGGATATTGTCTTTTTATCATGCTTCTATAACAAGTGTTTTGTAATAAACATGCTTGTTTCTATTTTTTTATCTTTGGATTTACTAGTGTGCATAAACAGCGCATCATTTCTATGTAGGTTCTGATCTGCAGATGCCGGATCCCTAGGATTAGCCTAGCCGGATCCCTCCCTTGAGGGAACCGTGGGATCCGTGACATCGATCAGCAATACAAAGATTCCTTACATCAAGATTGCTTTCTAGATAACATCACATTAGCTAAGCATATGATTTTAGAACCCAACTAAGTCCACTTCAGGGATGAGAAAGGCTTAGACTCACTAAAGGCTTACTTAAGATCTTAGTCTAATTACCTCTTAATTTATCAACACATCTAAACTCACCATATTTCCGCTTCAACTACTCACAAATTTTTTCTCATCCCTCAAAACACTTAAAGAGGACAAATTAAACATTTTTTTGGAAATTTCTTCTAGTCATGTCTATCTCCAAGTAAGACAAAAATTAGTTTTTCAATTCTTGTGATTTTTAAGAATTTTTTTAAATGTCACCTCAAGCTTAAATCTGATCACTAGGATCATTTATTATGACTTGACACCTCCATAACTCTTAGTGTTATCCTTAGACATCCATTGGTAGTCATCTTGTCCCATCCTCCTTCCATAAGAAGCAATCATTTGCTATAACACTTATTACCTTTGGTCATTCAAGTACCCTCTCATCTTAAACACTTAGAAGAACTGAAACATTCAAAATGAGATAGGCTTTAGCTCCTAGAAACCTCATTTCAAACCTGTCATAAATGCTGAGAGCCGGATCCCTAGGATTAGACTAGCCGGATCCCTCCAAAGAGGGAACCGTGGGATCCGGGTGACAGTTTGTGTCAAACATTGCTAAAACAATCATTTCAACTCAACTTCCTAATTCAAACACTTCATCTCATCTTAAATGAATTCCTAGATCAATGAAACTCTGAATCTCAACCTTGTGCATGTTAATCATCACATTTCCAAGAACATTAGTGGATTAAGTCTTAAATGCAATTGCCAAGTTCTTCCCTTTATAAGCCATATCGCTAAGAACACTTTAGTCATCAAACACAAACATATTACCAAAGCATAATAATTTCACCTAAACCCTGTCTGATAGCCGGATCCCTGGCCTTTAACCAGGCGGATCCCTGCTGAGAGGGATCCGCGGGATCCATAGATACAGAAAGCATAAATCAGCTTCCATATTCGAATTCAAGTCACTTTTTGGTTCTCTAACCACTTGTAGCATTCATTAATTATCCTCCTAGAGCTGATCAAAACCCCAAGAGCATGCTTAGTCCTCTAAGTGGCCAAGAATTTAATTTCCCAATTCAAATTATCCTTTATAAACCAAACAACCTTAGGATTAAGTCACCACTCTCAATCACTTCTCAAAAATCAGCAACTAAAAGAGTTTCTTACTAGCATCATCATCACTATGACTAAGGCTCCTAGTGCTAACTCAAGAACCACCCAAGAAACTTGCTAGAATCATACATGAAGTTTCCTCAACCGAATCATCTCCGGTTAAGTCCACCAATGCTAGGATTTCTCCCACACCAAGGAAACCAATCAAACTAATTTCCAAGAAGAGTGTTCCCACTAGGATTTCATCACCTAATTCTACTATACCAAACATACCCTCCACAACTCAACCAACATCATTAATGCCTAGAGCTACCTCACAATCATTTGAAGATCCTCAACCCACTTCACTTGAACTTCCAGAAACTCAAAACCATGACAAGGATTGCTATCATTGTAAACATGGTGAAAGATTGAAACATGAACTAGATAGATTGATACATGAACTACAAGCTCAAACTAATAATGTTTAGGAAAACTCATCTCATCATTTATCGTCATTAAAGCTTTTAGTTGAATCTAAAGTTTGGAGTAACTCATTAGCATTAGTTTGGAGCACTTGTTTGGCTAGTTCATTCTCTTAGTTTTTAGAGATTTGGTTGTGTATCTCTTGTTTTATTGAATGAATACTTATATGCTATGATTATTTTGTGTGTTGTGCTTGTTATATTGTACATATATCTCATTTCCTCAAATAGCATTGCTTGACATTTCTTCACTGCTGAAGAAACTGTCATCAGATAGCCGGATCCCTCCAAAACACCTAGACGGATCCCTCCTTGAAGGGAACCATGGGATCCGTGGTACAGAAGCACAAATTTCTACTAACTTGAGTTTTATTTGTAGGAAATTTTGCACTATACTCTTGTTTTCTAACCTTTACTTTGTAGATTTTCAAAATACACATGAAGATTTTGACACCATAAAGCTAGGGGGAGCTTTGTGTCAAACGTAATTGCAAAAACATTTGCAACCTAATCCGATTGTTTCATGACACCCCATTGCAACTTTGCAATCTTCAAGGGGGAGCACGTTTTCGTCACTTAGACTAACCATTTGCAAACATAATTGCAAACACAATTAGTTTATTTTACGTCATGTCCTTGACACCCTTTCAAAGGGATGGACTCGTCAAGGGGGAGTTAAGACGAGTACCATTCCCGTCACTTGCTCTCTTTACATTATTTTTTTACATATCGTTTCTTATAAATTGTGTTAGTTTCTTTTAACACTTTTTGTTTCGACAAAAAGGGGGAGAAGAAAGTAAAAACTACAAATTCAAACTTTTACGAATTTTAACTTTTCCTTAAAATAATATTACGTTTTGTCATCAACAAAAAGGGGGAGATTGTTAATACAAATAAGCCGTAAAAACTTTTATTTATATTTTACGATCTTCTAATGTTTTGTCGATAACAAACGTAAAATCATTTTAACGAAACAAATAGAGTACGTAAATAGTTTGAGTTAATAGTTTTCTAACACACTTACGTTTTCACATAAAACACTAAAACAAGCTTAAGTGATTTTATGATTTAGATATATATGTACAACAACTAATGTTTACATATTGGGTTAGCACATACTTAAACTAAGTATACTAAAATGGGTAAAAACATGTATATACTAAAATGGGTAAAAACAAGTATATACTAAATGGGTAAAAACTTGCAAATGGTATTGACCCATAACCCATGGTTTTATATATACCACTTAACCAAGTTCATTGTATCTAGAAAGAAAACCATGGATCAACCCATAACCAAAAATACCCATGGGCAAAGAGGAGCGTTCCACGGATCCCTGGCTTTGTGCTAGCCGGATCCCAAGTGGAAGGGATCCGGGGAACAGTAGAGAATTTTCTCTATAAATAAAGAGCCATTTCTTCCTTTCTATGCATCACTTTACACACATACTTTCCCTAAGTATTATAACCCTCTAACCTCAGATCCAAGTGATCTATGTAGTTTGTCTTTTGTTTTTGTGTGATCTTCTAGGTTCCTCTTAAAGCCAAGATCACCTCTTCTTGAAGATGTGCAAGCTCAAGTCCATGAGTTGTCATGCTTCGTCATCATCAAGACAACTAAGGTTCTCTTGTTGATAGTTCTTCCTTTCTCCATAGATGTTGGGTTGAAGGCATTAGTGAAGAATGCCAAAAATGTCAAGATGAAAGCATTAGTGAAAGGTGCTCATCATCCGTGTCAAAGCATTAGTGAAGAATGCTAAAGGTGTCAAGACGAAGGCATTAGTGAAGGGTGCCAAGCGTTGTGTCAAAGGCATTAGTGAAGGATGCCGAAGAATCAAATCAAGTCGCATTTGAGAAGAATGCCTAGGTCGTATAATCGATGAGGTGCATCGTTATACATATAAGTATTTGTTTGTTTGTTTCCAAGGATGGTGATATCCTTGATGAAGGTGTCACAAGGAATTGATCTCCTTGGTATTAGGTGTTGTGTTGTGAAGGGTAGTAGTTCCTCTATAGTAATGGAACTAGGTGCTTAGCCTAGTACCTAATAAAGGGTAGGCGACGTTGTGATAGGATTGGTTCTCCTAAGGTGTGAAAGAACTCGGTGGTTATCCTAGCATCGTATAAAGGGTAGGCGACGTTGTGTTAGGTGTGGTTCGCCTTGGTGTGAAAGAACTCGGTATTTAGCTTTGTACCGGAAAAAGGTTAAGCGACGTTGTGAAGGCTTCTCCGCCACAAAGAGTTGGTGTAGTGCTTACGAACTCTCGAGTAGGTGACTCGGGGAGTGGAGTAGGGCAAGGAAGGTGTCCTTGTAGCCGAACCACTATAAATAACTTGTGTCGTGGTGATGTGCTTCTTACTCTTTATATTTCATTACACGTTTATATATCTATCTATCAACGTCCAACATAAACAATCAAATAGATTGACATAAGTCGATCTAAATATTTAAAATGATGTTTTAAATTGGTAAAACTATTCAACCCCCCCCCCCCTTCTAGTTTTCCACATGCTGCGCTAAACCAATTTTCAAATATTTCGTGCACTTATCCTAAACCCAAAATGAGGAAAGTATGTCGAAGGACTGCTGTTCCCACACAAATGTTTTTCCGTCTATAAATTCTTCAGGAAAATATTTGTTGTATTCAAATATTGGTGGAAAATGAGTTTCTTTCAAAACAATCAGATTCAGAGTTTTTATAAAATTTGCAAACTCAATCAATGACTTCAGCTCTTTTAAACTTTTCAAAAATTGAGTCATTAATTGAGGAGGATAATGTTTTCAAACCTATATCATCTAACGGGCTTTCTTAATTATCCTATATGCTTAATTAAAAATGATGTTAACCTACGTTGAAGGACTAGGTGCCTAGGATATGATTGTTAGGTTTAGATGATTAGAGTTTGATGAACATATAATTCCCAAGCCCATGTATGATCTGATTGATATGTTGAATGGACTATTATTAGTCGATTGCTGTTTGGGTGATGTCGACCACCATATATCTATTTGTGTAGACTAATTTATGTAGGTATTTTGGTATACAAGAATGTTCCCGATCCGGATCCCACAAATGAAGATGATTGGATGCCGAAAGGAAAGGGTAACTATATCTTGGGTTGACAATTGAAGAAACGGAGCTTAATTTGACTTCTATGGAGAGTTGGCATGAAAAAATGCAACGTAAGAATTCTCACTGCATCAGCAGATGGTTTTCTTCATCATCAAATGAAGAAACGGAGCTTAATTTGACCTCAGTTGGCATGAAAAATGCAACATAAGAAGTCTCATCGCATCGCAGATGGTTTTCTTCCAAACCCTTACATCGAATGTATAGCTTCCATACCACCTAACGTATGTTGTGCAGGAAAAGTTGTGATGATACCATTTTTTAAACAATTTTTGAATAATATTGTTTTGAAAATGGAAAAATATTGTTTTTAAAATAAATCGGATTCAAAGTGTTGAAATCAACCGGACTTTATTTTGTCAAATCATAAGTGATTTCAAGTTAAATATTTTCAAACGATATTTCATCTATCAAGTTCGTCTGTACAACATAAAGTGGTGATCTAAAGATTTAATGTTATGTCGTGGTATGATTTTCTTTAAAACCCAAAGATCTTACAAAATGAAATTTTTTCTGTTCTTGTTTGATTGTGAAATTGTTTTATTTTACTTAAAGATCTCTTAAAAAAAAAAACTATCATACCTGACACTAACAATCTTTAATATCTAAAATTGATCCGTATCAATCATTTTTTTTAAATTAAATCAAGCCACGTCTTTCCACAAAATCTTTTAAATGATTTAAATCAATTGGCATCACAAATCTCAAAAGGTTTGAAATTTTTGATCGGGGTAGAGATCGTGATTTAAATCTCAAATTTGTTTAAATGGAATTGGTTTTAGTCCTTTAAAGGCACTCCTGCCTCCATGTGCCAAACGATTTCTAATACATAATGCACATGTTGAGGGGGAGCATTTATCCAAAAACAAGATGAGTATTTAAACTGGGCCACATTTTCTCCTATGTTTTTCTAAACCTTATTAAATCACTTGGGATCCAAAATCTCAAAGGGTTTGATATTTTTGATCGGGGGAGAATTTGTGATTTAATAATGAAACTTGATTAAAGATGATCATTTTTTGGTTCAATTGTGCATCCTGCTCTCCCATATGTGCTAAACACTTTCGAATCTCGAAGCACATATTGAGGGGGAGCATTTCAAAAGAAAACAAACTTTCAAGGTACAAAAGATTCTATGTTTTAACATAAAGTACCTTGATTGAGTTTTCAAATGGTTTTCTCTATGGCATGTGTGATCGTGAAAGTACTTAAAAGAATTCTTTCCTCTATGTGATAAAAAGTTTTGCAACCAACGCACATATTGAGGGGGAGAATTTACCAAAAAAAATCAAATGGCTTTTCCTAAGGAAATTGTGATCAAGAAATTATTTCAAAGAACTCTTGCCTCCATGTGCTAAACCAATTTCAAAATCATATGCACATGTTGAGGGGGAGCATTTCTAAATGATCAAAAACAATAAAGGTACAAAATGTTTTGATTTTATATCACAAGTACCTTGATTGGATTTTCCAAATGATTTTTCAATTGGTTTCAAGAAAGAATGAACTATACCAAAAGACCGACCATTTTACTTTATGCATGTAGTTATAAGGATGGTTAGGTTAGGTATTCGTTCTCACCATCCCGCCAGAGCCGGAGGGATCTACCAAAGGGACAATCCACTAGTTAGTGTAGAAGTCCTTAGGTATGATGAAAAAAAAGGAGAAAAGTGAGATATGGGAAGAGTGCCGACTGAGATAGAGCTAGTACTGGAATATATCCAACAAGGTTCTAGTAATGAAGTCTCGGTAAGCACTGAAGGGGTTGAAGAATGAAAAAGAAATGAAATGAGAAAAGGGTGAAAAGAAATAGCCCTCCAATAATTCAATCTTATGGCAGTAACCGGGTTCAATACATATGCTACTGGTGTTTACTAAGGTAACACTGGTATTGAAGACAAGACGTCATGGACCCAGTGACGCACTGCACTAAACTTTCCAAGCTACTCAAGTTCCTCTTAAAAGGACTTGTTTCATTCTCACGGGGAACCTACATAATCTATCGACTTTCTCTTAGAGACTGTTGATATTGAAGAAGGAGACCCTCTCCCTAGTCTCTGGCATAGGTACCAAATGTGCACTTTTGAGTCTAGAGCCAAGAGATCATCCACAATATCTCATTAGGACACTAAATTAATTAAGACTTGTTGTTTCACACAATGTGGAAAATAAGAATATATTTTAAGAGTCCTACGCATTATCCTTGTGGTATTGCCAGAACATCCGAGTGATATGTAAAAGTATTCACGATGAAGGTGGAAATCCTTCTAGAGCCAGCATCAAACAAGCTCTTGGTGGGTGTCATGTGAGATCTTTTCTAAAGATCAATCTTGTGACAACTGGATAGAAACTATGGGGCGATTCACTCTTGAATCAACCTTGGTCCAGGATTGGAATTGACGAATAATTTTGGAAAAACCGTTCGATGTGCAAACCTTCTTTTCTCTAGCACGTCGAATGTGTATTCATGTTGTCAAACACAAAAACTATCTTTGATTGAAAAAATACTTTTGGAAAAACCGTTCGATGTGCAAATCTTCTTTTCTGTAGCACGTCGAATGTGTACTCTTTTTAAATACAAAAAGTATTTTTGATTGAAAAATTGATCTTTCTTATAAAACCTTCGTCGTATTGCAAAACTCTTTCCTCTAAGCAATACGCAATTGTTTTCAAATCATTTTTCATCAATCAGTGAATCTCAATTTGCTGGTTCACTCACTCCGTGTTGTCTTCTTTGAGACGTTCCGGTTTGAGAATAGCTAGAACACCGCGAAACCTCGTCAAGGAGATTCTTCGGAGTTATACCCGATCACAGCATTGTACTCGATCAACGGGAACCGTGGGACGTGTACCTCAATTCAACGAAAGTGATCAAAGACACTTTCGTGTGCTTTATTGCTAATTGTTGTTTGCAGGTACATTTGGACGGTTGCAAAATGATCAGAATTGAGGAATCAATCCAAAGCCGCATGCTCACAGTATCTACACTTAATTGAAGAAATCATGACTGGTGCATATCTACATAACCTGGTTCGATATTTCTATACTATGCTTCAAGCTACGCTGCAAATATCATGACCCAGTAAAGCTTCCGCTACTCTGATGGAAAGATGTCATGATCCAAAAGTGTGAGCATGTCGGTCCAAAAGTCACAACATCACATGAAGGCAACACAACTATGGATGATCCAGAGAGATTTACTGTGGTTGATGATCTCAATGAAAGCTCAAAGATCATCAAAGATGTGGATCAGTTTAAAGGCCTCCACTAAAAGTACAAATCAATGCGGACTTTGAAGAATCGCTACTAAAGCACAAAGAATGCGGAATTGAAGAATTGAAGTCTACGAGCTCAAGAACAAGTCAAGAATAGATTGCTAGGATTCGAAATGTAAAACATGGGGTCACCTCCCTTAGGGGGAGATTGTTAGGAATTAGAAAATCCATAGTGAAGAGTCACACCCAAATATAATCTAGCATATGTTAGCTCGTATACATATCGTTATTTACTTATTATTAGTTAGTTATTTAGTTATTAGTTTAGCTTAGCTTAGTGCAACACCGTGGAGGACGGACGGGTCTTTACCCACTGTATGCCTGATCCACAGTCCGAAGGAGGACGTGTAGTATGTAACTATAAATACCCTCTACCTCCCAAGGTAGAGGGTTGGACCCTTCTCATTCTTAATCTAACCTTCTATGTTTTCTTTCACTTTCTCTCTCTAGAAAGGATACCACTTTCTCTCTCTCAACCTACTCATAATTCGACCCATATTATTGTTTGTTATGCATTTATGAAATCCAATATCTTACATCTTCTATTTATTCGGTTTGAATAATTTTCAAGAGTTCGCATATTCTATTTCATAATATTTGGTATCCGGTTTAATCATTGGTAAATTTTAAAAGCGTGAACACTCCTTTTATTAAGTTGTAAATAATAAGCTAAGTTCATTGTTATTATTTTACAAGTCATGTGAGTTTGCAAAGGGATATGTCGTGTGCTAAGGGTATGTCATGGGTGGCGGGTCGAGACGAGGTGGATAATAAGTTGGATGAGACGGGCCTTAGCCGCAAGATAAATTGAAACCATTTAACCTTGACATAACACCTGATCGTAGAGCGGGTTTGTGGCCCAGAAAGGAACCAATAGTCATATTTCAATAAATAGGATTGAGGCCCAACTGATTAGACCAAAACAATGTTGTAGAAATTTTTAGAAGGCAGCTTGTGATAACTTTAGGGTGAGGCAGTTTTGACGCAATGAGCTCAAAAGAAAATGTATGTATAAGCTGAGATTGCAACTTGTACCAAGACTTTTGCAAGTCCTCTAAGACTTCGGTGTGGTCTAGTGTCTGATGGAGTACAACCATCCTTGAGGTGTCTACTTGAAGCACACAAAACAACCGTACCCTTTTGGGGTTTACTTGTACGTCGAAAAACAACACGATAACAATAACAACGACCACCCCGACGCAAGACTTTTGGCTAGTTCTACAACGTACAACTTTGTTAGAAACCAAGTGACATGAGAACTATGTCTTGGGTCTTGCCTTACGTCTACCGGGTATGACCCCGGATAAGCTAGAAATGGAAACACTATAAGCTGGAAACTATTTTAATTCGAGTACTACTGTAAGCTGCGTAGGCTGAAATTCGAGTCGAGGATTTACAATAAGCCGAGCACATTTTAAGCCGATTATCAAATAGACCAGTTACCAGTTAAAATGTTTAGTTATAACGCGTATGCAACAATGAGTTAATTACAGGTTCACATCTTGACAACAACAACAACCATCAAGAATATATAATCATTCTTATAGATTATGAAAATCTCAAATCTCAAGTTTGTTAATAATAACATATTTATTTATCACCAAAGTCAAGAATAAAAATATCAAAATGATCCTTACAAGAGATGGTGGTGAGTCGAATAGATGAACACCGAAACAAAGAAACCAAATTGGAGAGGACTCGAGGTGAATTGGAACAATTAACTTCTGGAGTAGCTTCCTTATGCCATCAACTACAAAACCCCTCTATCAATTTTGAGAAGCCCCTTGATTTGAGAAACCCTAATTTCGCAGGAACCCTAGTTTTTCTGGATGTGATGGAAAAAGTATGAGTGCTCTTGAAAAACTTGACCCTTGTATAGATGAAGGAGAGGAAAGGGAGCCTTCTAATCTTTTTGACCTCATGCCTAGGGTAATACCCTTTTCTGGCTTTCGTTTTCTTCCACAGCCACGCCACAAAACTTCATGTGATGTCTAGGAGGATAGGTAGTTATTTGGAGGATGATAGAGGTGAGGCTTTTGAGCTTGACTTTCAAAATGAAGAGATGATACCATTTTAGTGTTTGTCTTCTCTGGTTTATGTCCACAAGGAATAGAGAGAGGAGGGAACAGGTAACGTGGGATAGAGAGGGATATAAGTTTATTTATTTTGTTTTATTAACCAAAACAGTATAGTCGGTACCCCGTGTTTTGTCGAATCCTCGAGTAAACGTATCTTTCCAGTACCCGAAAAATATATAAATTATATTTCTCAAAACGTTTTTGTAGGTGTAATAGTATATTATTATTATTACGTAAAAATTTGATTATAACTGTTTGCCGTTATTAATTTGGTGTCGGTATGCGTGCGGTGCCGTGACTTTCTGAATTCACGAGATAACTTCTCGTTTTCTTTCGTAAATTATTAGTGAATGGTAAAAGGTGTATTTTTCTCTTATCTCAGTTTTTTATTTTTTAGTTTTGTATGCTACTGCGCTGCAGTATGCGGAATAACTATTAGATTAAGCTTATGTATGCTTAAATTTTAACTTGGATAATAATAAATTTCACATTTATTATACAGATAACTAGTGGACAAGCGGTGTCTTATTTCTAAGGAAACGATATGACCTCTCGGTTTTAAATTTTTGATGTTGGCATTCTGTCAGAAAATAATTGATATTATTATAATAATCCGAAATTTTACGGGTTGTTATAGTCTACCCACCATACAGGAGATCCGTTCCGGAACTCAGTTTACGTTACCCGATATGGCGTCGGGAACGAGGTGATGGTATTTGGAACAAGTTTTTGAATTTTCCCTAGGTTGTTCTAGGGTTTCCTCTTTGGGGTATGGGTATCTAGATGTTATGACAGCAGCACATCCTCTATCTGAGGAGCCATGATTCTCTGGTGTGAGTTTATTGGGTGGAAGTTCTAATTCTTGATGTTATGAGGTTTCACTATTTTGTTAGTGTGGGCACTGTTAGTGCAAATATTACGATATTTAATCTATACAGTCTCGTTTGTTTTGATTGATGACAAACATGTAACTTGTAATACATAACGTAAAATGTACAAGTTACTTGTAATTACATTTGTCTCAACATACATTCAACACCTCTCGATGTCTCAAGTCCTCGTATGTTACAACACAGGTTCGTACATGTTTGTTATGTGGCATTATGATCAAACACATTAACAAATCATTTAGAATGTTTAAAATACATTTAGAGTCACTAAGTATTTTAATAGGTTAACCATTCTATTTCGAACCTCATTTTACATTTTGCATTCAAGTATTTCATACAAATACATCTTTTGTAAAATGTCTAACAAATATATACTTTTATTTGTACAAGTAAACTAACTATAATATTCATACAAGTACTAAAGTTTACTTACACTTGACAAAATATATTTTATTTTGACAAGCACTCAACTAGATATTTTATTTTACAAAAGGTTACTTACATTTTATTTACAAGTAACTTACCTTTTTAATAAGTATATACATTTGTTTAAATGTATTTTTTCATAAAAATGAAAACACTCTTTTATTACCTCATGCATAGTGTCATCTAAATCTTTAAAAGATTTTGGAAAGATTTTGGAAGATATTCTAAGATATCAAATCTAATAAATTATTATATTTTTGATTACCACTTTTGGTTATAAATACCATCCCATGGTTTTCTTATATCTTCATCTCTTCCAACATACATTCTCTCTAACATTCTTTCATCACTTAGATCTATAGATAAACATGTAGTAGCATACATCAATCACCCTCACCATCACATGATCATAATGCTTCTAACATTCATCTTTGTTGTAAGCATATTTTGCATTTTGATCAACCAAGAAAAGCTTGGAGATCTAGCCATCCTCATTCACCAAAGCATATCAACATATGAAGATTCAAGATCTCTTGATATCCTCATTGATTGAAGACTTCTTATTTAAGAAGATCATTTAGATTAGTCATTCATATCCATTAGACATTTATGTCATGGATCATCATTGTAAACATCATTGCATCATCACAACACTTTCCCCAAACTAGATTAGATGGTTTATGTGTTTGTACCATAAAACACAAGGTTTGTTATGTTGGGCCATAAAACATAGTGGGAGTGGTTGTACCCTTGAAAAGAACTTGACATCTAGCTTAGTGTCGGAAATATTGTATAGGCGATGTTAGGTTGGTTCTACTGAACTAGAACCCGGTATTTAGCTTTGTACCGAAAAAGTGTGTTAGCGATTGTAAGGTTTTCTCCGCCGAGAAGTGGAGCTTGTTGATTTAGTGAAGTAACTCGAGTTGGGTACTTGGGAGTGAGTATGGAGAGAGGAGATCCGTGAACGAACCACTATAAATCCTCGTGTTCGGTTTGCACTTTCCTTTCTTTATCTCTTTACCTTTATAATTGCTTATGATGTGGTTTGATGATGATGCTTGTGTGACAACTTAGTTTACTATGCTTTATATTAGTCATAAACAATAATTGATACTTTCATATAATAACAAGCTTCATAAGTGATTTGATACAAAATATCTAACGATTTTAAACGGTAACGTATTCACCCCCCTCTACGTTTTCACAGGCACTTCTAACTTCTCATGGTTTTATCAAAGCGTACCCATTTCTGGTGTTTAATGGTTCTAAAGTATATGGGTTGATTCTTAAGGTTCGCTATAGGTTTGTGTGCTTTCTTCTCTAAAGGGTGAAGAAACATTTTTTTTCGAATTTCTCTAAATGTTTGTATAAGTTTGACTAAGACCAGATTTCAAAATCGATAAGATGTAAAAATGACCCATTTTTAAAAGATTGTAAAACCGGTTCTAAGTTATGGGGTGTACAGGGAAATTTTGCGAAACTTTTAGTGTTTCAGCATTTTGTCTCATTTTAACGAGGGATTTTGGAAAGTATTATTGTTGGATTCTAAAGAGGAATCCTCAAATTTGGAAAATATATTGTAGCAAGGATATGTAGCAGGATATAACATTTACTTATAGCCACGAGTAGGGTTTAGTTGTCTAAGTTGGGTAGGATTGGAGGTTTAATAGTTGATGAACCTCATGGTTATCTATGGTTTTAGTGAGGTGTAGGATACATCCTAAGGTCGCTTAGCTATCATGGTGACATTGATCATTTCAATATGGGTATTATCTTAAAGCACATTTCGAGGAAATAAGTAACCAATAGAGTGGTTCTGGAATACCTTTCAAAGTATTAAAGAACACTTTATTTTGGTAAGGTATGGGTAGGATTGTAGTTTATTTTATGGTGAAATGGTAAGGTGATAATTTGATTTGTAGAATGATTCATGAAGTGATTCATGAAGTATTTTGATTATAATGGTTTGAGGGATAATCGGAAATAGTTTGTATGGCAACTCTTTTGTTTGTAGGAGAGTAACAAGGTAGGCACGGTTATTCTTAAAAGGTGGGTGAAGTTTTTAGGTATCAAATTTTCAATGGTGAAATTTTCAAGTTTTGTGGGATTATAGGTCATTTATTGTGTCTTTCTAGATTTTGCCAAAGGTTTATTATTCTTTTGTTGCCTATTCTCATTAAAGAATTTTTCTCATAGGTGCTATTGGAAGGTTGCTCCTAAAATGGTTTGATTTGTCAACGGAATATAAGGTTGGGGTAGGAGTGACTATAACATAACCCGATTGTGATATGGAATTATAAAGTTTATGATTAAGAAGTAGTATGACGCCAGTGAGTGGCTTATGATTAAGGAATATTGTGACGCCAGTGAGTTGTTTATGACTAAGGAATAGGGTGATGCCAGTGAGTGGCTTGTGATTAGGGTATGCCAGTGAGTGGCTTGTGATCAGGGAATGCCAGTGAGTGGCTTGTGTTTAGGGAATGCCAGTGAGTGACTTATGATTAAGGAATAGTGTGACGCAAATGTGTGGCTTTAGTGTAACCTCAATGTGTGGCTTATTAAAATGTTACATGTTTATTAAAATATTATCATTTTCTTACTGGACATAAAGCTATTATAACTATCCTAAGTACTGCAAAATTCACCTCTGAGTCGGACATAGGTGATCAGGCTATGTCCCACCTGTCCCCTCGGTCAATATAGGTGATCAGTCTACATTCACCCGAGGTTCAATGAATTTTGAAATACTTAGCTTAGTTATGCTAGTAATATGTCACAATACTTTTAAAGGTTGTCTTGAAGAATTAGAAAAATTATTCTCTTTATGTGAGGGAAAGGTGTAGTGCTGTGATACGTAAGTATACGTATAGGGAAAGTAATTATGACCTATAATGAAATTAGGTGAGCGGTGATAAAACATGTATCTTGTCAAGTATAATCTCAGCAGGATCATAAGTGAGGCATCACTTGGCAAAGTGGCACGTGTCTGGTCATAGGGTTTAGTTTTTGTAAAAGTGGTTATAGTCTAGGTTTTAAAAATATACCCAGTTCTTATAACCTAGGCTCGATGCCAACTGTAATACCCCCAAAATGGCTCAGCGGAAGCATACGAGTATTGGGGTGCTACTAAATTGGTATCACAACATAAGCATAGAACAACGGATTTTCATAAACAAACTTTTATTCATCTCTTAAAAACAATGTTTACATTATTGATTAGTGCGGAAAATGGCCCATTATAAACAAGTGGTCCCAATACATAAATCAGAGTTGTCTATGACCATGCCATGCCTTTGCCTTGCGCCTCCAAAGCTAAGCTATCACTTCAAGACCTGAAGATACATGCTAAAAGGGGTCAGCTTACGCTGGTGAGTTCATAGGTTTATTTAAAATGGATTTCAATACACCACTTCAAATTTGGCTTTTGATGATCGTTACGTCTTGCATAATGTCATAAAATTTATGATTACATTTCATAAAAGAATTTCATAAAAGGGATTTCATTAGTGGACCATAAGTAGGGTGTATGTACATTACAACGAATATAATGTCATATATAGAATCTATTACGCTAGCACTAAGTTCATGCAACCGGCTACTTTACATTTATGTATGCACAAGGAAGTCATACAAATAATGAGCCCATGGCGAGTGTTTATCCCAATACACTCGGTCCCGACATGCTATATGTTTCGCCTTGACCCAAGCCGGGTCAACCGAACAGGAGTCACCCCCAATATATCTATTTATAACATTCGCGCTTCAGCCAGAATTGACGGTTCATGAGAAGGGCAATTTGGGATCTAAAGTCTTAGGCTAAGCTACGTAATATTCTAGGTCAAAGGTTTTGGTGTGGTCCTTAAAGCATCTAGGTATGATGTATCTTAAAACATATCAATCAAAGGGCATAGTATGCATAGAATGCAAAATTTTAGTAATTAAATCATTTAAGTAAAAATGAGCATGTATCTTCCCCCAAAACAGTTATAAAACAAGTAAAAGTAGGGGCTATGAAACTCACCTTGGCCATGTGCAATATGAAGTCTAAAGGAAATTAAATCAATGAGTGATAGTGCACGGCTCCTACACGCAACCTAATTAAGTACGGCATATTTAGTCTTTATGTTTAAAACTCGATAAAGTTTAACTAACTTTATAAATTTTAAATTTTTTTTGTTGTTGTTGTTGTTGTTGTTGTTGCTTATGTGGCATTGTTTATCTTAAAACAGTTTACAAGGAATTTAGTGGATTTCGGCTTATGAGGGTATGGAAGGAAATCTCGAAGAAGGAATTATGACTTTGGTTTAATGATGACCAAATGATAATACTTAGAAGAGTACACGCAGAAAAGATATCAAGGATGAACAAGACTTCGGTTTGATGGTAAACGAATGATGATGTACGAAAAGTTTGTACATGTATTTGGACATTATCGGACTAAGAGGATATCATGAATGAAGGAAGATATATCTATATATTTATATATATAGTGAGATATATTTTTGTGTTATTACAAAAATTTACAATAAAAATATCTAGCAAATTGTTTAGGTATACTTTTGTAATTTGATTACCAAAGTAAGTTTCGTGATCCATTTCATGTGTCTCTAACACTAGTTGAAATGTATTTATTTTAAAAGGATGTTTAAATATTAACTTAAATTAAACCAAGCTTGTAAGTGTCATCCTAATTATTCTCGTTGCTTTGAAAATATAATATGGGTTATAAAAATATATTTGTCGGGGTCCGGGTAGGTTTGTATTGGAAATATATCATGTAGAGTCTTAATAAACATTTTTCAAATATTAATATGTCTCAAAAGTCTTATATAATTCACCTTATGTACATTAGAGAATATAAGTTTTCATGAAATATATCTCGTTTGTGAATTTGAAACTAATAATATGTTTATGACCCGAATGTGTCTTCTATTTATTCGGTTTGAATAATTTTCAAGAGTTCGCATATTCTATTTCATAAAGTTTGGTATCCGGTTTAATCATTGGTAAATTTTATAAGCGTGAACACTCCTTTTATTAAGTTGTAAATAATAAGCTAAGTTCATTTTTATTATTCTACAAGTCATGTGACTTTGCAAAGGGAGATGTCGTGTGCTAAGGGTATGTCATGGGTGGCGGGTCGAGACGAGGTGGATAATAAGTTGGATGAGACGGGCCTTAGCCGCAAGATAAATTGAAACCATTTAACCTTGACCCAACACCTGATCGTAGAGCGGGTTTGTGGCCCAGAAAGGAACCAATAGTCATATTTCAATAAATTGGATTGAGGCCCAACTTATTAGACCAAAACAATGTTGTAGAAACTTTTAGAAGGCAGCTTGTGATAACTTTGGGGTGAGGCAGTTTTGACGCAAGGAGCTCAAAAGAAAATGTATGTATAAGCTGAGATTTCAACTTGTACCAAGACTTTTGCAAGTCCTCTAAGACTTCGGCGTGGTCTAGTGTTTGATGGAGTACAACCATCCTCGAGGTGTCTACTTGAAGCACACAAAACAACCGTACCCTTTTGGGGTTTACTTGTACGTCGAAAAACAACACGATAACAATAACAACGACCACCCCGACGCAAGACTTTTGGCTAGTTCTACAACGTACAACGTCGTTAGAAACCAAGTGACATGAGAACTATGTCTTGGTTCTTGCCTTACGTCTATCGGGTATGACCCCGGATAAGCTAGAAATGGAAACACTATAAGCTGGAAACTATTTTAATTCGAGTACTAATGTAAGATGCGTAGGCTGAAATTCGAGCCGAGGATTTACAATAAGCCGAGCACATTTTAAGCCGACTATCAAATAGACCAGTTACCAGTTAAAATGTTTAGTTATAACGCGTATGCAACAATGAGTTAATTACAGGTTCACATCTTGACAACAACAACAACCATCAAGAATATATAATCATTCTTATAGATTATAAAAACCTCAAATCTCAAGTTTGTTAATAATAACATATTTATTTATCACCAAAGTCAAGAATAAAAATATCAAAATGATCCTTACAAGAGATGGTGGTGAGTCGAATAGATGAACACCGAAACAAAGAAACCAAATTGGAGGGGACTCGAGGTGAATTGGAACAATTAACTTCTGGAGTAGCTTCCTTATGCCCTCAACTACAAAACCCCTCTATCAATTTTGAGAAGCCCCTTGATTTGAGAAACCCTAATTTCGCAGGAACCCTAGTTTTTCTGGATGTGATGGAAAAAGTATGAGTGCTCTTGAAAACCCTTGTATAGATGAAGGAGAGGAAAGGGAGCCTTCTAATCTTTTTGACCTCATGCCTAGGGTAATACCCTTTTCTGGCTTTCGTTTTCTTCCACAACCACGCCACAAAACTTCATGTGATGTCTAGGAGGATAGGTAGTTATTTGGAGGATGATAGAGGTGAGGCTTTTGAGCTTGACTTTCAAAATGAAGAGATGATACCATTTTAGTGTTTGTCTTCTCTGGTTTATGTCGACAAGGAATAGAGAGAGGAGGAATGTGTAACGGGATAGAGAGGGATATAAGTTTATTTCTTTGTTTTATTAACCAAAACAAGATAGTGGACCCGTGTTTTGTCGAATCCTCGAGTAAATGTATCTTTCTGCACCAAAAAATATAAAAATTATATTTCTCAAAACGTTTTTGTAGGTGTAATAGTATATTATTATTATTACGTAAAAATTTGATTATAACTGTTTGCCGTTATTAATTTGGTGTCGGTGATGCGTGGGTGCCGTGACTTTCTCAATTCAACGAGATAACTTCTCGCTTTCTTTCTCAGAAATTATTAGTGAATGGTAAAAGGTGTATTTTTCTCTTATCTCAGTTTTTTATTTTTTAGTTTTGTATGCTACTGCTACTGCAAAGATGCTGAATAACTATTAGATTAAGCTTATGTATGCTTAAATTTTAACTTGGATAATAATAAATTTCACATTTATTATACAGATAACTAGTGGACAAGCGGTGTCTTATTTCTAAGGAAACGAGATGACCTCTCGGTTTTAAATTTTTGATGTTGGCATTCTGTCAGAAAATAATTGATATTATTATAATAATCCAAAATTTTACGGGTTGTTATACTAGGGGCTTGGCCTCAATCCACTTGGTGAAATAGTCTATCGCCACGATCATGAATTTTACTTTTCCCGGTCCTTCTAGGAAAGGTCCGCAGATGTCTAGGCCCCATTTGTAGAAGGGCCATGCGGAAGTAATTGGGGTCAGGTTTTGCTGTGGGTTTTTTGGCACTGGACGGTGGACATGGCAATCTTCACACTTCTGTATCAGTTCACGAGCGTCTTTGTGCATTGTTGGCCAGTAATATCTGGATCGGATTGCTTTGGCCACCACCGCCCTTGGCCCTGAGTGCATGCTACATGACCCTTCGTGGATCTCTTGCAGCACATAGTTAGCTTGGGCGGGACCTACATACCGGAGCCATGTTTCTAGGAAAGATTTTCGAAATATGACTCCGTCTCTCAACGTGTACTGTCTTGCCTTGATCCGCAGTTTTCGAGCCTTGTTATCATCCGCCGGCAGTGTCTCATCCCTTAGATACTCAATCAAGGGTGTCATCCATATATCTCCGTCTTCTTCTACGATTGCCAATACCTCCTTCTCCTCAATAGATTTTTCTTTCAAGACTTCCACGAGCACCTGTTTTGTCAGGTGAGCAAAGCTGGTATATGCAATCTTGCTTAGCGCGTCTGCTTGCTTGTTCTGGCTCCGGGGAATCTGTTTGATGGAGAACGTCCGGAATCCCTCGATCAATGCTTTAGCTTTTGCCAAGTAGCGCGCCATGCTCTCTTCCTTTGCCTCATACGCTCTGTTTATCTTATTTGCCACGAGGCGGGAGTCAACGTTTGCTGACAGGTCCTTCACATGCATCTGTTCCGTGATTCTCAATCCCGCTATCAGTGCTTCATACTCATCCTCGTTGTTGGATGCCTCGAATTCAAAACGCAGGGCGTATGTCAATTCCTTTCCTTCAGGGTTTGTTAGGATTAGTCCTGCCCCGGAACCTTCCTGACATGAGGACCCATCCGTGAACAAATTCCACGGCTCCGAGTATTGTTGCTTGTCCCCTTCCTTGTCTAGAGTTCCTTCTTCTAGAATCTCGGCGATGAAGTCCGCTAGCACTTGCCCTTTAATGGTTGTCCGGGGTCGGAAACTAATGTCATGTTCGTCCAGTTCTATTGCCCATCCGGTCATTCTTCCACTTTTCTCTGTCTTCGTCAGGACTTGCTTTAAAGGCTGATCTGTGATTACCGCCACAGGGTGTGCTTGGAAGTATCGTCGCAGTCTGCGGGACTCGTACACCAGTGCCAGGACAAGCTTCTCCATTGGGGTGTAATTCACCTCAGGACCCTTTAGGGCGCGGCTGACAAAGTACACAGGTTGTTGCCGTGCCTCTCTCTGTGCCAGCAAGACCGCACTTATAGCCTCTTGGGATGCGGCCAGGTACATAATCAGCTCTTCCTTTGGGCGCGGTGCAATGACCATTGGTAAGTTGGCAATATGCTGCTTCATTTCTTTGAATGCCTGTTCTGCCTCTGCCGTCCAGTGGAAGTCACTCTTCTTGATGCACTTTTTTAGTGTCTTGAAGAATGGGAGTGATTTTTCTGTTGACTTGGACATGAAACGGCTTAGACTGGCTAGCTTTCCATTCAAGGATTGTACTTCCTTTTTAGTCGTTGGGGATTTGAGTATAGTCATGGCCTTGGACTTGTCCGGGCAGGCTCTGATGCCCTCCTTGCTTATCACATGGCCCAGGAACATTCCCTGTTCCGCTCCGAATGTGAACTTTTTGGGGTTTAGCTTCATGTTGATGTTTCGCAAGGTTCTGAAAGTCTCCTCTATATCCCTGAGTACCTCCTCTTCTGAATGGCTTTTGATGACTAGATCGTCAGCGTACACTTCCAAATTTCTTCCAATCTGTTTTTCAAAAGCTCTGTCCACTAGCCTTTGGTATGTGGCGCCGGCATTCTTCAAGCCAACAGGCATTTTGGTGTAGCAGAAGATGCCTTGGTTTGTGTGGAATGCTGTTTTTTCCTCATCCCCGGCCGCCATTTGTATTTGGTGATACCCCTTATACTCGCGTCGAAGAAGCATTTAAATGAGTATCCGCAGAGGGACTCGACCTTCCAGTCAATCTCCGGCAGGGGGTAGCAATCCTTTGGACAAGCTTTGTTTAAGTCTTTGAAATCCACACACATTCGCCAGCTTCCATCACTCTTTTTGACCAGGACTGGGTTGGATAACCAATCGTGGTAGTGGACTTCCTTCATAATCCCTGCTGCAACCAGCTTGGTGACATCCTCATTAATGGCTTTTTTTCATTCCGGGGCTTGCCCCCTTTTCTTTTGCCGTACAGGGTTATAGCCTTCCTTGACATTCAGCTTGTGTTCCGCGATTGTCCGCGGAACTCCGGTCATATCACAGGGTTCCCAAGCAAAGATGTCCAAGTTGTTTTTAAGCAAATCGCAGAGGCTCTTTTTTCCTTTTTCGCTTAACCCCCCCCCCCCCAATGGTGATCGTTTGGTCGGGGAATCTGGGGTTGATTGCGACTGCGATTCCTTCCTTTGCCTCTGCTTTCCTCAGCATGATGGAGTTCTGTTCTGCACCATTCTCAGACTCAACCGACTACCTTGTCCCTGTGCAGAGTTACGACTCCGTCATAGGTGGGAAACTTCAACATACCATGTGCTGTGGATGGCACTATTCTCAACAGCCTGATCCCCGGCCGTCCGATTATCCCATTGTAAGGAGAAGGGGATCGCACCACCATGAAGTTCATCCAGGAGCTAGCTGACCTCTTCCCATCTCCCAATGTCACCTCCAAGAGGATCTGTCCCAATGGCCATGAAAGCTCTCCGCTGAAGCCCAATAATGGTGACGAGGCGGGGATCAGTCTCTTACGGATGTCCGGACTCAGCTTGTTGAAGCAATGCTCGTACAGAACTTCTGAAGCGCTTCCATTATCCACGTACATCCTGTGGATTGTGCGTCCTTCTACATCCGCCTTGATCACCAGCGGATGGTCATCCCAATCATCCCCGGATATGGGAGGAAAAGATATTTCCATGTTCAGGACTGCATCCGCATTCAGCTTGGGTGTGACCTTCCGCTGCCAAGTTTGAACCATGTATATGGCGTGAGCTTTGTCTTTGGCTGCGGTGTCCTTTTTTCCACCTTTGGGACCACCATTCTTCTGAGTCCCATTCTTGATTTCCTTGACCAGATGTGCGAGCTGTCCAGACCTAACCGCCTCTTCTATCTGTTTTTTCAACTGATAACACTCGTCCGTGTTGTGCCCCTTTTCTCTGTGGAAATCGCAGACTTTTTGTCTTTATTCCGAGATTCCACCGGGCTGGACATCGGCGGAGGAGCCGTGAACTTGACAGTATCCATGGCCAGGATTTCCTTCAGCGTTTTTGTGAGGGGGGTGAACCTGTCCCCCCTCTTTCTTTCTGGCCTTGAGCGGGTCTTGAATTCCCCTTTTCTTCGAAAATCTGAATGTTCTTCTGCCCACCATCATGGTTCTTCCATCGAGTGCTTCTTTGTCTGGCTGGCCGCGGCCAACTCTCCTCGGAGGAATGCTTTTACCACCTTCCACATTTCATCCTGTGTCCGGGGAATGTTGTCATTGAGTCTTCTGATTAGTTCCGGGTTTGTTATCCCGTGTATGAAGCCTGATACCCTCATACACTCCGGAGCTCCCTTCACGTGCATGCTTTCCATCTTGAAGCGCCCACCTAATGCCTCTGTGGATTCCCCTTCCTGTTGCTTTATATGATGCAACTCAACAAGATCTTTCGTTTACTTCTTTTGCTGAAGGAAGTACGAGAGAAAACTTGACCTTAATTCTTCAAAACTGTCAATGCTCTCTGGCCGCAACTCATCAAACCAGACGCGAGCGTGCCCGATTAGAGTGGAGTTGAACATGTGGCACCATGTGGGCATGGCCCACCTTTCTACTTTGGCCGCGGTCTGGAAAATTTTCAGATGGTCTTCCCGTCCCCGTCCCGTCGATGTTCCGACCGAGCCGACATCCTTGTTCTTTGTGGGAATTCAAAATTCCGTATCCGATGAGTGAAGGGATCCGCATTAGCTATGTCATACGGATAATAGAGTTCGTCAGACTCTTTTCCCACCTTGCTTTTCGGGGTAGACTTCCAATGCCCTCCCGTGCTTTCTTCACTTTCTGGGGGAGATACTTCTCTGGTCTGGCTGCGGTATGAGTGATGTGTTTCCCCTTTGCTATATTTTGAGTGGGAAGCACTGTCGCGGGTCAAGCTCCGGCTTCTTTGGTATCTTTCAACCGAATTCCTTTCAGCCGCGTCCTACTTTCTCCGCCTTTCGGCTTCTCTTTTACGTTGCCTGCGGGAAGACACCTTTGACTGGAGCCTGGAAAATACGGCTGGCTTTTGGTCCCCTAGCCGTGTGGTCACGTGCGGACGTTCCCTTTCCAGCCTAGAGAACACGTCCGGCCGCGGCCTTTTTGCTTCCCCATGGATCCTTTCTCTGGAACACCCATCATCTCGGCTGCTAAGCCTTGAGAAAACACTCCGCGACTTGGAATACTCCGAAGGATCTGATTTGGCACTAGGACTAGCTCCCTGCCTCTTGAGTTTCCGTTTTCTTTCAGACTGAAGCGAGTATTCCGGGCGTGTTCTCGAGATCTCTCATTCCTAGTCTCATCATCAAAATCCAGACGGGTTTTGACCCGGTCTAGTTTTTCTTGATGGACCTTTTCCGCCATTAAGGGCAAGATCTGATTGTAGTGCTTTTCGCAGAACTCCCTTATCGCTGCGTCTGTCACGGCGTTAGGGGGTATTGTTCCGTGTTTTGCACTTTTTCCTTTCCACCCGTGTTTCTGACCTTGGACGGCTCAGGAGACGGGGAAGGGTTTTCTGCCAGATTACTCATGAGAGTTTTTTGGAAACGCAGTTATGTCACTGGTCCCACGGATGGCGCCAACTTGTTAATACAATTCTGGGCGCTCCCTTGCGAAGATTAGTGTAGGCTAACTTCTTGGGGAATAGATCTTGTACCAAGTATTTGTCTTGGTTTAAAACTGCTAAGAAAGTAAAAACCGTTAGCCTCACCGCGGAACGGGGTTCCGCGGTCAACCTCCGACGTGAGAGTAAGTAAGGGTCTTAGAGAGATAAAGTTAGTTTAGAGTGAGAGAGTGGATGTGTGTTACCGTTTGGATAGTGGCAAGGCCTCTATTTATATGGTTGACATTTCTGCGTTTCTCAAGAGGTCACGCGACATGAATGCACAACTTGTAGTGGGTGACGTAGGTCAACGCAAAGCTTGTCCCGTTGTTGCGACAGTGATGCTTTTGGCGGGAGTTGTCCGCTTTCCTTTTACCGCAGGCATCTGTACCTTAGTCCTGGGTGAGATTCCCTACCTTTTATGTGGGCGCGTTGCAACCTCCATCGGGCGTATCTCTTACCGCAGATTGTTAATCCCGCTCGTTCACGCCATACAGATATGGACAGCGCTTGAGCGACCTCCGGCAAGTTACTTGTTTGACCCGCGCCCGACCTGTATGGGGTCGTGAGGGTCATACGCGATCATAGAGCATTTGACGATATATCTTTGCAAATTGCATCTCCAATGAGCACTTTCGTTGCAGCGTAGGACTTGCTCTAATTTTATCGGTAATCAAGACATCATTTTTGAAGTGTTTTTGACCTTGTTAGAGAAGCAAATGTACTCAGTGACACGTTTTGTAGCTTTTTGGTCCCAAGCTTTCAGCAACTAGCTATCGAATGGTTTATATAGGCTTTGGTTTCGAATGATTTATATAGATTTTGGTTTTTGTTTAATGACGTTGATTAATTGGTAAAACAAAATTTCCAGACATTTTGCATGCTTTTTGCTAATTTGGAGTCTTATTTTTTTAGTTGTCATTTGTGTTCACGTGTTAAGAATGGTATCCATATTTTTCTTCATGAAAACGTGTACAACAAAATTTTGACCACTTTTTGTTTCTAAAAAAACTGGTTCCTTTGCAAAATGTAATACATATATATTTCAAACAGATGTGACGATTAATATTAATAGTGACGACTGATAAGAAGGTGCAGATTATACCGAACGGTTCAGAGTTCAGACTCTGAATAAAAATGGGATGCAGAATCATGCAAGTCGTATGCTTTTTTGTCGGGTGCAGTTGCGTGTGACATTTTGTTGTAAGCTGGGCTTATCAATGGTTTATATGCAAAAAAAAGCGTAAAGATATCTAATCTCTTCATCTAAAACTAATTGCGGTGTTAGGCATAATTCAAAATCAATTTAAGCCCACATGGATGTAAATGGACCAGACATGGATCGGGTGGTGTTATATCTGCATTATTCATTTATTTTGGGATAATAACTTTAAAAAACATCATACTTGTTTAAAATACTCTTCCTAGGTATTGAACAATTTGTTTTTGTAATTTTTTCTAGCTTTTTGCTAGTGTTCAATGAATGTTGCCGGTTAAAAAAAAAAAAAATGGTCCGCCTTGTTTTCTTTTAATCTTTCAACCAAGCATCATCAAATGTGATTATATTCTTTAGTTTTTCCATTGCTATTTCTTTTCTTTTAAAAAATATTGATAAAGAAAAAGTAAGTAAACTTTTATGTTGATCATTTCTTCAATGTTCGTTAATAGTTTTGTCTAGTAAAAGTTTTAAAAAAACTCTAAAATTTTTTACACGAAAGATAAAAGTTGGGGAAAGAAAAACCACTAAAGAAAGTTATAAAAATAAGTTTGTTTGATGAAAAATGTCATAAACTTTTATGTTCATCAATAGTTTTATCTAAGGGGACGTTTGGTAAGACTGAATCACAAAGAATGAAAATGCATTGGAGAATGAAATGCCATAAAAAGAGAATGAATCTGATATAAGAGAATGGATTCTAGTGTTTGGCAAAAATAAAAAATAAAGTGTCAGAATCGATTAAAGAATCAATTCATTTGTTTGGTACATAAAAGAATGAATATATATATTTTCGTGTTTTTAGATATCGTTGATTATTTGACGCTATCGGGTTTCATAATTACAATTATGCAAACATAATTCAAGTTTTTCGTCATATAAAATATATTATATCATCTCTACGATGAAACAAAAATGACAAAAAAAAACATATTTCTACAACTTACACATTGCACTAAACACAACTAATAAAAAAGATTGATACTGTATAATATTCATGATCGAACTAGTATATACACGTAGAGGATAAACAATTAAAACCTGATTTACAAACACTAGTATATACACATCAATATTTGTATAATTTTCTGCTATAGGGTTTTTTACATGTTACGAAGTAGTGAAAAATTTAAATGCTTACTCTTATTTTGATTCTTACCAAGGGACAAATCCTCACCATCCATCTAGTTTGATCTAATGGTGGGGATTAATCTAAAACTTAATAGATAAACCTAAGTCCATGTTTTTTTTCTTGTCTTTTTGTCTTTCTTTTTTATTCACATTTTTTTTATGAAAGCGTAAAAACACGTCTGAAAACGGACGAAAACATATGAAAATGGACGGAAATGAAAGAAAATTGATGAAAACGTATGAAAACGAACGAAAACGGACGAAAACGTATGAAAACAGACGAGAACGTATGAAAACGGGCAAAGACGTATGAAAACGGACGAAAACGAACGAAGACAGATGAAAATGTATAAAAACGAATGAAGCGTGAATTAAAAAAAAAAAAAAAAAAAAAAAAAAAAAAAAAAGTGAATAAGATAAAAAAAAATGAATTTTTGTCCGTGATTTTTTCATTCACTAGAAAATGGATAGAGAGAAAGAGTCTTTCTAAAATTCTCATTCTCCATCTTTCTCCTCTTTTTTTAAAGAAACAAAATAGGGGAATGAGAATGGTAATTTAATTCCCTGTTTTCATTCTTATGTCAAACAAACATGAGAATCAACTTATTTTTCCTTTCTCAGCTTTCCATTAATGCGTACCAAACATCCTCTAATAAAAGTTTCAAAAAAAATTACAAAAACTTGAGACTAAGGATGAAGTTTGGCAATTATAAACCAGTGAAAGCGTACTTCAAAAAGAAAAAAAATTTGTTTGATGAATAAAAATTGTAAAGTTTTATGTTTATTAAATTTTTCAATGCTTATCATTGATTCATCAATTGTTTTGTTTAGTGTAAGTATTTAAAAAGTTGTATAAAAATTTGAGAACAAACGTGTGTTGCAGATTAAAAAACTATTAAACAGAAAATCTAAATTCCTTTTTTACGTTATTTTTGTTGACAACGATAAAGAGAAAAATAATGGACAATCAATTAATTAACATTGCATTGAGCCAATGATGAAAATCATACTAGGTTTTTAAAATCGAGATCTTACCTATGATCATTTTTATTTTTGCAAAATCTATATTGTAAAATCGGATCGGGATCATAAAATCCTACTATAATGTACTTAATTTTTTTAATAGTCTTTATATATTATTCAAATCTAGAAACTATTATATATATTATAAACACAAAATTATATGACTAATTAAAATGTAAGAGTGTTGGGTGTCATAATGCAAGTGTGGCGTTAATCTCATGTGCACTCAGTGTTAATAGTGTTATCATACCCCATCCAACGCGATTCCGACGTCGTTGCTATGTGCGGTGATAAGTTAACATGCGTTAATCACACATGGCATTTTTTTCTTTCTATTTTTTTAATTGTTTTTTTGTATTTTAGTTGGGTATGTTGGGTCTTAAAAAAAGATGGTGTTAATGGTGTTATGTAAAGGTGGAAACAAGCCGAGCCGCTCGTGAAAAGCTCAGGATCGGATATGTAAAAAGCTCGAACGAGCTGAGCCTACACGAGCTCGAGCCTAAATTGGAGCTCATTTGATAAACGAGGCTAAATTGGAGCTCATCTGATAAACGAGCCCGAGCTTTATATACAAAGCTCGAATAGGCTCGCGAGCCTAAACGAGCTTTAGTATATTTTGTGTACGTATAGTAACGAGCTCAAAATGAATAAACAAACTCTATATATACGAGCTCGACCACGTAAGCTCAAGAAGCAAGCAGCTTTATAGACACATCACAAACGAGCCGAGCCCGAGGCGAGCTCAAGATTTATATCATACCACGAGCCGAGCTCAAATCTTAAGGCTCGAACTTTCTAAAATATAAACAAACCAAGCTCGAACTCTAGCAGGCTCGGGCTCGGCTAGGCTCGTTTACACCCCTAGTGTTATGACTTATGAGTGAGGGGTATTTTGGTGTGTTGGTATTAAAAATGAGAATGCTAAGATAACACTTAAGAGACAACAATTTGATGTTATTGGTGTTATGACACCCGTGCTCTAAGAAAATTAGCATGTCGTTTTTTAAATTCTATAAAACATAATTCATAACTTTGCAGTTTTTTAGTTTGCGGTTCGAGAAAAGTAAGATCAGATCAGATGATATCTTAGGATATTATGGTAAGATCGAGATATCATAAGATCTTACGTAAAATTCAGATTATTTTTTATTTATAGTATTATAAAATCCTAAAATCATGATCGAGATCTTAACAAACATGTTTTACATAATTTTTATCACTTTTTTTTTAATCAACGATTTTTAATAATTTTGTGTCCCCGTTGTTGTGAACAAGTTTTAAATTCTTGTGGAGAACTTTTTTTGAGGGTTTGTTTTGTTGGTAACATGTGTCACGTTTTCATTACTTTTTAGGAGGTTGAGATTTTTCATAGGATCCTAACATTTGGGTCTTTTGTTATGGGGCAGCTTTTTGTTTTTCACAAGGTACGGGGAGCTTTTAACATGTAAAAGGTTTATTTTTCATGTCATTGGTGAGCCAAACCATACCACCATTTGGTGTCATTGGTGAGCCAAAGGTGTTTGAGTCATTCCAATGGCTCAAGCCATTTGTGATGTTTTGTGGTTTTTTGTTTTGTTTTTTGTGTAGTGAGTGAGATTTTTAGTGGGGTATTGTGACCCAATAACATGTTAGCCATGGTGTGTTATGGGAGGGTGTTTTAGTTATTGGTGAGTTATTGGGAGGTGTATGATGTGGCGCTGAAGTGGCATACCAATAACGTGTTATTGGTATTCACGATACCTTGTGCTCTTATCGCTGGTCTTTTATATATTGCACCGTAAATAAGTTATAATATTAACTTGTTATTTGAGAAAAAAAAAAAAAAAAAAAAAAAAATCTTAAACAAAGTTTACTAAATTTTTATATATTTATCGGCTTATGGCTTATGTGTGTTTATTACAGAGTATGATATAGTAAGCTTATATAAGCCTATATCGGATTCAAAATAAGCTGAAAAATTTTGAGCTTATGAGAAATAAGCCGAAATCACGTGGCATAAGCCCACAAATAAGCTTAAACAAACACCCCCGTAAAATGAAACAGTTATTTTGTCAGTCTCATTGGTGTGACGATGTGGTATAAGTAGTTGATTCGTAAATCATACTTGAGGCTTTTTATCTACATTTATATCATCCAACACTTGCAACTTTATATACTTCTGAAAGTATAATGACCAGTTCAGGTCATACTTTAATCTTTCTTTGACTTCCATTGTTTGACATCCCGTCCCAGAACAACTTCTTTAGGAAGATGAACTATTCTACGTACGTTCTACCTATAATCAGAGTCCAACTTCTTATTTCAAATAATACTACAACACTAGAGCCAGAGTCCCAAATAAGAATGCAGTGTTGGCACAGGAACAACAACAACGATCACCATATCAAAACCGTCGCTCATATAATGAGTGACGTCATTTTATTGGCTTGCCCAATAATTAATAGGATCAAAGAGTTCACACAACATTTCAGTGAGGAAGAGAAAACACATGAAGAAACTTCTTGTATTAGCATGTTATAGAATTTGCAGACGAAGACTATGCACCATTCAATACTAAAGATGCAGGATGCGCTAAACAAGGCACTCATGAAAAGGGTGGAGCACATGAGAGTCTTAAGACGTATCTCACAGAAGAGCGTCGTGAATCAAGTGGGAAATAATGCACGGTCTGTTGTTTCATAGTCTAGATGGCAGACAGCCAGACAAGCCTTAGAAACACTCTGAAGATGTTTACAACATACTAACTTTTTTAACATGTATCGTATAGTACGAGTATAGGAGAGACCATGAGCTTCTTGTATCTTAATTAAGTTTACTATGGAGGGGCATATGGTTGCCAATAGAAAAAGAGTTGTTCAGCGTTCACTTGCTATACTCTGGGGATAAGAAATTCCTAGTTGCCCAAGCTGTTGTCATGTTTGGAAGACTTAAGTTCTGGCACTTGGATATGCCAAGTTGATTATGCAAGACCCGTTAAAGTCAAACATGAACATATCTATAATCGGGCAGCGTATTCTAATTGCTATTACAATGTGAAATTGTATTCTTAAATCAACACCAAGAATAGTACGTAATAGATATATCCCACACAAAAACAAATCATTTAAACAAGTTGGCCAACCTGATGATATTACCGAGTTTGACCATGTTGTGTACTATACATACAAAACCTTTAACAAATCTAAGCCAACCTATCCCCCACCCAACAAAAAGTACAAAATCATCCCAAAAGATGATAAAAATGTAGTGGCCAATATTACAGGTGTATCGATGAACCTTTTTATAGTACTAAATTTTCAAATATATAACAAGTGCTAGCATCGGCATACCTTCAAGAATAACGGTAACTTTTGGTCAAAAACTTATGTTTGACGCTATTAATCATCCGCTAAAGGCATGCCTCATATACGTCTGTACCAAGTCACAGCAAAAGGGTTGACTTCACTCTCACACTCTTATTGCAGTGACCAGTTGTTGACTGAAGCTGAAGTGGTATAATACGTATTCTACAAAACATTCCCTCTTTGTTTCACCTGGCCCCATAAATATTACGTTCATGTATTGAAATTTGTGAGAGGAGATATTAATATAGTGGATTAAGGAGGTTATAAACTAGTGACTCACTTCTTGCGTTTGCTTTTTACAGCGGTGGAGGATGAAGGATTGCTGTGCCAGTTCCTTTTTCTTTGGTTGATGAACCAATTGTTGATCTGCTTTAGTTGTAATCCTGTTTCTTGTACCAATCTTGCTTTGTCTTCCTCCTGAACAAAAATAGATATTCAAAAAAATTGGCAAACTATATATAACCGAAAGCACGGGTAGCCAAAGGATTCCCTGTTGAAAATTCCTAGATTGGCAAGTTAGTAAATAAAATTTTTCCTTGCTTCTATATTCTAGTAATTAAAGTTTCTTTTTTATCCAATTTGGTAAGTACTTTATTACACCATCTCTAAACTAGCCCATATCAAAAGCTTTCTAATGATGCTACGTAATGAGATAAAAAATTGATTACCAAATTACACTATCTAAGAAAGTAAGTTGCTATCTTATAAAATTTGCCTGTAAATTTATCAAGAGTTGATCGAATGGTATCTAAAACATCAACCATAAGCCAGTATTGACGAGACTAAGAAGAGAATATGATGCTTACGGTAGGGTAAGGCCACTTAGAATGGGATTGCCACCAGGCTTTAAGGAGGGAAGTGGTGTCTCCAGGCAGTTTTCCGGCTCTTCTTTTACGTAGAATTTCTTCTCTGATGTCCACAATTTTCTCCTTATAGCCCTGAAGAAGAAGCACATTCAGTTAGATGACTTAGATCTACTAAAGAATAGAAGACAGGATCAAAATGATAGACTATCTGGATGAATTGGTTGTTTACCTGCTTCAGCTCGTGCTTTAGCTCTTGCCTAACACGCTCCATTAAAGAACGCTCACTTTCAGTTGGAAGACCAAATCCCATGCTGTCTGAAACATCAAGGCCTCCATCAAATAAGTTGGCGTCACTATCTACTTGTTCCTCATCATCATCAGACATGGTTGCGCCTGTACCCTCACCAGGTGCCACACCTGTACATACATCATAATCATTGATCAACAAGTTTAAACGTGCTTGACATCGATGATAAAGCTCAAATGTGTGGAAGGGTAGGAAGCTACCTAAATTAGATATTGAAGAAACTATTTTAGTAAAGTTAACGACCAACTCACACGGCTAAATGATTTGTATGTATAGTTTTAAATTTAGTGACCAACAATTACAGAGTTTACCTAGTATTGAAATTAATAAAGGTAATAAAGGTAAAAAAATTGGCTATCTGGATACCCGATAACCCCACAAACATATTAGGTACAGTCAAGTATATGCCACAGAGAAAGATGTCTGCAACAAAGGTAACAGTGTTTATAAACAATAAGATAAATCAATCAGAAACAATTACTAAAATTGAAATACCTTGCAATGAATATTCATAGATATGAACACATTTTAATACAATTGATCAGAAAAATAAAAACTAAAAAGCAAAGGTCGTATGGAACAAGCACAACTTATAATGCAGTGAATAAGTCATCCATAGAACATCCACTTATCCAATATGAGATGCAATGTTTTGCATTCTAAAAGCAATACATAAATTGTTATAGAAAAGGAAAAAGAAATGAGTGATTGCCTGTTAAGCTTTGTAATGATTGTTCAAGCTCCCAACAAGCCATGACTGCTTCCATTGCATGAACACGAACATGTTGCTGCAGTTGTTCTTTAAATGAAGAGAGCAGTACAACATAGTGTGCCTACACAAAAAAGGATAATTAAAGAGTGGCTTTGTGCGTATGCATAAATATGTCTTTATGACTGCAGCATAGCTATCTCGTAGTTTTCCTTTTCATAAGAGAAATGATGAATATATGACAAACACATTAAATATACTAATGAGATTAGAAATTTTTAAAATCGAAAGATCATATACGCAGAAAAATACAGGGTTTCACAAACAACAGGAAAGTATAAGTTAGAATTGTTTAACCTTTTCTTTAAATTAATAAAGCTATTTAAAGATGGCCCTCATTCTGATTGGAAAAATTATAGAAGGGGATCCACAAATAATTACTCATTTGGAATAATAGTATCACATCAAGTAAAAGTGTTAAGTGAAACATATGCATATTATAAAGAGTACTCTGACTAAACGTTATAATTGATCCCGTGCCCCCATGGGTCACTTTAGCCCACTAAATAAAGCTAAAGGTTCATAACAAACCTAATGTCAATTCTTAAAGCAACAGGACCCTTTTACGCACACAGATTTACTCTTTCGAAAGAACTAATGATTATCTTCAGTGTTGAAAATTGATCAAGAGGAAACTTGTAAAGTGTATTGTAATGATTTCAGTGATAGTGAAGCATTAAAATGGATATATCATAGCATTGACATGTAATCAGTGTCCAAATTAGGCAATCTAATTGCAGCATCATGTAAATAACAACACGTCATGTTAAGATAATAGCAACGTAACAACATGTATATAAAACAGGACAGAACAGATCAAAATAGTTTAAAATATATGTTGCTTATTCCACTCATCAATCTTAATATTACGAGTCAAAAGAAAGCTAGATCTCGCTTAAATTAAAAAAAAATTCCCTTTGGTCCTCTAAAAGCGCACTCAGTTGGATCTCTATTTCGTTATATATAGTACCACTTCCGAAAACATTGATCTTTATTGGAACATCCCCAGCAGATAAATAAAAAACTATATTGGAAACAGATTCTGAAAACACTACCAGAATTGTTTATTATTAAATCTACTTAAAAAACAATTCTTCTCTTGGAACATTCTGATACACATCAAAATATCTAAGGGTACCATGATTCTACAAACACCTAAACAATATTCCGACTCTTCGTGGAACCAACAAATCGTATTTCAACAAGTCTCCTCTATATGTCTCCCCATATCACACACTAAAGATACCTAAGAGAAGAGAATATATTCCGTATACATGTCACAAGTAACAACAAAACCATTGCGTTTTGATACAACAAATACGCACTTCTAGGGGGTGTTTGTGATTGCATATTTTAAGCTTGTCTCCTCATGTGGTTATTTACAAGTGTTTGTTTTGTCAGAATATAAGTTAACAAACAAGCCAATATATAAGCACCAAGCCATCCAAACACTTAAAAAAATACTAATTTCTTCTAAAATATGTAATAAACTAATAAGCACTTAACATATGCAATTCTAAACACCCCCTATATTGCATTTGGGATTGCTTATGTAAGCGCTTATCTGCTTATTTTCTAAGCAGATCAGTAGTTTTAACTAAAATTGTTTAAATAGAACTACTTATCGGCTTATATTATGGTAAATAAACACCTAAACGCAAAGCAGGTAGCAACTTGCTTATCTTTAAATAAATAACAAATTTCAAATAAGCAATTCCAAACATGGGGTAACCTTGCTGTCCCAAAAGTATCTCAAATTACATCTAGAACAAGCAGTTTGAGATAACATGTCTCAACCCAAAACCATTTATTTTAACCCCAAAATAAGCAGACAGAATCCAAACTACTTATCTACCAAAAAACAAACTTCCACTTTGACCGGTCAAAGAGCTGAGGGTTGTGAAGAAACACGCAATTCCTGACTAAATAAAGGTCACCGGACCACGTGCTCGTTTTCTGGGGCTAGGTCCCCGGAGAAGGTCACGGTTTACCCGTCGATTAAAACCTTTTGAGGAACACATAACTAAAATTAGAGAAAAAAAATAAAATATAGGTGTGAAAAAGCAATAGTTACCATAAACTGATTAAGCTCCTTGTCATCAACAGGCTGATTATGATTCCCAAAAACAGAGTACTTAGCAACAACCTGGTCACTCTGAGCCAACTGAGCATCAATCCTAGGCAACTGATCAACAGGAGTAGCAATCCTTAAACATGACACGTGTGCCGACAACAACTGATCATACATAGGATGAGACAATATATCTGCTTTACATTTAACAAACTCCCAGTTTCTCTCACTCCCATTATCATTTACACCCCGTTGACTTAACTTATGCTGCTCATTTGCTATACTACTATCATTATTATTACTACTATCTGGTGCTCCAAACATGGATGAAGACTCACGATGATGATCAAGTGATGTTGTGACTCTAGGAGACAGCCAGTTTGAGTTGGATGAGTCTGAGTTTGTTGTTTGCAGGTGAAGGAAGTTGGTAGGACTTGTGGTGACGTCAGCATGGGTGGTGTAAGAGTTGTTGTGTTGACTGAGAATTGCACTGTTGAGCCATGTGGGTGGTGGTGATTGTGAGGTTTTTGGTGAGTGGTGGTCAGAGGGTGGTGGGAGGATGGTGTCTATGTTTTCCGGTAGGTGGTGATGGTCGGAGTAGTGGTGGAGAGCCATTTCGTCGTGGAAAGACATTTTTCTAGAGAGAGAGAAAGAGGGGAGAGAGGGGCATAGATTGTTCTAATTATGTTTTTTTTGTGTGAACATAAAGACAAAATGATACAAAAAACAAAAGCGATATTATCTATATGGAAAAATTGTTTTTTTATTTTATTGGTATTATAGTATTTTAAATTTAGCAGTTGTTTTAAACGACACTCAATCATATTTTGAAGAATTGTTTAGAAAGATGGCATGGTTAGCATTAGGGGTGTCATTCGACCCGAACCCGAACCCGACCCGAGTCAATCGGGTCCAAAATTATATTCGGGTCAATCGGGTCAACTCGAATTGACCCGAGTTTTAAACAATGTCGGGTTTGGGTATGATTTTTTAGCCTTGACCCGAACCCAATTGACCCGGTTCAACAACACTTTTACAATGTAAAATACTCGGGTTGACCCCAAACCCCAAATAAGCTTGTTTGGAGTCACGTTATGTTGTTATACGGGTAATAATGTCTCAATCTTTTTAATCGTATTTTTGTAAGAGCATCTCTGATAATTTTTATTCAAAATTCAATTAATATGACTTGAATAACTTTTATTTGGGTCGGATGGACCCAAATGACACCCATAATGAAGAGCCATGAAAGCAAATAAAGTACTAGTAATTTTTGAATTTGTTTCTTTATGGTGGCAGGCGGTTAAATATATCAAAAGGAACATATTGTTTGTGTATAAACTAGAGAGGGTTACAAAGTTTTTTGAAGTAGTTATTATTATAGTAGGGCGGGGTTAATGTAAAATTCCTTAATTTCTAAAGAGTTGAAAAAAAGTAGAAGATATGTGCATAAAAAGGTGGTTCAAATATCTATTCTTTGTCCACACATTAAATCAGTGATAATCGTTGAAAGAAATTTAATAGTGATGAAAAAAGTTGCACTTGTATTTGTGTTTATCAGTGCATCTTTTTTATACAGACTATAGACCCAGGTGTAGCAGCACTTCATTCACGTAAGACAAGTGGTTCGACCACTAGTAGTTACCACTACAAGTGGTTAAGTGTTGAAGAGAGTAAGCTAAAACATGTTGCTCAAACACATGGGTCTTGGAGTCATTTGAAGATAGTTGAAGCAATAAGTGCACCTGCCTAATTCTATAAGGACTGAAGTTGTATCATTCTAAGAAGAAAGAAAACCAAACTGCAAGTATTTGAGGACTAAGTTGCAAAGTTCTTATTTGTTGCTATATATAGTCTTTCCACAGGTTTAGCTATCATAATTGATGTGTGAAAAGTTTCAATATTCTCTCAGTTTTCCTGTTAGGTTTAGATCAAGAAACTCTTGTATTTCAGTTGTCTTTCTTTGGATTGTAAAGAAAAGTCTTTTGGCTGAATAATAATAAGTGAGCCAGGGGGTTGGTTAGGTTCATATTAATAATCTGAGCGTTTTAGGCTTTGGTTTATAAGTTTTTACATGGTATCAGAGCCAGGTTGCTCTATATCAAAGTTTTAAAATGATTGATCGAGTTTTTCAAAAATGAGGATTTCTAAAAATCTGGGGTTTTGGTTTAAACTTTTAACTCTGCCTCTTAATTATGGTAATCCAGTGGTTTTGTTGTCAGATCTGAAAAGTTATTGTGTTTTTGAAAAATTATGGTTTTTCAAAAATTAGGGGTTTCTTGATCTTGGTTGTGATTTGGTTAATTAGAGGTGGTCTGAGTATTCTTGATCATGGATCCTTGTTGTTTTAATCACAGTCGGTTAAATTAAGGTTTGTTGTATCAAACCCTAATTCAGGTTATTGTTGTTATATATGTTTGTTAGTTTGTTATTATTTGTATCTGATCTTGATATTATCTGTTATTTTTCCTAATTTCAAGATTTTAGGGTTTTGTTCAAACCTGATCAGATACGTGTGGTTTGTTCTTATTTCTAATAATCTTGTTTGTTTGATTGTTATGTGTTTCCGTTGTGCTATTTTTTTGTTAGTTAAGATCTTCTTGATCTTGGAAGCTTGCGTGCACTGTCATACCACTTACACCCTCTTTAGTTTTTTTTTTCTAGGTTTTCTAGGATTGGTGGAAGTGTAGATCAATGGACTTTGTTTTTTGTGGAGTTCAGATTGTTGGTGGTTATCTGTGTATGAGGAGTTATAAGGGGTTCTCGTGTCATGTTATTTGTTGGTTATTTTTTTTATTATTGTTTCTGTTTGGTTTTGTTCTGTTTTTTATTATTTGGAAAAATGGTTGAAATTAAAGATCCAAAAGATAACGGTCATGCTAGTGGTAGTGGTGAATTAAAACTTGATATATATGATCCTTTGTATTTACATCCTCAAGAAATGGGTTCTCAGCTGATTTCCTTCAAACTTGAAATGACTGAGAACTATAAGATCTGGTCTACTGCTGTGCAGTTGGCTTTGCATACAAGGAATAAACTTGGTTTTATTACTGGAAAATGTGTTAGAGATCCTGAAGATGCCTTGTAGCAGGCTCAGTGGGATATGTGTAATTTTGTTGTTTTGTCTTGGATCTTAGGTTGTATTTCTCAAGATCTATATAAGGGACAAGTCTTTTCTAAAAATGCTAAAAATATTTTAGATGAGTTATAAGAGACCTATAATAAACAAGATGGGTATGTGATTTACAATTTACACCATAAGATTCATACATTGACTGAATCTGGCATATCTTTATCTGAGTACTATCATGAGTTGAATGCTTTATGGAGGAAGATTGACTCTCTGGTTGATCTGTCTGCATCCTCTTATGCTAGTGCCCCTGACATTAAGAAGCATTCAGACCTTCTTAGGCTAATACAATTTCTTATGAGGCTTGATGATGTGTTTAGCTCTTTTAGGAGTTTAATTCTTACCACTGACCCTTTGCTTGATGTTAAGTCTGCTTTTGCTACTCTGTCTAGAGATGAATCACACCGAAAGAGTCATGTTTCTGCTAAAAATGATAAATCTGGGCCTACTGCCTTTGCAGCTAGGCCTAGTATCAGTAATAATAACTGGAATTCTAATAGAAACAACAATAACAACAATAGAAGGTTTTACAAGGTGTCTAACCTGGTCTGCAAACACTGTGTTTTGAACTAGTAGAATATCCACCAGGTTTTAAAAAAGAAAATGTGAGTCAAAATCATGCTAATAATGTCTCTAGTGTGGATAATAATAAGTATGATCACTGTAAGAGTACCACTCATACTCTTACTAGTGATCAATATCAAAGACTGATGGCTTTACTTAGTGGTACATGTGATACTAGCAAGGCTTATGCTAGTGTTGCAGGTATTGTTGTGACCTCCAACTATGTTATAAGTTTCTTTAGTTGCAAATTCTTTAATTTCAATTCTAAAATAAGTACATATAGTACTTATATTGGTTGGATTATTGATTCATGATCTAATCAACACATCACATTTTGTGCTAAACTACTTTTTGATTTAATGGATGTTACACACTTAAATATTAATATTGCACATCCCAATGGGATTGTTGCACATGTTAAACAAATTGGATGTTATAAACTGGGAAATGATTTGATCGTAAAAGATGCGTTGGTAGTTCCTGATTATAATGTGAGTCTGTTATATGTTCATAAGCTTTCAAAAGATAATAATGTTGTTGTCATTTTTAATGATAAAATGTGTAAAATTCAGGATTTAACTCAAAAATTCCTGATGGGGACTGGTAATGAGAGAGGAGGCCTTTATTTTTTTGATGATGGTAAGAGAGTGAATAATAGTAGTATAAAAAGTTGTGTTTTGTCAAATTGTATTTGACATAATAAACTTGGTCATCTCTCAGATCATGTCTTGATTGTTTTAAAAAGTAAAATTAAGGACCTTAATCAAACCATTTATGGACCTTGTGAAATATGTCATTAAACTAAATAGACTAGAGAACCCTTTTCCTATAAGTGATCATAAGTCTAGTAATTTGGGTGATCTTATTCACTTAGATGTTTGGGGTCCATATAAAGTGACAAGTAGGGATGGTTTTAGGTTATTTCTTACTGTAGTTGATGACTACACTAGAGCTGTTTGGGTATCTTTAATGAAAAATAAAAGTGAAGTATTTGATCATATTGTTGGATTTTGTAAGTTTATTAAGAATTACTTTGAAAAAACTATTAAAATAATTAGAAGTGATAATAGAATAGGATTTGTAAATAAAAAATTTGAAGTTTTTTCTTAAACCATGGGATTCTTCATCAAACCACTTATGCCTACACACCCTAGCAGAATGGTGTAGCAGAAAGAAAGCATAGGCATCTATTAAATACTTCTAAATCCCTCATGTTTTAGGGGGCTTGCCTTTAAACATGTGGACTGAATCTATTCTGACTGCAACTTACTTAATTAATAGGTTGTCAACTTCTATGTTGTCTAGTAGAAGTCCTTATGAAATGATATATAAAAATGAATAGAAAAAGCTGCCCGCCCTATGACCCACAACTCAAAATGAGCCTTGCGACGAACCTGCTGCCCCATTGACTAAGAGGGGGCGGGCGCAACAGCTGTCTCCTACATTTAAGGTGTTTTGGATGCTTATGTTTTTCAACTATTTTGAATGAGTCTGATAAGTTTTGTGCTAGATCTGACAAGTGTGTGTTTGTTGGATATGCTTTTGATAAAAAAGAAAATAAATTTTTTAATCTTGATCAAAAGAAGTTTCGTTTTTTCAAGAGATGTAAAGTTTTATGAAACTGTGTTTCCTTTCAAAAATAGTTTTTTTTAATTAAAGACTTTGTGTTTGAATAAAATGGTATAAATGATTTAAACTTTTTTTTTATCAAGAAAATGATAGCAATCATAGCAGTCTTAGGTCTGATGAGCCCAATGATGACAAGGGAGATGGTGCAGATAGAAACAACAAGTCTGCACCTAATAATAGTACTCCTAAACCTAATGTCAGCACTGTAGATGAAGCTGCCAGTGATAGAGGTAATTTGTAGGCTGATACAGCAGATACTGCTGATACAGCTGATGCTGATAACACTTGTAGTACTTCTAATAGGAAGGACACTAGGACAAAAGAGTATGATACTGAAACTACTGTTTCTGATGGTATACAAAGTACTAGTTTAAGTGAAGACATTGATGTGTTTGGTCAGATATTTGAGTCACCATCTAAATTTGAGTCACCAAAACTAGCAGTTGGTCAGACTGTTAGAAGGACTAGTAGAATGACTGCATTACCATCTAAATACAAAGATTATGTGCTTAATAAAAATCTTAAATATGGTATTGACAATGTTTTTAATTATTCAAACTTAATGTTGGATTATTTTGTGTTAACTACTAATCTGAATAAGATTCATGAGCCTACTACCTATGAAAAGGCTATCAAAGATAGCAGATGGGTAGAAGCTATGAATCAAGACATTGAAGCTTGAAATAGAAATGGAGCTTGGGTAATAACTGAGTTGCCTGATGGTAGGAAAGCTATTGGGTATAAAGGGTTTTTCAAAGTTAAATATAAGGCTAATGGTGAGGTTGAAAGATTTAAGGCTAGGTTGGTAGCCAAAGGTTATAATCAAAGAGAATGTCTTGATTATGAGGATACCTTCTCTTTTGTTGTGAAAATTGTGACTATAGATGCATTTTAAGTATTGCTGTGAATAATTAGTGGCCTTTGTTTCAACTTGATATAAGTAATGCTTTCTTGTATGGTGAATTAGAGGAAGATGTGTACATGACTATACCAGAGGGTTTTTCAAATAAAAATGATAAAAGAGTTTGCATATTGGTTAAGTTACTATATGGGTTAAAACAAGCACCTAGGAAGTGGAATGAAAAATTGACTTGTATGTTAATCGAAACTGGTTTTCTTCAAAGTCTTAATGATTTTTCTTTGTTTATTAAAAGTGATAAAGGTGTTGTTCTTATTTTACTCATATATGTTGATGACAGCGTTGTGACTGGAAATAAGCTTGATGAAATTAATAAATTCAAACAGTTTTTGGGAACAAAGTTTTTAATAAAGGACATGGAAAAGTTAAAGTTCTTTTTGGGAATTGAGGTTTTGGATACTTCCTCTGGTATGTGTTTAACCCAGAGGAAGGATTGTACATAATTATTATCCTAGTTTGATATGCTAGTTTGTAAACCTTGTAGTACTCCTATTGAGGTTAATCCAGATAACAAGAAAGTTGTGTCTAAGTTTGGTGATGATGAGCCCTTAACTGGTATTACTAACTATCAAAAGTTAGTTAGAAAATTGATTTACTTAAGTATGACAAGGCTTGATATTTCATATGAAGTGTATTGTTTGAGTCAAGTTATGCATAGTCCTATGAAGTCTCACTTGAGACTGGCTTGTAGAGTGTTGAGGTATCTTAAAAAATAAGCTGGTTTGGGAATCACTTTTAACATAAGTGATAATAATGAGAGTCTTTGTGGACTCGGATTGGGCAAAGTGTAAGGATACAAGAAGGTCTATAACTGGGTATTCTGTGTTTATGGGAAGCAATCTTGTTTCTTGGAAAAGTAAGAAACAAGTTGTGGTTTCCAGGTCCTCTACTGGGGCAGAATACAGGGCTATGCGTAATGGTTGTTGTGAGGTGATGTGGATTGCTAAGATCTTAACTGATCTGCAGGTGAATGTGAGTTTTCCTGTGTAAATGAGTTGTGATAACAACTCTGTTATACAAATTTCTGCAAATCCAGTTTTACATGAAAGAAGCAAGCATTTTGAAATTGATTTTTTTTCCTAAAGGAAAAGATTGCAGCTGGGTTTATAAATCATATGAAAGTAAAGTCAGAGGATAACATTGTTGACTTGTTCACTAAAGGGCTTTCTATTACTCGCCATAACAAGTTTTGTGCAGCACTTGGTTTGTTGAATGTTTTTCAGGTTTGAGTTTATGGGGGAGTGTTGAAGAGAGTAAGCTAAAACATGTCGCTCAAACACATAGGTCTTGGAGTCATTTGAAGATAGTTGAAGCAAGAAGTGTACCCGCCTAATTCTATAAGGACTGAAGTTGTATCATTCTAAGAAGAAAGAGGACCAAGCTGCAAGTATATGAGGACTAAGTTGCAAAGTTCTTATTTAGTGCTATATAGTCTTTCCACATTGTTAGCTATCATAATTGATGTGTGAAAAGTTTCAATATTCTCTCAGTTTCTCTGTTAGGTTTAGATCAAGAAACTCTTGTGTTTCAGTTGTCTTTCTTTGTATTGTAAAGAATAATTTGTCAAGTCTTTTGGCTGAATAATAATAAGTGAACTAAGAGGAGGTTGGTTGGGTTCATATTCATAATCTGAGTGTTTTAGGCTTTGGTAATATAAGTTTTTACATTATGTTATCGCGAGAAGGGTGAGATATTGGTGATTTGCAGCACTAGCAGAATTAAAGTTATTATAAGTAGGTGTTGTGTATATTTGTGTTTAAGTGTATATATAAATGACAATAAGTGACGAGTATTAAAATTTGATAATGAGATTGGTGGGTAAGGAAGCTGACGTGACACGAAAATTATATTGTTCACCATTATACTTGTCTAAATAAAATTGTAAAAGCATTATCATATGCTCTACGGTAAAGATAAGTTTTTATCTCTGTTTTACATGACAAAAAAGAAAATAAAATTTGAACACCTTTATGATATATAAAATTTAACAAAATGTATATCCGGATCGTACTATGAATACTCCCCCTAGCCCACTTTTTACCTTCTCCACCTCTCGTTTTTGTTATTGGTTTACAGTATAACACAGTTTTTTATCAGTTTATGTTTCGTATTTTCTGTCAGTTTAATACTTTTGACTTATTAAACTTTACATTTTATGTTCTGTATTTTCTATTTCATAGTTTTACAAACAAACATTACTAAAAAAATAGAAAAAATAAAAGAAAAATGAAAAATGTGAAAAGAGTATCACTTATATTTTTGAGGGTCCAAATAAGCTTACCCCAGGTATCCTTTCAAAAGTCCGTTTATGTTTTCTTGATGAACATCATGAATATCATCATAAACAACAAAGAAATATTATGAACAATATCGTAGCCATCATGTACCGTCATAAGAATCATCTTGAACACCTACAAAATATTTTCACTAACATTGTACTCGTTTAAGGGATTTTTTAACTTGTGTTATTGTGACACAAGCTTTAACTCATTATTTTATATAAAAATAAAGTTTTTTTTCTTTAATAAATAAATGTGTTTATTTAATGTCACAAGGCCCACAAGTTAAAAAAAAATTCATTATTTAAAGAGATGACAAAACTAAGGAAGGTGATTTTGCACACTTTTATAAATGATTGGAACACTCAAATTTTGAGTGCTTGAACATTTATATCCTTACATGATAAATATAACTAAAAATAATATAAAGGTATAAATGACAAAATATTCAAAATTTAAATGTTCCAATTATTTATGAAAATGTGCAAATCATCTCTCAAAACTAAACATATGGGTTTGATTGGTAGGACGGAATGAAATATCAAATGAATGGAATAAACGATGTAATGGAATGAATGACGCAATGTAATGATTCATTACCGTTATTAATCATGTTTGGTTGGTAAGATAGGACGTAATGCAATCAATAAGAAAAAGACTAAAATGGTCATTGATGATAGGAAGTTTATTTAATTTGGTTAGGTAATAATAGACTTCTATGTAATTTTCATTCCATTACAAGATGTAATGAAAAAAGGAGGGGACCCCTAAGGAATGAAAATAATAGTTTTTTGGTTTAATGAGTCATTTCTTGCAATGAATCATTACATTGTAAATGTGTAAACAAACAAGATTTTTTTTATTCCACCGTAATAACATTTTCCATTCCCACTTTGATTACAACATACCAAACACTACGATAGTTTTCATTGTCTCTTGATCTTTCTATGCAAATGGGTCGGGTCGGGTCGGTTTGGGTCATGGGTCAAATGGTTTATGGGTCAAATGGGGCATGGGTCAAACGGGTCATACTATAAGAATGGGTTGAATGGGTCATAGGTCAAACGGGTTGGGTCGGGTCGACTCGTTACATTTCCACCTGTAATCATGCTACTATAGTATGTTTCGTCCGTTTCATCCGCTTTTTACCGTTTCCATTTTTACGTTGGCTCTTTTTTTACGTCGCCCGTTTCATCCCTTTTTATGTTTTCATCCGTTTTTTTGCATTTCGTCCATTTACGTTTCGTCCTTTTTTACGTTTCATCCGTTTTTGCGCGTTTTCGTCTGTTTTTTTACGTTTTCATCTGTTTTTGCGCGTTTTCATCTGTTTTTTTCGTTTCTGCCCGTTTTTTTACGTTTTCATCCGTTTTTTCGCGTTTTCATCCGTTTTTTTACGTTTTCATCCGTTTTGGCGGTTTTCTCTGGCTTTTAATTTCGTCCGTTTTGGCGCTTTCATCCGTTTTTTACGCTCAACCGTTTTGCGCCATATCGCAGACGTTTTTACGCTGGCCCCGCGCGTTTTTGGCGCGTTTCCGTTGCCACGTTTTCGTCCGGTATTTTACGCTTTTTGTCCGTTTTTGTTTTACCGGCGGCGCCAAGCTGCCCCAGATATTTACGTTGCCTGTTTTTGCGCTTCCATCCGGTTTACGCCGTTTTTGCGCATTTCGTCCTTTTTTACGCCGACTTTTGCGCTTCCGTTCCGTTTACGTTTTCGCTTTTTTACCATTTCGTCGTTTTTGTACGTTTTTCGCTGTTTTTTATTCAATGTGTTAAGCTGCTCGTTTTTACTGTTTTCATCAATTTTTTATACGTATTCGCGCAAAAACGGACGAAAACACGCAAAACGGACGAAAACACGCAAAACGGACGAAAACTCGCGAAAACAAATGAAAACGTAAAAAAACGGACAAAAACTATGAAAAACGAAAGCAAAACGGCCGAAAACGCTAGAAAAATGCATCGAAACGTGCAAAACGAATGAAAACGCGCAAAAACGAAAAAACGACAAAACGCGCAAAAACGAAAACGAAAACGTAAAAAATGACAAAAACGCGCAAAACGATGAAAACGAAAAACAGAACGAAAACGAAAAACGCTAGAAAAATGCGCGAAAACGGACAAAACGTAAAAAACCGAAAACGCGCGAAAACTAATTTAAAACGCGCGAAAAACGAATGAAAACGCAAAAAACGTAAAAAACGGATGGAAAACGAGCAAAACGAAAAAACGCGCAAAAACGACTAAAACGTAAAAAGAACGAAAACGCGCAAAAACGGATGAAAACGTAAAAAAACGGACGAAAACGCAAAAAGGGGACGAAAACGTAAAAAAACGGACGAAAACGCGCAAAAACGAAAACGAAAACGTGAAAACGGAGACGAAAAACGCGAAACGACACTAAAACCTAAAAAAAGGATGAAAACGCGTAAAAATGGTATTTTAAAACGAAAAACGCAAATAAAACGTAAAAATATGGACGAAAACGACAAAACGTAAAGAAACGAAGAAAGCGCGCGAAAAAAAAACGGTAAAAACGAAAAATGCATCGAAAACGTGAAAAATGACGAAAACGTACGACCTAAAACGCCGCGCAAAAACATGTGAAAACGTGAAAAACGGACGAAAACGCTAAAACGACGAAAAACGTAAAAATGAAAAAACGCCAAAAAACGGATGAAAATGTTAAACCTGACGAAAAATATAAAAACGTATAAAGACATAAAAACACATCTAATGATGGTTGAGTTATCATCCGACCCTTAAATGACCCATTCGACCCATTTGTTGACCCATTCGACCCATTTGTTGATTGATACGTCTATATTGCCCATTTGATTGACTCGTTTGCAAATGGGGGTAACCCAATCCAACCCATAAGTTGTTATTTTTAACCCATAGCAACCCATTTTTCTCTAAATGGGTTGTGATTGCCACCTCTAGCACATACTAGTAAATATCGCTTTCACGGTTATCCTTAAATCTGTTAAAATTTGTATATATTTGAAAATTTAATACATGAATTGAAGAAATACATACACTCGACAACATACTTGAGCTCATTTCTTTTATTTCTTTTACATATTTTTGAAATTTAACAATAATTGCGTACAAATTGCTGTTTCGAAAAATTACGCATTATAAAAAAATGCGCATGCCGATTGACTTCGTATCGCTAACTACTAAACTACACGTAATTATAAATAAGTATATGTTAAAAATACAAATGAGCTTTAATGTTTTACAACAATACAAGATAGATGAAGTGTATTTTTTGATACTCTTAGACTGGACCATAATAAGACCGAATCATTCGATCAGTCTAGGTCTCCTTTGTTACTAGAACCTAAAGGCAAGCGTCATCCCAATTGCAATGTTCGGAAGTGGACCGACTGAATTGAATAGAATTGTTTGGTTCGTGTGTCATGTGCTTTTTGTTTATATTTAATTTTTTTATGTATGTTTTTTTGTTGTAACTTGTGAATGCGGTCTTTTTATTACGAGTGTTTGGTATGTGTTTGATAAAAAAAAAATAATAATAATGTCGAGTTGATGCTGATGTGACTGGGGTCGGGTGTCGTCTTATTACTATGAGGCTAAGAAATTAGATGTTACTGAAGATATATATTCAAAGTACTATTTTGATTCAAAAAATGACAAAAATAACATATTTTAGCTTATTTTTACCAAAATAACTTAAAAATCAGACTTTTACCAAAATATCAATTATACTCGCACATGTGAGACTTTATTTCAATATTTAGACTACTCGGCAAAGGCGCGAGTAGTGATAAGTGAGTAGGAAGTCACACGCGAGTAGCCTTGGCCAAAGTAGGAAGTCACGTGTTACGTCTAAAAATCAAGAGCAAACTCGGGGACCAAGTTACCTATGTGGATTGGAAAAACGTGGGCCCTTAACATTTGTATCCGTTTATATTTATATGTAAAAAAACTAACCACTACATTATTTTTATATAAATACTCATTTACTTCCCCATTTTTCAAACACAACTTCACTATTCTATACTCCTTTCAACTCTTTTTACCAAACTCTCTCAAGAATGTCTTAAGAAAACACGGTTAACACTACACCAACAAATATCTTCCCGTTTTTCCCAACGGACGAGGAACCAGTTGAGGTAGCAATTGAGAAACCGGTTGTGGAACAAGAAGAAAATCCGTATCTCGAAGATGAAGAAGCTTTGAGAGAAATGGAAGAACAACAAGCACGGGGAGGAAGCTGCTCGTAGGGAGCACGAAGTAAGGGAAGAACAAGAGCGTAGGGATGACTTGTTTAACACTTTGGAACGTGATAAGGATTTAAAACGTACACTTTTAAAGGGTCATTTAAGCCCTTAATCGATCACTTTTATATCCGTTACTGCTTAATTTCGTTCCTTTTCACTTTTTAGGACTCTTGGAAGCAAAATGCCGGAATGATGCATATTTGGACGAAAAGGAGTGAATATATGAAGAAAATGGCTAAGTCAAGATCGAAGACTGATATGTGCTTAAACACATATAATTTCATTATCAAAACTGACCCAAAATAACCAAGAAAGAGCCGTTTATTGTTAACATTTGCATGTTTCTTGAGTTTTTGCTTGTGCAGGTACGGATACGATAAAACACTCAAAAAGAAGCTAAAACAGACGAAAATCCGAGCACGAGAGATTAAGAGAGCTAAAGCTGAGCCGGAAGGTCAGAATTATGCATGTGTGAAGATTTCTACTCTCTAAGGATGATTTGTGAAGATTTGATCAAAGTTTGAAGAAATGTCAGAAATAGTCCCTGAACTTTCAGCAAATGACAGAAATCACCCTCAAGTTTCAAAAGTTGCAAATTCAGTCCCTGGTTTATTGAAGAATGACAAGTTCAGCCCTTGGAAGACAATTTCATATTTACAGCTTTGGTCCCTGGATTTTCAGAATGTACACATTTGGTCCCTTAAATGCCTAATGGATTACTATGCTAGTCCTAGTCCAAAATACAAATCCAATATCCACGGCCCAATTTCTCTTTACCCGGTCCACTAAGCCTGTACCCGTTTAAATCTTTTACCCGTTATCCCAACCCGTTAACCATTTTTACCCACGGTCAACAAACCCATTACCTGGTCAACACACTCAAATAAATATAAAAAAACTCTCACGCGCCAAATTCTCCCCCAATTACCCAGAACCAAGAACCCTAATATACCCTCTTCCCAATTAAACCAAATCCACTTCAATTAAGGGTAATAATGTACTTTCTCTGACACCCCTGACACATGTGGGATGCCAGGTCAGCTATCCGCGTGCAACATTCCAATCCCTGTCCTCTCATTGGTGGATGAAACGTGGAAATGTTGATCCAAGGGTTGCTACTGATGGGATGAGATGTATACTTGATCTAAAGGCTGTAAACACTCCAAAGAAGCACAAATTTCATTCTCTAGATTCTTCTCAAGCTCAAGCTCAAGTATAAAAAGACCCCTTCACCAACGAATTGAAGACACCTTCTTTCTTATTTTCAGTAGCTTAATATCATTTTGTATTCAATTTTAAGTTTTAATTTTCAATCTATGTAATTCACTCTTGTATTTCAATTTCTTATTAATATAATTCAGTTTTAATTACTCAAGTTTTTAATTAGTTGTTTATGATCTTAATCTGTTTATTATTATTGTCTAAAGCTTATTTCATTAATCCAAAACGTTTCAGCTTATTTCTTCCTTAACTGAAAAAATACAAAAAATCAAATAAATAATTGAAAAAATAAAAAAAAATACTCTCAAGCTTCTTAAAAGCTCATCTTAAGTTTCAGCTACCGCTTCTTTAGGTTCATGAAAGCTCTATATAGTTTTTAGTGAACTCATTGCTGTTTTCAAATCATTTATCACTCAAAATCAAAAAAAATCGGCCAACAAAAGACAAACGGGCGAAGACTGGGGTGATTTGCGGTATTGGATCAAATTGGGTGATGCGAGTTGAATTTGGTTGGATTTGATTAGATTAGTGTTACTTTGGTTCTGAGATAAGTGCAAATAACTGGACACTTGTAAGTGTCCTGATCCTTGGTATAAGTTCAACTGCATCATTAGCTTAGTCATATTCTGTTAGTTTATATTGTTGTGATTGCATTCAGTAGCTCTATTATAATTGTTAGATCATAGTTATTAGCTGTTATTGAGTTGGATTCATTAATTGATAGCTTACAATTGCAAAATAGTTAGTTAACTAGTGTTTGGATCAAAGGTGCAATCTGAGTTTGAGGTTAGTTTAATTGTTAAGTCTAGTTGCTTAAGCTTCATTTAGGATAGTATAAGTCATATTAGCCTTAAAATTGCAGATGTGATTAGCTTTAGTCAAAATTGAATTTCATTTGATCTCATAAGTGTATCAGTTAGAATCAAGTAGTGATTACTTGCATTTTAGGATTAGATCATTAAGGTTTAGCTTATTTTAGTCACTTTGTATCTAAATTCATTATTTCAATCTGTTTTGGCAAGATCAAACCTCAAATTAGTCAAAGTTGCAAATTCTGTCAAAAGTCAAAAGTATCAAAAACAGTTTTTCTCAAAACTTTGTGAATTTCTCATAAACTCAATTCTGGTTCAAATCAAGTGGAATTCTGGACTTAAAAACTTCAGCTGGTCTAGTTTCTTATACTGAATTTTGTGGAATTTTTAGAGATAGTTATAAGCACTTAAACAGCTCTTCTTTAGAGCTGTTTTGCCCTGTTCCTTATCAGCATAACTGATTGTGATCAGTCATTCTTGTAGCCCTTGCACAGGACTCAATATAGCTTGTCTTGATCTGAAATTTGGAACTATTACTCTTTGGTTGGTGGTCTTGAGAACCATAGTTTTAGTTTTCACATTAGCTTATTGATAAAACCTGTGGATAAGCTCAAACATAGGGGTTAAGAGCTGATTTAAGTTAGAATCAGTTAGCATAAAATCTTGGTAGTTTGCTTATTAGAGGTTAGGATTAGAAGTAATTAGTTGCTGATAGTTAGTTTTAGTATAAATCATCTTCTGTAGAAGTTTGATAGCTCATTGTGCTTTTTAGCTTATTCTTAGTGCTTATTTGGATAACAGTTAACACATCAGCTCTCATTTCTCACACATAAGCCTAGATTTTTATATTTTTTATAGAATTAGGATAATATTTTAGACTTTTCCTGAATTTTTCATAATTTTTAGTCACTGTTTGCTATTTTTCTTGATTTAAAACAGTTTTTAGGTATTTTTAAATAGCTTTTATTGCAAATAAATCAGAAAAAGTTCCAAAAAATAAATTTTCATTTTTACTAGATTAATAAAATTATAAAAAGCAAAAAAATAAATTTTCCAGATTTTTCCTAGTTTAAATTGTAATTTTAGCATTTAAATTAGTTTTAAATAGATTTTAATTCATATAAAATAGAAAAATCTTCAGAAAAATACAAAATTAGTTTTAAAAAGTCTTTTGAGTTATTTTAGATTTTTAGAAAATAGTTTCATAATTTTCACTTTTGTTTTCATAATTTTTAGCATTTTAGATTAGTTTTAAAAAGTTAAAAATTAGTTTTTAATTCAAATAAATTTTAAAAAATCATAAAAAAATTAGTTTTAATTATTAGTTAATTTTTAAATATCATTTTTAGTTAGAAAGTAATTTTAGATTATTTTTA
>OU343223.1:192618546-192717451 GCA_910596185.1 Chrysanthemum makinoi
AAAACATGATTCAAAATTACCACTCTTATCATCATTGAATGGTTCTTCATGAATTTGACATAGGTGATCAGGCTATGTATAATTTAGGATTAACGATGCAACGATAGGACTAGTTGACTCGTATGATGTTCAATGTTTAATAAAACTTTATCCTCGGGTTATAGTTGCCACTTTTATTTTGAAAATCGGCATTCTCTATAACCTTTGGCTCTGATACCAATCTGTCACAACCCGCCGAAGGCGGAAACGCGAGGTGTAACTAGAAAGGAACACAAGCAAAAGATAATAGATCATACCAACGTTTAAGATTAAAGGAAAAGATACATTATTACAATATACTAGTTTAGCCGAAGACGCAATTAAAGTATAAAGTTTAGATCCCCAAAAGATTCTCGATTTTACATAATGATTAGTGGTGACATGTGAAAACTTCATTATGCAAAGACCTTGAAGAAAAGCTTACTAACGATCACCGAAATGAGAGAAAACGGGTCAACTATGAAAATAGTTGGTGAGTATACACGCTTTATAGAATAAGAAAAACTCGAAGAGAGAGTCAAAGGTTTCGGTCATCTATAGTCCACAAAGCAAAGGCATAAATCCACTCAGTTTCAAGTTCACTTCATAAAACTTGCAACCCTCGTGTGTTCACAACCCATTAGCAAAATATAGTGTGTCTAGTAGTCAAGTATACGCTATCATAATAGTTCACAATAAAGCACCACGATATAATAATGTATGCAAAGGCAAAGCCCCTAGAATAAATAATATCCCCGTAACATAGTGGATCTAGAGGTTGGCCGACCTCTAATAGCGCTATCCATACTACCTACTAATAGGAGACTAACAATGCTAATGTACTAACGGCACATCATACAACTATTAATATACAATTAAGAACACTCCGAACATGGGAGAATTTGCACGCCCACCAATAAGGCGTAGACTTGTTCGTTCACATAGGGAGACTTAGTATTGCTCCGTTCACATAGGGAGACTTTTAGGTCATAGCACATATGGTTCAATAAGTTCATAAAAGTTCAAGGGTTTGATTCAAGTTCAAAAGAGTTCATAGAAGTAGTAATCAATTTAGTTCAAGTATGGTTCATGCATTTCGCCCCAAAATATAGTAATACGGTAAAAAAGGGGATTGTGAATACTCACTTGGTACAATGATGTGATGGCAAAAGTGGATACACTAAAATGAGACGCAACTCTCTAACCGCAACCTAATATGAATAATATGCTCTAATATAAGTCATGAAATAATGTTGTGCATGCAACTCATATGTTATCCATACCACTTGTGCATTTTGAAAATAAAGTTTACCGTCAAAAAATAAGTTTATAACGTCTTTTCAAGTTATAATTTACTTTACAAGTACTTACGTTGAAATGATATCCTACGATAGTCATTTAGTGATTTATTATGAAATTATAGTTTTCCGTCAAAAAATAATACACTTGGACAATTCATGAAAATGACCAATTTTTGAGTAATCGTAAATTATTCATTATACCTCCGCTTGACAAACGTTAAACATTTTGGAAAATAGAATAGGCGAACTCACTTTTACTTGAACACATCGTTTACTCAAAACTATTCTATCGATATGAAAAATGGCTCCAAACATGATCACTAGCGATGACCATTTGGTTTAGTAAAAATACATAAGTGTTATACTTGTATAAAATAGTTACGATATCCTTATATAAAACGCGTATAACTTAGTCGTTATATGTCCGTTTTCTACGTTTTATATATCCTTAGTTTCGTGTTAAAGTATACTAATATATTTTTGACAAATCGACTCATTTAGACAATGTTTAAAACTCATTTTTGCCCTTAAAATAACCCTTAACAGCTTACCATTTTTCAGAAAATTAGTTTTCGTCGTTAAACTTGAAAATATCGTAACTTCTTCGTTATAAATCCGTTTTAACCCGTTCAAGCGACCACGGTTCCGTTTTAAAGTATATTTTCTGAATATCTAGCCCAAAATAACCCATGACCTGTCGAAATTTCCTGATTATGTAAAAACGATCAGACCCAAATCTAGTGTTGTCGAAAATGGTTTTTCTAGCGTAACTCTTGTTTCAATCACTTCAAATCAACACCAAATCTATTCTAAACCTACCATACACCTTATTAGGGTGTCATGGGTTCCTAAACATCATCAACAATGATATTTTTCAAGGGATTAATTATAGGATGATTATAACTTATAATAAGTATTAAAAACACATAAAAGTGGTATGAATCACATAATACTTGCATGTTTTGTACTAGGATGATAAAAATAACCCAAGTAAGATTATGAAAGATTAGTAAAGATCATGAAAAGCTTACTAGTTGATTGATGTAACTAGGTTTCCTAAATACTCATAGGTTTTTATTGCAAAACCTTAAAAGAAGTATACTAGTGTTTGATTAAGCACTTGATCTTGAAATTTTTATGCTTCTTCCTTGTGTTTCTAGCCTTGGCCGATCACCACAATGGGAGGAGAGGGTTTCTCTTTTTTTTTCACCTTTTGAAAGTGTAGAGTATGTGTTTTGTATAATATCTAGTATATTATGTAAAATATCTAACAAATATGTGTAGGTGTACATTAGTGAGATTTTTACAAATAATATGGTGAGTCATGGGGAGGGGATGGTCGGCAAGGGGGGTATATGGGGAAGATTTAATGAGTTTTGATGTATAAATGTATTTAAGTGTAAGTATTATGTATATTAAGTAAATATAATTAGGTATTAAGTGTAGTGTTAGCTAGAAATAGATTTTAACGGAAAAAAATAAAATATATCGAAGTCGTTAAAATTATAAAAATACATTTCTCGCAAGAATTGAGTGAATAAATAATTATCGGGCTGAATTTACGAAAACCGTCCTAAGTATGTATACATAACAATTTATATACAAAATAAATTTAAAACATCGGGTAAACTAATAATATAATTTTTATAGTCTTAAAATGAGTATAAAAATATATTAGGATAATTTTTGGAAGTGTCGGATCAATTGTTCAAAATAAATGATCGTATAAGCGCTATTTAATAGAAAAATATACCTTTATGAAATATGCAAACCCATGCATGAACTAATTTGAAAATGACGTTACTGATGATATGTAGACTAACTCTAGTCTATATGAAATGTTCCCAAGGATGCTTCATGAATACGCAGCTAAACCCTAACGGTTACGCGAATTTGATACTCGTAAACCTAGTTTACGAAAAATGATGAATAAAAATCATGAATATAATTTTTTCTCCGGGAATGAATAGTGTTTTTTGAATAGTAAAATTTTGAAATAACCTCTCAAAATATCGACTCGACTTAAAAAACGATGAATAGTAACCAGTGAATAGTAAATTTCCGAGATGAATAGTAAATTTGAGAAATTACCAGAAATAGAGAATTGTGACAATGACATATCAACTAAACAATTCAATCACCGTTATATAGCTCTAAAGTAATTATAGGCATGACAATTCCCATGTAAGAAATTCTAGATATGTATAGTGGATACTCTAATTATTTCCAAAATGGAAATGATCCATGACAAATAAGTGACTCATTGCCTCTCTGAGTTATTAATTATAAAAGTATTAAATGACATATGTATGCATGATAAGGTTTCTAATACCTAATTATTCTGCACACGTCACCAGATGAGTTGAGCAGCAACACTCATATGGTGACGTCATAAAAGTAGGCATATCAATGTACCAATGGTATTGGTTTCAGTTATGGATCGGTATTTAAGATATTTGACAGTAAAATATTGTTGCTAACCTTTATGCCAAGTCAACTATTGCTATAAAGAGAGCAACACATAATAGAAAACAAAAGAGAACGCCTAATGGTAACTTGCTGGTTTCTGGAAGCCCTTGTTTCAGAAGGTTCAAGTAGTTCACCAATCTTGCATCTTCGAGTGAAGATGAATCAAGAGACACATACCTATATCTTTCAGGGTGCAAAGTCCCACAGTATACAATCATTCTCAGAATTACCAACCAGGCTAGCAACTTAGATCATATTAAGATCAAATTCCGAATGATCGATTATACAATCTGAGCTTGGCATTCGGTACTTTGTATCTTCGTAACCTGAATAATATTTATTAAACCCCAGTCTCACGTTTCTTAGCAGCTTTGCCATTGCAGTATCATTTCCATTCCAAACTTCATTCCTACTATCCCAATGGCCATTATTAGAAGAAAGTCCATAGGAATCTGTTCTTTGGGGAAAGGCTAAATGATCTCCTAGGTCGGTATATCTCTAGTTTTGCTGTGTGAAAAGTTCTTTGCATCAATAGTCAAAGCCTGTTATCATTTTCAAAAGAAGTGTGCTGTGAAGGGAAGTTTGATGTCATGTCTGGCCCTGGACTACTGAGTCCATTAGGAACTCTACCACCATTTGCCTAATTTGCGGGATCCATGAATTCAAGGTCCCTAACGCTACTGTTATATACAGGGGTGGTGCTTGATTCATTTTTCTTAGTAAATAGGAAGTGTTAAACATTTGATGTCCTACAGAATAAGTGCAAGAAAGACACCGATTAATTGACAAAAAAAAGTTACATAGACATTAGACATAAGAATATAAGAGCATAGTACAAACCAGATAGGCTATCATAACTCTATTCCATCCTCTCATTTGAAGAGGACAAAATGAAATTCGTACCATCTTGTATGCCAACAGCTCCAATAGGGAAAGAACATCTCCCAAATTGGACAAAGTATCATCAGGAACTGTAGCTGATTCGTGTGCTGTCATCCCGACATTGTTACAGCAGCCACTGAGTTGCTTCAATAGAAGTACAAAGAGATCTTCCATGGACACAACGCCATCAGAAAATGGACACTTGGCGCATTGAGGGAAGCCTGGCGACATTTTATTTTTCACGGTATGTAGCTAAATATTTTAGTTCTTACTAATAATGAAAATCAAAACATAGGCGATGTTAATGATGAAGTTGAGACGTTTTCGGAGGCCAAAGCTGACTTATATAGACTAGGTAATTCCTCCAATTTCAATCCACCAACTTTCTTTCTAATAAAAACAAAAAATTATATTGATTTAGCTACACAAGATATGATACCTACAACATATAGTGGAATGAGATACTTAGTGCAGCTCATTGTTTGATCAAAAAACTTATACAGTATCATTTATTCAAGTCTGAACTACATAAATGGTACAGAAAATAAAAAATGTGGCCTAGATGTGTAGCCATACAATATGTATTTGAACCCAGATGCACAAATTTCTGTTTAAAGATATCTAATTTTCTCTGAAGCTAATTGCATGACACAATGTTATCTAGTTTACACTTTACACCGAAATCCTAACTTTTGCAAGATCAAAGATGAGGACTAACTTCAATGCAAGAGTGACTACAAAGTGAAAAAGGGAAAGCTGCTAATGATCATATGATAATTGTACTACTTGTAATATAAGCCAGACATCAAAAGGTTAATGTCTAGCCACGGTTCTTACTCATTATATTGTATATTTTTAACACAAAGGCACAAAAGGATAGCATTTATCTACAAAGAAAGTGGTAGATACCTTCTGCCCTTGTATTGAGAAAGTAGAGAAGTGTAGGCCCCAAGTTCATGACTCTCAGCTGTCCTATCCTGATCACGTGTCACACCATCAGAACATACAGTCACAATGTCAACATTTTCTAGGAATTTAACATCCCAGACACAACACAAAAATAGTGATTTGAAGAACTTACCGTATTTAAATCAAACACCTTGGCAACGCGCAGATAAGTTGAGTGTCTCCTTGACTGTCATCTCTGCCAAATGCCAATCTTGTTGACCGACGTAAGATGATGTTCTTTGATGAACAAACTTCTTCAAACCATGCATGTAGTAGGTGATACTTCCTATGTCTTTAAGATAATTACAAATAAAGGGAATTAGTCTCACAAACCATTTAACTGTCCTTTTTGGATTAGAATCCTTGGTGGATTTATCACGTTAGCAAAAACACTACATGTGTATTATTTTGGTTACAAATCTGGTAAATCTGGGGGTTTTTGCGGCTGAGTGTGTTGGATTAGAATCCTTGGTGGAGTTGGATAGTACAACACATGCCTCTTCAATATTTTTGAAAACCTAGTCATATCAGCAATCTCAAACACCCCTATATTAACTTATGAAACTTGATCTATAATATTTAGAAAAAATTAATAAAATTAAATGTTACCTGTTATATATAGAAGCAATCTCCCCGATTCGCACATAAAGAGAATCCAAGAAAGGCAGTGTAAAACTTGCAACAACAGCAACCACTTGGAACCTGCTAAATCACGTAAAGAGATATTAAACATGTGTGTCATATGCGATTAGTTTATACTGTCTTATAAAGTTCGCTAATACTTAGCCAAATTGGTTGTTTGAGGAACGGGTTGAGGAGCTTGTTGAGAAGGAATATTTGTTTGAGCCCACAAAGCAAGTTGTTGATTGTCTGGAAGTGATGGTGAAACAGTTTAACCACGAAGAATCCTTTCCTTATCAACTTCTTTTTGGTGAGGCTTCATATAGTCATACAACAATCCGTAGGTAGCATGATGCATATCTTTAGCTTGACGGAGAAAAATGACATACTTCTCCCATTCCGAACCAAGACTACTTAGGAACTTTGTGTTGACAAAGAATTGTGGCATGATGATATTGTGTTTTTCCAAATCATTAATGATGTCTGAAAAGCGATGATGATAAGATTCTAATGACTCTCCTGGTTCAATCATGAAGTGTTCATAAGCCAAGTAGATTTTGGATTCCATGTCTCCTCGATTGAGTGTTGTGCCTTGTATAAGAAGATGAATCTGTTCCCACATTGCTTTTGCGGTCTTTTGAGCATCAACACTTCGAAGGATTGGATTGGGTAATCCTAAAAGGATGTATTGCATGGCAAGTTCGTCGGCTTCAAAGTGTACAAGTTGATCACCCGTGAGTTCTGCAACAGTTGCAATGTTGGTGATATCATCTCTTGGTGGAACAACATTAGATCTCCGGTGTAACGACAAGTAGGCATCCGAAATGGACCTTCCATAATGACCTTCTTTAAAACTTTCCATGTGGCTTCTTTAGATCACAAAACCTAAAGAACCGAATCACCCATTGATCATAATTACGGGGAGTGAGCATTGGAGGTCTATCAAGTGAGCCATCTTCATGAATTGATTGTTGGCTACTCAAGGCTTCACACATCTTGCCAAACCATGCCGGTTCCTTCATAGTATTCCTGGATGGATGTTGATTGTAGAAGTTTGTGTAAGGTTGTACTTGAAGACTAGGTGGTGGTTGTACCATTTGAGGTTGTGGAATTGCTGCAAGTAGTGGAGTATGTTTGATTCGCTAGGGAAAGAGATCAATAGAGAAGTGTGTAGTATTTGGGTAACTCAAACGTGTTAGGTTTGAGCACCGAGATCGTTCTGAACGAGGGTTGAATGGAATTTCCAACTCACGTCGCGATTATCGGGATTTGAATGGGAAAAGGATAATATGATGTTTTCTAAACTATGGGGCAAGGGAAGCATAAAAGGGAAATTAAACTACGGGGAATCCTAAATATGCAAATAAAACTAAAATGTAATAAATGAAACGTAAATAAAATGCAACTACGTCTATTCTAAATCCTAAAAATGATCTAAAATTAATTTCTAACTAAAAATGATATTAGAAAATTATCTAAGAATTAAAACTATTTTTATAATATTTTTCTCGAATTTATTTGAATTAAAAACTAATTTTAAACTAATAAAACAAAGCTAAAATACTAAAAATTATAAAAACAAAAGTGAAAATTATGAAACTATTTTTCAAAAATCTAAATTAACTCAAAAGACTTTTCAAAACTGGAATTGTATTTTTCTGAACTTTTCCCTATTTTTTTAGGAATTAAAAACTAATTTAAATGCTAAAAATTACGAATTAGACTAGGAAAAATCTAGAAAAATATTTTTTTGCTTTTTATAATTTTCTTAATCTAGGAAAAATGGAAACTTATTTTTTTGGAACCTTTTCTGAATTATTTGCAATAAAAGCTATTAAAAAGGATTAAAAACTAATTTAAATTGAGAAAAATAGCAAACAGTACTGAAAAATTATGAAATTTTTTTTAAGGAAAATTCTAAAATATTAATCTAATTCAAGAAAAAATTGAGATAAACTACTATGCGCTACTGGAAATTCAAACTGATGAGAATCATCTTAATAATAAGCTAACCAAAATAAGCTATAAGCTAAAACAGTGCACCACAAAGATCCCATGACCTAATTTATGCTAATTCTACTTTATATCAACTAAAAACAACTACTCAATATCTCTAATGAAAAACTACAATGGTATGATGAAAATTGAGTACAAGTTCCAAATAGCCTAACTAGCTACTTTTAAGCTAATGCACCAGTTTATTTAATAAGCTATAATGGAAAACAGAACTTGGATCCAATAGAACACCAGCCAGAGAGCCAATAAACCAAATCTTAGCCTATAACTAATTCTAATGAACAAAATATACTTTATAAAAGTGACACACACTCATTAGTCTTGAGAGTGTACAGTGGTACTCGACCTAAAAGAAGAGCTGGTAAAGAGCTTTTTAAAAATTCCTAAAAATTTCACAAAAATGATACTTTAAAAGATAACCAGATGAAGTTATTGAATCCAAAATATCAATCAATTTAGACCAAAATTGAGTTCATGAAAAATCCACAAAGTTTCTTGAAAAACTGATTTTGATGTTTTGACTTTTTAAAGGAGGTTTAGAGATTTGACTAAAATGAGTTTTGATCTTTAAAAACAGGTTTATATTGATGATTTAAGATAAAATTTGATCCAATTAAGCTAACTCTAATAGATTTAGACCTACTATGCAAGTTTATCTAACCTAATTTCTACCTGATGCAAAGAAATGAGCAGATGAAAACTATTTTGACTAAAGGTGAATGCAGATGCAAAGTGAGTGACTGATATGAGATAATTAAACCTACACAAGCTTAAACAAACTCATTTTAAACAACAAACTAACCTCAAACATAACCATGTGCACTGATCCAAACACTCCATTAAAAACAGATATGCAATCTACTACTATAAATCCTAATAGCTAATCAACGAAAACTACCAAATCAGATCCTAATCTCACTAAAACAACTAACTGATGCAAGTTCTATAACTATAACCATCAGATAAACAATTATGCTTATTGGTGCAGATATGATGGATAAACCTATACTAAAACTGAATCACAGCAAGCACTAAGATAGAATGAAAACCAACTTAATAAGTAAGAATAAGCTAATTCAAACATAATAAACAATAATCAACTAATAATGAATTACTGAATCAAAACTAACACAGAATTAGGTACTAACATTTGTCCAGCCACTGTGGCTTGCTCAACAAATCAATGGAACAGTAACCTAAGCTAATCACCAATCCAAATCCATCACAATCATCCCATAATTCAGCAATTCAGATCAATTCTAACCATAACTCTGACTGTTGACTTTATTTGACCAAGAGAAAATGAGAGTAAATTCTGAGTAAACAAACTGAAATGGATTTGATAAGAACTCAAGTAACCACTTAGAATATCAATAAGCTGAAATGTAATAATGAAACAGTGATGAAAATTTAAGCTGAAAATATTTTATTGATAAAATTTAAGTACAAAATAGAAACAACAAAGCTGAATTTAATCTAAGGCATTTGAAAATTATAAAACTACTCAGAAGCTACTCTCTACACTACTCCTACTCTACATATCCATCTCTGTGAATTCATGGGGGTATATAGCCGCTGAGCCCTTCGAAGGATCCGAAAGTTGAGTTGTGCTTTCTCTTGGACGTTTTGAGCCATCAGATCAATCCCACATGTCACCAATCAATATCAACCCTTGGATGAGACTTACCACGTATCAATGACCAATCAGAAGAGAGTATGAGGTGAGATGACACACGGATTGCCAACCTGGCATCCGTGTCAAAGATGTGTCAGATAGTATGGAATTGCCCTTAATGATGGTAATTTTAGTCAATTGATCTTAGGGTGTTTTAGGTTCTTGGGTACCTGTCAGGGGGGAATTGGGTAAAATGAATTTGGCGCGTGTGTTTATTTAATATAATTTGGTTTGTTGTTGACCGGGTTTAGTGAGTTTGACCAGGGTTCGTTTGGGTATACGGGTAAATATACCGGGTATGGGATAATAAGGGTCACGGGTTGGGTTTTGGGCCAAGGATTGTATTATTTTGGACTTGGTTTAGTATATTGGACTTAGGACAAGTATGTAATCCATGTAGCAACTTAAGGATTAATGATGTACAATTTGAATTTCGGGGACCATACTTGTAAATTCTGAAATTATCTTTCAAGGATCATTATTGTCATTCTCAAATAAACCAAGGACCATGTTTGCCAAATCTAAATCTTCAGGGACTAAAGTTGTCATTTTGAGAAGTGATTGTCCAAACTTGCAAATTCCCTCTCTAGCCTCAGCTTTTACACTCTTCTTTCTCTCGTGCTCAGTTTTCTTCGGTTTTGGCTTTCTTTTGTCGGTTTTGTCATATCCGTACCAGCACATGCATAAACTCAAGAAACACGCAAATATTAAGCATAAACGGCTCTTTCTTGGTTATTTTGGGTCAGTTTTGATAAAGAAATTATATGTGTTTAAGCACATATCAAAATACCCCAGACGATACCATTGTCGTGTCCCCACACAATGCAATCAACTCACGTTTCTAAAACCAAGGATTTCAATCTCTTTCTACTAAACCTATGAAGAAGTAGCAAAGATTCCTCAAAAGAGATTAAAAAACCTTAATTCTAAAAACGCCCCGTTTACCTTTTAATTCACATGTAGATATTACGATTAAGCACATTCCGGTTATGAGTGACGGTTTGTTGAACTTTCATGTCGATCAATAACTCCAACATTTTTCAATCAACACGTTAGGATCACGGAGTAGGAAACACAACACAACGTGAAGTGACCATACGGATAGAATACATCGTCCCTGATTTTCACAAGCTCCCAAACTAAGCGTAAAATCGAAATCATTGTTAAATATGATTCTAGATGCTAACACTACCCATGGAAGTTACTTGTGTAATTACCTTTTGCTCCCATTTTCCTATTTGCCTCTAGATTTTTTTTATTTTTGTGAGAATTGAATTTCTTCAAATTTATCGTTTCGATAAGATTTATTCCGATAAAGATATAAAGTTAAGTCGCTAATTAGTTATCCACCTTCCCTCGAAAACCGTTGCACACAAGAATGAGGTCCACATCAAGGTCCTAATTTCACACGATTTAGGAGAATATCCTTTTATGGCTTACCGAGACAACTCATCTACGAGTCCAGAGACAGAAGCTTTATTTAGACATCTACCGGATCCGAAGTTTGGCTTAACACTATTTCAGCACATTTGCATTTTTGCAATTTAGGCCCTTGGTCTTTTAAACTACTAACTCAACGGGATTACCGCTATCGAAGTCTTATTATGACTATGGATTTTCCTCTGCCTTTATAGAAGTCTATGACAACTTTTATAGCTTTGGATTTTTAATTTTAAAACATTTTGGCTTTATTTCATGTTAATTTTTGTGCCAAACTCCAAACCCTACGACTTTTATAACAATAGAAACAATAGCACAAACTATCGGGAATCGGTTGTCTATTACAACGCAACGACAAGTACCTCGATGTGTACCCAACTCTCATGGGCAAAAATTCTCTAAAGAAGAATAAAGAACTAACTATCGCCAAAAACTCAACATCTCTAATTATTATTAGACAAATATGGGGTGAAACAATTTTGTGGGAACAAAAGCCATAAGTACCTTCGATGGGATCTAAAGAGAACCATCTACTCCACGCTTAGAATCTAAACTCATAAGTAACTCTATCATTCCTCGATCTCCGCAAATTTAAAATCCCAAATAATGAGATCCGCGGATGCTTAGCCGATAATTTTTAGATTATCTATGGTTAAGGGAACAAGCTAGGGCTCAACACCCCCGGTCAAGTCAGAATTCTATTCCTACTCTCACCAGCGGAAAGTCAACAAGGTGTCAAAACATATATTAACTTAGCAAATGCTTCGTTAAATAATCTCAAGTCTCACATTTTTAAAGTAACTTATTAGAAACTAGCAAATTCTTGTCAAAGCTTCGCATATTTAAAATCACTCAGGGAGACTTGCAAATTCTTGGCCTTGTGAGCTAGAATCGCATTTTATAGCCTCTTGTCAAAGCAATTAGCAAAGGCTAAAAGAAAACGCATATTTAAAGTAACTTCTAAGAAACTCGCAAAGACTTTTCAATCATAAAACTAACAAAAGCTTACAAAAAATTTTAAAATTTCTCATTTTTGCACAAATGTTTTTTTTTCATTTTCTAAGGAAAAACGGGGTTGCGAAAGTACTCGACAGAAAATAAGCAAGTGCGGTCAAATCAAATCGAAGATTACCCTACCCCAGACTAGAACGAAACATTGTCCTCAATGTTTAAAAACACGGGTATCAACGAAAATCTAAAAGCCGTTTATTATGTATGCTCAAAGATAAACGTTAGTCGATAAGATTAGGATATCGGATTTCCATGCAGAATCATCATGAAACTCGTGGAGAAAAGACAAATTTCAAGCACGAGAGTCTTCATATCGGGAACATCCTAAACACAACATCACAAACAACCACACACGAGAAATCGAAGAGGCTAACCCCTTCACGTCACTTATTAGAAAATAGAAAGAAGATAGAGATAAGCATGGGGTTCCTCCCGAAGCGCTATCGTTTTTGGTCGAAGTCGCTAGCCTGACGTCCCCGAATTCATTTGTCCTTGGGGAAGAAAATGGTAGAGATACCGTGGTCAACGGTGTCCTCATTCCCGACGGAATGAGACTGGGTGGGTTGGGTGGAGAAGAAAATGGGTAGATAAGGCATATCATGTAAGAAGGATCCATCATCCGGTGGTTTAGCGGGTGGACGAAGGAATGATGGATCAATAAGAGAATACTCCAAAGAAGTCGGGATCTTATGGTAAGGCAATAGATGTGTGGGCTCAACAACGAAGGCATCCATCGAAGGATCCTTATCTCGGACAACGTTTTTAGCATAAAGCTCATCTATGTCGAATATCCCGGGGTTGAAAATCTTGTCTTCACATGTGGGCTCAACGGGATAAGTGAGGGTCGACTCAACAGAGGAATGAGAATCATCATTTAGCAAGAAAAAGGACATCTTGATCGAGTGCACCGTCACTCTCAATACCTGGTGGTATTGGATCATCAAGAAATAAGTCGATTTCTTCCATATCAGAATCATAAGGCGGATTATCAAGAATATCGTCTTCAACCACTTTAGTCAATTCATCAATCTCCATAATATCTTCAGTGTCAGATTCATCACTTTCTTCATCTTGCATAACATCACATGACGGGAGAGAAAGGTCGGAATATAGAGATGGGACAAGTGGTGTGCTCTGAGAGCTAGCAATATCTACCACCTCCGTTGTGGTCTCTGAATCGGACTCAAAATCTATGTCGAAAAGAGGATTAACTTCGCAAAAGGTATAGTCGTTCTTGAATTCAAAAAGAGGATTTGAGAAAATCCCTGAAGTAACCTCGGAAATGTCAAGAGAATCACATAAAAGCGAATCACAATCACTATCAGATACATCCTCGGACTCACTTGGGATTGGGTCTAGGCTCTCAACACAAGACGATTCCGTTTCCGGAATAGTGCTAAGAGTCTCGTCCCCCATTATGAGAAAGTCAACGGGATCAATAATATTTGTAGAAATATGATCATCGACCTCTTCCAAAACGACGTCACTTCTCTCAACCGGTGTGAGTGAAGGGGAAGGGTCGGAAATGAAAGGCTCAGAAACGGGAGTGGGTGTAGCCGACAAACTCGCATAATATTCTTTCATTTGGATGGAATCCTCATCATCATCGTCAATGTAAGTCTCGAGCCATCGGGCACGTCTTTCAAGTGCTTTTTCTTCAATTCAAATCTCTTCAAGACATTTTTCAATCCGAGCTGCTCGTTCTTCTTCTTCAAGTAATTCTAACATAGATCTTTCGTTGCGAGATGCTCGATCTTCGGCAAGTAATTCACCATACGTTTTCTGATGAGGATCTTTTTCGATACCATGTTTATCCATAAATTCTTCGAGTATATTAATACATCTTTGGAAATTATCTTGAGGAATTTGCGGAGGTTGTTGTTGAATCTCTTGGTATTGTGGAGGTGGGTCATAAGAATAGTCATAAGGAACTTGATCATAAACAATCAGATTCTGCATTTGACAATCGGAATTAAAGTGCGGACAATACAACAAGATGATTGTTGTGATGGGTTTGGTGAAGTATATGGATAAGGTTCATAACCAAAGGTCTGATTGTTATATTGAGTTTGGCATTGAAAACCTTGGTGAGGACCTCCACAGTACTCACAAGAGTATGACTCCGTCTCATGGTATGGGGATTGGTTAAGGAAATCGGTCGTTTCATTGTAGGGATGTTGGCCGTAGACAAACTCGTTTCCCATATTCACAATGCTACAACCGGGACAATTCCCACCATTTTGAGGTCCCCCACACTATTGACAACCATAATGGTAAGACGAAGACATCGAGAAGAATTATACGGATAAGAGGGATAAGAGAAAGAATTGATGGTTTAGAAGATAAAGACGAATATTTTTGGGTTTTTAGAAATCATAAAAGGAAAACAAATTTTGAAAAGGAAAATCTTTTTGGTTTTTATTATAATTAGAAAACTTTGAAAACACAATCTTTTTGTAACCTTCGCGTCAACCGGTGCTCGGTAGCTCTCAAAAGTACGCGCAGCGGAGCGGGAACGAAGAGTGGATCGCTCTTCAGTCTGCAATTTAATGTCAAGACTTTCCTTATACCCCGTGTATAGGTTGTACCTTCAAGGTGAGCCGACGTAACAATTAACATTCGGGTTTGTTTTGTTGGTTTTTTAATTTTTATGGTTTTGTAAACACTCTAGGAAGAATGTTTTGGTTTTTTTAGATTTTTTTGGGTTTTTGAAAAATATATATTTACAAAAACAACGGTAACTTCACTCGGGGAAGGATCTTCAAATGCACGCGATTCGAGACGGAATACGAAAACTCGCTACAAGCCCTCCCCGGCAGCGGTGCCATTTTTTGATTCGCTAGGGAAAGAGATCAATAGAGAAGTGTGTAGTATTTGGGTAACTCAAACGTGTTAGGTTTGAGCACCGAGATCGTTCCGAACGAGGGTTGAATGGAATTTCCAACTCACGTCGCGATTATCGGGATTTGAATGGGAAAAGGGAATAATAGGATGTTTTCTAAACTACGGGGCAAGGGAAGCATAAAAGGGAAATTAAACTACGGGGAATCCTAAATATGCAAATAAAAATAAAATGTAATAAATGAAACGTAAATAAAATGCAACTACGTCTATTCTAAATCCTAAAAATGATCTAAAATTAATTTCTAACTAAAAATGATATTAGAAAATTATCTAAGAATTAAAACTAATTTTATAATATTTTTCTCGAATTTATTTGAATTAAAAACTAATTTTAAACTAATAAAACAAATCTAAAATACTAAAAATTATAAAAACAAAAGTGAAAATTATGAAACTATTTTTCAAAAATCTAAATTAACTCAAAAGACTTTTCAAAACTGGAATTGTATTTTTCTAAACTTTTCTCTATTTTTTTTAGGAATTAAAAACTATTTAAAACTAATTTAAATGCTAAAAATTACGAATTAGACTAGGAAAAATCTAGAAAAATTATTTTTTTGCTTTTTATAATTTTCTTAATCTAGGAAAAATGGAAACTTATTTTTTTGGAACCTTTTCTGAATTATTTGCAATAAAAGCTATTAAAAAGGATTAAAAACTAATTTAAATTGAGAAAAATAACAAACAGTACTGAAAAATTATGAAATTTTAAGGAAAATTCTAAAATATTAATCTAATTAAAGAAAAAATTGAGATAAACTACTATGCGCTACTGGAAATTCAAACTGATGAGAATCATCTTAATAATAAGCTAACTGTAACACCCCGAAAAATGATTTGCAGCGGAAGAAAAGGTTTTTGGGATGCTACTCAATTGGATCATAACACAAAGTGAAAAATATAGATTTTTCTTAAAAGACTTCATTTATTGAAGTAAAATAAAGTTTACAAAAGTTGATTTGTTGCGGAAAAATGGCCCATTAATAAAATGTGGTCCCATTGTGATATCGAAAGTCATCTATGACCATGCCATGCCAATGCCCAAGCGCCTCAAGAGTTAGCTATCGCCTTTTCATCCTGAAAATACATGCTAAAAAGTCAACACAATGGTTGAGTGAATTCATAGGTTTAGTAATAAAGCAGTTGATCACAAGATTTTCGAGTTTAAAAGAAGCCATGGGCTATGTTGTTATACGCCCATAAAAGAAAGTTGATATTATTGCACTAAGCTCATGAAATCAATACTAACTGATACACCTAATTACCGTGTAAGTAAATAAAATTGCCCCTATGAGATATAATAGCCAATTACATAGAGATACCAAATATAGTGCGCCCCGGTTATTTCCGATAACCGAAGTCGGGTCGCAGGCCCATAGTACTATCCACGATATTTGCGTTCACTCGCAAGTGATTAATGGTTCAGGGGACTTTGGTCGGCAACTTAGGCAGAGTCATAATATCAAGAGTACAAAGAACAGTTTTTCAAGCAATTGTGATCATAAAAGCAGTAGTAGCATGTATTCTCCCCAAGGAGTTTATAAAACAGTTAAAAGAGTAAAAGTGGGGCTATGAACTCACCTTAGTTGAAGAAATCCAAATAGCGTAAATTCAATTAGTATGAGTGCTAAAGACCGACGCCAGCGACCTAGATTAGTATAGCAAGTCTTAGTTTATAGTTCTAGGCTTAAGGCTTGATGAAGTTTAAGAAAAACTTTCAAGTGTTTGTTGTTGTTGTGCGCGTTATTTAAGTTTAAATAGTGTCTAAGTGTTTGAAGTGTATAAGCAAGTATACATAATAAAAAAGTATCAAAGATGAATAAATCTATGGTTCGACAGTAACCGAAAGGCGATGTACTAAAAGTAATCACAAATAAATTTGTAGACGTCGTCGAAAAATGTAGAAATGTTATTAGTTTATAGTGTGCATGTATATGAGTAGGAGGGATAAGATTTGTTAAGTGTTATATAGTTTATATATATAGTTAACTAGCAAGAAAGTAGTTTATGGAATAATAGGTAAATGTACGGAAAACAATTCATTCTTGCCATTTTAGTCGGGTTTAATAGGAAAATAAGTTAAGTGTATATTTTGATGAAAATCGGTCATTACCCGTGTATCCGTTTTAGTTTTCGCAAGAAAATCTACATGCAAAAGAATTTATACACTCGAAATATAACCACTTATATCGCTTATTAATCTTAGTTAAGTTTTTTTTTTTTGTAAGTAAAAACATGTCATGTACGCCTAAATGAGGTAATATAAATCGAAGGTCTTAAATTAATTTAACACTTATGTTTTTAGCTTAGCTTAATATTTAATAGATAGGACTTTTAGTTTTTTTTTTATATCATAATCTGATCATGATCGAAGATGAGTCGAGTCGATTAAGTCGTATCTGGTCGAGAAACCAAAAGAATTATTCCAACCTCTAAAAATAACATTAGCCCGTAATTATAAGTTTATAGTCTCAACCATGTAAGATGTTTGTTGTAAGCTATTTATTATTTATTTGCTAACTCTGAGTAAAGAAAACCAAACATTATTCCCTTGATTGAGAAATTTCACCACAGTAGCAAAGAAAACATACGCACACCATTTGACTCATTTGCTAACAAAATACGTCTTCTTTTGTTTGAGTACTTCAACACAGAAGCAAGAATAAAACATCAATTTTAACATTCATATTTCAAGACCAACCAAACCATTTCATCTAACCATTTGAGAAGTTGTAAATTTGAAAACAAAAATGAACAAGCCGAAGTATTCACTGTTGGGTTCGACCCAAACTGTGGATTTGACCATGACCAACACACTAACAAAACTTTGTTCCAAAACCATTTTACAAACTACTAAATATGTTTACCAAGTGTGGTCAAATGTATTGTTATAAACCCAAAAGCAAACCACTGTGTTGAACCACAGTGGGTTTTGTCAAAATCCATGCAACAAGACTCTTTAACAAGATCTAAACTTAACCAAATAAGCCAAATAGAAATAAGTAGATTATTAATAGTCACTTCCATCTAAGCCAATATACAGGTTTTAGTTGCGAGATTACTTATTTTTGCCACACTCAACAACAACAACAATCTTAAACAAGACAAGCAACAATAACTATTTTTCGTTATTATTTCCATTCAATCGGTAAAAAGAAAAATGAATATTAATGACTTTAATATCTCATAATATTAATTGAAGATTCTTACATGGTGATGGTGGTGATGATGTCGTGTGAAAGGAAAAGAACCGAGACTCGATTACAATGGACCCGAGCTTTCTTGAACTAAATTAACAACTCAAATTGACTAATCATCACTTGAATTAGAAAACCCCTCAATCAATTTGAGAAAGAGAAAACCCCTCAATCAATTTGAGAAAACCCTAACTTATAAAAACCCTAATTGTTTTGTGTTTATGTGTGATAGTGTAAGACTTGTAAAAACACTCCTATATATAGGTGAATGGAGAAAGATGAGGGACCCTTTGCTTTCTTGACCTCGTTTGTGGGGCGATACCATTTTCTAGCTCTGGTCTTTCTTTTACAGCCACGCCAATACCTCCAAGTGAGGTCTAAGATTGTAGGTTTCCATTTGGGGAGGAAGAAAAAGATGATTTCTGGCTTTGACTTTCAAAAGGAGATGAAGTAACCATTTCCATGTTTGTTTCTGTGTTTTGTTTGGTGTCGACAAGAAAGGAGAAGGGAACAGAAAAACGTGGGAGAGAGGAAAGATATATTGTGTTTCTTTTTGTTTTATTAGATGGAACAGTATAATCGGTACCCCGTGTTTTGTAGAATCTTCGAGTAAACGTACCTTCCCGGTACCCGAGAAATTATATTTTCGGAAACGATTTTATTAATGTAATAATATGACATTATTATTTCATTGAAATTTGATTATAGCTGTTTGCCGTTATTTAATTGGTGTCGGTACGTGTGCAGTGCCGTGACTTTCTGAATTAACGAGATAACTTTTCAGAATTATTAGTGAATGGTAAAATGTGTATATTTCACTTATCTAAGTATTTATTTTTAGTTCTGAATGCTACTGCACTGCAGTATGCGGAATAACTTTTCGGAACAATGGATTAAGCTTGTGTGTGCTTAAATTTTAACTTGGACAATAATAATTTTTACAGATACTTAGTTGGCAAGTATCGTATGTGCGGTGTCTTATTTCTAAAGAAACGAAATGACCTATTGTTTTTAAATTGTTGATATTGACATTTGTCAGAAAATACCCGATTGGGATTTTCTGACGTGATAAATATTATTATAGTAATCCGAAATTTTACGGGTTGTTATAGTCTTCCCACCTTACAGGAGATCCGTCCCGGATCTCAGTTTACGTTATCCGATAGGGTGTCGGGAACGAGGTGATGGTATTTTGAACAAGTTTGGAATTGTCCCTAGGTTGTTTCTAGGGTTTCCCCTTTGGGTGTGGGTACCTAGGTGTTATGCCAGCAGCACATCCTCTACCTGAGATGCCATGATTTCCTGGGGTAGATTCATTGGGTGAAAGTTCTAATTTTTGATGTTATGAGATTTCACTATTTTGTTCATGTGGGCACCTTTAACTTCTCATAGTTTTAACGAGACGTACTCATTTCTGGTGTTTAATGGTTCTAAGGTATAGTGGTTAATTCTTAAGGTTTGCTACGGGTTTATGTGTTTTCTTCTTTAAAGGGTGAAGAAACATTTGTTTTCAATTTTTCTCTCGAATAAATGTTTGCACAAGTTTGACTAAGACCAGATTTAAAAATCAATAATATGTAAAAATGACACATTTTTAAAAGGTTGTAAAACCGGTTCTTAATTATGGGATGTATAAGGAAATTTTGCAAAACTTTTAGTGTTTCAGCATTTTGTCTCATTTTAACGAGGGATTTTGGAAAGTATTATTGTTGGATTTTAAAGAGAAATCCTCAAATTTGGAAAATATATTGCAGCAAGGATATTTAGCAGGATATAACATTTACTCATAGCCACGGGTAGGGTTTAGTTGTCTAAGGTTATGCTTTTCGAATTTGAACGGTACATATGAGAAAATATAAAGTCTTTAAAATTTTAAATAGCACTCGATGTATGTAAAGAAAGTTGCTGAATTTCAGCTTTTGCGATGAAAACTTGTTAAATAAAGTTTTAGGCGTCAACATGGGATCGGTTCTAAGTTGGAGGTTTTTATGTCAATTCAAAAGTTGTTTCCCAAATTCAAATAATTTCAAATACCTTAGCTTTTGTAGAAGATGAATTAGTTTTGTTCCTTAGCAATTCCCATTAAAATGTTTATTATTGGTTGTTTTCAAAACAAAGCGCTTATTTTTACTCCAAAAATTTGGTTTATTTTCAAAAGAAAAGGTCGGTTATCTTTTAAAACTTTTCAAGGGAGTAAATAGTTTATAAGGAAATTGCAGTAAAGTCTATGGAAAGGTTTGTAAAACCACTTTATTGAGTAAGAAGAAAAGATTTTTATCATTTACAATTTAATAAATCGTGATTTGTGGTTCGGTATTAAAACAACAACTTGGCAAGGTGATTTTTAAAACAGCTTATAAAGCAATAGAAAACGATTTATTATTTATAGAATAGTAGTGAAACCGAAGTTAACTTTATGATATTTTGGTAAGACAACGATTCAGATTATAAAATAACTCGTGAAATGATTTGTAAAATAGCTTATAAGGAAACAATTTATTGTTTGTCAAATAGTAGAAGATTTCAGTTCAAGAAGTAGTGGTAGTAAAATACTTAGTAAGGAAGGAGTGAGGTAAGAGTACCAAGTTTTATGTTTTTAAATCAGACAGTGGCTAAAACAGCTCACTAAAAGGGTAAAATAGTTTATAAGACCGTAATATAACTTGCAGGAAAAATTTGTAATATAGTTTATAAGTTGTTATCGCAATTGTTTATTGTTTTATAAAACAATAGTAGGGTAATGAATCGATTCATCCCATTATAAGAAAATAGTCGGCAAGGCTTTAGTAAGGTCGTTGATTACAAAGTATTAGTAAAGTTGCAAATTTTTTGGTTTAATGGCACCATAGTAAGACTTTTCGTAAAATGACCGTGAAATAGTCGGTAAAATATTTGAAAGCAGTTTGCGTTAGATAAAGACGAAGTTTACTATTTCATAAGAGGGTAGTAGGACAGACCGTTGGTATTTCAAAGGGATGAGTGGAAGATTAGGGATCCGTTCAGAAAAATATGACTTGAGTTGCAAGTTGACTCTTGGTACGTTTTAAATTCTTTTAGTCGTTCGTTTATTATTTATGTTTAGCGGGGGATTACCTTTGTAGATGTTGAGGTGTGTTGTTCTTAGAACAACTAGAGATGTAATCCGGTTCATCGATTAGGTACGAGTTTTGAGGTAGAGGTGACGTTGTTACCGCAATGGATGATGAGACAATTTCAATCTCAACGTATGAGAGAATAATGATAGGATGGGGTTATGAAGACGTGGGTTGCAATGATCCAGTAATAAAGGTTTAATGATCCAGTAACGAAGACGATAAGTCGATGGGACGGGAAAATAGGAAGCATCATATTGTAGCAACCCGAAAATATAATCTAAACATAGAGTAACGTCATTAAAATTTAGTTAGTCGCGCATAACCCGCTAAGAAACTCTAAATGGTAAATGTAATCGTTAACTCGCATCATGCAACATTTCACTGGTTATGTATTATCTGCTCAACAAATCTCATACATAACGTAGGTACGGAGGGCGCGAAGTGGTGGTATAAGGTAGTCCATCTCAACATGGATCACTGTGGTGTCCTAGCGTGAAGTGGTAGTGTGCATCATCTGTCAGGCAAATCTCCATGCACGTTGCTAGTAAGATGTAGACGCGTAGGCGTAAGGTAGTAGTGTAAAATGGTCGGTTTAGAGGGTGTAGTAATAAGAAAGGCGTTCCACTTAGGAGAAAAAGTATCGTAGTGAGAGAATATTGCGACGTCAGTGTGTGATGTATTGGAGTAAACCTTTATAACTCTTATGATGAAAATTTTACTCTTTTTAGAAGTCACTCAAGAGGTCAACTGGACATACCACTATTATAACTACTTTCAGTATTGCAACATTCACCTCTGAGTCGGACATAGGTGATCAGGCTATGTCCCACTATCCCTGGTTGAATATAGGTGATCAGGCTATATTCACCCGAGGTTCAATGAATCTTGCAATGCTTAGTTTAGTTATACTAGTAACATGTCCTAATGCTTTTAAAGTTTGTTATGAAAGATTGAACAAATATTTCATTTATATGGGGGAGAAGGCATAGCGCAGTGTTATATAATCATACATATAAGTAAGGCAATCATAGCTAATGGTGAGACTAAGTTGTCAGTAACAAAACTCATATCTTATCAAAGATGACTTCAACGAGTCATAAGCGAGGCAATCAGCTTGGCGTGCATGTGTCGGTCATATAGTTTTTGTAAAAGTGGTTATAGTCTAGGTATTTATAAATACCTAGTTCTCTATAACCAAGGCTCTGATGCCAATCTGTAACACCCCAAAAAATGGTTTGCAGCGGAAGAAAAGGTGTTTTGGGATGCAATTGGATCATAACACAAAGTGAAAAATATAGATTTTTCTTAAAAGACTTCATTTATTGAAGTAAAATAAAGTTTACAAAAGTTGATTTGTTATGGAAAATGGCCCATTAATAAAATGTGGTCCCAATTATATATCAGAGTCATCTATGACCATGCCAATGCCCAAGCGCCTCCAGAGTTAGCTATCGCCTTTTCATCCTTAAAATACATGCTAAAAAGTCAACACAATGGTTGAGTGAATTCATAGGTTTAGTAATAAAGCAGTTGATCACAAGATTTTCGAGTTTAAAAGAAGCCATGGGCTACGTTGTTATACGCCCATAAAAGAAAGTTGATATTATTGCACTAAGCTCATGAAACCCAATACTAAGCATACACCCATTACTGGTGTAAGTAAATAAAATTGCCCCTATGAGATGTAATAGCCAATTACATAGAGATACCAATATAGTGCCCCGGTTATTTCGATAACCGAGTCGGGGTCGCCGCCCCATAGTACTATCCCCGATATTTGCGTTCACTCGCAAGTGATTAATGGTTCATGATGTAGGGGACTTTTGGCTGGCAACTTAGGCAGAGTCATAATATCAAGAGTACAAAGAAAGTTTTTCAAGCAATTGTGATCATAAAAGCAGTAGTAGCATGTATTCTCCCCCAAGGAGTTTATAAAACAGTTAAAAGAGTAAAAGTGGGGCTATGAACTCACCTTAGTTGAAGAAATCCGAAATAGCGTAAATTCAATTAGTATGAGTGCGCAGTACCGACGCGCGACCTAGATTAGTATAGCAAGTCTTAGTTTATAGTTCTAGGCTTAAGGCTTGATGAAGTTTAAGAAAAACTTTTAAGTGTTTGTTGTTGTTGTTGCTTGCGTGGCAGCATTTAAGTTTAAATAGTGTCTAAGTGTTTGAAAGTATTGGCTCTTGGAAGTGTATAAGCACATAATAACAAAAGTATCAAAGATGAATAAATCTATGGTTCGACAGTAACCGAAAGACGATGTACGAAAAGTAATCACAAATAAATTTGTAGACGTCGTCGAAAAATGTAGAAATGTTATTAGTTTATAGTGTGTGTATATATACGTACGAGTAGGAGGAATAAATTTTGTTAAGTGTTATATATATAGTTTATATATATAGTTAACTAGCGAGAAAATTGTTTATGGAATAATAGGTAAATGTATGGAAAACATTTCATTCTTGCCATTTTAGTCGGGTTTAAAAGAAAAATAAGTTAAGTGTATATTTTTGATGGAAATCGGTCATTACCCGTGTATCCGTTTTAGTTTTCGCAAGAAAATCTACATGCAAAAGAATTTATACACTCGAAATATAACCACTTATATCGCTTATTAATCTTAGTTTTTGTAAGTAAAAACATGTCATGTACGCCTAAATGAGGTAATATAAATCGAAGGTCTTAAATTAATTTAACACTTATGTTTTTAGCTTAGCTTAATATTTAATAGATAGGACTTTTAGTTTTTTTTTTATATCATAATCTGATCATGATCGAAGATGAGTCGAGTCGATTAAGTCGTATCTGGTCGAGAAACCAAAAGAATTATTCCAACCTCTAAAAATAACATTAGCCCGTAATTATAAGTTTATAGTCTCAACCATGTAAGATGTTTGTTGTAAGCTATTTATTATTTATTCGCTAACTCTGAGTAAAGAAAACCAAACATTATTCCCTTGATTGAGAAATTTCACCACAGTAGCAAAGAAAACATACGCACACCATTTGACTCATTTGCTAACAAAATACGTCTTCTTTTGTTTGAGTACTTCAACACAGAAGCAAGAATAAAACATCAATTTTAACATTCATATTTCAAGACCAACCAACCCATTTCATCTAACCATTTGAGAAGTTGTAAATTTGAAAACAAAAATGAACAAGCCGAAGTATTCACTGTTGGGTTCGACCCAAACTGTGGATTTGACCATGACCAACACACTAACAAAACTTTGTTCCAAAACCATTTTACAAACTACTAAATATGTTTACCAAGTGTGGTCAAATGTATTGTTATAAACCCAAAAGCAAACCACTGTGTTGAACCACAGTGGGTTTTGTCAAAATCCATGCAACAAGACTCTTTAACAAGATCTAAACTTAACCAAATAAGCCAAATAGAAATAAGTAGATTATTAATAGTCACTTCCATCTAAGCCAATATACAGGTTTTAGTTATGAGATTACTTATTTTTGCCACACTCAACAACAACAACAATCTTAAACAAGACAAGCAACAATAACTATTTTTCGTTATTATTTCCATTCAATCGGTAAAAAAGAAAATGAATATTAATGACTTTAATATCTCATAATATTAATTGAAGATTCTTACATGGTGATGGTGGTGATGATGTCGTGTGAAAGGAAAAGAACCGAGACTCGATTACAATGGACCCGAGCTTTCTTGAACTAAATTAACAACTCAAATTGACTAATCATCACTTGAATTAGAAAACCCCTCAATCAATTTGAGAAAGAGAAAACCCCTCAATCAATTTGAGAAAACCCTAACTTATAAAAACCCTAATTGTTTTGTGTTTATGTGTGATAGTGTAAGACTTGTAAAAACACTCCTATATATAGGTGAATGGAGAAAGATGAGGGACCCTTTGCTTTCTTGACCTCGTTTGTGGGGCGATACCATTTTCTAGCTCTGGTCTTTCTTTTACAGCCACGCCAATACCTCCAAGTGAGGTCTAAGATTGTAGGTTTCCATTTGGGGAGGAAGAAAAAGATGATTTCTGGCTTTGACTTTCAAAAGGAGATGAAGTAACCATTTCCATGTTTGTTTCTGTGTTTTGTTTGGTGTCGACAAGAAAGGAGAAGGGAACAGAAAAACGTGGGAGAGAGGAAAGATATATTGTGTTTCTTTTTGTTTTATTAGATGGAACAGTATAATCGGTACCCCGTGTTTTGTCGAATCTTCGAGTAAACGTACCTTCCCGGTACCCGAGAGATATAGAAATTATATTTTCGGAAACGATTTTATTAATGTAATAATATGACATTATTATTTCATTGAAATTTGATTATAGCTGTTTGCCGTTATTTAATTGGTGTCGGTACGTGTGCAGTGTCGTGACTTTCTGAATTAACGAGATAACTTTTCGTTTTCTTTCGTAAATTATTAGTGAATGGTAAAATGTGTATATTTCACTTATCTAAGTATTTATTTTTAGTTCTGAGTGCTACTGCACTGCAGTATGCGGAATAACTTTTCGGAACAATGGATTAAGCTTGTGTGTGCTTAAATTTTGACTTGGACAATAATAATTTTTACAGATACTTAGTTGGCAAGTATCGTATGTGCGGTGTCTTATTTCTAAAGAAACGAAATGACCTATTGTTTTTAAATTTTTGATATTGACATTTGTCAGAAAATACCCGATTGGGATTTTCTGACGTGATAAATATTATTATAGTAATCCGAAATTTTACGGGTTGTTATACTAACCAAAATAAGCTATAAGCTAAAACAGTGCACCACAAAGATACCAGGACCTAATTTATGCTAATTCTACTTTATATCAACTAAAAACAACTACTCAATATCTCTAATGAAAAACTACAATGGTATGATGAAAATTGAGTACAAGTTCCAAATAGCCTAACTAGCTACTTTTAAGCTAATGCACCAGTTTATTTAATAAGCTATAATGGAAAACAGAACTTGGATCCAATAGAACACCAGCCAGAGAGCCAATAAACCAAATCTTAGCCTATAACTAATTCTAATGAACAAAATATACTTTATAAAACAGACTTGTGCACACTCAGTTAGTGCTGAGAGTGTACACAGGGTACTTCTGACCTAAAAGAAGAGCTGGTAAAGAGCTTTTTAAAAATTCCTAAAAATTTCACAAAAATGATACTTTAAAAGATAACCAGATGAAGTTATTGAATCCAAAATATCAATCAATTTAGACCAAAATTGAGTTCATGAAAAATCCACAAAGTTTCTTGAAAAACTGATTTTGATGTTTTGACTTTTTAAAGACAGGTTTAGAGATTTGACTAAAATGAGTTTTGATCTTTAAAAACAGGTTTATATTGATGATTTAAGATAAAATTTGATCCAATTAAGCTAACTCTAATAGATTTAGACCTACTATGCAAGTTTATCTAACCTAATTTCTACCTGATGCAAAGAAATGAGCAGATGAAAACTATTTTGACTAAAGGTGAATGCAGATGCAAAGTGAGTGACTGATATGAGATTATTAAACCTACACAAGCTTAAACAAACTCATTTTAAACAACAAACTAACCTCAAACATAACCATGAGCACTGATCCAAACACTCCATTAAAAACAGATATGCAATCTACTACTATAAATCCTAATAGCTAATCAACGAAAACTACCAAATCAGATCCTAATCTCACTAAAACAACTAACTGATGCAAGTTCTATAACTATAACCATCAGATAAACAATTATGCTTATTGGTGCAGATATGATGGATAAACCTATACTAAAACTGAATCACAGCAAGCACTAAGATAGAATGAAAACCAACTTAATAAGTAAGAATAAGCTAATTCAAACATAATAAACAATAATCAACTAATAATGAATTACTGAATCAAAACTAACACAGAATTAGGTACTAACATTTGTCCAAATTAATCGGCTTGCTCAACAAATCAATGGAACAAGTAACCTGCTAATCACCAATCCAAATCCATCACAATCATCCCATAATTCAGCAATTCAGATCAATTCTAACCATAACTCTGACTGTTGATGTAATACCTGAATTTCTAAAATTACAAAAGACTATATTCATAAGATCATAATAATAATAAACAATGAACTATAGCCAATTAACATATATTTTATACATTTTTACTATTATATATTATTTGACAATAAATTTACAAAACTGAGTCCTTATTTATTACTATCCACTGATTTATTACTGAACTTGAGACTTGACTTGATAACAGGGAAAAAGGAAAAAGTGATCGAGTTCCAAAGCTGCTGTTTTAAGCGTGGTGAGTTTTTGAGTGGATTAGGGTTTCGGCGAGAAGGGTTTTTTGTGCTTTTGTTCTAACGATCCAAGCTCATCAAGGGTATGTTTCTAATGTTGATTTCAGTCCTATAGGTCATATGGAACACATAAAAATTGGTCATGCATGTTTAATATGTCGTATGGAATTATTTGAAACCTAAAACCCTAAAATCGTATATTAATAATGAATGCGATAATATTTTTAGAGATCATGAATTGATTTTTCCAGAAGCTATTACATGATATAAGACCTGAATAAAATACATATTTGTGAATTCAAAGCTTGTATAAATTGTTTTGAGTTTTAGGGTTCGATTAAACGTGGAAAAAGGAAGGTTTTTAAAAGGAACGATTAGGGTTTTGCATGAATTAGGGTTTTCTTGTAATCATTAAAGGTAATTAATGAAGTAGTAATGATGAGCTAATGATTGGTTAAACTTAGGTTTAGGGTTTGTACTTGAATTATACTTATTCGGTTTTAAACAAAAGTTTTGGGTTGGTTTTGTAAACTATGAAATTTAAAGGTGATTTTTGGGAACAGTAAAATAAAGGTATTAAACGTATAAAAATAAGTGTGGGGGTTAAACGTGTAATTTTGGATATTAGAGGGCCATTCGAATTGTATTTAATTTATTAGGGTACGTTTTGTAAATTCTAAAACCTTTGGGTTAAAAGTGTAAAATCTGATAAAGTAAGGTTAGATTGTGAAACTTAAAGATGTCAAGGGTGTAATTTGTAATTCTGAGTAATTATGGGTTCAACAAGTGTAAATTGATTTGGTAGAGAGACGCATGAGTTTGAGTCAATTTCGGTTTGTTATCATTCACGTTCTAGGTTAAATTGGGAAATCATTAAAAGAAGTAATATGTGAATTTAATGCGTATTTTGTAAAATTTAAAGAGTATGGGAAACCCTAGAATCTAAATAGAAAGTTGATGAATTAATGAGGAATACCCTAAAATGTTGTAATTTTGTCTGTCACTAAAATGAGAATATTCTGACAACTCTAAAAGTATTAATGCGATAAATCCGTTATAATATTAATGATGCTAATAAATATTAAATAAATCATAATCCGTGTAGATTCGTTGGAGGAGACGCGACGTTACATCATCGTATTCATTCATTCGTTACTTTTCTCTCAATTGCTTTAAGGTACGGATATTCTGTCTTACCTTAAGACACTTATGCTATCGTACATATATTCTGACCTTCTTAGTAAAGGTTCCTTATGATGTTCTTTCGTTAGTCTTTCCATTTTACTTATTAGGGTATCCAATGCCATTGCTATGAAACCTTTCCTGACTGTGTGATTTGTTGCTTATCTGAATTTATGTTTTATGGAACTATGAGATATCTGACTTAACCTTATGTTAGGAAGACTTTGATATGTGTAATTGATGAACCTTATTATGTCTGAATATGAACCTTATGATATGAGTTAGTGATATGTGATCTGCTGAACTATGTGTTTGATTAAGACTTATGTTATGATTGAACTTTTGTCTGACCTAAGTTAGTTGACACCCGAGCCAAATATTTCACTAGTCATGGGGGTTCCATGTCCTGTCGTGATGCACCTCGACATGACTCTAGGGCAGAGTGAAGTTCGCCACGTCCCTTATCTCGTTATCTGTTATGAGCTCGGGTTATATTATATGACCAATATTCGTCTGTGGGGCTATGGATGCATCCTAGATCCGATCTGTTATCCGATATGATTTGTCGGTGAATGATGTCGGGTGCAATACGCTCTTCACAACTTCTAGCTAGCAAATTATTTTCGAGATTATTTCATAAGTATGATGTTTCTGATATGATATGTTCAGGGCTCGAGGTAGTTAACTAAATCTGTATTTGTTATTTATATGATAAGTATTCTGATTATGTTTTGGTATGTTGATGCTTATGATTATGTCTTCGGCTTATTATATGTTCTATTATATGTGTTTATACTTTTGTATGTTTAGGTGACTACTGTCTGCTATGCTAAGATATGATTAATATGTTTAAATATGATTCGCATGTTTGTCATCCGATATTATGTTAGTTTATCGTTATGTGGATTCGTTGATCTGTGAGATGAATGTGCTAGTATGAAAGTGAGTATTCTATAAGTTTAGTATGTATAATTTGATCAGTTAATTTTGGGAACTTTGCTTATACGTTAGTATTTTATTTCCTATGTGACCGCCATGTTTGGACTCGGTGATGATAGGATTTGATCTGAGAACTGGTTTAGTTTATGATAGTTGTTTTGATAATTGCTAATAGTTATGCTATGTTTTGTTTGGTCTATTTAATTTTAGTTGTCTATTATGTTTCTATTTATTTGTGAGACTGCCATGATTTGGACTGCTATATTTTCCGCTTCTCGCAATATTGGATTAAGTGTATTAATGTTGATTACTTGATTTGTATGAATGCCATGTTTATTTGTTTAGAAGTGTTTTCCGTTAGTCTTTAGACATTCCGTTTGGCTTATACGTAATCTGTTATTTTGGTATGCAATGTGTTTGGTTGTTCTGATATGTTTGTGTTTGTGTCTTTGATGTGCTATGTGATGTCTAAACTGTTTTGTGGTTGTTTGGATTTCTGTATGTTTGAGTTCCGCAGAATCCTAAAAGATCCCTTATCATTATTTCATTTTGATTTCGTCATTTGTATATTTTGTTTTGTTTAGCTTTTGTTTCGTTATATCTGTTCACTGGGCTTTGTAAGCTCACCGCACTTTCTTTTCCCTGGCGGTATTAAGCGTTCAAGATAAGCTTATGGGATAGCTGATCCGGGTTGAGAGTAGACGAGAGCGAGATTCGATTATAGAGATCTTAGATTTATTTTGAAGTTTAGTTATTTATGTTTTCTCTTGAGTTTTTGTAAAGGCTTCCGCTATTGTATAGTTATTAAAGTTCTGATATGAAACCGTATTGTGATATCTTTACCCTTGTCGGGTCGGGGTGTTACAATTTATGGTATCAGATCTAGGTTTTAGGACCCTTAGAGCTTAGGCTATGGCCTGTGAGGATTGGGTAGATTTAGGATTTCCTTCTGCTTACTTTCTTTACGTCCCCTACCGCACTTAGACTTTGCTAATAGTTGGTTGTCCTTTTAGATGGTTATTCCCCGTCGCTCTAGTTCATCTGATAGGAGCAATCAAGGACCGGCTAGACAACCTAAGGAGAAGACGAGGTGGGCTGTTGTTGTTGCTAAAGGTTGTACGAGGTTTGGTAGAGTGAAGCGAACCAACAAGAGGGTACGAGTTCCGGCCTATATGTGGCCATGCACGATCGAGGAGAAGCTGACCTTGGGGGAAGTGGACGGAAAAGTGGTAGAGGATTATGAAACTAAGGTTGTTGACAACCAAGGTTTCACCACTACATATCATGATAGGTGTCCCAAGTTCGTTGAGGATGAAGGAGTAGGACAGGCTGAGAGTCACGATCTATATGCTTTTGTAGATCGTGTGCCGGAGGAGGAAGAGAGGAAGAGGAAAGGTGGCTTTGCTAGTGGCTTACTACCACAGCATGAAGGAAACAAGAATGGATGGATAAGCGAGGAGGAAGAGGAAGAAGAGGAACCCGAGGAAGAGTACGAGGTGGAGTCGGAATTGGAGACTACGGCTACTAGTAGGTTCAATCCGACACAAGAATAGGAATTTTGCTCCTGATTAGATGCTCTCGTTATGAGAAGTTTTTGACATTGATTTTGGGTTAGGTCCCTTTTGTTTCGTTCGACGATTGAATCTTAGATTATTGAGTTTTATTTTGGGAGTACATCTTTTGACGATTTTGAAAATTTTGTTTGATTAATGGAATAAATCAAATTTGATAGTATAATTCCTGTTCGTTGTTCTCTTCCTGATAGATTCGTTGAGTTTTCCGTTAGTCCTCATCAGTTTCGTCTGCTATTTATTTCTATATGATGTTGTTTTATTACCCTTTGAGTATATGTATGACCATTATGATGGTATACTCATGTGGTTTTGGCCTGTTGTAGTAGGATTATTTGTTATCTGTATATTATCTCTATATGGTTTGTTTTGCTATGATATTAGTTATGTGTTTCTGTCATGACCCGAGACCAAGTATAGTGACAATAAGAACTTGTTATGTGATGCAAGTATTATGACGCCTGATCAACGTAATAATACCGAGATCATATAATCTGAACTTATTGAAAGTATACAACGTCTGGGAAATGCCTGTGGTTGATAGATGTATGGATATTTGCCTTGTATTTGTTATTTGGTACTTTTCATATTGGGTTGAGACTCTGTATCTAATTGTGAGATTTTTCGTCGGTATCTGTTGCATATAAGTTTTGTACCATTGGGATCCGAAGTTGTTATTATCTGCGTTAACCTATAGATTGTTATGCCTGCCTTAGATCTGTATGTCTCCACATACTCCTGCGATTAGTAAACCGTTAGGATTCGTTCCATCTATGCATATGATAGTTTTCATCATTTGATACCTGTGTAAGTTAGAGCGTGTTTTTGAATTTTCTTTATCTCATCTTTTACTGCTAATACTTTAATAAGTATACGATTAGCAGTCGTCATATATTCCATGAAGTTTCGTAGTCCACAATTGTCGCCGTACTATTCCGTCTTGTTCAATTTCGAGGACGAAATTTCTTTTTAGAGGGGAAGAAATTGTAATACCTGAATTTCTAAAATTCACAAAAAGACCAAAATACCCTTATGATCAAAAGTAAGAATAATTAAATAAACACAATACCAAATGAGCTATGTAAATTCAGAAAACTTATAAGAAATATCATATATGATCCAAATAAATCTTGAATGACTATGTAAAGTTAATTTTATAGTTTATGATTTTATAAAAATTCATTTTGTATTTTTACTTAAATAACCGAATATATTAAATAGTTTTATAAAATAAATTAATTAATAACAGCCCAATATAAATTTACAAAACTAAGAGTCCATTTATTTTAAGTCCAATACATTATAAAGCCCACAAGAAAAATTGGAAAAGTATATATATACATATATTCGGTTCCTAATAATCCCTAAATACCGATTTACACCAAACCGACTTCCAAAACCCTTTACAAATCGACTTCCAGTTTCCAGAGCTTGAGACCAATTTTCTTGGATAAGTTTGAAGGTAAACAAGGTGGGAAAAATATTGATCGAGTTCCAAAGCTGCTGGTTTAAGCGTGGTGAGTTTTTGAGTGGATTAGGGTTTCGGCGAGAAGGGTTTTTGTGCTTCTTTTGTTCTAACGATCCAAGCTCATCAAGGGTATGTTTCTAATGTTGATTTCAGTCCTATAGGTCATATGGAACACATAAAAATTGGTCATGCATGTTTAATATGTCGTATGGAATTATTTGAAACCTAAAACCCTAAAATCGTATATTAATAATGAATGGGCGTATAATATTTTTAGAGATCATGAATTGATTTTTCCAGAAGCTATTACATGATATAAGACCTGAATAAAATACATATTTGTGAATTCAAAGCTTGTATAAATTGTTTTGAGTTTTAGGGTTCGATTAAACGTGGAAAAAGGAAGGTTTTTAAAAGGAACGATTAGGGTTTTGCATGAATTAGGGTTTTCTTGTAATCATTAAAGGTAATTAATGAAGTAGTAATGATGAGCTAATGATTGGTTAAACTTAGGTTTAGGGTTTGTACTTGAATTATACTTATTCGGTTTTAAACAAAAGTTTTGGGTTGGTTTTGTAAACTATGAAACTTAAAGGTGATTTTTGGGAACAGTAAAATAAAGGTATTAAACGTATAAAAATAAGTGTGGGGGTTAAACGTGTAATTTTGGATATTAGAGGGCCATTCGAATTGTATTTAATTTATTAGGGTACGTTTTGTAAATTCTAAAACCTTTGGGTTAAAAGTGTAAAATCTGATAAAGTAAGGTTAGATTGTGAAACTTAAAGATGTCAAGGGTGTAATTTGTAATTCTGAGTAATTATGGGTTCAACAAGTGTAAATTGATTTGGTAGAGAGACGCATGAGTTTGAGTCAATTTCGGTTTGTTATCATTCACGTTCTAGGTTAAATTGGGAAATCATTAAAAGAAGTAATATGTGAATTTAATGCGTATTTTGTAAAATTTAAAGAGTATGGGAAACCCTAGAATCTAAATAGAAAGTTGATGAATTAATGAGGAATACCCTAAAATGTTGTAATTTTGTCTGTCACTAAAATGAGAATATTCTGACAACTCTAAAAGTATTAATGCGATAAATCCGTTATAATACTAATGATGCTAATAAATATTAAATAAATCATAATCCGTGGTAGATTCGACGTTACATCATCGTATTCATTCAAGCTTTTCTCTCAATTGCTTTAAGGTACGGATATTCTGTCTTACCTTAAGACACTTATGCTATCGTACATATATTCTGACCTTCTTAGTAAAGGTTCCTTATGATGTTCTTTCGTTAGTCTTTCCATTTTACTTATTAGGGTATCCAATGCCATTGCTATGAAACCTTTCCTGACTGTGTGATTTGTTGCTTATCTGAACTTATGTTTTATGGAACTATGAGATACCTGACTTAACTATATGCTTATGAAGACTTTGATATGTGTAACTGATGAACCTTATTATGTCTGAATATGAACCTTATGATATGAGTAAGTGATATATGTTGCTGAACCTTGTGTTTGATTAAGACTTATGTTATGATTGAACTTTTGTCTGACCTAAGTTAGTTGACACCCGAGCCAAATATTTCACTAGTCATGGGGGTTCCATGTCCGTGTCAGTGATGCACCTCTGACATGACTCGGCAGAGTGAAGTTCTGCCACGCCCCTATCTCGTTATCTGTTATGAGCTCAGGTTATATTATATGACCAATATCTGTCTGTGGGGCGTATGGATGCATCCTAGATCTGATCTGTTATCCGATATGATTTGTCTGGTGAATGATGTCGTGTGCAATACGCGTCTTCACAACTTCTGGGAGCTAGCTACTCCAAATTATTTTCTGAGATTATTTCTGTATAAGTATGATGTTTCGATATGTTCTGGGCTCGAGGTAGTTAACTAAATCTGTATTTGTTATTTATATGATAAGTATTCTGATTATGTTTTGGTATGTTGATGCTTATGATTATGTCTTCGGCTTATTATATGTTCTATTATATGTGTTTATACTTTTGTATGTTTAGGTGACTACTGTCTGCTATGCTAAGATATGATATAATATTTTAAATATGATTCGCATGTCATTATCTGATGTCATGTTAGTTTATTGTTATGTGAATTCGTTGATCTGTGAGATGAATGTGCTAGTATGAAAGTGAGTATTCTATAAGTTTAGTATGTATAATTTGATCAGTTAATTTTGGGAACTTTGCTTATACGTTAGTATTTTATTTCCTATGTGACCTGCCATGTTTGGACTCAGCTGATGATAGGATTTGATCTGAGAACTGGTTTAGTTTATGATAGTTGTTTTGATAATTGCTAATAGTTATGCTATGTTTTGTTTGGTCTATTTAATTTTAGTTGTCTATTATGTTTCTATTTATTTGTGAGATGCCATGATTTGACTGCTATATTTTCCGCTGCTGCAATATTGGATTAAGTGTATTAATGTTGATTACTTGATTTGTATGAATGCCATGTTTATTTGTTTAGAAGTGTTTTCCGTTAGTCTTTAGACATTCCGTTTGGCTTATACGTAATCTGTTATTTTGGTATGCAATGTGTTTGGTTGTTCTGATATGTTTGTGTTTGTGTCTTTGATGTGCTATGTGATGTCTAAACTGTTTTGTGGTTGTTTGGATTTCTGTATGTTTGAGTTCCGCAGAATCCTAAAAGATCCCTTATCATTATTTCATTTTGATTTCGTCATTTGTATATTTTGTTTTGTTTAGCTTTTGTTTCGTTATATCTGTTCCTTTGGGCTTTGTAAGCTCAGCCGCATTTTCTTTTCTTTTCTGCGGGTATTAAGCGTTCAAGATAAGCTTATGGGATAGCGATCGGTTGAGAGTAGAGACGAGAGCGAGATTCGATTATAGAGATCTTAGATTTATTTTGAAGTTTAGTTATTTATGTTTTCTCTTGAGTTTTTGTAAAGGCTTCCGCTATTGTATAGTTATTAAAGTTCTGATATGAAACCGTATTGTGATATCTTTACCCTTGTCGGGTCGGGGTGTTACAGTTGACTTTATTTGACCAAGAGAAAATGAGAGTAAATTCTGAGTAAACAAACTGAAATGGATTTGATAAGAACTCAAGTAACCACTTAGAATATCAATAATCTGAAATGTAATAATGAAACAGTGATGAAAATTTAAGCTGAAAATATTTTATTGATAAAATTTAAGTACAAAATAGAAACAACAAAGCTGAATTTAATCTAAGGCATTTGAAAATTATAAAACTACTCAGAAGCTACTCTCTACACTACTCCTACTCTACATATCCATCTCTGTGAATTCATGGGGGTATATATAGCCTGCTTGAGCCCTTCAGAAGGATCTAGAAAGTTGAGTTGTGCTTTCTCTTGGACGTTTTGAGCCATCAGATCAATCCCACATGTCACCAATCAATATCAACCCTTGGATGAGACTCACCACGTATCAATGACCAATCAGAAGAGAGTATGAGGTGAGATGACACACGGATTGCCAACCTGGCATCCGTGTGTCAGCATGTGTCAGGTGATAGTACGGAATTGCCCTTAATGATGGTAATTTTAGTCAATTGATCTTAGGGGTGTTTTAGGGTTCTTGGGTACCTGGGTTTGGGGGGGAATTGGGTAAAATGAATTTGGCGCGTGTGTTTATTTAATATAATTTGGTTTGTTGTTGACCGGGTTTTAGTGGGTTTGACCGGGATTCGTTTGGGTATACGGGTAAATATACCGGGTATGGGATAATAAGGGTCACGGGTTGGGTTTTTGTTTGGGCCAAGGATTGTATTATTTTGGACTTGGTTTAGTATATTGGACTTAGGACAAGTATTTAATCCATGTAGCAACTTAAGGATTAATGATGTACAATTCTGAATTTCAGGGACCATACTTGTAAATTCTGAAATTATCTTTCAAGGATCATTATTGTCATTCTCAAATAAACCAAGGACCATGTTTGCCAAATCTGAATCTTCAGGGACTAAAGTTGTCATTTTGAGAAGTGATTGTCCAAACTTGCAAATTCTCTCTCTAGCCTCAGCTTTTACACTTCTTCTTTCTCTCGGCTCGGCTTCGGGTTTTGGCTTTCTTTTGTCTGTTTTGTCATATCCGTACCTGCACATGCATAAACTCAAGAAACACGCAAATATTAAGCATAAACGGCTCTTTCTTGGTTATTTTGGGTCAGTTTTGATAAAGAAATTATATGTGTTTAAGCACATATCAATGTTGTTGATTAAATTGTTGTTGATAAACTGCTTGTTGTTGATTCCATTGTTGATGTTGTGGACTTAGTTGTTGTTGTTGTTGTTGATTATAAGTGTAAGGAACATAGTTAGAGTATGGTGGTTGTGACATGTTGAAAACTTGTGTTGGTAAAATGGATCTTTGTATTCGAATGAACCTTTGTTGATGAAGTATCCTTAGGCGTAGAAATCACAATAGCCAAGTAGCATTTATGCGTAAAAACAGCAAAGTTACTGTATAGCAAGAGTTACGCGTAGATTTAGCTTACGCGTAAGAAAGGAACAAACACTAAAGTTAAGCGTAAAACAAGAAGTTAGGCGTAGAAAACTTAGGCGTAGGATTGCCTTATGCGTAAGACTAAGCTTAGGCGTAAGATAAATCTTATGCGTAGGATTTTCTACGCGAAAGCTTTATGCTTATGCGTAATTTTAGGGTTTTGCCCAAATGATCTTTTACACTATCACAGTGCAAAAGATATCCAAAATCGACGTATTTTCAGGCTTATCCAAGCAAGAAAACCACGGAGTAAACCACGAAATTGAAGATCAAACCAAGGAGTGAGTTACGCGTAGAACTAGGGTTTTGATACGCGTAGTTCTACTCGTAAAGTGACTGTTTCCCAAAGATGTTTCTAAACCAGATTTTTGTGAAGAAATAGCTTCAATATTACCAAAATAACACAAAAGTGTGAAACTTGATGATCCAAAGCGTCTAAAACAGTTACGCGAAGGATGAAACCCTCGAACAAAAACAAGCTTAAAAACAATGATCCATGCGTAAAGGTTGAAACTTTTTGCCAAAAACAGTTATTTTAACACCTTAAAACATTAAAAGTACAAGAATCTTGGATTAAAAAGTGAAAAAAATGCGTCTTTAAGCAAACCAAAGTATCAACACCGAAGCGTATGTTCTACGCGTAGGACCAAAAACCCACTTCAAGAACAATACGTTCACCCAACTATTTGGCGAGTGATACCACTGTTAGGTTCCCAAATATGCAACACAAGTATCAATAGGAGAGATAAGATGAAGAAGAGATCGGTTGAACAATATCCAAACACACACACACACGTTAATATGAAAGGTTAGGCGAAAGGTATGAGTGAAAGAGTAAATTGAACAACCAACCCTCAAGTGAGGGTTATTACATGGTATTTATAGGAGGAAAGCTAGGGCAACACTCCTAGTTCCCATCCATTTCCTTATTGGACTAGACCTAGGCTTATGGGCCTTCTACATAAGCCTAAGGCTAAATACTAACATAAAGGTCATATTAAGCTAGCTATTACATATAAGTCACTAACACTTGATTTATGTTTAGGAGTGATTCCAACATACTCAATGGCGGAGCTGCTAACTACGGCGTAAACCATTCCTTATGTTACGCCGTAGTCACTTTAACAAGGCGTATGTAATGAAGATAATTAAGTTACGGCGTAACTCGCAATTTAAGTTACGTCGTAACTGTGATCGGGCCTACAAATACAAGCCCTAAAATCTGCATTTCACATCATTCACTCACAACTCAAAGGCAGAGAACGTGAAGAGGGTTCCAAAGGCAGATCACACGGAGCATACGGAGCCATCTCTAAAGGAGGAATCACACCATATCGATAAACTTTAGCGATCATTTCTATCTTTTACTTTAATTCATGTCTTTCATTATGTTAAACATTGAATTTATTGTGTCTTTTAATATGATCGGCTAAGCACCTTTGGTGCTAGCCTAGTTATGATTCCTTGATTGTATTGTTTGTGTTTTCATACTTCCATAAATTGTTTCTAGTGTATGCATGCATAGTTCGATGATAGTTACCCTAGCTTCGGTAGTTTTAAAATGCGGTCGTATCTAGTTGCTTAGGAGAATTGACCAACTGACCCTAAGTAAGTAGGTAGAGTAGGGAAGGGTAAGAATTGACCAACTAACGACATTTCCCCTCTTGTGCGAACTGATCAAATGATCACCGTTCGTATGGACGAACTTAAGAAGTTAGGGATGAGTGTCTAAGATGCTAGCGCCTGGGCACTCATTATTTCGAATCTTGCATGTAGGGTACTTAATGACTTGACTTAGGTGACTTAAGACCCTCGACTCCCCAAAGGTTGGCTTTTGACGTCGGGTAGGAACCTTTGTTGATAGGTTATGATGAATTGACCAAATGTTGCCTTAGCGACTTAAACATCCACATGAATCAATTGGAAGTAATTTAGAAAACATAGACTTTACATGATAGGATGATTAATTAGGTTAGCACACTTTCCCTGCATTGTTCACAACCTTTATTTATTTTGCATTTCATTTCTTGTCTTTAGTTTAATTAATCATTTCAACCTCAAAACCAGTTAAAACAAGTGACAGTTAGACTTAATAAGATCCTCATCTACATTGCTCTTGGGACCGACCTCGGCTTTACCACTCTCTATCCTAGTCGAATACATGCATCAATATATATATATATATATATATATATATATATATATATATATATATATATATATATATATATATATATATATGAAAAATATTAGTTACATTAATTGTAGCCAATTAACTACAATTTTGTACTAAAAATGTGGGTCCCTGATTATTTTTGTGGGTCCTGATTCTTTTTTGTGGGTCCCTGAATCATTGATAATGTATTTTTTATGAAGAATTATAGCCAAGCTATCCCCATATATATATATATATATATATATATATATATATATATATATATATATATATATATATATATATATATAGATTTGTGTTTATGTAGTGAACACTTTAAAATGATGAACAATATGCACGAATTGAATTGTGACATGTGGCACATTTTGTTGACATGTAAAAAATAGCTGGTAATTTAAATAAAAATTATATGATAATTAAAAATGGTAAATCAGTAATCAACACTCCCCGTGAATATCTCATATCCCCTAAAATAGATATCAGGTTCTATATTCTATCTCTCCCTCAATTTCAACCACCGCTCCTACCTTCCTTTCACAAATATTGAAATCGATTTAATATGTTTTTTACGAAGTAATCTGTTCAATATTTGTGATGTGAACCAATTTTATTTATGATTTTTTACATGATTCGATCTTTTTTTTTCAGCGACCTCGTTCACGGCAATAATTTTTTATTTCAAATTTGTGATGTGGTGTTCTTGTGATTCGATTTTTAGTTGAATCTTTCTTGTTGGTGACTTCCGTTTTCATGGTAATAATCAATGGCAGAAACTCTTTCAATGGCAGCCACCGCTAAGTCCGAACCTTAGCCGCGGCTTTTAGATATGAACCCTACTCGGGCATAATTATTATTGAAGACCAGTGATCCTGTTAAATATCTCGGTCTCGGTTAGAAGACAATTGATTTGTTTATTGACGAGTGGGATACCGCAAAGCATAGATGATATAGCAACATCGGAATATAGTCGTATCTTTTTTCCTGGTTTTTGTTAACGTAACAGTTGATATTTGCTTACAAACAGTGGGTCTACTAGTTCTTATTTATGCATCACTTGATATTCACTACCGTAGTATTTATTATTCATTGTGCTTACAAAATAAAAGTGAGAATTGATGTGTTGGATGATGCATGTTTAAAATGATATAATATATCAGTTGACATTTTTGGGTTGCTATTTGTTAGAGATGATACAATTTGCTTTTAATATTTATATGTTGCAAACTATCTGTGTTAGGCATAATTGGTCATTGTAAATGTAGCAAAAAAGTTAGCATGTCACTATAAATGAGTTAGCGTGTCACTATAAATATAACATGAAACTAAGGGCCCGTTTGGTTTGTAGATGGGTTTGTGATATGATTTGGATTTGGTTTAGGATTTGGATTTTGGATTGGATTTGAATTTAATAAAATAGAAATAGGACCCACAAAATTTATTATTTTTACATAATTATATAAATTAAATTGTAACACTTCTACTCACAAGTATATAGCAGGACCCACTAAAAATAGCTAAACCCATCAAAACCCACCCGCCCCCTTGGGTTGATGTCAGAGGGAGTGGTTCCCATATTTTTTCTTTGAGATTACAGCCAAACAAATGATTATCATCCTAAAGTCAAATCCAACACTCAAAACCCACCAAACAAACACACCCTAAGTGTGTCATTATAAATGTATTTTGACACTAAATGTGTGAAAAGACTTTGTTTGTCACTAAAAGTGTGTCATTACCAATGTATCACAAAATTTAATGTGTCACTAAATATGTGCAAAAATTTTAATGTGTCACTATATAATTATCAAGAAACTTAGTGTGCCACTACAAATGTGTCCAAAAAAAAAAATTGGTGTGCCGCTACGTATGTATAAAAAAATTTAGTGTGTCATAATAAAACATTTTAAAAATAAAACAATATGATTTTTGTTTTTCAAATGTGTAACAAAATTTTATTTATATTATATAAGTATTTAGTCAAAATTTTCAAATAAAAACTAATACCTAATATAATGATAAAAGAATATCACAAAATTAATTACTTTATGTATCAAGTAATTTATCATGAAATCTGCGAGAGTCTACGTATATGGAGATGGAGTTAAAAAATGTAAAAATGAAAAAACCGAATACTAAGTTGTGGGTCAACGTATAAACAATTTCATGTTTTTCTTATTTACTCGATTTGACTTTCTCAATACAATTACCTTGCTAAATAAGTTTTATCAAATTGGTACATGATGCCATTCATTTTCTAGTTTATTACAAATAGGCCACTCATTTAATAAGATTTCAATCTCATCAATAATGTTTGATCTAATGGTCCACAATTATGCCTATTATTTCTTACTTTAAGGTGTATACCACAATAACGCCTCCCTATATATATATATATATACACACACACACATACTATGTTCCTAGCTAACAAATGTTTGTGGTTAGCTAGTGATCCTGCTGGACATATTTTGAGGCCAACATATCACTCATGGTCTCATTATAGAAAATAGCTGAATTCTTGACACTTATTTCTTTACGGAATGATCAACTGTGAACTTTTTCTTATATGAATTATAATTTTGCTACATTTATAGGTTTTACAAATATTTTAAAAATAATCTACATATATCAGTGTGTACAATTATAACAAAGTTGCACTTATAAGTGTCACAAATGTTTCCACACTTTTAATTATAAAATTTTTTGGAATTTTGTCACACTTTGTCTCATATAAAAACCTTAAGATCACTGACTTTTGGTGACTGAAAGTATTACTGGACATTCAAAAAATGTTTTCACACTTTTAACCATAAGCATTTGGATAATATCTCTACACTTATATATGTAGTAAAATTTGTGACACTCATTATTATTACACATTAGCAAGTGTGGACTATATATGTATTTTTTATTTTTAACCGTGGATATTTGGCCTTTAAAAATGTGAAAAAATTTAACTAGCTTTTGTAGTTGTCTTTGTGGTGAAATTGTTTACTTGGGGTAACCTAATCCAAAGGTATCTCAGAAGCCATGGACCGATACTACTCAACATAGGATCGACACTTGGGCGACTAAAACCACGCACCCCATTGTACCGTGAAGGTTTCAAGTAACCTTATATATCAGTGATTTAATCGGTGGCTTCATGTATCTTGGATTCAAGGAGAAAAGCGTGCCAATGTGCAATGTATAACTAAACAAATGATAAAATCTAACATTTGGATCTCGTGTCTCCTATTATAGCTTTTATGGGATGTATATTTGTACACAATTTTTTTTTTTGTCATCTATCACTAAATTACATCAGTGATGCACACAGTACAACACTGCTATGCATGATTTAATAATGAATGAAAAAAATAAATGATGTACAAATCATCTCCCATAACTAAACAAATGATAAAAAATCTAAAGAGAAACCTTATATAGCTTTTATCAATGGGATGTTTTGTCGTTAAGTTAATGGATAATACTCGTAACGAGTGGGGAACCGCTGCGAGCGGACTTCAAACAGACTTTGTAGCGACACTTAAACCTTAGGGAAATTTTGCCAAGTTGCTATAGTTAGCAATTAATACAGACTTACTTTGCAACGGCGCTAAAACCTTGGGACTATTTTTTGCAATAGATAGCAATTAATGGACTTATTTTACAACGCCACTTAAACATCAGGGACTATTTCTGCCAACTTTGGAAAGTTTGGACTTACCTTGCAACGCCGCTTAAACCTTATGGACTATTTTTGCCAGATTGCTATAGATAGCAATTAATGCCGCAGGACTAATTTTGCAACGCCACTTAAACATCAGAGACTATTTATGCCAAGTTAGGAAAGTTTGCATTTAATGCTCCTACTTTGAGTCATTTGTTCTCCCCATATTTAGTATATATATAGAATGGACTACAAAGAAAAACAGCACGCATTGTCGGTTAATCTTAGCGGTACTCCCAATAATGCTTTGGGGACAAGCTATATATGCGTAGTCGGTAAAGACCTTTTTTGTTTTATAAAGATGCCAAATACTTAATTTGTGGTGATTGGATCATGTGTGAATAATTAGCATAACTTTAGATAGATTTTGCGTTACGTGGTCTTTGTGTTCGTGGGTTAATTGTTAGACAACTGGACACCGGAGCATTTCCTAAAGCATTTGACTTTTCTCGCCAAATTCAAGCGTGTAAACAAATTATTATTACTATTACTATTTTATTGCCTAGAACAATGTAAACATAGGTATTCATGCCTTGATGATGAGGTAACATCTTTTTCTACACTTTTTTGGTTTCGTATCTCAACCAATGTTTTAAAACCCGATTTTTTTATTGACCCGGTTTAGTCGCCGGTTCACCGGGCCGCCGGTTCACCGGTTGAACCGCCAGATCGAACCGGTTCTATATTTATATATATATTTTCTATATTTAATATGTAGTGTTACATGATCCTATGATTTATTCGGCTTTATTATTACATTCCAATAACAATCAACTCGTAAAGTCATAATGTGTATAATAATTACAAAAGCACAACGTATAGATTGACTACTCGACCGTTAGTATTTCTTGTCAAGAAACATATATTACAAACAAGTAATTTGAATATTGAGGTGTTTGTATCTAGCATGAAAAGTCATGCACATATTTTACACCAAAGTTATTTACATAACGAGGTGTTAAAGAAAAGGTTATACCATCTTCAAATCTAACCTTGAATCTGCTTGTAGAATGAACTCTACTGATAAGCTTTGAAGAACATATTTAAGAAGCCAATGATGATTCTAATCTGAAAATAAGGACATTAAATGGTCATATATATACTACAAAACAAAATATTTGAAATTCAGAACATGGCCTTCTAATCTTTCTAATTTTGATAGATTTTTCGATAAAAAGTCATGACCCGGCCGGGTTTATCAAACCGGGTCAACCCGGGTCAATGAAAAACCTGCGGTTTAATCCAGGTCTCAAATAAGCAAAAACCCGGTCACATCCAGCCCGGTCTCCGAGCCGGTTTCCGGTTCAACCGGTTGAACCGGCCGGGTCAACCCGAGTTTTAAAACATTGATCTCAAACAAATAATCATATTCTCAAATTTGTATGAAGGCTAATATAGTTTTCTTTTCTTTGAACACTAGCCCAACCACAAATGTTGAACTGGATACCCATTCATTACTTGACGAGGCGATTTTTTTTACTTTAGCTTTTCCTCATTGTCTCGCTGTTCATTTTATATCCCATGTACTAAAAGCTAATAATTTGTTTTAGTTGAATTACATCTCTAAGAAAAGGAAAAAAGGATGTAGATTTTATGACATGAAAATGAGATAATGTTATTGAAATTAATAATGAAATGATGATACTCCGAATAATATTCTAGAGAAGATACGAAATTGACAATTAATTAAATATATTATTTAGTTCTAAATTAAATTTAACTTGATATGTATTTTGTGGGTTGACTATTCTTATTTTGTTGATAGAACGGAAGTGAAAGATGTTTTCTCAACGGTCGATACTAAGAGAAGAAAAAGAAACCAAGTTTTCAAAATTTATATCACACACTAGAAACAAGTTTCTCAATATTTTTATTTTTATCTTTACTATATAAAATAAGAAAATGGTCAACAAATCAATATTGAAAAATTGAAAAAGTGAAATAGTGGAAAGTGCATAACATGGGCGAAATTCATGTTTCTTAGGTAACTATTCTTGCATGTTAATTTTGCATAGAAAGTATTTATTTCGATTTCAATGTATTTGTTGCATGGTAACTATTCAATTTTGACTTCAATGTATTTTCATTTTCCACACTGCGCCAGCCATTTCATTGTTTCATGGGCGGGAAAATTGTTTTTTCAACATTTCGTATTTCGTCTATATAAACAAGCCAAAACAAGTTTGTATTTCACAATAGGAAGGAAACAGAAATAATGGATATGCAAAATCAAAAGAATATTGAGGATGATCTCGAGGTTAGTAATCGATTTATTTTTGATGATCTCGAGGTTACAAAACACTTACCACAATATCGCATATCATTAATCTTTACTATATAAAATAAGAAAATGGTTAACAAGTAAATATTGGAAAAGTGAAAAAAGTGAAATAGTGGAAAGTGCATAACATGGGTGAAATTCATGTTTCTTTGGCAACTATTCTTGCATGTTAATTTTGCATGTAAAGTATTTATTTTGATTTCAATGTATTTGTTGTATGGTATCTTTGCATGGTAACTATTCAATTTTGACTTCAATGTATTTCCATTTTCCACACTGCGCCAGCCATTTCATTATTTCATGGGCGGGAAAATTGTTTTTTCAACATTTCGTATTTCGTCTATATAAACAACCCAAACACAAGTTTGTATTTCACAACAGGAAGGAAACAGAAATAATGGATATGCAAAATCAAAAGAATATTGATGATGATCTCGAGGTTAGTAATCGATTTCTTTTTTATGATCCCGAGGTTACGAAACACTTACCACATAATCGCATATCGTTAATTGTCTGTCGCTGAAAACTGATGCCGCTAGGCACGGATACTCGGCTAGTACTTTGTAAAATACTGCATTGTTCCCGAACAACGTACACAAGTATGCATTTTATTCATTTAAATAAACTAGAGTAAAATTACACCATTAGTCCCTAACAATGTTTTTTTTCCTCATTTAGTCCTATAATCCCCGAAATTACACTGGTAGTCTCGAACCTCTTGATGTTGTTTCGTTGGATGTCCAAAACCCTGACACTCGTTACTTTTTCTCATTAGTTTCCACACGTGACTTACACACGATGAGTATATCTGTAACTTCTTAGAGCATCCGGTGTGGGTGTCGTTGTTGCCTTCGTCGTCCAAGTCATCACCTCGCCGAGCTTCGTTGTGACACCGTGGAACCTCAGGTTCGTTTGCGTTCCAAATCGTGGAGACGACGAGGCTTGCACCTGACACAAAAGCAGAATAACTTATTGTTTTTTCTTTTATATTTTTTATCGAGAGCTTGAGATGAAAATGTGTGTAAACTGTGTGTGTGTGTGTGAATATGTGTGCAGGAAGATGAGATGAAGATGACAATGTTTTTTTCTTTTTTTTTTAATTGGGCTGCAAATGTTGAAAGATGTATGGGACTTGGGTTGGCAAATGGGTATTTGGTCAAGGTTTACCTCACAGTCTCACACTTTTGATTTATAAAAGTGCTCGTGTTTTATTTATTTATTTTTTTTATAAAAATGTTATTTATATTTTTTATAAAAATTTTTAATGTATTTTAATTATTAATGAAATAAATTTAGTTTATTTGAAAATTGAATAAAAAAAATAAAGTGATAGTGGTAGGCCCCAAATGAAGAGGTTGAGGTTTGTTATGAGTTTGTTGTGGTTAGTTATGAAAAAATAGGATGCTGATGTGGCGCTAAGGTATCACGACGACGAAGATACCCTTCGTTATGACACCTGATGCTCTTAGTTTTTACCACTTGTGTTCATTGTTTTCTTCGTCACTCTACTCTACTTTAATAAATACTCACACTTCCCACCACAAGTCCTCTACCTATATCATCACCAATTAACCTTTCAACATTTTATATTCATTTCACCAAACACACTCACCCCGTAATGAAAAAGGTGTTTATGCATGCGGTTGACACTCGGTCATCAAAACTTCTTGGACAAATAGGTTTCCTAGACGTCGATTCCATGCTTGTCCAAGTTTCGTAAGTTTCATAATTTATTATTATTATTACATAATTCTAGTTGTAGCTTTTTTAGGTGGGTTGATCCACCAATGTCTGCTAGGCCAATGTAGATTGTTTATGGTTTGCTTAGGTTAAGGAATGCACTGGAAATGTTCTTGATGTTGTGGAAGAAAGGCAAACAAGATGAAGAAGTACCTGATGATCATCAACCGAGTTTTCTTTAATTTTTATGTCTACTTGAAAAATTGACCTGTTGTATACAGTCAATGTGTTTTGTGTTTTAGGCAGTGGTTGTTAAGGGTCAATGGTAGTGGTTTTATGAACAATGTCTTTTGTTTCCTATAAGTTTGTAATGGTTTTTATTTGGTGGTTATGTATGATAATGGATCAATTATGTTGGTTATCTACGTTGATGTTTTTTTGTTTATTAAGAAGTATATATGTTTTGATATTTAGATGAGTTTGCAAAGTATGGTTTGATAGTGTGATTTTGTAGTGAATGGTTATAATCCAAAATCAATATAGTTAGAAAAATCATATGGTTTGATGACAAACCATGTAAAATGATTTTCATAACTTAATTCACAAAATGGTTACAAAATAAGGTCAAACCAACCACATATTTTTTGGGTTCAAACCATTCACAGCAAAACATTTTAACAACAATATAAACAACAACCAACTCTCATCTCTTTTTGGAACATTCATTTTTGATGGATTATAGGGTCTAATAAAAAGTGAAGCCCAGCTTTGTTTTCACTTTTCAAAACAACATATCAACGGCCCAAAGAATGGAGAAAAATCCCATTAAAAAAAAAAAAAAACACTTGTGCAAATATAGGAAACATAAAGGACCTCTAATGTTGTTATCTGTAAACGTGTGCTTATCTATCTTTCAGATCAGACACCGGAAGCAAATAACGTAAAGCAGCTCCGTTCAATTCATCATACGAGTTAGTATTCAATATTCATTTTCCTTAAACTTAATATTTAGTTTGATTGCTTTATTAGTAGATATATTTCTTCGAAATGATATTGATAGGTTTATAATTAAAAATTTAGGACCTTCATTTCATTGTATATGTACATTCACGTAAACGGATGAGGTTTTCCCTCTACTTTAGGTAACATGGAGTCTTTGATTCGGATAGTCAGATGTTTAATGCCTTAGTGCCTTACAAAGATATTCCCATGACTGTTTCCGAACCCTAAATGTGCACCTAGTGAGGTTTGAATCCTGGACCTCTTGTGAGGAGGTCAAGTGCCTTACCACTAGGCCATTTGGTGGTGGTTTATATGCACATTCAGATAATTGTCATACTATAGTATTATTAATTATCTTCTAATTCCGATGATTGAGTTGAGTGTAGCTTAGAGAGTATTGATTATTCATCGATACTCGGTCGGTTTCTTGACCTCGAATTTTTGATTCATATTGAGTTTCGAGTTTGAAAGGTTTTCACTCAAGCTTCGAGTTACGAGCTTATGTTTTAAATTTAAGTCGAGTTTCTATTGTTACTAAATGCATATATAACTCTAAACCACCCTTAACAACAATAAGCCAAGTCGTGACTCTTGTACCGACATATGGGACTAATTCTCTAAGGTAATTGTGCTATTTTGCACAAATTGATGGAGTGACGTAGAAAAGTAGTGGTTAAAGATTATGATCGTTATTTGATATGTTAGAGTTAGATTTGTAAGTTTGTTTCTAATTAGAATATCGGAGTATCTAAGGGAAAATGTACAACAACAACAACAACAACATACCCAATCCCGCCGAGGCAGGGTATGGACGAGGTAGAATGTTGACAGATCCTACCCTTACCCCGGGTAAACTTGAGAGTAAGGAGACTGCTTCGAGGAAGACCTCCGGCAAGTGTGTGCGGTGAGAGTGTTACAAAAAAAGTGCATGTGTGAGAGTGCGCACTGCAGTGCAAGTGCGCAATCACAAAGAAAAGCATGCAAAAGACAAAAGGAAATAAGCGAGCCTATAAGCACAGCAAATAGGCAGGCAGAAAACCATCAAAAGAGCATAAATAAGCAAATGCCGCAAAAACCCAGAAAAAAGGAAAGGATAAAAACAAGCAACTAAGCATACAGAGCAGATAGGCAGAAAACCAACACAAAAACATAAAAAAGCAAACGCCGCAAGAAATTAGAAAATAGAAAAAAAAGCGCAAAAGAGGCATGGGACACAAGCAAAGAAAACATGATTAAAAGCATAAACGCAAAAAGCAAAAGGGCAAGGTCACCAAGAAAGACGCATGTAAAGAAAAGGGGCAAAAGGCAAACAAGACCAAGGCCAAAGAAAGCAACAAAGATCAAAGCAGGGCAACGCAAAGGGGCCTATAGCTAAGGCAAAGCAAAAAGAACAATAGAAGCCACAAAAACGCCTAGAGCCTAAAGGGAACTAGCTAGGGGCTCTAAAGCCTAAAGGGAACTGCCCTCAAACAACCTAGATCAAACTACCTGCAAATTCTAATCTTATCTCTGCATGCCTTTCTATATGAGGTCATGTCCTTGGACAAGAGAAGCTCCTTCATGTCTTGCTTAAGTCTATCCTCCCTCCTAAGTTTAGGTCTACCCCTCCTTCTTAGACCGTCGACTATTAGCGCTTCAACTCTCCTTACTGGCGATGATTGTGGCCTCCTCCTGACCTGACCAAACCACCTCAACCTTCCTTCTCTCATCTTCGAGATAATAGATTCAACATCAAGTACTGATATGAAAACTCCGTTTCGAATCATGTGAGACATGGTTTTGCCACAAGTCCACCTTAGCATTGTCAGTTCCGCCACTTCCACCCTGTTTGCTTGAGCTTTACCCGTACATCATAGCAAGTCTAATTGCCACCCTATAAAATTTTCCCTTTAGCTTAAAGGGTACTTTCTTATTGCATAGTAAAACTGACGTGATGAAAACAAGGATGATCAATATCGCGACCTTCTCGAGCTAATACAGAGTAGTTGAAACTTAGCCACTAACTAATCTGGATAATGAGTATACTTTAAAAAATATTGCATTTTCTTTATTTTTAGAGTTGAGTTTTATTACTCATTGAGAATTTGAGATGAAGATAGATAACAATAATGACGAGGAGAATGATTAAACGCTCTAAACTTATGCAAATGCCCATCACCTGCAAGTCATGTGTTGGGACTTGAGGTTCCCACTGTTCATTTGATGATTTGGGACTTGACTGTAATGAAATGATTTTGGGCTGAAATTATGAAATTGAAACTATTTTGGATTATAAAGGTGGAATTAACACTTTCTGGACTACCTATAACCACATGGACGGTTTTTGCAGTATACTCTAATAATACGGGGTAATAATGTATTATTATTGATTTCAGAGTTACCTGGTCTGTCAGATTGCTTCTCTTTTGATTTGGACTGGTTTTCTTGTACTATACCCGGTGGCTTCTTTTTATTCATTAATCATTATGTGTATCTTGAATGCTAATTATTAATTCTTTTCCCACCTTTTTCATGCAATCAATGAGAAGTCAGTTTAGATTCTATCTAATTAGTTCAGATAGAAAAGTAAGCTCAGGAAACTTGCCCTTAGCATGAGTAGGATCATTATGAACTTATTCATGAGAATTTAGGAAATCTTTAGATTAGCTCTGTGTTGGCTCCTCTTATTCTTTTCTCTCGTCTTTTTTTTACACTATCTTTCTGACCTTTTTGTATGCAGAACAATCGACTAAAAATCGTAAAAATGGTTCCAGCCAGTCTTCCTAGGACTAGCGGATTGCGCCTGCTTTCCTACTGTAATCAAAGTTACAGTGGTATTGCTCTTCATCCACTACTTTCCATGTGTTCTTCCGCATCAAATTACTACTCTGCAGTAAAAGCAAACATTCAACAGAAGAGGACTACTCCCATTCTTTCTCTTTCTATATCTTCATACCTCCCAATAGACAGAGTACGAGTTGTATCAAAATCAAGCAGAACATTTTGCACATCTCCAAGTGTAACCGCAAATCCTTCTACTCCTGAAACAACGTCCTCAGATGATAACAAAGAGAAAGATGAGGGTGTTGTTGATATGATGAAGATAAAAGAAATGGCAAATACACTAGACATAAGGGTAGGGAAGATCTTGAAAGCTTGGAGACACGAAGAGGCTGATTCACTTTATGTGGAAGAGATAGACATTGGTGAACCCGAGCCAAGAATAATCTGTAGTGGGCTCGTGAAATACATTCCACTTGACGATCTACAAGATAAGAGTGTAGTGGTTCTTGCTAACTTGAAGCCAAGAAACATGCGTGGGGTGAAGTCATCTGGAATGCTTATGGCTGCTTCTGATGCAGCACATGAAAACGTTGAACTACTTGAGCCACCTGAGGGATCTGTCCCTGGTGAGAGGATATGGTTCGGGACTGAAGATGAGAAAGAGAATCTTCCAGAAGCTGCTTCACCTAACCAGATTGCAAAGAAGAAAATATGGGAGCAAGTGCAGCCTCATCTTTCTACAACCGATTCTTGTATCGCTACATTAGGAGGTACACATTTGATGCTAACTTCTGCTGGTTCGGTGGTAAGTAAAAGTTTGACAAATGCAAATATAGCATGATCATGCTGCGTTGGTTTTGCTGTTTGTATCATATGGTACAATAAGCATGTGTAGCACTTTGGTTTTTCCAGATTGTGGTTTACTGCTATGTAACTCTTGTTTGATGGTCAGGTTTTGTCATTCGACTGGCTATATTTATAAATACTAGGGGTATGCTATTTTTGCTTCCTTAACTTTAGTGTGTACTTTTTTTGTAATTCTTTTCAAGGGTTAGTACATGGACTTGTTAACAAAACTTCTTATAACATCGTGGGTAGGAGAATAGATCATGATAACACATAATCGATTGGATGCTGTGTTAGTATTCATTGGATTGTAATATAGTCTGAATGCCAGTATTTGTTTATGGTAAATTTCACGAAATGACATGAAAATGATTGTAACAAGTCTTGCCAACATGTAAATTGACATTCTTCATTAAATTACCCAAAATGAGTTGGCCTGTGGCTTTCTTATTTAACATTAACATTGCTGAGATTAATTTGACTGAGGAATGGACTCACGCTTTTGGTTTTACACGTGGAACAATTTTATCTAGAATATATAGATTGTTTTGAGAATATGCAAAAAGAAAATGTGTACTTGTTTGTTAGATATCCGACACGGGTGTTGTCTAAGCTTTTTGTGTCAGCTTAAGCTTATTTTCGATTAGCTTTTTTATATGATGAGTAAACTCATAAGTTCTTGTCGAATGTTTGAGTTAGCTTATGATAATAAGCCGGTAAGCAACGGCATTGGAAGGAATGAACTTAAATTTAATCACAGTAGTTTGTATATAGTATGCAGATGTAGGTTTGGAATTCGAATATAAGGTAACAGTAATAGTACTAGCTGTAATAATATGATGTTTAATAATAAACTAATAATAATCTGCAGCTTGCCTAGATTTTACCTTTTGTCTTTCCCAACTTTAAATTACACTGCCATCCCGATCGTTGTTGATTTATTGCACCATCCATCCCAAAGCCTTTAGTCTGTAGATAAATTTTCTGTGGTGACGAATAGTTTGTATGCGACAACATGTTTGTGCATGATACACTTGGGTAGTTGTCAACATGTCATCATCAAGTGACTTTATAAAAATCCAATAATCACTATCCGACCAACTGTTGTATACTCATTGGGTTGTGCGTGGCAAGAAATTTGTCACTCTTGTTAGGTCTTGATGTGTTATGGTGATGTTTGGCTTAGAAGCGTTATACGTCAACAAGACTATTAGTCCAAATAATATGCCCAATCAAGTCCATAATCATTAATTGCAACAAGCTCAACCACATTTAGAGTTAGGCCATATAGTTGTGTTAGACATTTATATTCCATATATATTGCAGGAATACAGAAAGTTCTAGACGTTTATGCATAGTTATGCTGACCCGACACTGCAGATTAAATACGCCTCTAAATATGTCTCTCCATGTACACATGAGAAGCGATGAATGCATAAATTTCTTTTGTTATATAAGAATTAGAGTTCTTGCTAGAGGCATATGAACTCAGTGATCCACTGGTCACAGTGGAGAACAATACTATTGAGGATTCCCGTTATCGCCCCTGCTAATAATGAAAGATAGTAGACTAAAAGTTCATGGTAGAGCTTATGGTTGAAGAGCACTTTATCTCAGAGTTTTTCTTTGAAAATGTAACAACCCTGTGCTTGGAAGAACAACCATCAAATGATTTATCATTTAAGTTGTGCATTCCACAGCTGCATTTCCAATGGTAGGGTCTCCGCTCAATTTCCATGTTGAAGAATGAGATGCTTCCACTAATGACACATTGAAACACCATGTCAGCTGCTGCTAAGTTTTCTGTTTATGTGTGTGTGTGTGTGTATCGATGCTTAAATGTTACTATAGGTATGCTCTAATGCAATTACCGTTGAGGCGCAATGGAATGGAAATGAATATATAAAGCATTTCATGTTGAAAGTCCTTAAGAAAGTAGTCCAACATAGACTTCTATGAGCATCTTGGTTGTTCGGACTCTTTGTAATCAATTTCACAACAATGTTAGTCGTCTTATGGGGTCTTAGAGGAAAACTCACTTGGTTGTATATCTGTTTTTTTTGGCTGTTTCTCTGTCTCTTTCGCATGTATTTTAGTGAAGGGTCATCATATCATTTTGATCTGTTTTGTCATTAGTCAATTTCTTTTTTCTAGTTTAAGTCATGATTTGATTATCTCTTGTATTTTGTCATGTCTTATTTGAGGTTGGCGACTGTTCCTGTGGCAACATAAGGCTTTTGGATTTATTCACAAGACTCATGATTGGTTGCCTATTTAAAAAACAAATTTCCAGGTCTTTCTTATTTTCTGGGTAAAAGGGTTTCTTATTTTCTGTGAATGGTGAAAAACATATATTCTCTGTTCTTATGAACTGAGATCCTCATCCAGCAAAAAGTTAGCCAGGGGGTTTACATGTCATACACTACTAAAAAAAAAGATATAGTCATGTTTGTTTGACCCGAACCCGATAACCCGATATCGTTATCGGGTCGGGTTAGGGTTGATATATTTAGTTTATCGGGTTATCGGGTCAACCCGATAAGACTCGAAAATGCAATTTAATTAATTTTTGTTAAAAATTTATAGGTCTATTAGTCTTTGAGCTGAATGGTGTGTCCCATTTAGTTTTATTTGGGGTTAAAAATTGTAGTAAATGTATCTGTTTCTTTCTTGTAATTTTGCATTAGTATTAACTTGTGACATTATCATGTTACTGTCATTTTTATTCATCATATATACATACTAGGAATTTGGAAATTGCCTGTTGTGTTCAGTTTGATATACTACGTAGTTAGTTATTTCTTAGTCTAACAATGTATGTTTTCTTTCATTGCTTACTGTGATCAAATGGACCCAAATCATCCAAGTTGGGTGATTTTTCTCCATGGTCACACTTTTTTTTTTTTTTTTTTTTTTCATGCTTGTCGTGATTTTTTTCTCCTTGTAACATGACTTGTTTCTTTTATTTTAGCTCGATTGGACATTACTCTCGGTTGTTCAAGTTGGTTTCTATTTTCATTTAAATGCTCAATTAGAAAAGGCAACCCGATTAACCCGAATCACCCGACCCGACATAACCTGACCCGATAACAACCCGAACCCGATAACTTATCAGGTCGGGTTGCAGGTTACTTTTTCTTAATGCATCGTGTTATTTGTGATGGGAAATAATTTGGCACGCGAAACATGCTACTAGCTTGATTGACCCGTGCAAGTAACGTGTATTTTGTATGATTTTTCGAACCGCTAATAGCGTTGTTATGACATCCATTTAGTACAAGTAAGGTATAAATTATTCTCTCTTAGTAAAATAGTTAGTCGATATTAATCTAATAGAGATTAATTTTGGATTGCCCCCATTTTAGGATTGCCTTTTAAATACTTTATCCCATTTAGGATGCGAATGTTACTAACATATTGAGTATTTAAGGAAAAGTCGCTATGATTTCTCTTACTTCTACAAATTTGTGTTTTATGCACATATTTGGGGATTTGAGGGAATGTACTAGATAGATCAAAATTCTAGATGGATCGATGTAGATGGATGTACAAGATAGATCGAAATTCATAGGAATATTTGACCAATTTGTCTGAACTTATTAGAGTTGCCGAGGATGATCGGGATAAAAAAGGAAAATTAAGAATATCTTGTCCGTGTAAAGATTGTAACCATATACTTGCGTATATTGACTCTAATGAAGTAAGAGGATACCTAATATCAAATGGGTTTACGGAATGGTATACTTGTTGGTCATGGCATGGTGAATTATTACAAGAGCGTGACACGGTTGATTCATAGCGAGGATGATGACGATGATTCGTACGACATCGGTCATGATAACTTAGATGACATGTTACATGATTTGGAGGGTGATATAGATGACAATAATCATGCCAATTTTCAAAAATTGTTTGTCGATGCGGAAAAGCCATTATATGCTGGGTGTAAAAAACACACTAGACTAAGTGCAGTGTTAAGATTGTTTGAGGTAAAGGCAGTTAATGGTTGGAGTGATAAAGGTTTCACAGATTTGTTAGAGGCTGTGCATGAGTTGCTCCCCGAAGATAATGAGTTGTCCGTTTCAGTATACAAAGCAAAAAAACTGATTTGTCCAATGGGATTGGAAATCAAAAGAATGCACGAATGTCTCAATGATTGTGTATTGTATACGAAGGAAAAAAAGGACTTGCATAAATGTCCTGTCTATAATACATCAAGGTATAAGGATAAAACTGAAACAGAAATTAATAGCGATGTGACGAAGAATGGCCCCCCAACTTATATTTATTCTCTTTGTACATGCCACCAAGTTAAATGCTATCTCATGGTCGAAATATATGGGTAACTATGGAAATAGGCACAAGTGCGGTTTGTCCTTGGTGGTTTAAATATGACAATCTGAAACTTATTGTTTTATATTGCACCAAATTTTATTTTGTTTTATCTTGCATCGAGCTTATGGATATTATTTTTTTTATAGGTGCCTTGGAACGAAAAGAAGCCGTTTACTACTAAGGAGTTGGACGACATTGTGAGCTCGTGCATTTCAGTGTGGCATCTAATCATCAATCATGTTGGTCTTTATGTTAGGAATTATTAAAATAATGTAATAGTATAGTGGTTCCTACTGATGGTTCCTGCTGTTAGTTATTATGGTTTCTGCTGGTAGCGCCAGTATTGTAACCATGGTCAAACGAAGTTTGGTTTTTGCTGATTGACCAAATGGTTCATGCGGATTGACTTGTGGATGCTGCTGGTAGTGAGGAATTGGGTATTTATTTCGGGATAAATTAAAGTCAAAATTGGTCAAAGATACTTTCCGAGATATTTGCCAATTAAACGGCTATTTTGGGTAACTTCTTTAAATAGCCCAACATAGTAATCCCACGACCTAATTTAACCAATTTCCTCTCATTCTCAACCAAAACCCATTTCAAATCTCAATTTCTCATTCGGCTTCCTGAATCATTGCAATGGCGGCACTCAGTTTTAAAGGGGACCATAATAAAGTCGCATTTTTGGGAAAAGCTAAAGTAAGTGATATCTTTGATCCAATGGTTGATTTCCTACAACGCTCCAAGATCAGGTATGCCTTAACCCACTGCCCATCCATTGTTTATGACTCTTTAGTTAGACAATTCTGGGCCACTGCTTATGAAAGATCTCCTGAGGGTCAGCCTAAGGAGATTGTGGCCACAGTTGATGGACGGGAATGTGTGGTTACTAAGTCTCTTGTAAGGACTCAGTTGCAATTGGATGATGAAGGAGGAGCCTTTGAAAATGATAGGCAGGAAATCATCACTGGTTTGGCCAGTCTAGGGTATCCCTCTGATGGGAAGTTTATATGGTATAAGAATAAGTTTTGCCCTAAGTGGAGATTTTTAGTTCACACTCTTCTCCAATGTATTAGTCCAAAGACTGGGGGTTGGGATCAGTTCTCCAGCTCTATTGCATGTGCTATAATTTGTTTGTCTCAAGGTAGAGTATATAACTTTTCTAGGTACATATTTGAAGAGATGTTTAAAAATATTAAGGATACCAAGCATAAATTTTTAATGTATCCCAGATTCCTACAGATAATTTTAGGCATTGAGACCTCAGACCACACTCCTAGACCAATAGGAAAGTTAACTGCAAAACTCTTTGCTACCATGAGGACAAATTTTCTTTGGGGAACACAGACCATTGTTGCCTGCTATGTTGCCCATAGGCAATGTAGATGCTGGTGCAGCTGATGCTGCTGGTGGCAATATGCCACCCATTTATGAGGTTGCTGGTGGCAATATGCCACCCATGCTTGATGCTGCTGATGTATCTGCATCAGATACAACTGATATTGAGGCCTCACATGCTCCTGATGCAACTGCATCAGTTGCAACTGATGACCAGCTACCCCCATCTCTTAGATCTAATACCCCACTATCTCCTAGGTTTGATGCTCCTGATGAGCCTATCCTTTCTTCTGGAACACATGATCAAATACCTGTTGAACCAGAGGTTAATGTTGACCAACCACCTGAGCCACCTTTGAGTCCCCTTAAACACACATTTGATAATGACACCAATATTGGTGGAGATTTTTATGTTTCTCCTCCCAGATCCAATGAAGCTTCTCACACCTCAGGACAACCTGCTGGTGGAGCTGAGGATTCTGATGCACTAATGAATATGTCTAGGTTGCTTGACAGGTATGTTCAAAAGGTTGATAATTTGGAAGCTGAGCTAAAGGAGACTAAGCATATTCTTGGAGGGGCTGCTCTTCAACTTCTTGGAAGGGTGACTGATTTGGAGGATATATTGAAAAAGAGGAGGAGGAAGGTAGTGGTCTCTGATTCAGAGGATGAGCAGGGTGAAGAAAAGGAAGGTATTGATCTTAATGCTCTTCATGTGTTGGCTTCTGCTTCCTTGGCTGATGCTACAACAGAGGAAGTCAATGTTTCTGATGCTACAACAGAGGACGTTAATGTTTTTGAGCCTGAGGAAGTCAATGTTTCTGATGCTACAACAGAGGAAGTTAATGTTTCTGAGCCCGAGGAAGTCAATGTTTTTGATGCTACAACAAAGGAAGTTAATGTTTCTGAGCCTGAGGAAGTCAATGTTTCTGTGCCTGATGATGAATCTGTTCTCACTCCAAAGATTAAAGTTTTCACTTAGAGAAGGACCAAACTACATTCTGAAGGACCATTATTTGAAAATTTTCAATCTAATAATGCTGCTGGTAGCTCTATGGTTCCTCCTGATAGTACCTCCATTCCTGCTACTAAGGATGATGTTCCTTCTGATAGTGTACAGGTGCCTTCTGATGCTCCTGCTACTGAGATTCCTGCTGATATTCCCTCTGATCCCATGGCCGATCTTGCTGATACCATACCTGTATCTACCACACATCTGGATAATGGGAAAGCTCATATGGTTTCTAGAAGTTGAAAGGTGAGATAAGGAAGTGGCAGAGAAGTTTCAAGCAGAGTTGGATGCAGACATTGAAAGACAAACTCAACCTGTTCATTCCACTTTAACTCCTCAAAGAAAAAGAGAGTTAGATGCTGCATCTCTACACTTCACAGAAGCTAATTGGAACAATATTCTGGGAGAGGTGACCACAAATACATATCTTGCTCAGTCTATCTTAGGGGATGCATTTAATACAGATGACTTTGCTGCAAGGATGGTTGAACTGGCAAATCAAAGGAAGAGAGCAGATGCTGAAAGAGGGCCAAAGCTAAAAGAGATAAACGTCTGACTCAGGCTCATCAACGACAGTATATGAGGGAATTTGTCAAGAGCCAAAGTTCTGCTGTATACAATACAAGGTGGAGCATGGGATATGTGAAGAAGTTTTCAGATGAACAGTTAAAGATAGAATATGAGAGACTTCTCAGAGTTTTGGAAAGATCAGGAATTCATCCTTTTACACCTATGAAAAGACATCGACCTGTCTTAGAAGAACCTGTATATAAAAGGTTGAAGGGTTCTGATGCTGCTGATTCTTCGCATGACATTCCTGTTTCTCTTGAAGGCATTACTAAGGAGTCACCTGTTCTTAGTAAGGAGATCCCTAGTTCCCATGACACCATTCCTAAGGACTCCACCCCAATGGACACATCTACAGAGACACCCATTCCCACTGATGTTACTCAGAGCATTCCTCCTGATGTTCCTCAACCCATTACCGCTAATGTTGCTCAGACCATTCACACTGATGTTGCTCAGACCATTCCCACTGATGCTGCACAGAGCATTTCTGCTGATGATGTTCCACTTCCTGCTTCTACACCAGTAGTTCCTCTTACTGAGATGGCTAAGTCTAGTGCTGCTTCCCCTTTTTCTACTCCTAGAAAAAGGCAGAAGAGCTTAGAAAAGAAAAGGGTTCCTAAGTCACTTGATCTACAGGCTGAGGAGAGTACATTCATTAAGGTAGTTGAAGCTGATGATTCTGATGAGGAGCCAGTTCTGTGGTCAGTTCTTGATAGATGGGAACTAACTTCTACTGGCGTGGGTGGTTTGGGTGAGGTAAATACTATTTATAGAAGAGATGGGTCTTTCAAGCACTTTACTTTTCTTAATGAAATTTTGCATCTAGTGGATAGACAAGATCTCATTAAGCTATATGGATTGTTGTCTAAGTATTTTGAAACTCATACTGCAATTGGTGCTTGTCTTTTCTTCTTTGGGAGATCTTCATGTGCTGTTTGACTCCATTTATCAGGATGGTAATGGGTTCAGGGTTTGGGAATGACAGGATGATTGGAAAGTTTGGCATTGGGAGTACTATCATCTATCAAATGTCCATGTATTGCAAACTGTGTCTGGGATCTATGTCTATATGTTTTCAGATGTGCAATACCCCTTTTCCGTGAAGGTTTTGGAGCAAATCTTTGAAGCATCAGTTGATCATTCCTTCTGATCCTCTAGGGAATGATATGATCAATGCAGAACAGTTGGTTAAGTTCTTTAAGGATAAACTCATTGCTGCCAAAGATGCTTCTTCTTGATCATGGTATTCTGATATATTGTTATATATTTTTTCTTTCCTTTCTTTATTAAAAAAAAAAAAAAAAAAAAAACATATGTATATTTTGCTTGTTGACTAACTTGTATGTTTGAGGATCCCATTGTCAGGTTTTGGGTGTTGGTTAATTACCACACCATCCATGGTAATCAACTCACCATGTATTAGACAAGAAAGAGTTGACTCACCATGGGGGTACGACTCTGATGGGATTCATCAAATCCGTTGATAGTTGCTGGTTTACTCAAAATCAGAGGGTTTCTCAATGTAGCTTGGTCTCACAAACCAAAACATTGGCTACTCCATGAGCAAACGTCTCTGGTAAAGAGATATCAAATCCGTTGGAGGTTGACAATTTGCTAATAAATTGTATGGTGCTCAACTCACCATGTCCTAACAGATGAAGAGTTGGCTAGCCCACATGTTCATGGCTTGTGGTAAAGGCAGTGGAATACCATGGCTAGTCCTGAGTTAACGGCTTCAGGTAAAGACATTCCAAATCCGTTGATGGCTGTGATGGTTTGCCAAAAACCATTAGGGTTCTCCAACACACTATTGATTCATGTTCTAAGTGTTGGACTGGTTATTAGTTCACCAGGGTGATGTCATGATTCCACCAAAGGACTAGCTAGCCCAAGAGTGAGTAGCTACTTGGTAAAGGCTTATCAAATCTACTCTGGGTGTTATTGCTGCTGGTTCCTGATGCTGCTGTTATAGGAGTTGCTGATGGATCCATGGACTTTATTGCTAGTTACTGGTGGTTGCGGTTTCTGTTGCTGCAGGTTACTTACCTTGCTTCGGATGCTCAAGTCTCAATCCTCATACTGTTAAAGATCTATCTAGAAACTTGAAGTTAACCAAGTCAAATTCAAGTTTAGGGAAGGATTGTTAGGAATTATTAAAATAATGTAATAGTATAGTGGTTTCTACTGATGGTTCCTGCTGTTAGTTATAGTGGTTTCTGCTGTTAGTTTAGTTTCTGCTGATAGTTGCAGTTGCTACTGATAGTTTTGGTTTCTGCGGATAGTAGTATCCGTATTATTAGTACTAGCAGGGTACCCGCGCGTTGCGGCGGCGGGTACCCTGAAATAAAATGTTCCGGTGAATTATGTATTCTAATTTATTATTTTCTTATTGACAATAAATTTACTTATCAAGAATTACATGTTACGTATTTCAACTGTTTAATTAATGATAGTGTTTTTAATTATACGGTTGTGATAATAAGTATTTATTGAGCAATGCTTTTTCATCGTTTGCAATATCTATTTGATTTATATAAAGCCAAGTTTTATGGATACGAGTGTGAAAAAAATATGTGAAACCGACTCTTTCGTAAAGTTATTGTTAGTAAAACGTATAAATTAACAACATTTTCTTCCACAAAGTTTAGTCACAAGATACTTGCCGCCGCAAATGCACGGGTGATAATAACCAACTCTTGATTTATCAGCCTAATCCAATAACCATAATCCAATATTAAAATATAACAAATGAAATAAAACTAATTTGTGGTTAGCACTGTTGTCCAATTAAAGTCCGATTACTTCAATTAAAAGTTATACCCGAAGCCCACTTTAATATACCCCTAATTTCACGTGTTATATAAAGACTACTAAGTTCTCACACAACTCTAATTTTAATACCCTAATCACTCTCTCTCACCCCACAAACCAGACGCACCCTTTTCTTTCTAGCAGCCACACAAATCTTATCTCACTCTCTAAACACCAAACAAAACCAAGACTCCCAAGAATCTGTTTACACAAACTCAAACACCTTCCTTTCTTTTTCAACCAAAGCAAACGAAATACAAGCAAACAAATCACTTCATATTCTTTCTGCCAACAAAAATCGGAACACCAAAACCGACTATATCTTTTGTATTTGCTCAGCTCAAATCTCACAAACCCACGAACCAAAGAAGGTCACTGCTTCAATATTTGTTAAGGGTCTTGGGTAGGTTATTTTTTTATTTATTTTTTTTCATTTTTCTTGTTAAACCGAAAGAAAAAAAGGATGAAACCGATTGATTTTGTTCTGTCTTTGGACTTTTTCGGATATAAAAGAGAATATTTGTATCTCATAGATCTATGATGATTTGATAAGATCTAAAGATCTGTTCTTGTGACAAAAAACAATCTGAGATCTTTTTGTTTCTTTTTCTTGTTTGTTGTCGAGCATTTATTGGGTGTTGAGGAGTTAAGATTGTTGATGGGTTGTAGTTGAATGGGGATCGATGGGTTGATGTTACTTCTTAACAAAAGTTATAGTTTGTGGATTGTTGTGTATTAGATGTTTGCAAGTTGGGATTTTGATTTGTTGACTGCGGTTGTTGATGGGTTATGTTCTAGTAAATTGATAATTGAGATGGATTGTTATTCTTCTTGCTAGTTCCTTTTCTTTCACTTTTTCTTTTTTGTTGTACACGGATTTGTTTGTGTGTGATGAAATTGACGAGTTGTAGTTTGGTTTTTGTATGTTGTTGACTGAGATGATATTGGGATTATGAGTTTATTTTGATGAAGACGAAAGTTTAAATGGTTGTTGTGTGTTGGGTGTTACAAGTCAATTAAAGATATTTAATTTTTATGTGTATGCAAGAAGCTATTTAAATGTGTTGTTACAAGTGAATTAAAGACATTTAATTTTCAGCATGAAATGTAACCTCTTTTTTAATTGCATGTATGTAAGTATTAATTTAGCAAAAGTAGGACAATTGTTTCTATTATTAGCAAGTAAAAAGTCTGAATTTTTAAGCCTTCTAATTTTAGAAGGACTAAATGCATTATAAGGTATTAAGATAAGATTAGTTTGTTAGGATATGCATGAGTTATATTAGGAAGAGATAATGCATATCTTCTACACCTTTTGTAATGGGCTGTATTAGGGTTTCTTGTAGTATAAAAGAAACCTGCGGCTATGACCATTGTAAGTTCTTGAAAACATTCTTTAGTGATTAATATAGATCCATAGAGGATCAAAGTATTTAGTAGTAATTGTCTTCTTTAACTCTTGTGTTTATATTCCGCGTAAGCATAAGTTTATTAGAGATTCTCCATAGTTTACTTGTGATTACATAAGTATTCTATCCGTTTCCTAAAGGCTCAAAAGATCTATCTAGGACTGATCCAACAGTTTAGGAAAGGTTGGCATGTCGTCATGTCTTTTTGTGTATCTCCTTTCCTTCGCCCAACAACAAAACAATTGATTATGAAACTGTTGTTGTGATGTTTAATTATTGTTATTTAGTATGTTTGGAAGACATAGGACCTGTAATTTAGTGGTAAGAAACTGATCTTGGCCATGTAATTTAGTATGTGGTAACTGTGTGAAACTGATCTTGGAACTTAAATCCATTGCTTTTGGGGACCTTCATGGTTATGGTTTTGTTATAATATTGTTGTTGGTTTTGCTTGTTTCTGGTTATGTTGTGGTTTTGTACATGAAAATATAATATAAACAGGTGGTATTAAAAAAACTAAAAAAGAAAAAAAAAAAACATTAAGCCATGTTTGTAAGCAGAAAACAGGGCTCTATGCTACTTAAAAATGGTACTCCCTCCGTCCCTTTTTAAATGTCCACATTCTAAAAGCTCAAATATTAAGAAACATGCAATAAGTGATTTGTTTAGTTAAGTAAATGACAATTTAGCCCATGTACTTGATTTGCAATTTTATACTGTAATAAAAAATCAGTGCATGCATTCCATAAGTTGACTAACAAAAAGTTGACTAATAAAATTTGGCACTACATTTTGGTTTCTAGTACAAAATTTTAGAACAACCAGTTGAGTAAAAATATTTGGCGCTACATTTTATTTTGCCAAAAAATTTTAAAGCAACTTCAAGTTTCCCGCTATACATCATGCCATGTGCTTTTTAGGATTAGTGTATTTCTTTTAGTGCTAACACATGCTAAAACAAATTAATCTTACTTAATTTTTTTCATTTTAAAAATGGAACTCTACTTAACTTCATGCACTAAAAAAAACTTGACTAATGATGAACGTCAATCCATTTATGAATCATTGTTAGAAGAAAGCTTAAACGGTGAGTTGAAGAAAGGATCAATTGGCACTTTAGCAAGAAAATTTAACGTCTCTAATCGAACCATAAGTCGCATTTGGCATCGAGCTAGACTTCAAGTGCTTCAAGGATCAATGGTTGATGTATCTTCAAAGAAGCATAATGTAGTTGGACGAAAACGGCTACAAATTGATTATACTCAAGTATCACAAATTCCATTACGTCGTCGAACGACTATTCGAACTCTTGCAAAATCAATAGATGTTCCAAAATCAGTCATGCATAGAAGAATCAAAGAAGGTGAACTTCGACCACACACGAATGCCGTCAAACCATATTTGACCGATGAAAATAAAATGGCGAGGTTAAGATTTTGTTTATCTATGCTTACACCATCTTTGCCAAATGCTAATCCTACATTTAAGGATATGTACAACATCATCTACATTGATGAAAAATGGTTTTACATGTCAAGACCAACGAAACGTTACTACATTGTTCCGGGTGAAGATGAACCGTTAAGAACATGTAAATCAAAAAAGTTTATAACAAAAGTAATGTTTCTAGCCGCGGTTGCACGACCAAGATTTGATTTGTTGGGTAATGAAACCTTTTCGGGAAAGATTGGTATATTCCCGCTCACAACCTTAGAGTCGGCAAAGCGTTCAAGTAAGAATCGTGTTGCGGGAACATTGGAGACAAAACTTATCTTATCGGTAACAAAAGAGGTTACAAGGTCGTGGTTGATACAAAAGGTACTACCGACTATTAGATCGATGTGGCCACAAGATCATACGGGTCCGATTTTTATTCAACAAGACAATGCAAACCCTCATATTAATGTTGATGATGTTGAGTTTCTTCAAGAAGCATCTAGAGATGGGTTTGACATAAGACTTTGTTTTCAACCCCCAAATAGTCCCGATTTAAATGTGTTAGATCTTGGGATTTTTAAGGCGATTCAATCACTTCAAGAACAAGAGGTTTTAGAGACAATTGATGAATTGGTTCATGCGGTTCAAGCTTCTTATGAAAGAATGTCATCTCGCGAACTTAAAAATGTATTTTTAACTCTACAAACATGCATGAAAGAAATCTTGAAGGTTCAAGGTGGCAATAATTATCAAACACCACATATCGGCAAAAGTAGACTAGAAAGACAAGGATTGTTTCCGTTAGCAATTGATTGCGAAGAAAGCTTGATAGATCAAGCGTCTTTTGATTTGGCTCAATAAGAAAGAAACTAAAAATGTTTTTGTATGATGAATAAAAAAAGACCCAATGTATTTTGTTTCTTTTTTAAGCCACTGTAATAGTGTAATCCAATGAAAAATAAAATGAAGATCGATGGTTGCTTTTATTTTTGGTTGACTTTTGGTGTTGATCTCTTGGTCCAACTTTTAACTTTGATTCTTTTCATTTCAACGTTTATTGTACTCAGTAATGTACAACCAAGGGTGTAAGTGGAAAGATACCTATATATATTTATCTATTTTAGGTAATGGACATTTATTTAGGGACAAACAAAAATAGAAATGTGGACACTTATTTAGGGACGGAGGGAGTATTTTTTTAATCACATAGAGCAGGGTCCTAAAATCGGGCTCTATGCCAATTCCTCATAGAGTCCCTCCCCCTTTGTGCCTTCATGAAAAACCGGGCTTTATAGCCATTTTCAACCGGGCTGTATGTCCATTTTTGTAGTAGTGATACCTAAAATGTCTAAGTCAAACATGAACTACCATTTGTGATTACGAGTATGTTTGACGCGGAGTGGTGGGGAGCTTTTTGAGGCGGTGAGCGGTGACAACGAGCATTTTTTATAATGGTCGTTTGACGAAAGAGTGGTGATTTTTTTTTTTTTGACAAATTTATTAAAAGACTAGCAAGATGTTAGAAGAAATTAGAAGCTAAAGGTACTGGGATTTTTCATCCAAGTAACCCAGTTAAGTTTAGAATCACAACGATTAAAACACCAATTATAAGATAAATCAACTGTTAGGTTCCCATATTAGTAACACAAGCATCAATATAAGAAATAGAAGACAAGATGATCGGATGAACACGACAAACACTTATGCGTATGAATATGAGAAGAGTTAAGCGTATGAAGTGAATGAAATTGAACAACCAACCCTCAAGTGAGGGTTATACAAGATTATTTATAGGGCAAGGAGCTAGGGCAACACTTCTAGACTCCTTCCCTTCTTATGGGCTTGGGCCAAGGCTTATGAGCCTTCTACATAAGCCTTAGCTTAATAACAAACATAAAGGCCATATTAAGCTAACTATTACATATGAATCACTAACACTTGAATTAAGGTTTAGGAGTGATTCCAACAATCTCCCCCTAAGTGTTGGTGATGAATGAAAGAGTGATAAACGTTGTAGGTGCTGATGTAATACTAGCTTTGACGTCTTCTGACATTCTTCTTTCTTGTGAGAAGAAGTGTCTTGATTCGAACAATCTCCCGGTGTAGAGAAATTGTTTCCTTTGAAGTGTTACGCTTTGGCGTCATCATTTTCTTTGTTCTTTGATCTTTGTTCTTTGTGATGGTAGTGATAGTATGTTGTTGTTGTGCATCAGTGCCGCTTCGTTGCTCCAGCGTCTCCACGTCTTTCTCCAACATGATCACACGCTCTTTAACGTTGGATTTCGATCTTGATGAAGTTCTCTTAGTCTTTAAACTTTGTATATTCTTTGACTTGACGAAGAATCATTCTGACTTTTGTGTTGCCTTTTGAGAGAACTTCCATTAGTGTTGATGTTGGTATGAGCATGTGAAGAATCTGCACGATCAATCCGCTCCAAAGCTTCCATAAGAAGAAAACATAAGAAAGGTTAGTAATAAGCGGATTCCGGCACTTACAAGTTCGAACTTCGAGAGTGTTAACATAGTGTGAAAAACACATCTCTAATTCTCACAAAGGCCGTTCCTGAACTGGAGTCCCACAAGTGAGATAACACGATGTAAAGTACATCTACAGATTCGAGATGAGTCGCTGAGATATACCGAAGCATCACCTCACGACTGTAGACCGTTTGAGACACACTAAGCGTAATCCACGGGAGTTACCGAAGTGACTTCTTTGTCGGCTGTTTGATGTTGACCACGGCGGGAGTTTCCATTCAATCATTGAGGATCACATGTGTGAACCTCTTATAAATGTTCTCGACAGATTGCTAAGATCTGTGAAGGACACGATAAAGTATCACTTGCGTTCTTATTGTTGAACGTCTAGCGATAAAAATGTCAAGTGTACCTAAGAGATCTTTTGATGAATCTCGTGGCTCTAGACTCAATAGTGCACTTTGGTTTTCTTGAGCGGAGACTAGGGAGAGGGTCTCCTTCTTCAATACTAGAAATCTCTAAGAGAAAGCCGATAGTTTACGTAGGGTTCCCTGTGAGAATCAAACAAGCTTCTTTTGGGAGAAACTTGAGTGGCTAAGAAGGTTTAGTGCATGCGTCCTTGGGTCCATGACGACTTTTAATCTTCAATACCAGCGTCATCAAGTGACAACTAGTAGCATATGAATTGAACCCGGTGTCTGCCCTAAGGTGAATAATGTTAGGAATTAGAAATTCCAGGTATTAAAGAGTCGGTCACCTTAAGTATATGTAATCGCTAGAGAGCTCGTAGTCATAGTTATTTTATGATTAAGTAGTATTTAGTTTTGTAACACCGTGGAGGACGGACGGGTCTTTACCCACTGTATGCCTGATCCACAGCCCGTAGGTGGCGTTTGTTTGTAAGATACTATAAATACCCTCTACCTCCCAAGGTAGAGGGTTGGAGCTTTAATACCATTTTTCTTTGTTTCACATAGTTCCCAACTCTCTTCCTTTCTCTCACTAGAACTTTCTCTCTCTAAACACTTTTGTACGCCCTATAATGATTATGGTTTAGTGTGTTTGTGAAATCCTATATCTTACAATTGGTATCAGAGCCATGGTTTGATCGCTCATCTTTCATGCTTTTTGTTTTGGTGGATTTCATAAGGTTTTTGGGGTATTAAGGGTTTAGGAGAGTTTGATTCATTTGGACAAATTCTAGTGTTAAAGTTTGAATTTTGCTAGTACTTTTGTGTTTAGGATCATCATATGTGTTTATGTTTTGAATTGGAAGGCTTAAATCATTGTGGTTTGGTGGTTTTTGATTGATAAAGTGGTTATTTTTGAAGTTTGTACGAAGCGAGTTGAGTCTCGGATAGTTTGTTCTTCAAAGCGAGTTGCTTTCTTATTGGATGCGAGTTGGTACATGCGACTTGGCTGTTTAGCGAGTTGTTTCTTTAAGCGACTTGAGATCTAAAGCGACTTAGCTATTAAGCGAGTTGTAAAGCTAGCGAGTTAATTTAAGCGACTTGGTGTTCAAGCGAGTTGATTGAGTTGCGAGTTGATACTAAAGCGAGTTGGCTATTTAGCGACTTGATTCATTAAGCGTATTGACAGTGTTGCGAGTTGATGCTAATGCGACTTGGCTATTTAGCGAGTTGATTCCTTAAGCGAGTTGTCTCCTTGAGCGAGTTGGGTGTTTAGCGAGTTGATAACTAAGCGAGTTGTGTGATTTAATACTTGTCTAATTTTAGACTTGTCACTTCTTCGTGATACATTCTTACGGTTGTTCTTTTGGTTTAGTAAAATCCCGTGAAAGAATCAATTTCCCGGTTTAATCAAAGAATTGTAAAATCCCGTAGAACTTGTAATTATGGCAAACATCATTCCTACTATTGTTTCTTCAGATGTCGAGGATGTTCAAGCGGCAGGGTCGATACTCGTCCACCTATGCTTGACAGAACGACTACGACTCTTGGGCTCAAAGAATCGATTGCTTGTCTTGGAAAGGAAAACGGGGTCAACATTCTCAAATCGATTGATGAAGGACCGTATAGAGTTGAGACTACTAGAGACATAATTGATACAAATGGTGAAGATGGAACAATGATATATGGATTAGACAGACCAAAGACGTATGATGAGCTCAATGATAAGGAGAAGAAGAGGTTCGATGCGGATATCAGGGCTTCTAACATCATATTGCAAGGTCTTCCAAAAGACATCTACAAGCTTATCAATCACAACACCGAAGCAAAGGCTGTATGGGATAATGTCAAGATGCTTCTTTCGGTTCAATTAACCATGGAAGACAGAGAATCACAACTCTATGATGAATTTGAGCACTTCAAGATGAAACCGGATGAGAGTGTCTATGAGTATTACGTGAGATTCCACAAGCTTGTTAATGACATGAGGAACATCGGAATGACTATGCCAAACATTCAGTTGAACTCAAAGTTTGTGAACAACATGAATCCCGAATGGCACAAGTTTGTCACCTCTGTGAAGCTAACCAAAGGATTGAAGAATACAAACTATGAGCAACTCTATGCCTTCCTTCTTCGGAATGAGAGACATGCCATGTTTGAAAAGAGGATTCTTGAACAATTCAAAACAAATCCGGGAGAGACAAGCTCATCAAATGATTCAACCGCCTTCTACTCAAACATTGGGATTACCACTAAAGCTTCACAAGTTATACCCATGGGTGATGGAACTCACAAACTCATTCCCGATCCAATGTTCAAACAAGCCGATGTTGATGCACACGTGGGTAACTTCATTAATCAACTGGCTCTCCTAATTAGTCAAAACATGAACTCTCTCCCACACACCAACAATAACCTCAGAACAACATCTAATCCACACAATCAAGCCACCGTCGAGAAGGGAAGGTTATAGTACAACCAGTTCAAGAAAGGCGGTATGAACAAGGAAGAGGTGGAGTTGGTAGAGGCTATGTGACAAATCGAAACGGGGAAGGAATGGAAATCAAGGACAAGTCAAGACGATCAAGTGTTACAACTGTGGAGGTGAGGGACACATTGCAAGGAACCGCACATCGCCAAAACGCCCTCGAATCTTGAATACTTCGTGGATAAGATGTTGCTTGTTCAAGCCCAGGATAATGGTTTAGCCTTGGATGAAGAAGAGTTGTTATTTCTGCCGAGGAAATGCCAAGACGTATGATGCGATGTGGATGAGCAACCAATTCAGGAGATAGGCCATAATCATCAGAATGCCTTTCAAGTAGCTGATTGTGATGCATACGACTATGATGTTGATGATGGACCTACCGCACAAACAATTTTCATGGCTAGCATTTCTCCAATGGTCTCTCCTAAGGTCTCTTCTTCACCACAAGTTTGACCATCCAAAGACAAAATCATCTCAGAGGTATTAAAATTATATGATGAAGTTGATGTGCAAAAGATGCATAATGAAATACAATCAACTGAAATCATTGAGTCAGATATTGAAAATATGGGTAATATCAATGTTGTCCCATATGATCAATATGTGAAACAAAGTGAAAGTGTGATTGTATCAAGTGATGTATCTCCTGCAGTCAATGATGATTATGTTTGTGATGAATACACTGCATGTGCCCTTGATAATTCATTATCTCGAACTTAATGCCTATAAAGAAAGAGTTGCTATTTATGAACAACGTGCTAAATTTGAGTTGACCACCCGTGAGCAGGAAATGGATGACCAAATGTGTACAATCATTAGAAAAAGTAATTTTAGAGAAGAAGTATTAAAACAAGAGTTAAATTCCTTACAAGAAAAGCTTTCAAAAACTGCTAAGCAAAAACAAGAACTTCAAGAAAATGTGAAAATGCTTAAGCGGAATTTCATGCTAAGGAATCAAAACTTTTGAATGATTTTTCTAATCTAAAAACTTTGAAGAACAAGCTTGAAAATAAGTTGTACGTACAAGGGAATACCATTCAGACTGCTCACATGGTCACTAAGCATAGAGTTTTAAGCGATAAGCATAGTGTTCCCATTATAGATAAACCCAACCCGGAGTACAGTAAGTTAGCTAAGGCGGCTCAAAATGTAATTTATGATGGCAATGAGATTCTTAAACCTAGACGATAACCTAGTTGCGTTGAGTGCACTGAGGAAGATAGAATATTAGATGATGCATCTAGGGTGAAAATGAATAAGAAGCTAGAAGATCCTGAATGCAAAAAGAATAACATCACGATCAAACCCCATGATTACAAGAAGGAAAAAAAGATCTCCTTAAACAAATTTAAGCCTCAAACGTTATTAACACCGAACAAGTTTTCGGAAAAAGGATTTAGATAAGCAAAAGCGAGAGAATCTTGTTGAAATGAACCCCTTTAGGAAAATGCCTTCACGTGTGTATCCTCCCAAAACACCAATGCATTTAGTTCCTAGGACTAGTCACTAAAAGCAAGACCTTAATCAGCCAATATGTTATTCTTCAACTATTTGTCGATTTTGAGAAAACTTGTAAGAAAAGGATCACACCCACTGGGATAACTAAAGGGAAAAGGGGTTTTGAGCAAACAAAAGAATGCTATCTAACTGAGGTCATGCCTTTCTTTAAACTACTAAAAGATCATTTTCAGAGTCTTAAAAAGGGGATAAATTCAGATATTAAAGGAATGGAAAAGGAATTTGATGCAATGATAGTTGAGGTTAGTGACTATGAGCGAGCATTAAAATATAATGAGATTGAGAGGAAGAATTTGCATACCTTGAATGAGAATCTTATTTCTGAATGTATTGCTCAAGATGTGTTTTACACTGCTACTAATTGCTCCATTAATGCTTCTCAATTTCATGAATTATCTGTTGCTCTGAAAGTCTCCCATGATCGTGTCATTGAGCTTGAAAAGATTAATTGGAAACTTAATGAGAAAATTGATCGGGATGATCACGATAATTTGGTAAAGCATCTTTCTAAACTAGAAGTTGAACATTTTGATTTACAACTAAAATATCAACATCTAAAAGAAAATGTTAAAACCTCAAATATCAAGACATCCTTGGATGTTCCGAATTTGATGCGCTTTTGAAATTAGCAAACGTGATGAACAGATTCGAGCTCAGTGTAACACGATCAAAAAGTTGAAAGCCCAAATCTCTCAATTAAAGGGTGAAAAGAACAATGTGACTGGATCCCAAATGCCTCCTCCTTTAGATTCTCAGTATTCTTAAACTTTTCATCTTCAAAACTTAGTTAATGTCTTACAAAAGGAAAACGAGAGTTTTCTAGAAGAAAATGAAAAAGTTAAACGACACTTTAAAGAGTTATATGATTCAATGAAAGTCACTCGTGACCAAAACAACGAAAAAATAACGTCTTTACAAAAGGAAATTGAGAATCTGAGAAGTCGAGGAAAATGGGAAACTGCCACTTGTTTTAATAAGAATGTTGTTTCAAAGTCACCCTTAGACTGCAAATACACTGTGACGGTTAAATATATTCCTCCTCATCTTAGGAATAATGAACCTGCGTTTCATGACTATTGTGCTCACCTTAAGGATAGTCTAGAATGTCTCCGTGAGATTGTTGAAGAGGATTTCATTAATAAACCTCTTGATAGAGAAATTAGGTTTGCTTGCCTCCAGGCCAAACGATCTCAAGATCTGCTTGAATGTGTAATTGCAACATGTCCAAAATTCTTAGGTGCAAAAGGCAAAGCTGTGATGCCTTGTTCTATGCCTAGTGCCAAGCATGAAATCCGTTCTATGCCCAATGTTATGAATGTCAACCTTAGGGTGCCTTCAAGTAGTTCAGATTCCAGATATGTTAGTGCTAAGAAAGTGAATTTTAGTGTGCCTGCAAATAGCTCAAATCACAGTCTTAAGAAAGTAAACACTAATGTGCCTTCTAGTAGTTCAAATCCTTGCACATCAAGTTCAGGAATGCAAAAATTAGATCAACCAACTAATGTTCCCATTCCCTCTACAGGAGTAATCGGTGACATTAAAGCGAGCAGGTCAAAGTCTCAAGACAATACAAGGAATGATAGGACCTTGCAAGCTAAGAATGTGCATTGGAAGATAGTAGAAGACCAATCTAGGAACTTTAAGTTTGGATCAAATAAAACGAATCGTGTTGATTCTAGTATTGGCCATAGGCGCATCTTGTAATTAATTCAATTCGATACTATTTGCAAACCTTGTAATGATGTCCGCTTGAATTCTGTTGCTAATCATGAATGTGGTGTGAATGCTTTGTCTAATGCTGTCAAATGCCTAGTTAAAATTGTTAATGCTAATAATCGTGTAAAGAAGGCTAAAAGGCAAAGACGAATGATTGTTAGAAAACAGTGGAAACCCACAGGAAGAACATTTATAAAGATAGGTTATTATTGGATACCTTTTGGCCATAAGAATAATCAGTTTTCCCCTCAAACTGCTAAGACTATGCCCACTAGAAAATGGATGCCTATTGGTAGAACTATTCCCTTAAGAAGTGAACATACTTTGAATAGGTCAAATACTGACACCAACATTGCATCTATTCCCAATGATTCCATTGCTTCTACTTCTGATATGGATGTTTCTATTTCGGATGTGGGTGTTCCAATTACTGTTACTAACCAAGTGGAACCCATTCTTGCATGGGGATCCCAATTATCCGGTTATCCATTCTTGTCTGTGTTCAACTGCAGATCGTTCAAATCGTTATGTGGTACACGGACTCAGTCGTTCCAAGCATATTACTGGAGACCGGTCGCGGCTCATGAACTTCGTGAGCAAATTCATCGGGACTGTTAGATTCGGGAATGATCATTTTGGTGCTATTATGGGTTATGGAGATTATGTTGTTGGTAAAAGTGTTATCTCCAGGGTATATTATGTGGAAGGTCTTGGTCATAACTTGTTCTCTGTTGGTCAATTATGCGATTCTGATCTAGAAGTAGCCTTCAGAAAACATACTTGTTTCGTTAGAAAACTTGATGGTATGGAACTTTTAAGAGGTTCACGTGGTTCAAATCTATACACCATCTCTATCGAAGATATGATGAAGTCTTCTCCAATTTGCTTGTTGTCAAAGGCTTCCAAAACAAAGTCATGGTTATGGTATCGTCGTCTCAATCACTTGAACTTCGGCACCATCAATGATCTCTCGTAAAGGACTTAGTTGTAGGATTACCTAGACTTAAGTATGAAAAGGATCATCTTTGTTCAGCATGCCAATTGGGAAAAAGCAAGAAGTATGCCCATAAACCCAAACCTACAAACTCATCCACGAAGTTCTTCATACATTTCACATGGACTTATGTGGACCCATGAGAGTGTAGAATATCTTTGGGAAGAAATATGTGTTAGTTGTGGTTGATGATTTCTCTAGATTCACTTGGGTAAAGTTCTTAAAGACAAAGGATGAAACTCCAGATATCATCATCAAACTCATCAAACAGTGCAGTTCGTCTTAACAAAATGGTCAGAATCATCCGAACAGACAATGGAAATGAGTTTGTTAACAAACAACTTGGTGAGTTTTATGAAAGTATTGGAATCAGTCATCAAAGAAGTGTTCCTCGAACTCCTCAACGGAACGGTGTAGTTGAAAGACGAAATCGAACTCTTGTGGAAGCCGCAAGGACTATGCCGATTTACTCAAAAGTTCCAATGTTTCTCTGGGGTGAAGCCATCGCCACTGCATGCTACACCCAAAATCGATCCCGGATTCACACTGCTCATGGAAAAACTCCATATGAACTTGTCCACAACAGAAAACCTAATCTTTCATTCCTTCGTGTGTTCGGGGCTTTATGTTATCCAACTAATGATGGTCAAGATTTAGGAAAACCGAGAGCTAAAGCGGACATTGGAGTTTTTGTAGGCTATGCACCTAACAGAAAAGGTTACCGGATCTACAACAAGAGAACCCAAAATATCATGGAAACAATTCACGTCACGCTTTGATGAGTGACGGTCAAATGGCTCTGAACAATCCAGATTCGGGACCCGCACTTCAAAACAGTCCCATTGGTTCATCCCTTGTACCAAACTCTTCTCAAACAACTCCATATGTACCTCCATCTGAAGATGATTTAAAGAAATTGTTTGATCCTATGTTTGATGAGCATTATGAGCCAAGTGCTAATGAACTGTCATATCCACGTGAATGAAGTCAATCCTACAATATCATTAAGTCAAGCGCTATCATCATCTCATCAACAAATCATCAATCTTCAATGTACATCATGGAAGCTGCTTCGCATCAATGATGAAGTCAATCCTTGCTCAATATCATTAAGTCAAGAAGTCTGATCACTCAGTCTCATCAACAAATCATCAATCTTCTAATGTACATCATGGAACTGTTTCTGGCATCAATGATGAAGTTAATCCCTTTGCTACTCCCGAAGATGCTCCATTTGAAAACATATTTGCTCTGAATCATCATCGAACCATCTTCTTCGGAGACATCGACTCGCTACCTCGGTCCCTCAACAACTACCACATGAACATCTCAAAAAATGGACTCACGATCATCCATTAGACAACATCATTGGAAATCCCTCTCGTCCCGTATCCACACGGAAACAACTTGCAACCGATGCCTTATGGTGCTTTTTCAACTCCGTACTCTCAAAGATCGAACCAAAAGATGTTAAAACCGCCATGAATGAAGATAGCTGGTTCAATGCCATGCAAGAAGAAATTCATGAGTTTGATCGACTTGATGTATGGGAATTAGTACTTGCTCCAGATTGTGCTATGATCATTGCTCTAAAATGGATCTTCAAAGTGAAACTTGATGAACATGGTGATGTGTTAAAGAACAAGGCTCGATTGGTTGCTAAAGGATACCGTCAAGAGGAGGGCATAGACTTTGAAGAATCATTTGCTCCTGTGGCTCGAATTGAGGCAATCAGAATATTCTTGGCTAATGCTGCAAGTAAGAATATGATAGTCTATCGGATGGATGTAAAGACGGCATTTCGAACGGAGATCTTAAAGAAGTCGCTCACGCCACCAACCTGAAGGCTTCGTGGATCCAGAGCATCCTACTCACGTTTATCGTTTGAAGAAGGCTCTTTATGGTTTAAAGCAAGCTCCAAGGGCATGGTATGATACGCTATCAAAGTTTCTTCGTCTATCCGGCTTCAAAGAAAGGAGCGATTGATCCAACATTGTTCACCGGAAGTCGTGCAAACACTTAATTCACGTTCAAATTTATGTTGATGATATCATCTTTGCCTCGTGACCGATCCTAATGAGTGTGACCGTTTTTCAAATGAAATGGGTTCTAAATTTCAAATGTCAATGATGGGACAAATGTCATTTTTCTTGGGATTACAAATTTCACAAAGTCAGGAGGCATTTTCATTAATCAATCTAAATATGCTAATGAGATGTTAAAGAAATTTGGATTTGATTCTAGTGACCCTGTTGACACTCCCATGATTGAGCGTACAAAACTGGATGAGGACCACTTAGGGATCATGGTAGACCAAACAAAATATCGTAGCATGATCGGATCCCCGATGTACCTCACGCCAGAGACCGATATTCGTTTGTATGCATGTGTGCTAGAAACCGTGCTAAGCCTACCAAAAAGCACCTTGAAGCGGTTAAACGGGTCATTCGGTACCTCCAAGGAACCATCAACATGGGACTTTGGTACCCGAAGGACACCGGTATGTCACTAACACATATGCAGATGCGATCATGCGGTGTCAAGATACTCGTCGGCACGTGCCCGAGGTGCTCGTTTTTGGGTGATAAGATAGTGAGCTGGTCGTCAAAGAAGCAAATGAGTACTTCTATTTCCTCTACAGAGGTGAAATACATAGCCATGTCATCTTGTTGTGCTCAAATCCTATGGATGAGATCTCAATTAACCGACTATGGCTTTGTATTCAACAAAATCCCTCTGTACCGTGATAATAAAAGTGCTATTGCTCTTTCTTGCAATAACGTTCAACACTCAAGGGCAAAGCATATCGACATTCGACAATCATTTCATCGGGAACAAGTGGAAAAAGATGTGGTGGAACTCTATTTTGTGAGGACTGAATACCGGTTAGCAGACATCTTCACCAAAGCTCTTCCAAGAGAACGTTTTGAGTTTATTCTTCCACGACTTGGCTTGAAAAGCCTTCAACCGGAAACACTCAAACGTCTTCAGGAGGAAGACGAGGAGTGAAGGTCTTTCTTCATCTATCTCTTTGTATATATTTTTTTTCAAAAAGCAAAATACAAAATTACAAAACCTTCAAAAATCAAATAGAAAATCATAAAACTTTCAAAATCCATAAAAATGTGAAAAATTCAAAAAATCCTCAAAAATATTGTCATTTTGTCATGTTTTTCTCTTTTCGATATCATCTACGGACTTTGTGTTGATATTCAAAGAATGTCACGGGTCTTTAGATGTTCATCGAATGTACATAGTAAAAAAAAATAATAAATAAATAAATAAATAAAAAATTGAGGCGAAGAAAAATGGTGGTTTATTGTCATTTCAGGCAGTAACCCGTGTTATAAAGAAAGAACAGAGCCATGCTTTATCTTGTTTTTCAAATCTCATGCTCGATTCTATAAAAAATTCTCACTATCCAATGAAAACTAATTGCTTTGAAAAATTACTCGGGCTCAATTTTTGAAAATCATTTGTACTAAACGGTTGTTAAAACTATCTATCTCTCAATCAACAACTTATGTCATTGATTGAGGGGAGAATGATTTTTAATTAAAAAGTGTATTTTTTTTCAAACAATGGTTTGCTTTCAAAAGATATTCAAGCATGTTTAAATCTTTGCAGTCTAAAGTCTCAAAATTCGATCCTTATCAGTTAAAACGTTTTTCAAAATCAAGTCACAATTCTCCTTAAAAGCTTTCAAAAACAATTTAAATATCGAGATCATGATTCTCAAATGATTTGATAATTGTGATCAGGGGAGAATTTGTAATTTAAATTGGATTTATACTGATAATTCGATAAAAGGTTTTATAAGGATGTACAAGCTATCCTCCCCGCATGTGACAAACGATTTCAAATTTCTCATGCACATGTTGAGGAGGATCATCTACTTTAAACCTAAAATTATTGAAACGTGATTGAATTGTCACTAAGTGCAGGTTCCTCCTAATAGGTGCAAAACTCTTTCAAACTTCGAGGCACATATTGAGGGGGAGCAAAATTTTGAAAACCTCATCCTTCCTCAAAATGATGTATCTAATCAAATGGATTGGGAAGTGATGATGATATCTTTTAGAAAATGGTAATCAAAGAAGTTAATTCTTCCTCTTGCCTCTGTGTGCTAAACGATTTCAAATACATTATGCACATGTTGAGGGGGAGCTCTTGTTCTAAAAATATCAAAAACAATTCAGGTACAAAATGCTTTGATAATATATCATAAGTATCTGGATTGATTTTCAAATGGTTTTCAATTGGTTCCAAAGGCAGATGAACAATACCAAATAGACCGACCAACTTTACTTTATGTATGGTGATATAAGGATGATAAGGTTAGGTATTTTGTTCCCATGATCCGCCAGAACTGGAGGGATCTACCCAGGGACAATCCACTAGATAATGTAGAGTCCTTAGGTATTCTGTAAAAAGGAGAAAAATAAGATATGGGAAGAGTGCGGACTGAGACTGAGCTAGTACTGGAATAAACCCAACAAGGTTCTAGTCATGAAGTCTCGGTAAGCACTGAAGGGGTTGAAGAATGAAAAAGAATTGGAATGTTAAAAGGGTGAAAATAAATAGCCCTCCCTTAATTCAACCTTAGGGCAGAAACCGGGTTCAATTCATATGCTACTGGTGTTTACTAAGGTAACACTGGTATTGAAGACAAGACGTCATGGACCCAGTGACGCACTGCACTAAACTTCCCAAGCTACTCAAGTTCCTCTTAAAAGGGCTTGTTTCATTCTCACGAGGAACCTACATAATCTATCGACTCTCTCTTAGAGATTGTTGATATTGAAGAAGGAGACCCTCTCCCTAGTATCCGGCATAGGAAACTAAAAGAGCACTAATTGAGTCTAGAGCCACGAGATCATCAATTAATCTCTTTAGGAAACTTATTTCTTGAAGACTCACTATTTCACACTATGTGGAATGTGAGATTATATCTTATGAGTCCTACGCACTATCCTTGTAGTATTGCCAAGACTTAATTATGTCATATGGACCTCATCAGTGGAGCGATTCAAAATTGAATCAATCCAGGTCCAAGAAAATGGATTGATGGATGCCTTTGAAAAACCGGTTGTTGTGTTTAAAAACTCTTTTCTCTAAGCACATCGATTGTGTACAATTATTTCAAATCAAAAGGTGTTTATGATTGATAAATGATTTTTCACTAAAACTTCGTTGTATTGCAAAAACAATTTCTATTGAGCGATACACGATTGTTTTTCAAATCTCTTTTCATCAATCGGTGAATCTCTATTTGTCGGTTCACTCACTCCGTGTTGTCTTTTTGAGACGCTCCGGTTTGAGAACGGCTAGAGCAAGCGAAACCACGTCAAGGAAATTCTTCGAATTATACGATCACAGCACTTGTACTTGATCAACGGGGAACTGTTGGCCGTGTACCTCAATTCAACGAAAGTGATCAAAGACACTTTCGTGTGCTTTATTGCTAACTTGTTGTATGCAGTGCGTACGTTTGCATTAGAATGGAGGGTCAATCCATAGCCGTATGCTCACATAACACATTCATTTCTAAAGAAATCATGATAAGTGCATCAAAGATTCTGATATTATCTCTCCATGCTTCGCTGCTACCAATATCATGAATCAACAAAAGCTTCCGCTACTCTGATAAGAAGATATCATGATCAAGAATGTGAGCATGTCGGTCCAAATGTCACAACATCACATATTATCAACACCACATAGGAAGAGTCGAGATTTAATGTGGTGATGATCTCAAAGTTGGCTCAAAACTCATTATCACGTGGATCAAGAAAAGACCTCCACTGGTTTAACCAAACATGCATTGTGAAGAATCAATGTCTACGAGCTTCAGAGCAAAGTAATTCATCAAGAGTGCAAGAATAATTTATAATGTAATATCAGTTTGTATTCAATGTAAGTTTAATGTGTGCTTGAGGTGACCTCCCTTAGGGGGAGATTGTTAGGAATTAGAAATTCCAGGTATTAAAGAGTCGGTCACCTCAAGTATATGTAATCGCTAGAGAGCTCGTAGTCATAGTTATTTTATGATTAAGTAGTATTTAGTTTTGTAACACCGTGGAGGACGGACATGTCTTTACCCACTGTATGCCTGATCCATAGCCCGTAGGTGGCGTTTGTTTGTAAAATAATATAAATACCCTCTACCTCCCAAGGTAGAGGGTTGGAGCTTCAATACCATTTTTCTTTGTTTCACATAGTTCCAACTCTCTTCCTTTCTCTTACTAGAACTTTCTCTCTCTAAACACTTTTGTACGCCCCATAGTGATTATGGTTTAGTGTGTTTGTGAAATCCTATATCTTACAAATAATCTGGAGGGCTATTTCTTTTCACCCTTTTCTTTGCTTTTCTTTTTAATTCTTTAACTCCTTCTTTCTCCGATTCTCATTTTCTCCTTTTTATAATCGTACCTAAGGACTTCTAATTCTAACTATTGGTAGTGTCCTTGGGTAGATCCCTCCGGCTCTGGCGGATCATAGGACGGTTATTCCTAACCTTAATCACCTTATAACTCCATTGCCATAAAACCATTTTCATGAAAATCTCTAGAAGTGTTTGTATATGAAAACCATGTTTGAACACTTCAAGAGTTTTGGATTTTCAGAAATACTCCCCTTCCACATGTGCTTAAGAATTTTGACAAATCGCACAGTGAGGAAAGAGCGCGACTTTTGAATTGATCGACTAAAGATAGACAATTCCTTGCGAGACACGATTACGTTGCATAGTTAAAGAGATACATTGTCAGCTTTTAGGTGACAACTAGCTCTAATAGCTACCTTGAAGATGTGGACAATCCCCGAAAGGTTGTCAAACCCGTCAAAGTTCATGTCTATCAAGAGCTTCTCGAATGGGTACAATTTACTTAGATAAGTCTTGGAAGACAAATCTTTTCAATGTATGACTGTTCAGATCTCGTCAATTCATGGGTTGAAGTCTTTTCACACGAGGATTCAATAGCAAAACACAACATATTTCTTATCACATAATTTTTCTCCCCCTCAAAAATGGCATATAATTATGTTATTTTTGAAGAAATGTTGAGAATAAATATGACCATTTTGAGTTTTGTGGGAAGATTACACGAAGAACAATTTGTGAACAAAGTTTTATATCAAATACTCCCCCTCAACAAGTGATATTAACGGTTGAGGTTTTGAAAAAAAACATAAGGGGAAGTACTTGTTCTTTTGAGCAAAACCTTTTAAAAGTGAAAGGTTTGATAAGTTTTACTCAAAAGTAAGAAGCTTTCGCTCCTTTTATAAGGATTGTGGCACTGAAGCGTACCACAGGGTCCTTTCATTACAAGTACGGGTTGTACACTGTTATATGTGCACAAGACATAGTCATTATAGAATCACACATCCAAATTAATATGAAATTGAAACAGTTTAAGGGGTACCAGGTAGTCCATCAATCTTTCCAAGAATGCGAACAAGGCGTTGATAGCCTGTGAGAGTAATCCTGGGGCGACCACCTACGAAGCTCTCCAGAGTTCTGAACTGGTCCCTTCTGTACAACCTTTCATCGATCCTAGTTATGATCCTCTTAACATCCCGTCTTTCCTGAGAATTCCATCGCTTTGAAGACCCAATGCCTTCATGTATCGCCTTCAACTAATAAACCAAGCCATCCCTGACCTTCTTCAATGTGTGATCCCCAAATTTGTGAAGATCTCTACACGCCATCAAGCAATTGCGTTGTAGTTCACTACGGTAAACTACTCGAATGGTTTGTGACGAGAGTGTATTGTGGAAGCGGTTGATGTCGGAAGTTCTAGCCGAGGTCCGTGAGGTTGACACGAGTCGATCACGATTCAACAAAGAAGTTGTAAATCTTCTACACGTTCTAGATCACTATGCTTCTAACGAAGATGAGCAAGGACTTGATGTATTCACGTTGAATTTCAGTCGAGAATTGTCTCATTCTTCCCTGTACCTTGGCAAGATACAGATCTTCAATGTCATTGAGAGACAAGTTCTGAAAGTCCGCTTCACAGAACTCATAGTCCCTTTCGTCTTGTCTTTTGACCACAATAGTCTTGAGGAAGGTGTAGTCCCATTTAGACGAAAGAGTGACATGCTTAACAACAACGATCCCTTTATCACTGTACACTTCATGTTGAGACTTTCGAACCTGGAAACTTTTGTAGTAGATTCGGTCGTTCGGCCAATGGTGAATCCCATACATTGCATCAATGTCATACTGTTCCACACGGTTAGAAAACATGTGAGTAGCCTTTTCCTCGATGGCTATGCAATTGGAGTATATGGCTGCCGGGAACGAAAGTGTAAGTGATGAAGCGTATTTCTTTGAACCATCGCTACCGTGTAGAAGAAATTCCAAGTCATTGTTGAAGAAGTAGCGAAATGGAATCTTAGGTTGATCTGGTTGGCCAATCGTCGGTAGAGGTTTAGACCAATCGGTGTAGTATGGAGGGTTGTCTCTTCTAGTGAAGTCGATGTTTGCTTCAGGCTTGAGCCAATCAATGTTGTTAGACATGGCTCGTGCTATATTATCAAGGTGATATTCAACTTCAATAGCACTTTCCGAGCTGTCTTTGAGTAGTTGAAATGCTTCATTCTTGATTCGTTTCAACTCTGATTTCGTCATCTTCTTCACAAGGAACTTTTCTTGCAGTAACTTAGCATGCTCCAATGTTCGACCTTCTACCATATCTTGATCATCAGTAAGGGCGGGAGTAGCATCAACAAGTGAAGAGAACCATTCAAACTCGGTGTCATCTTCGTCTAGCCATGAGACGACATCAGCCTTAGGCGTCTTCTTTTTCTTCTTTGGCCTAGATGAGGATGCTGGTTTCTTTGTTGAAGCGGGAGAGGTGGGTTGGGGCTCAGGTACTTCCTCATCGTTACCACCAGTATACTCAAAGTGATCACCGATTTTCTCTGTCTGGGGTGGTAACTCAGAGTCCTGAGGTTTGTCAACGGAAGAGCGTGGAGGAGATCGTCTTGTTGTTGGAGTCCTTAGGGGTGGTGGTGGCACAGAGGAGGGTTCTCTAGACTTCTTTGGACGTTTAGGCTCGTTGTCTTTATCCTTATCCTTATCATCATCGTCTCTTAGACGTTTAGGCCTTTGAGCTTCTTCTCTGCATGCTGATTTGAGTTGGTATTCCAAGAATGCATCAAAAAATTTACTTTCGTAGGAAGTAAATGTTGCAGATCGTTTAGACATTTGAGTTACCATCCTGGAAACCAATTCAGCATCGGAGAACACTATAGAATAAGTTGGGTTGATTGTTACGGTCATAGATGTTGATCTTATAGTTTGCTTGGCCAAATGCATCAGATTCGGATAGAGTTGTCTGTTGAACATTTCTCTTGTCACTCAGAACGGTGTCGAAGAAACTTGTGAGTATATTCTCTTGCCGTCTTCTCCAATTCCGTTTGGAAGTCTCCTTTGATAAACTTCTGGATTTGTTCCCTTTCTTTCAACAACTCGCTTATCCCTTTTGAAGAAAGTTGATTCTGTCAGCAAGTTGATTCAGCTTTTTGTTGGTTACATCCTTCTTTCATACTTGCTTGACAGCTTTAACAATATTTGTCTTAGCTCGGGATATCCAAGAGTTTTTTGGTTTCTTCACTAATTTAGATGTGGATCTGGTTGTTCCTTTGGATGGTGGTGGAGATGAATGAGAGGATGAATCGATGATGATGAAGATATGAGGAGACTCGTGGGTCCTTTCGGTTCAAGTTTCTTCTTTTGAGCGTCTTTGGACTATCAAGAAGAAAATCATCATAATCAACTTCGTCATCTTTTCCAGACTTGGCCAATTGTTCTGCCTCAATCTTGGCTTCTTCATCGGCTTTTTCTTTCTCAGACTTCTCCTTTTCAGGTTCCTCAAATTCATAGGTGATGGTATCTTCCAATCGTTGTTGTTGTGGATCGTGGGTGGTGGTACCAGTTCCCTTATCGGGTTGATTAACCGCATCGGAAACTGGTGTAGATAGTGCACCACCACTTGACCCTCCGGGCCACGAGTTTGATCTTTTACAAATTGATCGGCAAGATGTTTGAGTCTGAGGTTCTTCAACTTCTTTTGATATTCTCTTTCCTCATCAAATGGTTCTTCTTCGGAGCTTTCCTTATCATGCTCAAGCACAGGAGTTTTCCCTTTTCCTTTATCGGCTATTGGACTGGGAGGCTTAGCTACTGTTGGAGTGTCATCAATTGCAGTTTCAGAGTAGGTGACCTCTTCGTCTGATTCAGTTTCCTCAGAGCTTTCATCCAAGAGCTTTCGTTGCGGTTCAGGCTTGGGAATAGGAATAGGAACAACTTCCTTAGAGGGAACTTTCCTTTTGAGTGCAGGTTTCCTCTTGGGGAACTTTCTTTGACTCTCAGTGCTTGTAACACTTCCTGCACTGCCTCTCCTTGTTTTCCTAGTAGGTGTACCGGAGGATTTTTCATCAAGAAAACCGACTTTGCCTTCATCAACCGCTACCAGATACCTTTTGTATGAATAGAGTTGTTTGATGCATCGGTTAGAAGGTGATCGGCAACACCGCACTGTTTCTTTGTTTTAGATTCCTTAAATCTGACTGTGAGTGTAGGCTCATACAACATGGAGTGATTGTTGGGGTCATTGGTTCTCAAGGGATATCGGATTATACCCTAGAGCTCTTTGGATCAACAGTTTTGTATATCCGATGTATGGGATTTTGGAGCCAAGCTTTTTGAGGAATGACATCATGTCGTCCCATATCGGAGCTTCAACTTCAATGTGTTTCATGTTGACCAAAGCCCAAAAGATCTGTAGTTCAACGAGCTTGGGATGCTCATAACCACTATCACGTCCAAAAATGGATTTGGTGATGATAATGTAGAGGGTTCTCCATGGTTGAGGAATATTCTTAAGATCCACGTATGAATGCTTTGTGATTACTCCTGAAGCTTTGTCATAACCAATGTCGATCATGAATTGCAGAACAACCTCTTCAGTTGGTGTGGCAATGTATTCGGTTGGCTCGATGACAGGAATGAGGAGAACAACCTTTAAATCGCGGTGTGATGGTGACTTGTTTGTGGTTGAGCGTCAACAACATTTTGACCTTTGACCTTTCACATTGTATGCCGAACGGTGAATGTAGATCTCGCACGTAATTGGTGAGCATGTTCTGATAAGGATGATTCTTCAGAATATCCACATCAATTAAGCAAGAAGACTCTGAGCAGGTGAGAGTATCAAAATCAACGTGAAGGTTATTCTTTCCAATCTTCATTGGATAACCATGAGGGAAGATATCTTCAACGGTGAGAACGTTTGGTGCTTCCACGTTTTGCATTTGAGCGTCCATGTCGTGATCTGAAAGATATTTAGCCAAAAGAACCATCATATCGAAAGACATTATGTTAGTCAACAGATGGTTTTATTGTCTAATTATTGAATGTGATATGTCGATGATTGTTACAAGTCCAATGTCACTTGTTTGTCCAATAGTCCAATGGCGTCGTGATAAGTTTCGTGAGTTGATTAACTTTAAGTTTTAAAGTCCATGTTTTCACTTATTTTTCACAACATATTAAATGTTTAAGCTTATTAGTGACATTATTGGTTTCGTGGCGTTATGATTTATTTATTTACAAGTTTGCACGCGTAACAATTCATAATTAAGGTTAAACTAGGCTTAGGCGTAGAAATGGCAAGCTTATGCGTAAACAGGAGTGTTATACGCGTAAGCATAAGCTTACGCGTAGGTTCTTGACTTACGCGTAAGAAATATTATGCGTAGGAAAATGGGGCCTTATGCGTAAAGCTTATGCGTAAGCGTATATGGAACCTTATGCGTAAGGCTTACTCGTAAGAGTCAATCTTATGCGTAGAGGTAACTGTTTATGCATATCCTTCACAGGATACGCGTAGTCCCCAATGTAGAACCTTACGCGTAAACTTTACGCGTAAGATTTCTCTTACGCATAACATGCTACGCGTAAGGTGATCCTTATGCGTAGATGGAAAGTAACCTTGATTCTGAATTTTCACGCGTAGAAAACCTGAAATAAGTTCATCATATCACCAATCTTAACACATACATTCATTCCTTTTCAAATCAAATCATGAATTCATATTTAAGCAGTTAAGCGTAGAACAGTTTTACGCGTAGACCTAAAACCCTAAAGTTCAATTTCTATGTGTAAGATATCTAGCCATAGGAATTACACCAAACTTGTTCTGGAAAGTCTAAGAAGCCTTATGAGTTGTTCTATCCAAGTTTTAAGATCAAAGGCTAAGCGAATCAAAAATACCCAAATACTTAAGAACATAAACCCTAATCTTCAATTTTCATACAATTAGTGTTTCTGGGTAAATTCTAAGCATGGATATGGTTAATTCAACTTGTAAACAACATCACTCAACTATCTTTTTAACCAAAAACATTCACATTTGAAAACCCCCAAACTAACGCATGAACCCTAAATTCAAATATCAATCAATTCGTGTTTCTGGGTGATGTTTAATGATAAAAATGGTTTTAATGATGTTAGATAAACGTTTTGACACAATCATTTTAACCATAAACACACAAACTTGATTGTGTGTTCATACGCTTATGCATAGAACACAAAATCAATCCTAGATAAAAATCTAGCCGTTAGATTTCAAAACGATTTAAAACCATTGCTTAGAAAGTTACAAGGAATGTTTTTCCATTTACAAATTGATGATCAAATAGACGGATTTGATGGACGATTTTTATGCGTAGGATTAAGTTAGGTTGGATAATAAATGTGATGAATAAATGAGTTTAGGTGGAGAGTTTTGTTAAAAATCACTTTGACCTTTTGACACATTCAGTCCCTCCACCTTTACCATTTACATCCAATGCCCATAACTTCCATTTTGGTTACCAAACGAAGGATATTAGGAAAGAACTTTGACGACACTCCCCCTCGACTTAAGAAATAATGAAATTTTATAAATTTTAGTCCGAGGAGTGTCAGTAAACCAGAAATGCGACCACCATTATTAAAGAAACAACCGGGATAAGGTAACATGCAAGTACAAGGTTTTATGAAACCGAAAAATATTTTTTTCTCCCCCTCAACACTTGATCGAAAAAATATTGAATTTTGAAAGATTTGAGTGTTGACGGAAGAATTGTACTTGCCATGTTAAAAGAAATATAGATAGAAGAATATTTTTGTTGTTTTATCTGATTTTATATTTTTGTATTTTGTTTTTGAAAAATATTTACAAAAGAGGTTTTAGTGTTTGACTGGTTTTAAGAATGTTTTAAGAGTTCATCCAGTTCCTTTTGAGTCAAACACCGCATACCAATCCGGTGGACCAACTCATTAAATCTAGAGGGAGCTAAGGCTTTGGTGAGGAGATCTGCCAATTGGTATTCTGTACCCACAAAGTATAATTCAACAAGTACTGTTCCAAGTGGTCCTTGATGAAATGATATCGAAGATCGATGTGCTTTGATTTCGAATGTTGTACTGAGTTGCACGAGATCGCAATAGCACTCCGATTGTCGCAGTACATCGGGATTCTGTCAAATACATAACCATAGTCTTTGAGTTGTGTTCTCATCCAAATGACTTGAGCACAACACGCCGACATGGCTACATATTCGCTTCGAATGAGGACAATGTACAATCCTGCTTCTTCGACTGCCATGACACCAGTTTATCACCAAGAAATTGTAATGCTCCTGAAGTGCTTTTTTGTGAATCTAAACATCCTGCGTGATCGGCCTCTGAAAAAGCTATTAGTTCAAAACCGAATCCTTCGGATACCAGATTCCCAAGTTAATGGTTCCCTTGATGTATCGGAGGATTCTTTTAGCCTCAAAGAGGTGGGTTTCAGTTGGTCTCGACCGATAACGGAGCAAGATATACGGCAAAAACAATGTCAGGCCTGCTGGCTATTAGATACATGAGATACCCAATGATACTTCGGTATTTGGTAGGGTCCACCAATTTCCCATGTAAATCAGCGTCAAGCTTCTTGGTATGAGCCATTGGTGTGGCATAGGAGTCACAGGTTTGCATTCTAATTTTTTTAAGAATTTCAAGGGCATATTTGGACTGACTCAAGAAAATACCACGGGGTGATTGATGAACTTGCAGTCTTAGAAAGAACGTAAGTTCACCTATCATGGACATTTCAAAATGTTTCTTCATTAGTTTCGCAAAAGCGATTGAATACTTTTTATGTGTTGACCCAAAAATGATGTCATCCACGTAAATTTGAACAATTAAGATATGTGCCCCGTGATATTGTATGAAAAGAGTTGGGTCGACCGAACCTTTGGGAAAATTATTGGCAATGAGGAAAGATGATAACTTATCGTACCATGCCCGAGGAGCTTGTTTGAGTCCATACAGAGCTTTGTTCAGTTTGTAGACATGGTTCGGGAACTCGGGATCAACGAACCCTTTTGGCTGGCTGACATAAACCGTTTCTTTCAGTTGACCATTCAGAAAAGCAGTTTTGACATCCATCTGAAAGACCGTTATATTCATATGAGCCGCGAACGAGAAAGATCGAACACCTCAAGACGAGCAACCGGAGAAAATGATTCTTCAAAGTCAATACCCTCTTCCCGTCTATAACCCTTAGCCACCAAACGTGACTTGTTTCTGATTACGTTCCCTTCAAAATCCAATTTGTTCTTCCAAATCCATTTGAGACCAATGACGTAGACCCCTGTTGGTCTTTCAACTAGTTCCCATACTTCAAGATGTTTGAATTGGTTGAGTTCTTGCATGTATTCAATCCAGTTGTCTTTTGTCATTGCGTCTTTAATGTTTTTAGGCTCAGATTGGCAGACAGTGAGTGCATAAATGCAATGTTCACCATCTGTGTGAAGACATTGTCTCATTACGACTGGTTGATTTGGGTTACCAATAATGTTCTCAAGGGGGTGGTCTTTTGTCCAACGATGTGTAGAGGGTTGATGTTGGTATACATTGTGCAGATTTTGAGGATTCAAATGACTTGTAGATGATTTCGCGACATCAGGTGCAGCAGTTTCATTGGCAAACGGGTTAAAGAACTCATTTGGATCAAAATCTGCAGGTGGGGGTACTTCATTAAGAACATCATCACCTGGTTCAGCGTCGTTGGATGCAGTTTGTTCAACTGTTGTTGTAGAGTCAACGGGTGGTGCTTCTTCAACCGTAGTTGTTGTAGCAGTGTATCGGTATTGGAATATGATCAGGTTGTGCAGCGGAAACATCGGATACACTTGGAGCACGTTCATCAATGTCATCACTAAACAGCGAAGCAAATAGCTTTTCCATTTGTTGACGAGTGAGTGGGGGCTTGGTTCGATGATGGGGTTTGAGGGAAGTTTAAATGGTTGTGACCGGGTTCCAAGCTATTATGCTCAGAAGCCATTTCAGTAAGCTCATCAAAATTAGCATGAATCGTTTCCATAACCCGCTTTGTACGACGATTCCAGATCCGGTAACCTTTAGAGTTCTCACAGTATCCAATAAAGACTCCAATATCAGCTTTGGCTTTGAGCTTTCCAAAGTCATCACGATCATTATTTGGGTAGCAAAGGGATCCAAATACATGAAAGTGTTTGAGATTCGGTTTACGGTTATGGATAAGCTCAAATGGTGTTTTGTTGTGGCGTTTTGTAATCATTGAGCGATTCTGAGTGTGGCATGCAGTTGAGACAGCTTCAGCCCACAAGTAATCTGGAAGTTTAGCATTGATTAACATCGTTCTAGCAGCTTCCACTAACGTACGGTTTCATCTTTCAACAACTCCGTTTTGTTCTGGGGTACGTGCAATTGATGTTTGATGCTCAATTCCTACTTTCTCATAATATTCACGAAGAGTTTGATTCACAAATTCAGATTCCTTTGTCTGCTCAATTTGTCTGACGGTGTTCCGGAGCTGAATTTGAATTTTCGTGAGAAAGGCGATGATCATCTGTGGAGCTTGATCTTTACTTCGAAGAAAATAAACCCAAGTCCATCTTGAGTAGTCATCAACAATTACCAAGATGTAGCGTTTGCCATTAATCGTCTGCACACGCATCGGGCCACACAAATCCATGTGAAGAAGATGAAGCACATTCTGAGAGTTGTGTTCCACCTTTGAAGGAAAATGAGCACGAGTGCTTTTTCCTTGTTCACAAGCTGAGTAGAGGTGATCTTTAGAATACCGGAATCTCGGGAGACCTTCAACAAGTTTATGTCGAGCAAGATTGGTGATGGTTTGAAAGTTTAAATGTGAGAGACGACGTTGCCATAGCCAAGATTTTGTTGATGTTACCTTTGAAAGTAGACAGATGGAAGATGAAGCAACCATGTCTTGCATTGAGATTGTGTACAGACTAGAATTGCGAGAGCCGTACATAAGATCGTTTCCTTGTAGATCACTTAATGAAACAAGTTTTCTCCCTAAAAGCAACTTCCAAATCTCCATCACAGAATTGACCGACTGAAAAGAGATTGTGACCGAGGCCTTCCACATAATAAACCCCGCTAATTTCGATATTGCCATTGATATAATCTCCGTAGCCCATGATAGCTGCAAAGTGATCATTCCCGAATCTGACAGTGCCAATGAACTTTGCAATAAAGTTTGATAACAGCTTTAAGGTTGCTCGTCATGTGTCGGGAACATCCGCTATCAACAATCCAAAGGATGATCTGTATCACCGCATTACACAATGATCGACACAGATGGAATAGAAGTAGATGTGGAACCCGAAGAGTTAGAGGGTTCTGAAGCAGTTATGTTAGAAATACACACATCAATGATTTTAGGTATCCATTTAAATCCTAGTGTATTATGTATCCATTTCTGCCATCTCCAACTAGTCTTAGCTTTAGTCTTAGTGAATGCACTAGGTGGTACTACATTCCTTGGAGGTGATACTGGAGCCACAGGGACATCAATGTGTTTTTTAGAATCTAAAGAGGGCGGTTTACCAAGCACAAACTTAGAAGCATTAGTGGGCCTAGAGGTATTCCGATTCTTAGGATTCCTTAAACGAGACAAGATAGCTCTAGCAACACATTTGTCATGACAATCAGAAAGCATACTTTTACGACAAATAACACAAGAAGCATCAGACTGAATATCAAAAGTACTTAAAGGTTTAGCATTCATTACAACACTTTTTCCATTACATTTGTCAGACGCAATATCTAAAGTGGGTGCAACGTGAGTCTTATTCAAAGTCCTAGGGTATTCTTCTAATTCAGCATTCTTTATTGTTCTTTTCTTAGGTCGCAACTTCCTATTCTTCCTTGTATTGCTCCTAGGTCGTGAAATGCGGACATTGGGAAAAGAGGAAATTATTCCTGTTTCAAGAGAGGAAGCATATTAGTAACTTGTGTTTTGTCAGGTAGGCATTCGGGTTCACGTTTGCTAAGTGTTACAGGTGTAATTCTCTTAATGATGCTAGGCTGAACTTGTTCATACTTTCTTAACATCTCCCTTAACTTAATAATAGTGTGCACCAAATCTTGATTTTCAGAACGAAGATTTCCAAAAAAATTCATGACTTCTTTAGTGTGTGCAAGATAATGATCAAGTTCGTTTGATGCTTCATCACGAGTCTGTTTGAGTAAATCAAATATGACACCATATTCCTTTTTCACTTTTACAAGTTCTTGTTCATATTTTGAGATTTGACATTTCAAAGACGCATTTTGATCATCCAGTTGCTCAATTTTTGGATTAAACGTTTTGGATTGCAACTGATTGATTTTGTTTTGCAAAGCAAGTTCACGATTTTGACAATTTTTTTGACACCATTGAAGACGATGTTTTGAATTTGAAAGCTCGTTTAACAGTCGTTCATTTTCAACTTTTAAAGACTCGATCTGATGCACATTATCAGGATTCTCAACAATATCAACAGAATCAACAGAATCAGCAGAGATATGATCAGATGCATATGCAATAGATTGTAATAACACAAGATTATTGATATCAACACAGATAACATCTTCCAAGAGTCGATCAACATCTTTTTCAACAGTTTCTTTTACGTTTAGTATTTGAAATCGATGTTTCGTTTTCTCAAAACTGTTTTCATGAGACCGAGTTCCTTGTGAAAATTCCTTTCCCAATATAGTGCACAAGTTTTCAAATTTTTGACATGGGGTAAAATTCTTTTCAAAAGAATATCTCTTTGTTCTCGCACCATTGGCGATTAAAAATGTTGAATTTTATTTCGAATGAAATTCAATCTCATGTTCCAAAATTTTGAGGTCAGATAAGAAAGTGTCAAAATATTTGATAACGCGACAACTTTCGGCTTTAGTTTTAACTTCACTAAGTGAGGGTAAAGGACCATTAATTTGTGCACCATTGTGTTGGGGACTAACTTCAGAAACTGGTGTGATAACCAAAGGTTTGTTAGAAGTATCTTGTTGTGTGACAAAAGTTACGGCTTTTGAATAGTTAAATGGTTTGTTATAAACGACATTTTCCATTTTTGACCGACTCTCGTCATCAACATCTAATTCCTCCATGCGATTATATTCAACAACAGTCATAATTGAATCATCAATTCTATGTTCTCGCATTGTAAACTTCAGGATTTGGTTTGAATGCTCTGTTTGAAAACTTAGGTTTGTAATCAGCAAGATTCGGTCCATATCCATTTGGATTTGGTTTGAAAGTAAACTTTTGAATCGTTGTGATTGATTCACCAAGTTTATAAACAACAGTTCGAAACTCTTTGATTTTGTGTTGTAAGTCGACAATTTCCTCAAGATAGCCATCTATTCGTTTCGTGGAATGCTTTTTGTACTCAGAGAACTGTTTTTGACAAGTTAACAACTCATCCTTGGATTTTTGAGTTTCCAAGGTATGAGCGTTAAGTTGTTGTTTATGTTCATGTTTCAGTTGTTCTATTTGAGACAACAAAGCATTCTTGGATGCGGCTAGATCACGTATCTGTCGTTCTAATGATTTTTCGTTTTGATGAGATTTGGCAAACGCGACTTCAAAACCTTGTTCCCGTTTTGATGAGATTTTTCGTTTTAATGACTTAAAAACATTGATTTGCCTTATTAAGCATTCGTTATCCCTAGTTAACAGTGCATTTTTATCCATTAATTGCTTGCAAATTTCCAACCGAGATTCTTGGTCTTTAATTAAGGTCAGGAACTTAATTTCTCTATTAGACAAAAGCTCATCTTGTTCAACGTGAGTCTCAGCATGATCATTATTTAGATCCTCAAATATAACCACGGAGTCAACTTGATTATCAATATTAACCATAAGGTTATCTTGATCGTCAAATATAACTACGGGATCTATTTGATAATCATCGAAATGAGATGTAAATGGCTCATGTTGAACTCTCTGATCCTTGTCGAATGGAGAAATTGGCAGAGAGATCAGATCATGAATGAGTGTATTTTGTTCCGATACCTGAGAAAATCCATCAGTGTCATACACTGGGCATGTGTCACTCATGTGTAGAGCTTGCATTTGTGCCATCAACATCACTGCTGCATTAGCATGCAAGTCCTCCATATCATCATCAGAATCTGCATCTGCCATAAAGCTCTGTTCCTTGTTGGTAAGAGTTCCACCAGCTTCATCCTTGAGAGCCAAGTGCAAAGCCTCTTTGAAATAAGCACTGCCTCTTGTCCTCGGCTTAGGGAATGCATTAGCCAGATGACCCTTCTCATTACAGTTATAACAACAAAGACCATTAACCGCACTCTGAGCATTCCCCTGTTCAACCACTTGAGCCCTTTGTAGTTGCGGAGCACCCATGTTATTCCTTCCCATAGCATTAAACCCTTGACCACCTCCCATCTGACGAACATTACCACAATTCTGAACTTCAACTCGTCCATTGTTAACCACAGCCTGATTCCTTGTGTTTGATGAGGTATGAATGCGATTGTTGGATTTGTTGGAATATCGGCCGAAGGCTCTGCAATCATGACAAATCCTTGCCGCAGGGCATCAAAAGCTTCAGTATCCTCATTTGATTCACTATAAAGTGCTTGATCAGTGTTGTTGTTGTATGGAACCAATTGAGTTTCTTGAGATTGTTGCTGTGACGGATTATATGGTGTAATTGTTGCAGTTGGTTGAGGAGTGGGTTGAGGGGCGGGTTGAGGAGGAACACTAGTTTGAGCCCACAAGGCAAGTTGTTGATTGTCCGGAAGTGACTGTGGAGTCGGGAGTCCACGGATAGCCCTTTCTTTGTCAACTTCTTTTTGGTGAGGCTTCAAATAGTCGTACAACAATCCATATGTAGCATGATGAAGATTCTTAGCTTGACGAAGAAAAATGACATACTTCTCCCATTCCGGACCAAGACTACTTAGGAACTTAGTGTTGACAACAATTCGTGGCATGATGATATTGTGTTTGTCCAAATCATTGATGATGTCCTAAAAGCAATGATGATATGACTCTAATGTATCTCCTGGTTCAATCATGAAGTGTTCATAAGCCAAGTAGATTTTGGATTCCATGTCTTCCTGATTGAGTGTTGTGCCTTCCATAAGAAGATGAATATGTTCCCACATTGCTTTAGCTGTCTTTTGAGCATCAACACTTCGAAGGATCGGATTGGGTAATCCCAAAAGGATGTATTGCATTACTAGTTCATCGGCTACAAAATGTAGAAGTTCATCACCTGTGAGGTCTGAGATAGTTGCAATGTTGGTGACAGCATCTCTTGGTGGATTGGCATTAGGATCTGCAGGTGTGACGACAATAGGCATCTGAAATGGACCTTCCATAATGACCTTCTTTAAGAACTTTCCATGTGGCTTCTTTAGATCACAGAACCTAAAGAACCTGATCACCCATTGATCATAATTCCCAGGAGTGAGCATTGGAGGTCTATCAAGTGAGCGAGCTTCATGAATTAATTGTTGGCTACTTAAGGCTTCACACATCTTGCCAAACCATGACGGTTCCTTCATAGTATTTCTTGATGGATGTTGATTGTAGAAGTTTGTGTAAGGTTGTACTTAAAGACTCGGTGGTGGTTGAACCATTTGTGGAGTATGTTGTTGATTAAATTGTTATTGATAAATTTGTTGTTGTTGATTAAATTGTTGATGTTGTGGAATTAGTTGTTGTTGTTGTTGTTGATTATAAGTGTAAGGAAAAGAGCTAGAGTATGGTGGTTGTGACATGTTGAAAACTTGTGTTGTTAAATGGATATTTGTAGTCGAATGAAACGTTGTTGATGAAGTATCCTTAGGCGTAGAAACCAAGTGTAGGCAAAGTAAAACTTAAGCGTAAAAACACCAAACTTACGCGTAAAAGTGATAGTTACGCGTAGGATTAGCTTACGCGTAAGAATTGAGAAACACTAAAGTTATGCGTAAACTGAAAGTTAGGCGTAGAAAACTTATGCGTAAGATTATCTTAGGCATAAGACAGAGCTTAGGTGTAAGAATAAGCTTAGGCGTAAAAGAGTTCTACGCGTAAGATTTGAGCTTAGGCGTAAAATTAGGGTTTAGCCCAAAAAATCCTTTACACTATCACAGTGTAAGAGATATCCAAAGTCGAAGTGTTTTCAGGCTTATCCAAGCAAGAAAACACTGAGTAAACTACGAAAACTGAAGATCGATCCACGGATGAGTTACGCGTAAGAATAGGGTTTTCTTACGCATAGAAAGTAATCAAAATTGATTTTCTACCCAAAGATGTTTCTAAGCAAGATTTTTGTGATGAAACAGCTTCAATATCACCAAAATAACACAAAAGTGTGAAACTTGATGATCCAAAACTTCAAAACACCTTACGCGTAAAGATGAACACGCGTATAAAATAAAGCTTAAAACTAAGGAAAAACACGTAAAGTTTGAAACTTTTTGCTTAAAACTTAAATTTTAACACTTAAAAACGATGAAAGTACAAGAATCTTGGATTGAAAAGTGTAAAAAATGAGTTTTTAAACGTGACCAAGTTTTTGAACCGTGAGTTACGCGTAGAACCAAACAACTTCAAAAACCAATAAACTTTTCACCCAACTATTTGGCGAATTATACCACTGTTAGGTTCCCATATTAGTAACACAAGCATCAATATAAGAAATAGAAGACAAGATGATCGGATGAACAAGAAAAATACTTATGCGTATGAATATGAGAAGAGTTAAGCGTATGAAGTGAATGAAATTGAACAACCAACCCTGAAGTGAGGGTTATACAAGAGTATTTATAGGGTAAGGAGCTAGGGCAACACTTCTAGACTCCTTCCCTTCTTATGGGCTTGGGCCAAGGCTTATGGGCCTTCTAGATAAGCCTTAGCTTAATAACAAACATAAAGGCCATATTAAGCTAACTATTACATATGAATCACTAACACTTGAATTAAGGTTTAGGAGTGATTCCAATATCAACCAAGTCATCGAAAAGAAGCTCCTTGTGCGGATGACCATCACCAAAAAGCAGTTGGTTCCTGAAACGCCAAATTAACCACCACTTCACATAGCAAACACCTTCCAAAATATCCTTCAACCGCTTAGAAAAATGGGAGCTATTTAACCAAATGAGCCAATCATCACAAGAGGCTAAATCAATGTCCTCAAGCTCTTACCAACGCATGACATTCCTCCATAACTGACAATCCATAGGACAAGTAAAGAAGAGATGGGAAGCGGATTCCACTGAGGCGCTGCAAAGAGGACATATAATAGAAGAAATATCTAAGCCTATAAGGGAAAGATTTAACCCGATAGGCAACTTATCCAACCGGACTCTCCAAGCAAACACGTTAATCTTGATGGGCATGAATTTAACTCATCTAGTAGAGCATCCTCCTTTGGAAATAAAGAGTCATCAATGAGGCTGCGAACTGATTTAACAAAAACTCTCCTGAAGCTTCTAACGACCAAACCCTAACAATTAGAAATGTTTGGTAAAATTGAGTCGCCAATGCGAGAAAGAAGAAGACATTGCTGCTCTTTCTCAACCCCTCCTCTTGGAGCATGACGACAAGACCAAACCAATGAAGCATGATTAACTTTATGTTTTAACGCCAATCCATCAATCCAAACATCTTCCCAAAATAAAGAGCCTTCCCTGTTTCCCATTTTTTTACAAATTAAAGGCAAAAGATCTATACCTTTGGATCGAAGAGCATCAACTTCACGGATGATGTCCAACCAAGTGGAGCATCTAGACATAGAATTGAAAGTGTTAAGCGCTCCACGGTCTCCATAAATAGCTTTGATGAATCTCATTCATAGAGAAGAACCTTGAGAAAAGAAACGCCACACCCATTTAAAGAGGAAAGCCTTATTAAGAGAAAAGAAACTAGAAACACGAAGGCCACCATATTTTTTGGAAGCTAAGACCTTATTCCAGCTAATCCATGCCATTTTCTATCCGAACCTTCCACTCAATTAAAGAAATTTCATCTAATCGATTCCAAAAGATTTAGCACTCCCATTGGAACTTTGAAGATAGACGTATGATAGTATGATATAAATGGATGGAGGTTAAGACCGATTTAATTAATGTGAGCTGACCACCTATAGAAAGAGTCTTAAATTTCCATTTAGATAAACGAGAGGACACTTTAGAAATAACATCGTCCCAAGAGTTAATTCTTAACATAGCACGTCCTACCTTAACTCCAAGATGGATAAAAGGAGTAGAAATGTCGAGCAATCCATTTTTACAGAAAAGCTAATTCTTCAATGCTTGTTTAAGAAGTTGTGGCAAATAAACTATTTTCCAAGGCTACTGCTCACAGCTATTGATTACAGCAGCTACTGCTACTTTTAACAAACATATCCTACGTACAAAGTTTAGGTGAATAAAACCTACATAATTCCCTTCAAGTTCAATTAGAGCGTTAGGTATCGTCCATGTTATAGCCAACTTATACGGCACACTATGCCATCAAAATCCTTAGAGCATCTACGAAGTAAACTTTTTTAGAATTTTTATTACATCTCCATGTCATTTAATGATTGTAATTTTTAAACTTTTTCCTTTATAAATCTATTGTTATTGTTATTACTTATTATGCTAAAACTTTGTAAAGCCTTACAATCATATGATGCATTAAATAAGTTACATGCATTTGATTTCATTAAAAAAGTATATAATCTTAGATTTATTTCAATGAGGTGGAAATGCCCGCCGCGTTGCGGCGGGACTTATTGGTATACTTTTGGCTTTTACTTTGTGCAGGTAGTTGAACAACGTTTATCGTTACGTGGAAGATGCAAAATAGACAAATCGAATTTAGCAAGTGGCCTGACCCGTACCTGCTCGATTCAATTACACTAACATAACCCGACCCAATTACTCTCGTTAAACTATCTAACCGGATCCTCATGAACATTAGCTCCATTGCTTAACACGTGTGTGTATACGTGTTCCACAGAAACACATGTACAAAAGACGTATTTCTATCTCCTTC
>OU343223.1:192717551-192804985 GCA_910596185.1 Chrysanthemum makinoi
AGTTGCCGAGATTGCAATGGCACTCCGATTGTCGCAGTACATCGGGATTCTGTCAAATACGTAACAATAGTCTTTGAGTTTGTGTCTCTCCATCTTGAGGACTTGAGCACAACACGCCGACATGGCTACATATTCTGCTTCGTTGAGGGACAGCGATGTACCATCCTGCTTCTTCGATTGCCGAGACACCAGTTTATCACCAAGAAATTGTAGAGCTCCTGAAGTACTTTTCCGTGAGTCTAAGCATCCTGCATGGTCAGCGTCTGAAAAAAAAGCGATTAGTTTCAAAACCAGAATCCTTCGGATACCAGATCCCCAAGTTAATGGTTCCCTTGATGTATCGGAGGATTCTTTTAGCCTCAGAGAGGTGGGGTTCAGTTGGTCGCGACTGATAACGGGAGCATAGATAAACGACAAAGACAATGTCAGGTCTGCTAGCTGTAGATACATGGAGAGACCCAATAATACTACGTATTTTGTAGGGTCCACCAATTTCCCATGTAAATCAGCGTCTAGCTTCTTGGTATGAGCCATTGGAGTGACATAGGTGTCACAGGTTTTCATTCCAAATTTGTTTAACAATTCAAGGGCATATTTGGACTGACTCAAGAAAATACCACGGGGTGATTGATGAACTTGCAGTCCGAGAAAGAACGTGAGTTCACCATCATGGACATTTCAAAATTTTTCTTCATTAGTTTTGCAAAAGCGATTGAAAACTTTTTATGTGTAGACCCAAAAATGATGTCATCCACGTAAATTTGAACAATTAAGATATGTGCCCCGTGAGATTGTATAAAAAGAGTTGGGTCAACCGAACCTTTGGTGAAATTATTAGCAATGAGGAAGGATGATAGCTTATCGTACCATGCCCGAGGAGCTTGTTTGAGACCATACAGAGCTTTGTTCAGTTTGTAGACGTGATTCGGAAACTCAGGATCAACTAATCCATCTGGTTGGCTGACATAAACCGTTTCTTTAAGTTGTCCATTGAGAAACGCAGTTTGACATCCATCTGATAGACCGTCATATTCACTGAGCCGCGAACGCGAGAATATCCGAACAGCCTCAAGACGAGCAACTGGAGCAAAAGATTCTTCAAAGTCAATACCCTCTTCCTGATGATAACCCTTAGCCACAGCGGACTTATTGCGGATACATTGCCGTCAGCATCCAATTTGTTTTTCCAAATCCATTTTAGACCAATGACGTAGACTCCTGTTGGTCTTTCAACAGTTCCCATACTTCAAGACGTTTGAATTGGTTGAGTTCTTCTTGCATGGATTAAATCCAGTTGTCTTTTGTCATTGCGTCTTTGATGTTTTAGGTTCAGATTGGCAGACAGTGAGTGCATAAATGCAATGTTCACGTTGTGTGAAGACGTTGTCTTGTAAGACGGGTTGATTCGGGTTGCCAATAAGTTTCCAGAGGATGGTCTTTCGTCCCATCCATCTAGTTTGGAGGGTTGATGTTGATATACATGTGCAGATCTGAGGATTCAAATGGTTTGTTGAAGATTTCCGCGACATCTGGTGCAGTAGTCTCATAGCAAAAGGGTTGAAGAACGCATTTGGATCAAAATCTGCAGGTGGGGGTACTACATTCAGAATATCATCAGCAGCTTCATCATTGTTGGAAGCGGTTTGTTCAAATGTTGTGGTGGAGTCAACTGGTGTAGGTGCATCTGCAACAGTAGTTGTTGTAGCAGGTGTATCCGGTATAAGAGTATTATCAGGTTGAGCAGCGGAAACAGCGGATACACCTGGACCACGTTCATCAAGATCGTCACTGAACAGCGGAGCAAATAACCCTTCCATTTGTTGACGAGTAAGCTGGGGGCTTTGTTCAGCTGATGATGGGGTTTGAGGGAAGTTTAAGCGGTTATGTCCGGGTTCCAAGCTATTATACTCAGAAGCCATTTCCGTAAGTTCATCAAAATGAGCATGAAACGTTTCCATCACCTGTTTTGTACGACGATTCCAGATTCGGAAACCTTTGAATTATCACAGTATCCGATAAAGACTCCAATGTCAGGCTTGGCTTTGAGCTTTCCAAAGTCATCACGATCATTATTCGGATAGCAAAGAGATCCAAATACATGAAAGTGTTTTAGATTCGGTTTTCTGTTATGGACTAGCTCGAAAGGTGTTTTGTTGTGGCGTTTTGTAATCATAGAGAACGTTTGTGTATAGATGCAGTAGATACAGCTTCTGCCCATAAGTAATCTGGAAGTTGAGCATTAATTAACATTGTTCTTGCAGCTTCCACTAACGTTTGGTTTCGTCTTTCAACAACTCCGTTTTGTTCTTGTGTACGTGCAATAGATGTTTGATGCTGAATTCCCCCTTTCTCATAGAATTCACGCAGGGTTTGGTTAACAATTCAGTGCCTCTTCTGTTTTGATTATGCGAACGGTGTTACGTAGCTGAACTTGTATTTTCGTGAGAAAGGTGATGATCATCTGTGGAGCTTGATCTTTGCTTCTAAGAAAGTAGACCCAAGTCAGTGTGAATAGTCATCAACGATTACTAAGATGTAGCGTTGCCATTGATCGTTTGCACGCGCATCGGGCCACACAAATCCATGTGAAGAAGATGAAGCGTGAGAGCTGTGTTCCACCTTTGAAGGAAAATGAGCACGAGTGCTTTTGCCTTGTTCACAAGCTGAGCAAAGGTGATCTTTAGAATACCGAAACCGTGGAGTCCTTCAACTAGTTTGTGTCGAGCAAGGTTGGTGATGGTTTGAAAGTTAAGATATGAGAGACGACGGTGGACTAGCTGATTTGTTGATGTTGCCTTTGAAAGTAAACAGATGGGAGATGAAGCAACCATATCTTTCATAGAGATAGTGTAAAGACTAGAATTACGCGATCCAGACATAAGGTCATTTCCTTGTAGATCACGAATGAAACAAGGTTTCTCCCGGAAAGCAACCTCCAAATCTCCATCACAAAACGGACCTACTGAAAACAGATTATGACCGAGGCCTTCCACATAGTAAACCTGCTAATTTCGATGTTCCCATTGACATAGTCTCCGTAGCCCAAGATAGCTGCGAAGTGATCATTCCCGAACCTGACAGTGCCAATGAACTTTGCAATAAAGTTTGATAACAGTTTAAGATTGCCTGTCATGTGTCGGGAACATCCGCTATCAACAATCCAGAGAATGATCTGTATCACCTTCATTACACACAGACGACACAGATGGAATAGAAGTAGATTTGGAACCCGAAATGTTAGAGGGTGGTTCCTCCCGGACTACCTATCTTTTATTTCTCCGTCACACTAATCAACCGCTTGCGAACGGTCAACCGTAACAGATGATAAAAGGGCGACAGCCCGGGAGAGAAATGCAAGTTTACCAAGGATTAAAATTTCCTTGGATCGTTTATGTCCTGGTGAGGCGTGACGTTCCACATACAATGACTTGTAAATGCTGAAATGATATAGAATGTACAAAAACAGGAATCTGATTGACTAACACTAGGAATGTGAATAGTAATAGCTCTGTCACAGCTATGTTGTTAAAAACGTACAATCAGAAACCTAAAAACGTGAAAGATATACAAACGTACGTTTAACTAAAACGTAAACGTATAAAAACAAAACGCATATAACTATAGTAGGGATTTGCATGTCTTAGCGACTTAAATGCAAATTAAAGGAAATAAAAGATAAAAAATATTAAATAAACGCTATCACTATTTTTACAATGATGAACGTTTAAAACCTAAAACTTAAAACTACGTTTAAAATAAAATTACGTAAACGTACAAAATAAAACGTGAGTTTTAAGAAATAAAAGGCCTAAAAAATAAAAATGACATTTTTACAATCCTAATAATAAAAGAAAATTATTAGAAAAAAGAAAATTATTTTTACAACTATTTAATTAATTATTATTAATTAAAAACTATTTCTAACTATTTATAATGGACTAAAATATAAGAAAATACAAAATTAACCTAGAAAAATGAAATTATAACTTAGAAAAATCTAAAATATTATAAAACTAATTTTAAAACTGAAAATATATTTTTATGCTTTTTATTTATTTATTTATTAATTATTTACTATTATAAATTACTAAAAACTATTATTATTATTAAAAAATAATAAATGAAGGAAGAAAACATCTAAAACTTTTTACAAATTCTAAAATAAATACAAGAAGCTAGGAAAATATAAAAAACTATAGGTTATTAACATAAATAGCTAATAAGCAAATAAGCTTTAAGTAAAAGCTTTCACTTAGCTCTTAAATAGTCTTTTTGGTTTTTTCTGTTTTCTGGACTTATTTAAGTACTGATATTATACATATTTAATAAAAATAAAACTTTACAAACTAGAAATAAGCAAAGCATGAGCTTATGAGCCCAACAGTTAAGCTTTTGGCTTGACTGTTGGAGCTCAAGCTCCTAAAAGTTTGAAATAAGCTATACAGCAGAAATAAAAAGTAAACTAGGATGTACATAAGTCCAATAGGCAAGTATGAACAAGAAAAATGGACTTGAAACATGTGAGCTTATGGTTTAGACAATCAAGCTAAAAGCTTGACTTGGATGGAATTAAGGCTTCATAGAACCTGTAACAAGCTCCACACAGATAAACAAAAGAAAAATTATATGCATACAATTAATATTGACAGGTATGAACAAGCTAGTTAACTGAGTTTGGCCAATAAGCTCACAAAAGCTTATAAGCTTTACTCAGTTAAACAGCTAAGCCAAACACCCCTGCAGTCTCAAATAAGGACCAAAAGAACTTATCAAATAAGCTCAAAAGCCCAATCTAAAATTTGTAGTAGCAAGAACATCTGGTTGGCTTTCCAAAAAGCTCAAGCTCAAGCTGTGGGGACCACAACTGAGCTTTTGAGGAGCTCATGAAAATGGCACCAAGTAACTGAATATGCTAGTGAACTAGCATACACAGTTAAATGGGACAAGCTAAAAGCTATGATCAAGCTTATCAAATAAGCTTGATAATAAAAATAAAGAGCTGGGCCTGGATTGGGTGGATGGGTTCTCAAAAAGCTAATTCACATAAGTTGGGACCCACTGAGTAGCTTTTTATTGGCTTATGAAGTAGGCTAGATTTCACTGTGTTTAAGTTTTTCAGTGAAATGGGATAAGTACAAGTTATTGCCGGACCTTATTAATAAGCTGCAATGTGAAAATTAGGTACTGGATCAAAGAGTTTGGTAGATAAGCTTTACAAAAGACTCAATCACACAAGCTCTAGATCATGAATGAGCTATTAAGAGCTGTAGGTAATAGTGTAAGTCCAACAGTAGGACGTTGTGAGTGGGAAACTACCAGCTCTTATTGACTTATCAAATAAGCTCATGAGAGCTCAACCAACACTGGATATTGAGTATGAATAATTAGCTTCCCAAGAAGCTAAAATTCACAAGCTCAAGATAAGTAGGGAACTTTTCATGGGTTATGGAAACAACTCACCTCCACTGTTTGCTTCAGTGGAGGGAATAAGATGGAACAAAATGTAGAGAGTGATTAAGCTATGGCAATTAAGCTAAACAACTGAAAATAATCATACATATAAACAAAAAGCCACAAAGGCAACATAAATAAGCCAAATACACCAGCTAGGATCAAGTCATGAAGCTTATGCAAGCTCATGAACTTGACACCTAAGGCTGTGGTGCAGGGCATGTTTAACAGACAAAGACTGAAAATAAGCTAGAAATTAAGTACTTAAAAAGCTGAGAAATGACAAACTAGTATTTTTATATTTTAATTAAGCAGCTATATTTTGAAATCCCAAAAGGATTAAGACTAAAATTTAACACTGAATCCTACACAAAATTATACATTTTATTCAAAAACGACTATATGAAAATTTGACTTTTTATAAGAACATGTAGTTTGACTAAAATGAACTTAGGATTTAATCTATGGACTGAATATGATGTAATAAGCTATGATAAGGTTATCTAGAGCTATGTTTACAAGTTTTAAGCTAATTCTAAGAATCTCACAATCTAATTCTATAACAGTTAACTGTGTAAGAGAATTAAAAGGAGATTTGACTTTTTTAACAAACAATGACTGTATATTATGACTTACTTGAGCTATTAGTTACTAAGGAACAGAAACAAGTATAAATGACAACAAACATACAATGGAGCTCTTGTTTATCAGCAAATCCAAACAACATTTAAATGAGATTGTTTTGAGTTTTACAAAGCATAAGACTGCATAAGCTAATTCCATCCAATCCAGAGATACCAAAGTGTCAAAGTGGATCTTTTTCAACCTAAACCAGATGTCAAACCAGTCTAGGTCTAGGTTTTTCAAGAATTGACCTTTTAACAGTTAACATACCATATCAAACCACAATCCAATCCAAGGCAATACAACCTAATATTAAGCTATAACATGACTAACAAACAATAAAGAAACACAGAAAAAAAGATTAAAGTATTAAAAGCATTAAAATAGTAAAATGCAAAAATTAAGAAAATTGCTTACAAGATGCATCAAACTGAGAAACATGGAACCAAAGGCAAGGTTACACCCAATAGCTTCCCATCAAGCTCCTAATACCCATAGCACTCCAAATTCATCCCTGCTTCATCATCTTCTTCATGATCACATTATTTTTGATTATTTTTCCTTTTTCTCTATTTTTAATGATTTTCTAATTTAAAAGATCATTGCTGTTTATATGTATCTAAAAGCTCATTTAGCTTTGTCAGGAGCCTAAGTGTGCTTAATTGAGTCCATATAATCAACTACAAAACATGAAATTGAAAAGACTTGAAAATTAAAGAAAAATAAGCAAAACTTGAGACTGAAATAAACTTGAAAATTAAACTGAAAGAAGAGTTTCATTACACTAATTTAAAGAAGATTACATCATTAAAACATTAAAAGACATTGAAATTTAAAGAAAAATTTCTTAAAAACTATATTACGTGACCAAGGCTAGTCCAAGGTAGTTGTATACTTCTCCTTCTTCTCTCTTTTTATAGTGTTTGAGTTCCACTTGAGTTGTCAGTCAAATCCCATCAATAATCTTGGTCATTGGATCACTGCAACTCATCTCAGCCATCAAAATTGCTTTTGGCGCCAAAAAAAGTCTTGGGAAGTTTCTTTACATTAATTGGGTTTGGGAGGATATGGAGTGGAGGGGGGGAGGTAATCAAGTGGAGAAATAGTGGAAATGGTGAGGTGGAGGTGGAAACCATCCTGGTTTTGGCTAACCAGTGTGGGAGAGAAGCTGCTACAGTGGTAGCGGTTTATCTGAATTCAAATTTTGGGCCGGGTCATGTATTGGGTTGGATTTGGGCTTTGATAATATAAAGGGGTCCGTTTGGTTTATTTAATTTACAACAAGGACCAAAATGTAAGTTCTGATTTTGAGGGACCCATTTGTAACTTTTCCAAACTTCACATAAGGACCAAACCTGCATTTAAACATTAGTACAAGGACCATAATTGCATAATTAACCAATTTTACACCTTAAGGACCAAATTTGTCACTTTAGAAACTTGAAGGGTTAAACTTGTAATTTTCCAAAAGTTTATCATAAGGACCAATTTTGTCATTTATAAATAGTACAGGGTTAAAATTTGATAATTTTCACTTTTTTAAATTAACCAAGGACTATTTTTGACAATTTTCAAAGTTAAAGGACTAAAGTTGTCAATTTGTGATTTTAAACTTTAAAGGGTTTGTTTTGACAACTTTTGAATCTCATGGACCTTAAATGACATTTTACAAGTTTTTGAATTACCAGGGACTAATTTTGACAACTTTTGTAACTTGGGGGACTAAAACTGCCAATTATGCAAACTTGATACGTTTTTCATCAGATTTTGATGTTTTTGCATTTAAAACATATAAAACACTTGTTTGTGATATTTTTATCATTTTGATGTGTTTCTGAGTGTTTTCAGATGTTTTTGGCATTCTAAACAGTATAAAAATGATGAGTATTTAGACACTCATCAATCCCCCACACTAAGATATTGCTAGTCCCTAGCAATGATTTATGAAAAGTTAATGGATTTTATCTCTTTACCAAAAGCCATTACTTCTGGAGTAGCCCAATGTTTCAGTTCAAGTAAGAACCTTGGTACACCGATAACCAAATGATTTTGAGCAAATCATAAGCTGTAAACGGATTTGATTCGTCTTTACCAGAAGCCGTACCCTTCCGGACTAGCCAACTCTTAGATAAATTATCAATATTATCTTTGGTGAGCTGATTACCAATTATGGTTTTTCCACTGCCTTTACCACAAGCCATAACCTTGCGGGCTAGCTAACTCTTCACTTTTTAGGATATGGTGAGTTGAGAAACATACAATTTTGGGCAAATTGCAAGCCATATAAACGGATTTGAGAAATCTTTACCAAGAGCCGTTTGCTCCTGGATTAGCCAATCCTTATGTGGGTTAGACATGGCGGACTGATTACCATTTGTTGTGTTTAGTACATAGTACTTCCACTAAAAAAAAATTTAAAATTTGGCCATTTTGGGGAAAAATGCTAAAGGGTACATTTATGATCAAATTCACCAGAATTTCCCCCCACACTTAGAAATGAATATTGTCCTCAATATTCAAAGTACCGGCTGTTATGCCGAAACTTAGAACGTAAAAAGATAATATTTACTAGCTAAGTGTAGAAACACAACAATTATTTTTTTTATTTATTTATTTTTTTTTTATTTTTTTTTTAATATATACAATTTTCAAAGTTTTTAAGATCTATATACAACATGTGGGGCATCACCCCCACACTAGGGTGGTACACACGGGTGAAAACCCATGTTAAGCTACTGTTTTTGATTACCGAGTCGCTAGCTTGACTCGACCCCGAATTAAATTGTTCATGGGGAAGTTGAGTGGGATTGCCACTCAGGGATTTGGTGAGAAATTGGAGTGTGATTGCCACTCACAGAATTATGAATGATAAGGTAGGGAGAATCTTTTTGATTTTTGACTTATAAAAAGAAATGAAAAATATTTTTGGGTTTTTGATATAACAGAAACGAAAAATAAAAATTGGCTAAAAGGGAAACCTTAATGAGATTATCAATACATGAAACTGATTTAAACCTAATCTATCACATTCCAGGAATTATACTAAGCACAGTAAATCCTTTTTAGTGTAAACATGGTGTTTAGCCAAAATTTAGACCTAGGAATATCAAGATTAGGAAAATTGACAGTCAAATGCAAATCAAAGCACAGATAGATTTCACCCATAAAATCTTTTTGTATTTTATATTGTTTATATGAAATGAAGTATATGTAATTTACATACAAGGATAGGTATTTCAACAAAATACAAAATACAAGTCATAATACGTAGCACAGCCTCCCCGGCAGCGGCGCCAAAATTTTGATTCCTCCCGGACTACCCATCTTTTATTTCTCGTCACACACATCAACCGCTGCGAACGGTCAACCGTAACAGATGATAAAAGGGCGACAGCCCGGGAGAGAAATGCAAGTTTACCAAGGATTAAAATTTCCTTGGATCGTTTATGTCCTGGTGAGGCGTGACGTTCCACATACAATGACTTGTAAATGCTGAAATGATATAGAATGTACAAAAACAGGAATCTGATTGACTAACACTAGGAATGTGAATAGTAATAGCTCTGTCACAGCTATGTTGTTAAAAACGTACAATCAGAAACCTAAAAACGTGAAAGATATACAAACGTACGTTTAACTAAAACGTAAACGTATAAAAACAAAACGCATATAACTATAGTAGGGATTTGCATGTCTTAGCGACTTAAATGCAAATTAAAGGAAATAAAAGATAAAAAATATTAAATAAACGCTATCACTATTTTTACAATGATGAACGTTTAAAACCTAAAACTTAAAACTACGTTTAAAATAAAATTACGTAAACGTACAAAATAAAACGTGAGTTTTAAAGAAATAAAAGGCCTACAAATATAAAAATGACATTTTTACAATCCTAATAATAAAAGAAAATTATTAGAAAAAGAAAATTATTTTTACAACTATTTAATTAATTATTATTAATTAAAAACTATTTCTAACTATTTATAATGGACTAAAATATAAGAAAATACAAAATTAACCTAGAAAAATGAAATTATAACTTAGAAAAATCTAAAATATTATAAAACTAATTTTAAAACTGAAAATATATTTTTTATGCTTTTTATTTATTTATTATTAATTATTTACTATTATAAATTACTAAAAACTATTATTATTTATTAAAAATAATAAATGAAGGAAGAAAAATCTGAAACTTTTTACAAAATTCTAAAATAAATACAAGAAGCTAGGAAAAATATAAAAACTATAGGTTATTAACATAAATAAGCTAATAAGCAAATAAGCTTTTAAGTAAAAGCTTTCACTTAGCTTAAAAATAGTTCTTTTTGGTTTTTCTGTTTTCTGGACTTATTTAAGTACTGATATTATACATATTTAATAAAAATAAAACTTTACAAACTAGAAATAAGCAAAGCATGAGCTTATGAGCCCAACAGTTAAGCTTTTGGCTTGACTGTTGGAGCTCAAGCTCCTAATAAGCTTGAAATAAGCTATACAGCAGAAATAAAAAGTAAACTAGGATGAACATAAGTCCAATAGGCAAGAAGCATGAACAAGAAAAATGGACTTGAAACATGTGAGCTTATGGTTTAGACAATCAAGCTAAAAGCTTGACTTGGATGGAATTAAGGCTTCATAGAACCTGTAACAAGCTCCACACAGATAACAAAAGAAAATTATATGCATACAATTAATATTGACAGGTATGAACAAGCTAGTTAACTGAGTTTGGCCAATAAGCTCACAAAAGCTTATAAGCTTTACTCAGTTAAACAGCTAAGCCAAACACCCCTGCAGTCTCAAATAAGGACCAAAAGAACTTATCAAATAAGCTCAAAAGCCCAATCTAAAATTTGTAGTAGCAAGAACATCTGGTTGGCTTTCCAAAAAGCTCAAGCTCAAGCTGTGGGGACCACAACTGAGCTTTTGAGGAGCTCATGAAAATGGCACCAAGTAACTGAATATGCTAGTGAACTAGCATACACAGTTAAATGGGACAAGCTAAAAGCTATGATCAAGCTTATCAAATAAGCTTGATAATAAAAATAAAGAGCTGGGCCTTGGATTTGGGTGGATTGGCTTCTCAAAAAGCTAATTCACATAAGTTGGGACCCACTGAGTAGCTTTTTATTGGCTTATGAAGTAGGCTAGATTTCACTGTGTTTAAGTGTTTTCAGTGAAATGGTGATAAGTACAAGCTTATTGCAGACCTTATTAATAAGCTGCAATGTGAAAATTAGGTACTGGATCAAAGAGTTTGGTAGATAAGCTTTACAAAAGACTCAATCACACAAGCTCTAGATCATGAATGAGCTATTAAGAGCTGTAGGTAATAGTGTAAGTCCAAACAGTTAGACTGTTGTGAGTGGGCAAACTACCAGCTCTTATTGACTTATCAAATAAGCTCATGAGAGCTCAACCAACACTGGATATTGAGTATGAATAATTAGCTTCCCAAGAAGCTAAAATTCACAAGCTCAAGATAAGTAGGGAATTTCATGGTTATGGAAACAACTCACCTCCACTGTTTGCTTCAGTGGAGGGAATAAGATGGAACAAAATGTAGAGAGTGATTAAGCTATGCAATTAAGCTAACAACTGAAAAATAATCATACATATAACAAAAAGGCCACAAAGGCAACATAAATAAGCCAAATACACCAGCTAGGATCAAGTCATGAAGCTTATGCAAGCTCATGAACTTGACACCTAAGGCTGTGGTGCAGGGCATGTTTAACAGACAAAGACTGAAAATAAGCTAGAAATTAAGTACTTAAAAAGCTGAGAAATGACAAACTAGTATTTTTATATTTTAATTAAGCAGCTATATTTTGAAATCCCAAAAGGATTAAGACTAAAATTTAACACTGAATCCTACACAAAATTATACATTTTATTCAAAAACGACTATATGAAAATTTGACTTTTTATAAGAACATGTAGTTTGACTAAAATGAACTTAGGATTTAATCTATGGACTGAATATGATGTAATAAGTTATGATAAGGTTATCTAGAGCTATGTTTACAAGTTTTAAGCTAATTCTAAGAATCTCACAATCTAATTCTATAACAGTTAACTGTGTAAGAGAATTAAAAGGAGATTTGACTTTTTAACAAACAATGACTGTATATTATGACTTACTTGAGCTATTAGTTACTAAGGAAACATGAAACAAGTATAAATGACAACAAACATACAATGGAGCTCTTGTTTATCAGCAAATCCAAACAACATTTAAATGAGATTGTTTTGAGTTTTACAAAGCATAAGACTGCATAAGCTAATTCCATCCAATCCAGAGATACCAAAGTGTCAAAGTGGATCTTTTTCAACCTAAACCAGATGTCAAACCAGTCTAGGTCTAGGTTTTTCAAGAATTGACCTTTTAACAGTTAACATACCATATCAAACCACAATCCAATCCAAGGCAATACAACCTAATATTAAGCTATAACATGACTAACAAACAATAAGAAACCAGAACATGAAGATTAAAGCATTAAAAGCATTAAAACAGTAAAATGCAAAAATTAAGAAAATTGCTTACAAGATGCATCAAACTGAGAAACATGGAACCAAAGGCAAGGTTACACCCAATAGCTTCCCATCAAGCTCCTAATACCCATAGCACTCCAAATTCACCCCTGCTTCATCATCTTCTTCATGATCACACTATTTTTGATTATTTTTCCTTTTTCTCTATTTTTAATGATTTTCTAATTTAAAAGATCATTGCTGTTTATATGTATCTAAAAGCTCATTTAGCTTTGTCAGGAGCCTAAGTGTGCTTAATTGAGTCCATATAATCAACTACAAAACATGAAATTGAAAAGACTTGAAAATTAAAGAAAAATAAGCAAAACTTGAGACTGAAATAAAACTTGAAATTAAACTGAAAGAAGAGTTTCATTACACTAATTTAAAGAAGATTACATCATTAAAACATTAAAAGACATTGAAATTTAAAGAAAAATTTCTTAAAAACTATATTACGGGACAAGGCTAGTCCAAGGTAGTTGTATACTTCTCCTTCTTCTCTCTTTTATAGTGTTCTGAGTTCCACTTGAGTTGTCAGTCAAATCCCATCAATAATCTTGGTCATTGGATCACTGCAACTCATCTCAGCCATCAAAATTGCTTTTGGCGCCAAAAAAGTCTTGGGCAGTTTCTTTACATTAATTGGGTTTGGGAGGATATGGAGGTGGAGGGGGGAGGTAATCAAGTGGAGAAACAGCTGGAAATGGTGAGGTGGAGGTGAAACCATCACTGGTTTTGGCTAAACCAGTGTGGGAGAGAAGCTGCTACAGTGGTAGCGGTTTATCTGAATTCAAATTTTGGGCCGGGTCATGTATTGGGTTGGATTTGGGCTTTGATAATATAAAGGGGTCCGTTGGGTTTAATTTAACAACAAGGACCAAATGTAAGTTCTGTTTTGAGGGACCATTTTGTAACTTTTCCAAACTTCACATAAGGACCAAACCTGCATTTAAACATTAGTACAAGGACCATAATTGCATAATTAACCAATTTTACACCTTAAGGACCAAATTTGTCACTTTAGAAACTTGAAGGGTTAAACTTGTAATTTCCAAAAGTTTATCATAAGGACCAATTTTGTCATTTATAAATAGTACAGGGTTAAATTTGATAATTTTCACTTTTTAAATTAACCAAGGACTATTTTTGACAATTTTCAAAGTTAAAGGACTAAAGTTGTCAATTTGTGATTTTAAACTTTAAAGGGTTTGTTTTGACAACTTTTGAATCTCATGGACCTTAAATGACATTTTAAAAGTTTTTGAATTACTAGGGACTAATTTTGACAACTTTTGTAACTTGGGGGACTAAAACTGTCAATTATGCAAACTTGATACGTTTTTCACCAGATTTTGATGTTTTTGCATTTAAAACATATAAAACACTTGTTTGTGATATTTTTATCATTTTGATGTGTTTCTGAGTGTTTTCAGATGTTTTTGGCATTCTAACAGTATAAAAATGATGAGTATTTAGACACTCATCAGAGGGTTCCATAGCAGTTATAGTAGATATACACACATCAATAGCTTTAGGTATCCACTTAAATCCTAGTGTATTATATATCCATTTCTGCCATCTATAACTACTCTTTGCTTTAGTCTTAGTGAATGCACTAGGTGGTACTACATTCTTAGGAGGTGAAACTGGAGCTACAGGGACAGCAATGCGTTTCTTAGAATCTAAAGAGGGCGGTCTACCAAGCACAGACTTAGAGAGATTAGTAGGCCTAGAGGTATTCCGGTTCTTAGGATTCCTTAAACGAGAGATGATAGCTTTAGCAACACATTTATCATGACAATCAGAATTCATACTTTACGACAAATAACACAAGGTGCATCAGAATGAATATCAAAAGTACTTAACGGTTTAGCATTCGTTACATCACTATTTCTATTACATTTGCCAGACGCAATATGTATAGTGGAGGCAACGTGAGTCTTATTCATAGTCCTAGGGTGTTCTTCTACTTTAGCATTCCTGATTGATCTTTTCTTAGGTCGCAACTTCCTATTCTTCGATTGAGTGCTCCTAGGCTGTAAAGTGCGGACGTTTGGAAAAGGCTCAACTATTCCTGTTTCAGTAGAAGGAAGCATGTTAGCTACTTGTGATTTGGCAGTAGAGATTCTTGGTTCATGAGTACTAAGTGTTACTGGGGCTAATCTCTTAATGATGGTTGGCGGAAGTTTTTCATACTTTCCTAACATTTCTCTTAACTTGAGGATAGTGTGAATCAGATCTTGATTTTCAGACCGAACATTTCCAGAAAAATGCATAACTTCTTTAGTGTGTGCAAGATAATGATCAAGTTCATTTGATGCTTCATCACGAGTCTTTTTGAGTAAATCAAATATGACACCATATTCCTTTTTAACTGTTACAAGTTCTTGTTCATATTTTGAGATTTGACACTTAAAAGACACGTTTTTATCATCCAATTGCTCATTTTATGATAGAAGATTTTGCACGCAACTGGGCGATTTTGTGTTGAAAAGCAATTTGTTGATCGTGAATATCTTTTTGGCACCAATTAAGACGACGTATTGCATTTGAAAGTTCGTTTGACAATCGTTTGTTTTCAACTGTTAAGGACTCGATCTGAAGCACATTATCAGTGTTCTCAACATTTACCACAGATTCAACAGTATCAGCAGAGGTATGATCAAATGCATATGACAAATAATTCTCTAGCACAACATTATGGACATCAGCACAGATGACATCTTCCAAGAGTCGATCAACATCTTTTCTCAACAGTTTCTTTTTAGGTTTAGTATTAGAAATAGATGTTTCTTTTTTCTCGAAAACGACCTTCATCACTCCAAGTTCCTTATGAAAATCCTTTTCCATGCTAATGCAATTTTTCAAATTTTTACGTTAGGTAAAAGATTTTTCTGAAAAATGTCTCTTTGTTCTCGCGCCAGAGGCGATTGAAAGTGATCAATTTGATTTCAGAACGATATTCTATCTCATGTTGTAAAATTTTGAGGTCAGCCATGAAGATGTCAAAATATCTAAGAATTTTCGATTTTAGGTTTTGAATTACTTCACTGATGGAAGGTAAAGGACCATAAATTTGTGCATAATCTGGTTGGGGATTAACATTAGAAGACTCAGGTGTTTTGATGATAACCCTTGGTGTGTTAGAAGAATCTGTTGGTGTGACGAAAGTGACCGCTTTTGAATAGTTAAAAGGTTTGTTGTAAACAACTTTTTCTAATTTTGATCGACTCTCGTCTTCTGCATCTAATTCCTCTTGACGATGATATTCAACAACACTCATAACAGAATTATCAACTTTATATTCTGCACTGGAAACTTCAGGATTTGGTTTGAATGCTTTTGTTGAAAGCTTAGGTTTGTAATCAGCAAGATTCGGTCCATATCCATTTGGATTGGGTTTTAAAGTAAACTTTTCAATGGCTGTGACCGACACTCCATGTTTGTAAACAACAGTTTTAAACTCTTTAAGTTTGTTTTGCAAGCCGATGATTTCTGCAAGATGATCATCTATTCGTTTCGTTGAATGCTTTTTGTATGCAGAGAACTGTTTTTGACAAGTTAACAACTCAGCCTTAGCTTTTTGATTTTCCAAGGTGAGAGCGTTAATTTGCTTTTTATGTTAATGTTTCAGTTGTTCTATTTCAGACAACAAAGCATTCTTCGAAGCGGCTAGATCAAGCATCTGTCGCTCTAAATATTTTTCATTTTGATGAGATTTAGCAAAGGCTGCTTCAAAACCTTTTTCACGTTTTTCTTGAGTTTTGAAAAAGTTGAGTTGCTTTTGTAAACATTCAAAATCCTTGTTAACAGTGCATTTTTGCATTTCAAGTCCTGATTAATGGCATGACATTTTTCCACTATGGTCTGTTGGTCTTGTATTAAACGAGCAAAATCTGGATGAGGCAAAAGTTCGGCGTGTTCAACGTGAGTCTCAACATGATCATTACTGAGATCCTCAAGTATAACCACGGAGTCAATTTGATTATCAAGGGAGACCTTTTGGTCATCGTGATCGTCAAATATAACTACGGGGTCTAGTTGAAAATCGTCGGAATGAGATGTGGATGGCTCATTTTGAACATTCTGAGTCTTGCCGGATTCAGATGTTGGCGGAGATAGTAGATCAGAGATGAATGTGGTTTGTTCGGGTACCTGAGACAAGCCATCAGTGTCATACACTGGCCTGTGTCACTCATGTGTAACTCATGCATATTAGCCATCAACATAACAGCTGCATTGGCCTGCAAGTCCTCCTTATCATCATCTGAGTCGCATTGCCATAAAACTTGTTCTTTGTCTGTGAGAGATCCACCAGCTTCATCCTTAAGAGCCAAAAGAAGAGCCTCTATGAAATAAGCACTGCCTAGTCCTGGCTTTGGGCATGCATTAGCCAGGTGTCCCTTCTCATTGCAGTTGTAGCATCGAAGACCATTCAACCCATTCTGAGCATTTTCCTGTTCCACCACTGGAGCTCGATTGTTATGCCTACCCACAGCATTAAACCCTTGACCACCGCCCATTGACGACCATAACCACGATTCTGAACTTCAACTCGTCCATTGTTCACAAACAGCTTTTTGTATTAGATGAGGATCGAATACGGTTGTTGGATTTGTTGGTATAACAGCTAAAGGCATTAGCAATCATAGCAAATCCTTGTTGCAGTGCTTCGAACGGATCAGATTCCTCATTAGCTTCAGCTTGAGCATTGTTGTTGTTGTATGGAACCAATTGAGTTTGTTGAGATGGAGGTTGTGAAGGATCATGTGGTGTGATTGTAGCAGTTGGTTGAGTTGCTGGTTGAGGAGAATAACTGTTTTGAGCATATAAGGCCAGTTGTTGTTGATTTTCCGGATGTGTCGGAGGAGCAATTTGAGCACGGAGAATCCTTTCCCTATCAACTTCCTTTTCATGAGGCTTCAAGTAATCGTACAATAATCCATATGTAGATTGATGCATGTTTTTCGCTTGACGGAGAAAAATGACATACTTCTCCCATTCAGGACCAAGACTACTCAGGAACTTTGTATTTACTACAATTTTAGGCATATGATGTTGTGTTTATCCAAATCATTGATGATGTCTGAAAATCGATGATGATAGGACTCGAGTGTCTCTCCAGGTTCAATCATGAAGTGTTCATAAGCCAAGTAAATTTTGGATTCCAAATCCTTCTGATTGAGTACAGATCCTTCCATAAGAAGACGAATATGATCCCACATTTTCTTGGCAGTCTTTTGAGCATCAACACTACGAAGAATTAGGTTTGGTAATCCTAGGAGGATATATTCCATTGCAAGCTCATCTGCTTCATAGTGTAGAAGTTCTTGAGGATTCAAGTCTGCAACAGTAGCAATGTTCGTTTGTTCATCTCTTGGTGGAATGGCATTTGGATCTCCGGGTACAATAACAGTAGGCATCTCAAATGGACCTTCCAAGATAACCTTCTTTAAGAACTTTCCATGTGGCTTCTTTAGATCACAAAACCTAAAGAACCTTATCACCCATTGATCGTAGTTTCCTGGAGTGAGCATTGGAGGTCTATCAAGTGATCCAGCCTCATGAATTGATTGTTGGCTGCTTAAAGTTTCAAACATCTTTGCAAACCAAGTGGGTTCCCTCATAGTGATCCTTGATGGATGTTGATTAACGTCATTTGTGTACAGTTGAACTTGAAGACTTGGTGGTGGTTGAACCATTTGAGGTTGTGGATTTGCAGCAAGTTGTGGAGTATGTTGTTGGTTAAATTGTTGTTGATAAATTGCTTGTTGTTGATTCCATTGGTGATGTTGTGGAGTTAGTTGTTGTTGTCGTTGAGGATAAGTGTAAGGGAAATAGTTAGAGTATGGTGGTTGTGACATGTTGAAAACTTGTGTTGGTAAATATGGATCTTTGTAGTCGAATGAACCTTTGTTGATGAAGTGTCCTTAGGCGTAGAAGAGACAAGAACCAAGTAGCACTTATGCGTAAAAACACCAAAGTTACGCGTAACAAAGTTACGCGTAGGATTTAGCTTACGGTAAGTAGGAAAAAATCATAAAGTTAGCGTACACAAGTTAGGCGTAGGATTTTCTTATGCGTAAGACTAGGCTTAGGCGTAGGAAAGATCGGGATATGATTTCTACGCGTAAGCTTATGCTTATGCGTAATTTTAGGGTTTTTGCCAAATGATCTTTTACACTATCACAGTGCAAAAGATATCCAAAGTCGACGTATTTCAGACTTATCCAAGTAAGAAAACACGGAATAAACCACGAAAATGAAGATCAACCAAGGAAGCACTTACGCGTAGGATTAGGGTTTTACTACGCGTAAGATACTCGTAATTTTGATTTCGGCCAAAAAGTGTTCTAAACCAGTTTTTGTGTGAGAAAATAGCTTCAATAACACCAAAAGACACAAAAGTGTGAAACTTGATGAACCAAAATCTCTAAAACGGTTACGAGTAGGATGAAACCCTCGTTCAAAAACTAGATGGAAAACAACGTTCCACGCATAAAGTTCCAAACTTTTTGCCAAAACAAGTATTTTAACACCTTAAAACGTTGAAAGTACAAGAATCTTGGATTAAAAAGTGTAAAAACAAGTTTTTAAGCGAAGCAAAGAATAGGTTTGTTTATGCGTAAGACCCAAAACCAAATCTTCAAAAAACAAAGTGTACACCCAACTATTTGGCGATTGATACCACAGTTAGGTCACAAGGTTTACCACACAAGCTTATAAGAAAGATAGAGAGGCGATTGAACAATTTATACACACACACACACACGAGATAATAAGACCAGTTATGCGTAGAGTGTTTGTGAAAGAAATAACTTGAACAACCAACCTTCAAATGAAGGTTTACATAAGGTATTTATAGGCAAGGAGCTAGGGCAACACTCCTACTCCTTCCCTTTCTCCTATGGGCTTGGGCCTAAGCTCATGGGCCTTCTACATAAGCTTAAGGCTAATAACAAACATAAAGGCCATAATAAGCTAACTATTACATATGTGTAACTAACACTTGAATAAGGTTTAGGAGTGATTCCAACAGGGAACTTTATTGAGTTGAGAACTTTAGTGAGACAAAGAAAAATGTATATAGAAAGCTCCAACCCTTTGCCTTGCTAGGCAAAGGGTATTTATAGTTTCTTACATGGAACGCCTCCTACGGGCTGTGGATCAGGCATACTGTGGGTAAAGACCCATCCATCCTCCACGGTGTTACTTAACTAACTACTAACTATCACTAAATGACTACGACTACAAGCTTTCTAACGAATACATATACTTGAGGTGTCCGAGTCTTTAACTACTGGATTTTCTAAATCCTAACAAGTTATTTGTTAACTGAGTCATTTTTTAGATTTGTGGTGATGTTTGGTTGTCTTGGGCTGAGTCGTGAGGTGTTAGGATTGATTGTGTAGTCTCGATTGTTGTTTTGGGTTGTCGAATTGAAAACGACCCACTCGAAGTGTGTCGTGATGTGTACCATGACACTCCTCGTGTCATTGGCACTTTGGTAGATTTTTAGATTTGCCGTATGAGTTTGAGTCCTTAACGAGGTAGGAGAACTCGTTGTGGACTTTGTCGTGTGACATCATAGTTGACGAGACACACCCTAATGGTGTGAGCTCGTTGTGGTCAAGCAGCTAAGTGTGGTCTCAAGTCAAGACCCACTAGTGGCATTATGGTTAAAATGTATTGATCGTCAAGCTAAACTAGTTGTATTTTATGTCTTTGCATTTGTGTTTGTGTTGTGTTTTGGGTTGGCCTTGTTTTGCTTAATGGCTAAGGAGCCAATAAGCTTTAGTATTGGGTAAACTTGGGCTCGTAAGCCAAAGTGAGTATGTTGGGTTAAAGTGTTAGCATTGGGCCTAAAGCCCAATGATATGTGTTTAGTGTTTACTTTTATTTTGCTAACAATTTTGTTTATCATTCATTTACTAACTTAATTTATATTTTTGTTTTGTCAATGGTGTTTCGGATGCTATTTGGGAGTACATTAGATTTGATATTGATTTGGATATTGTAAATTTTAACAAAAAACTATGCTTGGATTGATCGTTATTGGATTTACGGTATTAGCCGATGGACTTATGGACGATTTTGTACTTTGGACACAAAATGGTCAATAAACCCGACACTAATATCTACGCGAATGATAACGACGAATAAAACAATTAAAACTTTTAAAATGTAATAAATAAAAATTGGGTTTTTCAAAAATTCATGACGACTTGGAAATGTTATTAAAAGACTAAAACCCTAAATTCCGAATTCCCAATTTTACGTCTGATTTGAATTTTTTTTAAGTCGCGTGATTATTATTAAAATACTAAAACCATTCGTTATGCGATAATTAAATATGATTCATTATAATCCTAAGTTAATTAACTTAAAAGTAAATTGTACACTCTAAATTCCCTACGATTTGTCATACGTTTTCGTTTGGACTTCATCACATCGAATGGTACACAACTAGACACAAGATACTACACACCTTACCCTTCCCCTATAATAAATGCCTCATCCATAACCCTAGCTCCATTCGACCCCCAAAGAAAATCACACCAGAGTTTTTATTGACGTTATTCTTCTTCCAAGATCAAGCAGTTGAGGGCTTGTTTGGTAATCATTCGTTGGTGATTAAAGTTTTCAAGGTCGGATCATCTTGGGTTGTGTCCTTGTTTCCTCAAATCTGTCTTGTTAGTCTCCAAGGTATCACCTAGTCCCATTCTTGTTTTATGTTCCAATCGACACATCTAAGCATGTATAATCTGAATATAAACCTAATCATTTCATAGGCTAACTTACTTATATAAATCTGTTAGTATGTAGGCTACTTGTTAATCTGTTATTACACGTATAATCACCTCATGAATCTATGTGATAACTCAACTTAACTAGCACTAATCGACCCATGGATTGACCTGTATGTCGTGTGTATGTGTGATGTAGTTATGTCAAATTGTCTAGCCATTATGTCGACCTAATGCTAAAACCAAACGAACCCTAGTTAACATTAACGACACCCTTTTAATGAGTCATCAATCTGGAACCCCATGAATCGGCTGTCGACTAGGGTTTGGTTTGAGATATATGTAGGTTGCGTGTGATTCTATATGGGTCGTATAAGGTCTTATCGATGGGTTGTTAATGTGATTTCATGTGTTGTCTCTTGTCGTTGTTGTCTCGTTGTGCATTGTAGTTTGTGTTAGCTATTTTATGTGTGGGTAGGTCAACTTATTCGTTAACCTGGTGTTGCCTGAATGTTGAACCAGATGGGTCAATTTAAAGATGGAACTGGTTATGTATATGTATTTATGTAGCAATTGGAGATTTATTTAAAAGGGTTGACTATGTCATGCATGTATATGTCTTGTGTGCTTCATTTATATGTTGGTCGAATGTGTGATTGGTTCTGAGCATGCTTGTGAAGCTGTGATGTATGCATGAATGTAGAGGCGAGTATAGATTGCATGCATGGAGTCTTGGGTAAATTGTATTCACATATGCATATACGTGTAACGTTAAAAACTAGTAAAAGAATCAAAGTGAACATAAAATATGTATATAGCAGGGTCTTTTGGGGTAACTTTGAGAGTGATCACGGGATTTATGTGTGAGCCGATTTGTGTTTTGAAAGGGGGTCGTGAGAGATGATTCATGCGTTAGTCCTTTTTTATGTTTACTTGGTCGTAGACGTTAGTCTCTTGAGCCGCAATCGAACCTAAAAGTGTAACTTGTCAAGCGTTTTATAAATATTTAAAAACCTGAATTCCATAAAGAGATTTTATGGAATCTTTAGTTTATTTTACATTTAACCCTTAAATTTGATAATTGATACATTAAACCCTAGACTTTGCTAAAATGTCATTTAAAGACCCTAACCTATGATATTTGTCATATTAAGCCTCTAAGTTAACCATTTATCATTTTTAATCCCTAAGTTTGGCTATATAATGATTATTACAATAAAGTTACTAATTATAGCCAACCTACTAAATATGGATGATTACTAAAAATAGAAAGGGACCCAAATCTGGATAACCATACTTATAAGTAATATGTGATCCTTAAATTAATGTACATTCATTGAAGAAGACGGGACGTTGTTTCCTTGTGTTCATTCGTTCGTTTGCTTTCCTTTCATTTGCTAAGGTACATATATTCTGCCCTATATCAGTAAGGGTTTCTCATGACTCTTTGATCTGTGATTTTGTTTCATTTGTTATGATATTCATTTGTGATTCTATTTGATATGATTCCTTCAATGTGACATTTGTTTGGTTACGCCATTCGATGCTTTTTCGTTTCATTCAATTATTCATTATTTTGATTAACAATCTTTGTTCGTTACCCTATGTTATTTGACCTTATCCATTGCCCAAGGTACTAACTAGTCATGAATGTACCATGACCATGTCATTGAGGCACCAGTGGCATGACGCTATATGTGGAGGTGTGATTTTGTCCACATCATTCCCTTTTTATCCGCATTTGATTATGATTATATGACTAATTCCAGGCGCCTATATATTTGCTGAAAGCAGATGTATTAGGGATGTGATGTTTTTATTTTGATAGGGGGCGTATGGATGCATCTTAGGTACTCAGTTCTGATATATATATGTGTGTGCCATACACGTGTCAGAGTTGATCACTCCATCTGTTATGATTTATTATGATGTGATATGTTATGATATTTGTTCTGATTGGTTTGGTCTATTCATGTAGCATGTTTAGGCATTAGGGCATTCCTTTTACAACTCCGTTATTTTATTATAACCCTTTGATTATTCCTTATTCTATATTCAGTCCTTATCTTATTTAACATATTTGTTCATCAGGTTTTTGTTGGATTCGTTTCGTTTATTCATTTTTTACTTATTACTTTTAATTATTTATATATGTTCATTGAGCGTTTAGCTCAGTCGCGTTTTCTTTTCCATGCGGCAGGTACTAAGCGGGATGCGGGGATTGAGTGATGAGAGTAGGAGCATTTAGTGGACCGACACAACCTTAGTTTTCCTGGTCATTTGGAATTAGTTGAGATTTATGTTTTATTTATTGCTCTTCAGAATTTGAGAAATTTTGTATTCCTTAGAAGATTTTGTTTCATAACTTATATTTTATTTATTTAAGTCTTCCGCTTGCGTTTATTATGTTCTGATTGACAACATGATGTGACATTTTGACCCTTGTCGGGTTGGGGTGTTACAATAATATTTTCTTTCTATTATGGGCGTATAACAACGTAGCCCACTTTCTCTTAAACTTGGAATCTTGTGATCAACTGCTTTACTACTATATATATTAATCGTTCAACCTTTGTGTTGACCTTTTAGCTTGTTTTATCTCAGGTGTCTGAACTTTACTGCTGCATAACTTACTTTTGGAGGCGTTTGGCAAATGGCATGACATGGTCATAGATTACTCTGATAAACATTTGGACCAATTTATTTCTTTTATGGGCTTGTATTTCCGAAATATTTTTGAATGATGTAAACATAACATATTTGATTATGAAATTTCTTCAAAATGGTTGAGGTAAAACCGTTCTTTATACTTTGTGTTGTGATACCAATTAAGTAACACCCCATGACTTGTATGCTTCCGTTGCGATCCATTTTCAGGGGTGTTACAGATTGGTATCAAAGCATAGGTTATAGAGAACTGGGTAAATTTTCAAACCTAGGACTATAACCACTTTTACGACAACTTAATCCTATGACCAACACGTGCCAACCTACCAAGTGGATACCTTACTTGTGAATTTTTTGCTATTTTATTAGATGAGATGTACGTCTTACTATTGGAGGGCTTATATCCACTTGTTTTCGCTATTTACTATAAGTATCTTGGATATACTTATGCTTACGTATCGTACTTTTTGTAGCATTACGCCTCCTTCCCTACGCAATCTCATCATTCGTTCTTGAGTTTGGACACGGGTTTTGGTCTTTCGAAATAGCTTTTAAAAGTGAGGGACATAGTACTAGAAAAACTGAGCTGGGTATCTCAAAGTTCATTGAACCTCGGGAGAATATAGACTAATCACATATATTCAGCCAGGGACAGTGGGACATAGCCTGATCACATATGTCCGACTCAGAGGTGAATTTTGCAATACTTATAGTAGTTATAACAGAGTTATGTCCAGTTGGTTTTCGGTTTGATTTTGGAGAATGGTAAAGTTTTTGTGTGTGTATACGAGCATTGAATATCACAAAGTTTACCTTCACACACAACACACTGACATCACGATACTCTTCCTCTTGTATGGAATATTTTTCATCGCCATCTGGTCATGCTATGACTTTGTGTGGAAAACTAGAAGGGGGGTTGAATAGTTTTACCAATTTAAAACTTCCTTTTAAATATTTAGATCGACTTATGTCAATCTATTTGGTTGTTTATGTTGGACGTTGATAGATAGACATATAAACGTGTAATGAAAGATAAAGAGTAAGAAGCACATCACCATGACACAAGTATTTATAGTGGTTCGGCTACAAGGACACCTTCCTTGCCCTACTCTACTCCCCGAGTCACCTACTCGAGAGTTCGTAAACACTGCACCAATCTCCTTATGGCGGAGAAGCCTTCACAACATCGCTTAACCTTTTTCCAGTACAAAGCTAAATACCGATTTCTTTCACACCAAGGCGAACCACATCTAACACAACGTCACCTACCCTTTATACGGTGCTAGGCTAACCACCGGGTTCTTTCACTCCAAGGTGAACCACACCCACACAACGTCGCCTACCCTTTATTAGGTACTAGGCTAAGCACCTAGTTCCATTACCATGGAGGAACTACTACCCACCACAACGTAACACCTAATCTCAAGGAGATCTACTCCTTGTTACAACACCATCAAGGATATCACCATCCTTGGATCTAGTACTAGTCTATCTTGTACATCGAAATACACCATATCGATTGTACATCTAAGGCACCTTTCACTAATGCCTTTAGCTAGATCTTCAAGACACCTTTCACTAATGTCTTGTGGCTAGATCTTCAAGACACCTTTCACTAATGTCTTGTAACTTGGCTTCTAGGCACCTTTCACTAATGCCTACAATATGGACGATCGACACCTTTCACTAATGTCTTCGTCTTGACCCTTGAGACATCTTTCACTAATGTCTTCAACACTACACTTCTTAGAAGTAAGAAAAGAATCATCAACAAGAAGACTTCAGTAGCCTTGATGATGAGGAAGCATGGCAACTCTTGGAGTTGAGCTTGCTCGACTTCAAAGGTGGTGATCTTGCCTTTAAGAGTAACCTAGAAGATCACACAAAAACAAAAGACAAACTACATAGATCTCTTGGATCTGAGGTTAGAGAGATATAATACTTGGAGAGAGTATGTGTGAAAGTAGTGAGCTAAAAGGAAGAAATGGCTCACTATTTATAGAAGAAAAACACTATTGTTCCCCGGATCCCTCCCTTGAGGGATCCGTCCAGTGTATTACTGGGGATCCGTGGGACGCTTCCTTTTACCCGTGGGTATTTTGGTTATGGGTCATGGGTCATGGGTTGATCCATGGGCCTTTAGCTAGATACAATGTATCTCTTGAGTGTAATGCACCTAGTCACATGGGTATGGGTCAAAACCATGGGTTATGGATATTATCCATATATGATATAAGCATGATGTCATGCAATGGGTTATGGGTCAAGCTCCATGGGTCATGGGCTTTGGGTTGTACCCAACTACATTCAATGTATTTGCCCAATGGGTTATGATACTTAAGTTTCTACCCATTTATATTACCCAATATACTACATACTAGGTATGTGTATATTTTACCCAAATATGTAAACACTAGTTGTTGTACATATGTAATATTAAATCATAAAATCACTTATACTTGTTTTAGTGTTTTATGTGAAAATATGAATATGTTAGAAACTATTAGTTCAAACCATTTACGTATTTTATTTGTTTCGTTAACATGATTTTACATTTGTTATCGACAAAACATTAGAAGATCGTAAAATATAAATAAACGTTTTTACGGCTTATTTGTATTAACACTTTGGATTACTTTTGGAACTGTTGGAACCGCCTGGTTATGTTACCGTCACCTCTACCGCAAACCTTATTCTCAATCGATGGGTATGCTTTTAGCATAACCATTTGAAATCGTTGACTTTTACCCGTATTTTGAACTTCACTTGATATCTATTGGTAGTCGAATTCCTTCTGAAATTATGACTTTGGACTCGAACGTTGTACCTTCCGCGCTAAGTACTAAGTACACTGATGATACAGCTAACTGATTGCTAAACTCTCCATTCGTTAGAGATTCTAAGCCCAGCAGAAACTTTAATACCCTAAGGAGTAACCTGAACCGCTATCTTGGGAACAGACGCCTAATCCTTCGCCCATCCTTCGGGAATACCAGTTATCCCTCCTACCCTCTTATAGAATAATAAACTATATCGCTATTAAGATAGAAACTATTTTCAATTATCCTACAGGCTATTTTGTGGTCATCCTACAAAATGTTTTATTACTATATCCAAAAATAAAAAAATAATAAATAAATAAATAAATCGACCTTATTACTATTTTATAAATAATAAATTGTTTTCCTACTATCCTATAAACTGTTTTACAAATCACCTTACGAACTATTATATTATAATGCGATTCGCTACCTTACCATTATTTTATAAAACAACAAACTGCCTCGCTAGAATTTTGTAAACTATGTTACAATTATCCCACAAGTTTTACTACAGCCTTATAAACTATTTTACTCCCCTGTGAGCTGCTTTAGCCACTGTGGTTAAAACAATAAAACTATGTTATTATCACCCTGCAAACTATTTTGCTGTTACTATACAAACTATTTTACTATCACCCTATGAACTACTTAAAAATTGTCTTACAAACCATTTAAAAACTATCTACTCCGTTGAAAAGTATTTTATGTTACTACCTCATAAACTGAATAATCAATATTTTCTTTGTAACTAAACCAAACCTTAGGAGTGAATCCCGCACCTCTGCCTGAAACTAAAGTTAAAAATCTACCAAGTCTCGACACTGTCTCATCACTGTACAAGTTACCCTATTCGTTCCATATGATAAGATTCCCTTATTGGTAGTAGATGCGTTGAACTAGGGTATCAATATATTGTCACCTCTTCTGAGAAACCCTAGGACGACCCTATGAAACTCAAATCCGTTGCACGTATCATCACCTCTTCTGAGACACTACACTATCGGATAACTCGAACTGAATTGCGGGACGCGATTCCTTTTAAGGAGGGTAGACTATAACGATCGGAAATTTTCCTAGCTTTTTTTATTAGCCAAAATAATTATTTTTTATTTCCCTTAGCTTTTAAACTTTTCTGAACTAATTTGAGCTTGGAAAACATAGGAGATCTCATAAAGCGTGAAGGTTATTCATTAACTGAGCAGGCACAACCAAAAATAATCAAAACAATTTGATTTACTAATTAAATTAAACCTGAGAAAACTATACATATTAATACTCATTTTTATCAGTAAAATCGTTCCGGGCGCAATGGGGAAAATCCCGTATTTTAAAACGGAAGTTTACTATCTTAAACGGGGCCCACAAGGATTTCTTACAAAAGATAGCTAAATTTACAAAATCTACCCCCTCCCTTTTAATTTCACCGCCACCCCACCTCTTTACCCTATTTACAATTTCAGTCCCTCGTGGGAGTATTTAAGGCCAAATTAGGGTTAAATCCCCCATTTGATACCATCCCTCACCGGAAAGCTTCTCCGGCGCCGTCACCACCTCTGGCCAAAAATTCCGGCCACCCCATTTCTTGTTACCGACGCATAGATCAATCAAAGAACATCATTTCTGGAGAGTTATAGACCAAGAGAATCCGTTTTGCTCGTGATTTGGATACCACCGTCGCTCACCACCACTCACCGTCGAGTACCACCACCTCCCCTCTCTTCTCTCTCTCTCGTTGATAAGGAAAAACGCGCCTCCTTTTCTTGTTTTGCTTCATTTTTACAAAACCATAATCGAATTTAATAAAACTAAATGAGTTTCAAACTAAAAACTAATAAAACTTATGTTTTGTACAACAACTCGTGTGGATCTATCATTTTGACACTAAACCCATTTCGACTCGCCACTGAGTAACTCGACTCGTCCGAGTCAAATCACGAGTTGAGTTGACTCGTGGCTATACTTATGTATTTCGTGGTTATTTTAATATTTTCATACATACATTCGTCCTTGTGTTATTCTTTTTGTTGTTTAATACTTATTTGCTTATGTTTTTTTGTTAGCCGATTTGTATTTGAGTCGTATGGTAGTGAGTCGTGACTCAAGTGAGTCACGACCTTGAGTTATTTGTTAACCGAGTCATTTGTTGGATTTGTGGTGATGTTCGACCGTCTTGGGTCGAGTCGTGAGGCGTTGGGATTGATTGTGTAGTCTCGATGGTTGTCTTGTGGTAGTATTAGGATTAGAAGACCATTATGGGTCGTATGGGATTTATTTTGTGGGTTGTCGAATTGAAAATGACCCACTCGGAGTGTGTCGTGATGTGTACCATGACACTCCTCGTGTCATGGGGACTTTGGTAGATTTTTGGATTTGCCATTTGAGTTTGAGTACTTAACGAGGTAGGAGTCTTTGTTGTGTGAAATCATAGTTGACGAGACACACCCTAATGGTGTGAGCTCGTTGTGGTCAAACGGGTAAGTGTGGTCTCAAGTCGAGACCCACTATTCGCGTTATGGTCAAAAATGTATTGATCGTCAAGATAAACTAGTTGTATTTTATGTCTTTGCATTTGTGTTTGTGATGTGTTTTCGGTTGGGCTTGTTTTTCCTAATGGCTAAGGAGCCAATAAGCTTTGGCAAGGCTGTCAAGATCGCGTGCAAACTCGTAGGATCGTACGAGTTTACGTGCTCACTAGCTAAAACCGTGTAGGATCGTGGTAGGATCGCATATGTAGTAGGATCGTAAGTAAGATCGCAAGATCGCACGTAAGATCATAATATCATCACGCGATCCGAGTTCACTTTCTTTCTTTTTTCTTTTTTTTCTTTTTTTTTTTACTTTTTCTATCTTTTAAGTCCATCTCACTTGCTTAGGCCTAAAAACAAACGTGTGTTTTACTAATGTCTAATAAGTAAACCACTGTTATTTCATTTTCTGAATAGATTATAGTTTATACCTAGTTTTCTACTTTTCTAAATAGATTATAGTCTTAAAGTGTTCAATAATTCGATTTACTTTGCTTCATTGTGATTAAAATAATCAAAGGGTATGTTTTCGAATGCCACTAATGAAAAATTTGTTTCCATGAAATCATGTAGATGGCTCGTATGTTGGAGACATTTAGGACGCGTGCTATGTAATATTATTCCTCTAAATCGTTAATGTAACGATTGAAACTTGATTTTTTTTGTGTTACTATTACTTTGGTGTTTGAAATTTGAACTTTGTCATTTTCAAGAGGATATTATATGAATTTATCTTTGACGTTGAGTAGAAATATAAAAGAGTTTGACTCGTTTATCATTTGTTTACAAACTATGACAAATTGGTAGGATCGTAGGATCGCGATCCGATACTAGGATCTCGATCTTCCAAAGACAAAAACTATCCCACGTAGGATCGCGATTGCCCGTAAGCCCAAGTGAGTATGTTGGGTTAAAGTGTTAGCATTGGGCCTAAAGTCCAATGATATGTGTTTAGTGTTTACTTTTATTTTGCGAACAATTTCGTTTATCATTTATTTACTAACTTAATTTATATTTTTGTTTTGTTAATGGTGTTTCGGATGCTATTTGGGAGTACATTGGATTTGATATCGATTTGGATATTGGACATTGTAACAAAAACCTATTATTGGATTTACGGTATTAGCCGATGGACATATGGTCAATTTTGTATTTCGGACACAAAATGGTCAATAAACCCGACACTAATATTTACGCGAATTATAACGACAAATAAAACAATTAAAACTTGTAAAAACTTGTAAAATGTAATAAATAAAAGTTGGTTTATTCAAAAATTCTTGACGACTTGGAAATGTTATATAAACGGACATATCATGTCCAAATTTTATAAAAATCATATTTACAATTTAAACAATTATGATTCATAAACGTTATAAGATTTTCATAAATATTGATTTACCAACATCGTAACTTATTTTAAAGATACATTTTCTTCCCTAATCATAACGTTTTATCAACTATTTGGGCTACGGGGTAAAACACCAAAATAGCTTATCGACGTTTTCTTTCTTATTTCTTATTTCTTTGTTTATTCTCTCTTTTCCCTTATTTTCTCTATTTGTTTGATTTTTTTTCGACAACTTTTATATTCTTAGCGTGATTTAATCTTGAAACTTTATTTTCCAAAAACGACACGAGATACAAATAATTTCTTCGCTTCATCGACATTGAAACTAAACTTTTTAAAAACTTTGAAACGAGTATTCCACGACAACAAAGTCACGTTGTCTTTTAAAACTCCTTTACTTTACGAAACATAATCTGAGTTAACTATATACTGTATAGGTTGTGCCGATAATGTATTGTTGTGCCTATACATCTTAATATCGTTGAGCATTCTACTTTGTGATACCGTTATGCTTTTCTACTCGATGCCAGTTGTGATTTTTGAGTTACTTCATATTAAGGTGAGTTCATAGTCCTACTTTTACTTGTTTTATAAACTACTTTGGGATGAGATACATGCTACTACTTTTATTATGATTACAATTGTTTGAAAACTGTGTTCTGAACTGAATATATTATTGCGGATGTCTAAGTATCTTTATGCAAAAAGTTCCAAACATCATGGACCATTAATGTAACACCCCCAAATTTGGTATACCGGAAGCATTCGGGTTATGGGGTGCTACTCAATTGATATCACAACACAAAGTATAGATTAATAGGTTTATCATATAAAACTTCATAATCAATAGTATTATGTTTACATTATTTGAAAATAGTGCGGAAATATTCGCCCATATTAATAAAGCGGTCCCAAATATGTCAGAGTATCATATGACCATGCCATGCCATGCCAAAATCCTCCAAGGTAAGTTGACGCGTTAAACCTGAAAATACATGCTAAAAATGTCAACATGAGGTTGGTGAGTTCATAGGTTTGTAATAAAATAGTAAATCAGTTTTGTTGTGTCGTGGTATACAAGTAGGACAAGTGTGCAAATAATAGTAAAGCGTAGGGAAAGTAGTAATAATTGTTATCCAACCACAAAAGAATCATATAACCAATATGTAATCAACACGTAGCCTACCGGCTGGAGCTAAAGCGTGTGTACTTTTCACGGCTATGTGGGATTCTACCACGCCGTGAGAACCACGAAGAAAGTACTACAAAGTGTTTGTACCACATAGAATGTTCCACACAGCAAACCACTAGTGCACCTAACGCAAATATATCCGCACACAAGCATATCCAAAATAATATAATATGAATTTAGCACAGAGAAAGAAATATTGTTATTGTAATGATATTTGAATAACCGAACAAGCTATTTAGCGAAGTACATAAAGTTTTCAAGAACCAAGTCATTTGAAAATATTGGAATTTAGTAAAACAAGCATGCATTCTCCCCAAAAGTGCTTTCAAAACAAGTAAAGTAGCGGCCATGAACTCACCTCAGTCTGAAGCAATGCAAGAATCACAACTAACACGACTGGCATCGCGAAATATAACACATAAGTATCAGAAGGTAGCAACACACAATGATACAAGGTACAGTCACATGGTACGCCATCGGCACAACCTAATAGTATACAGCTTATCTTAGAATACGTATCGTAAAGTAAATAAGTTTTCGAAACATAAGTGTCTTAGTTTTCGTGGAATACTCGTATCGATATCTTATAAAATGTTTAGTGTCGTTTCTCTTAAGAATAGTTTAGTATGAACGTTTTGTGTGGTATTAAGAAAACAAATACTCGACATGTAACTCACGCCAGACATAACTCAGACTAAAGCATAATGTATATCCCAATAGATTATAAGGAATAGTCCTGAAATATTGACCAAGACTCAAGAACACACGCCGAAGCAATAAAACATTAAAAGAAATTAAACAAGTAGGGATCAATTAGGAAACAAGTAATAAGTAACTGATAGTGTTTTAGGCATTTACCCGGTAACCCCAAATAGAATGTTTAAGAAATGTATGTTTTGTACGAAACATAAGTTTTAGTATATAAAATAAATAGAAAAGTTTTTATATAGAATAAAACTATACTTTTCATTTTTATTATCGGGTTTGCATAAAAATCAGTTTCTTCAGCGATAATAAGTATATAGATAAAAGTTTGATATTATTCGATGATTAAAATACATTTCGATAATAATTAATCAAGTTAGATAATTTAATGAGTTGAATGTGTTTACTCATTATCGGGCTCTATGGCCCGTCAACAGTCCATAATTTATTTAGTGAAATGTTAAGTCCAACTTAAATCCATTACAAGTCCAATAATATTAATCCGATATATGTCCAAGTATCTCAATTCTCAACCCGTATTATAATGTCCACCGAGTATTTATTATAATCCAAGACCGAGTATAAATCCCCAATGATCCGAAACGTAACAAATGATCCAAGTAGCCAATTAAATACGTGTTAGTCTGATATTTCATGTTCGTAAAATATATGTTAATTAGTTCATAACATTTTTAATATTAACCAAACACCTTATATTGTTAACTTGTGGGCTCATAATTTCAAACGCAACCTTTAATTGGTTACTGGGTTGCGGCCCAGTCTTAAGACCCAACACAAAATCAAAAATCACACTAGGCAACCACAAGCACCCATTGGTGCTGTTGCTGCTGAACTGAGGACCAGACTCAAGCAAGCACCCTCGTGACCAACTAAAAATCAAGAAAAGCAGTTTTTAAAAATAAGCTATAAGCAGTTGGAGTAGTTTTTATAAGAAAGAAATAAGCAGTTTTCAAAATGAGCATATAAGCCACGAAAGTCACATAAGCCGAAAAAAAATATAAATCCAAAAGTATAACCCTTGATGCAGGTTTTACTGACCAGGTTTTAATATTTATAAGTTCTCGTTATACCTATGGTCTACCCTAATGCACTAATGGGCAGTGTACCCGATCATGTGTAGTGTAGTATTCGGTAAAACCGAGGTCGTCCCAAGAGCTATGTGTGCGGATTTAAACTAAGTCTAAGTGTCACAGATTTTAATAGATTTTAAGGTGGAAATGATTAACTACTAAAACAAGGAAATAAAGAAAGCAAATAGAGGCGAGGGTTGTGATCAATAAGGGAGAAGTTTGCTAACCTAGTTACTCATCCTATCAAGCTAAGTTCATGTTTAATTACTTCCAATTACTTCAAGTGGGGTGAAAGTCGCTATGTACGAGATTTGGTCGAGTCGTCTAACCTATCAACAAAGGGTTCCACTGGAGATGTGGTGGTGACCGTCGAAAGTCCAGTTCTTCTTAGTCCCCTAAGCCAAGTCATTAAGTACCTCTACATGCAAGATTTGTAACAATGCGTGCCCGGGCGCTAGCATCTTAAACACTCATCCCTGACTTCTTCAGTTCATCCAAACGGTAGGTGATCAGTTGGTCAAATCGCACAAGCGAAGAAGGGTCATCAGTTGGTCATATCTTACCCTTCCCACTCAGTCTACCTACTTAGGGTTAGTTGGTCATATCTCCTAAGTAACTAGCCACTATCGCCATTCAAAACAACCGAAACAAGGGTAGCTACCAACAAACTATGCATGCATACACTAGAAATAATTATACGGAAGCAATGTAAACATAAACAAAGCAATTAAGGAATAATAACTAGCCTAGCACCAGAGGTGCTTAGTCGCTCATACTAACTAAAACAATTGATTCAATGTTTATCATTATGGAATACATGAATTGAAAGTAAAGAAAAGATAAAATGCTAATGTTTATCGTAGGGGAGTGATTCCTCCCTTAGAGATAACTCCGTATGCTCCCTAAGATTTGCCTTCAACCTTCTACTCACGTTCACTGATGTTGTGTGTGAAATGGGATGATTAGAAATTGTAATATATTGGTTTTTATAAACACATCACAACTTAATAAAAAGGGGCGTATGCTTTGAGTTTTAGAGAGAGAAAGTGGAAGCGTTTTGGGAACTTAGTGAGACAAAGAAAAATGATATTATAAAGCTTGTTGGATCGATATACTCTAACCAAACTAACTTATATAGCTTGTTAAGGGTTTAATAACTTCGGATAAATCCTAAGTTATTAACAATGAAACACTGAACTATCTCTATTAAGTATGCGCAATTTACTTAACAAAGCTAAGAAGAATGAACTTTTAACTTCAACGATTTTATTAATACTTAGAAACTGCTTGTTAAACAGATTCTTTAACAACTCTAAAACTCTAATATCGAACTCTCTAAAACTCTAATAATGCACATACGTTCTTATGCCAATCTAGGAATCCTTTTATAGGCTTAAGGATAACCCTAGTCGGTTTACAATTACAAACCTTGTACGTCAAGTAATACTCTATTAATCTAAGAACTTTCTAGAATTAAAAAATAATCCTTAACGATTTTATATATCAGTCCTTTAAGCATGCAGTACTTTGATGAATCGAGCAATACTTTGACTTTTACTTAGCAGTATTTTGACTTCTTCCAGCACTTTGACATTCTTCAGTACTTTGTCATTCTTCAGCACTTTCATATCCCAACAATCCTCCCCTAACTTGAATTCTACTTGCTTGACTTCAAGTTCCTTTGTAAACTTTAACTTTAACATCTTTGTCTTCAAAGAAAGATTGTGGTTTTTTCTTCAAATTTTGTCTTTGTAGATCCTGTGCTTATATCATCATAAAAGTAATCTTTATCAGTAATTCTTTTCAGCAACAAACAACAAGCTCCATCTTTTCAGCAACTCAGCAACATATGACATTTTGTACATCAGTTTAGTTTAAGTTTCAGTCTATTCTCATCACTTCCAGGTGTGTAAACTCCTGTGAGAGGTGAATCATTGAAATTTAATGGATTTTGATGTCTCTTTACCAAAGCCATTAATTCTGGAGTAGCCAAATGTTTAAGTGTGTAAGACCATGGTACATTGATAACCATATGATTTTTAGCAAATCATCAGCTATCAACAGATTTGATTTGTCTTTACCAAAAGTTGTACCCTTTTGGACTAGTTAGTTCTTGCAATCATGGTGAACTAATTACCATACCAATGGTTTTTCCACAGCCTTTACCACAAGACATTTTTCTTGTGGGCTAGCCAGCTCTTTACATTGCTGATATGGTGAGTTGATTAGCATACAACTTATTAGCAAGTTGTCAACTATAAAACGGATTTGATATATCTTTACCAGAGCCGTTTGCTCATGGATTAGCCAGTTCTTTTTTAAAAATGGTGAAATGATAACCTATTGTTGTAACCATCTCAAAATCATTGTTGCTTTTAACTTTTGTTTCAAAAATATTCTTTACTTAACAAAAGTTTTTCTTTCAAAAACATTTACTGGTTTTTGCTGCAAGCAGTACTTTGATTAAAGTACTGTTTGTCCAGTAGTACTTTGAATAAAGTACTTATTTTTAAAAAATTTATATAAGTAAACATCATACCAGTACTTATGCTTCATCATCAGCTATTGTTGTCCATCTGATAAACAACTCAATTAACACAAGAGCTGTTTCAGTCTCATTTTCAACCTCCATACCATGATCTAGCATTCTTCTCATAAAATCTGCTATGAATCATAGTTCCATCTTCCAATTCTACAGCATGAACTCCTAATTCTTCAAAGAATCTCCAGCTTGTAATCTCCCAGTTTTCTTGATTTTGCCAGAGTTCATCATTGCTTGTTTCCTTAGTTTCAAAGATAGTTGTCAGATCTCCTAGTAATATTAAGCCAACTCCACTTGATGGAATATGTTTAAAGTATTCTTGCACTAGTTGGTATAGCTGAAACAGATCTGCTCTATCAATGATATGCAATATATCCAATAATAAATTGAATGTTCTGAAACTTTCATCCTCCCTATGGAACATCAAATAATCTCCATCTTTTGACTTTACAACTTCAAAAGTGATTATCTTTGTCTTCTTTACAGCAACATCTTTGAATTTAGAATTCTCAAAATCAACAATTCTAATGTAATTCCTTAATTCATCAACTGTATCTGATCTTAGCTCAACCTTCTTTGATTTGTGTTTAGCTTCAGTTGTTCTTTTTCTTTTTAAGCTTCTTTTACTTAAATCCTCCTTTTGCTTGTCATCCTTGAAAGAAATAATACTTTCAACTTGCTTCTGATAAGCTTGTCTAACATTTTCATACAAATCTTTCATCTCAATGTAATTAAGCTTTTGTAATCCAGTATACCCTTGACCCTTTAGATATGCCATCATAGCATTTCTTTTTTAGCCTTATTCATTGGTCTTCTGGGTACAACAACTTCAGGTTCTTTCACTAATTGATCAACTTCAGCATTCAACTCAGCTTGTATCTTTCTGGCAGCTTCTTCATTCTTAGCTACCTCAATTGCTCTTATATTTTCCAAAGTAAGCTTCTTTTTCTTCTTTGTTTCAACCAACTTACCTTTTCCTTTATCTTTTGGATCTATAGTAGGTTGAGAAGCTTGTGGTTGTTCTTCAATAACTCCTAGAATGCTAACACCCCTTGGTTTTGATAAATCATGCAATATCTCAGCTATAGTTTCATCATCACTTGCAGTGTGTATTGGTTTGAGTGTATCAGCTTCCTTTTCTGGTATGACTATTGAAGGACCAGCTTCTTCTTCAAAATCTAACACCCTTGGTGTAATTAACTCTAGCCTATAAGTTCCTTGAATAGCAGTACTTTGATCAGCAACACCTTGATCATGTTATTGTATTGAACATCATTCTTCGGCTCAATACATTGAAGATTTACTTGTGCTTTAGTAGTTTAAGGTTCATCTTCTTTATCTGTATGAGTCTCACATCTTCTTTATCTTTCTCTTGATTCCTCCCCAAATTGATAGAAGATGGCTGTTTAACCTTTTTATTCTTTGAAGACTTCTTAAATTCCCTTACTGGCCTTCCTTGCTTCCTTTGAGACTTGACCCATAATCTGTTATGTTGAACCAACGGCCATACAAACTTCTTTAATCTTCTAAACTTAAGCTTCAATTTCTTAATCTGTGTAGCCTGTTCTTCAAAAGATTTCTTCAATCTGGTCAATTCTCTTGATAAAGCATAATTGTTGAAGCTGTACCCTCGATTACCTCATCTCCCTCATCTCCTCCAGATGTTTGAAGCCCATCTGTTGAAGTATAATTATTGGGAGAGGATGGTGGGTGTTCCTCTTGATCGAATCATCATGATGAGACTTGTGGAGATCTTGGAGGTGAACTGCAATATCTTCGGAATATCAGCACCTTGTGAAGCGTACCTTGTGATGCAGTACCTTGTGATGCGTACAGCGAGATCGTACCTTGAAGTCATACTTTCTCGGTCTTCACTTGCTGTAGCCTCATCTCGAATTGCTTGAACAATCTCCATCATTGAAGTAGTCAATGGAGTGTTCCTTCCAGTAAACAAATCACTCTTCCTAGATATGAAGGTGAAGATCTTCGCAGGTTGTACCACAACAGGTAATAGACTTGAAGGCTTTGCTACATCATGAAGTTTTTTATTCAAGAAAACTTGAATAAATCTTGGATACATTAACCAGCGTGATCCATGAGAGATGTGAGATAGCATACCATCTAAAACCATCCTTGAAAAATTGAAGATACGATTTGTAGCCAATCCACCAAAGCAGATGCTATATTGGATCCAAATTGCTCCCATGAAGTACTTTTAGAACGATCAGATGAAGTAGAACATGAACCAAGTACTTCCAATGCGGACTAAATAAGGGTTTCTTGAAAGTTGTTTTGATTAAAGACCCTTCATACCCAATATCTCTCAAAGTATCCCAAAGAAGCTATCAAAATCTAATAGCTCCTTCTTCATCATCGAATAACAAATCTTCTCGAATTGAAGCTTCACTAACTTTGACAATCCTTCCTGCAACCTTAGCTTGTATATACGAATCGTCATTCTCCATGTGAGTCTACTAGTTTGCCCAAAACTGTGAATCCAGGCTCAATGATATCTGGTTCAACAAAAGTGCATAACTAATTGGAACCTCGTGAAAATCAATAATGTCATGAAAAGCGACATTAGCTTCAGTCTTATCCAAATTCGCCACCATGTTGTGTTTAGAAACGATGTTTTGGTTCGCCATTGATGATTGAATAAGTGATTGATTTGATGAATAATTATGTATGAGAGAGAGAGAGAAATATGGAAAATATTGATAAGAATAAAGATGAGAGGGAAAATCGGAAAGTAGTTATTTATAGGTAGGATTTGAAAAATCACAGCCCATAATAACAAAGTTACCGTTATTTGATATTTACCCCTCTTTTTGACCGTTGGAACAGTACGTTGATAAGACAAGCAGTGCTTTCCACGTGTGCAGTACTTTCTAGAGCAGTACTTTCATATGATAAAACAGCAGTACTTTTCCATCTTCTTCTCTATAAAGACAAACACTCCAAATAGGCATGGTATTGCCTCCCCTTAAGCAATGCATAGGACTGTCTAAGTAACTAATCAGTCCTCCCCTTAAATGTAGCTTAGTAATTAATCATTCAAATGCTCACCACCAAGTGATTGAAACGTGAAACATCAAATCCTTTGGTGAGTAAATTAGCTACATTATCATCTGTGTGAACCTTGACAACATTAATGAGCCTATGCTCATAACAATCTTTGATGAAGTGATGCCTCTGAATGTGCTTGGTCTTGGAGTGATAAATAGGGTTCTTCACAATGCAAATTGTACTCTCATTATCAATGTTGATAGGAGTATTCTTGAAGTTGAACCCATAATCCAGGAGTTGATTCTACATCCACAAAACTTATCACAACAGCTTGCAGCAGCTACATATTACCTTCATAGATAATGTTCTTGCAATAGTTCTTCTTACATTGCCATGAGACTAATCTTCTTCCAAGATATTGGCATCCTACAGTGGTTGATCTTCTATCATAGTTGTCACCTGCATAATCACTATCTGAAAAGGCTTCCAAGTGAAAAGGTGAATCCTTTGGATACCACAACCCTAAATTAGGTTGTTGTTTCAAATAACTAAGATTCTCTTCTTTGCATTCATATGGGAGACCTTAGGTGAGACTTGATATCGTTGCACATAAACAAACATAACTTATGATATCAGGCCTAGATGCAGTTAAGTACATAAGACAGCCAATCATTAATCTGTAAAGCTTGACTTCAAGGGTTGACCATCTTCATCCTTGCTCAATGAGTTGATAGACTTGATAGGTGTAGTGACTGGCTTCATAGCATCAAAGTTGAACTTCTTGAGAATGTCAGAGACATACTTATCTTGACTTATGAAAATCCTTTTTTGTTGTTTGACTTGTAGCCCCAAAAAGAAAGTCAATTCACCCATAAAACTCATATGAAATTCATGTTGCATCAGCTTCTCAAACTCCTTCACCATGGACTATTTTGTAGCTCCAAAGATGATATCATCTACATATACTTGAACCAGCATGATATCCTTCTTATCTCTCATGATAAACAAAGTCTTGTCAATAGCTCCCCTTCTGTAACCATGTTGCAATAAGAAAGTAGAAAGCCTTTTATACCAAGCTCTAGGTGCTTGATGTAGGCCATAAAGAGCCTTAACAACTTTGTAGACTTTGTTGGGATGTGCAGGATCTTCAAAACCAGGAGGCTGTTTGACATAAACCTCTTCTGAAATCTTGCCATAGAGAAAGGCACTTTTAACATCCATTTGATAAACCTGAAATCCCATATATGATGCAAAAGCAAGGAATATTCGAATAGCTTCAATCCTTGCAACAGGAGCAAATACTTCATCATAATCTACTCCTTCTTCTTGTCTATAACCTTGTGCAACTAATCTTGCCTTTTTCTTGATGACATTCCCTCTTTCATCTCTCTTGACTCTGAAAACCCATCGTGTACCAATTACTTTCTTTCCATCTGGTAGATTACATAATACCCAAACTTCTTGAAGTTTGAATTGAAGAAGTTCCTCTTGCATAGCTTCAACCCAAATTTCTTTAGTTAATGCTTGAGCTATGTTCTTGGGTTCTTCTTGAGAGATAAAGCAAGTGAACAAACATGTTTGATGATCTTTATGATTCAGCCTGTTTTGTTTATACACAAAGTGTTGGATCGATGTACTCTAACCAAACTAACTTAAATATCTTGTTAAGGGTTTAATAGCCTCGGATAAATCCTAAGTTATTAACAATGAAACACTGAGCAAACTTTATTAAGTACGCTGAATTTACTTAACAAAGCTAAGAAGAATATAACTTTAACTTTCAACGATTTTATTAATAACTCTAAATCTGCTTGTTATGCAAACTCTTTCAACAACTCTAAAACTCTAATATCAAATTCTCTAATAACGTACGTACTCTCTAATGCCAACCTAGGGGGTCCTTTTATAGGCTCAAGGATAACCCTAGTCGGTTTACAATTTGTATCCTTGTACGACAAGTAATCTAAACAAAGAATATTCTAGAATACATAAAGCTTTCCATAAACGAATATAGCAGTTCTTTGGCTTTGCAGTACTTTGACTTCAGCAGTACTTTGACTTTTCACTTAGCAGTACTTTGACTCTTCAGTACTTTGACTTCGTCAGTACTTTGTCCATCTTCAGCACTTTCATATCCCAACAATCCTCCCCTAACTTGAATTCTACTTGTTTGACTTCAAGTTCCTTTGTGAACTTATCTTTAACTTCTGTTAGCCTCTTGGAAATATTGTGTCTTTGTCTTTGGATTGTATCTTTATATTCTCTGTGCTTAAATCGTCATTATCAAAGTATTCTTGAAAAAATATTCTTTACAGCATCATTCAACAATCTCTTTCTTTTGGCAACATTAAGCAAGCTCCATCTTTTCAGCATTAAGACAATGTGTACATTAATTCAGTTTAAGTTTCAGTTTATTCTCATCACTTCCATGTGTGTAAACTCTTGTGAGAGGTGAATCGTTGAAAATTTAATGGATTTGATGTCTCTTTACCAAAGCCATTAACTCTGGAGTAGCCAAATGTTTTGATGTGTAAGATCATGGTACATTGATAACCATATGATTTTTAGCAAATCATCAGCTATCAACAGATTTGATTTGTCTTTACCAAAACCTGTACTCTTTTGGACTAGTTAGTTCTTTCATCATGGTGAACTAATTACCATATAATGGTTTTTCCACAGCCTTTACCACAAGCTATTTTCTTGTGGGCTAGCCAACTCTTCACATTCACTAATATGGTGAGTTGATTACCATACAACTTATTAGCAAGTTGTCAACTATAAAATGGATTTGAGATATCTTTACCAGAGCCGTTTGCTCATGGATTAGCCAATCCTTTTGTAACCATGGTGGATTGATAACCTATTGTTGTTACCATCTCAAAACCATTTATTTCTTTTAACCTTTGTTTCAAAATATTTAACACTTAACAAAAGTTTTCTTTTCAAAAACAGTAACTGGTTTAAAGCTGCAAAGATACTTTGATGAAAGTACTGTTTGATCAGCAGTACTTTGAATAAAGTACTGATATATCAAAAATTTATTCAATAAAAATTCATACCATTTATTCATGCATCATCATCAGCCATAGTAGTCCATCTGATAAACAATTTGATGACCAATAGTGTAGTTTCATTATCTTCTTCAACTTCCATCCAATGCTCTAGCATTCTTCTCATGAGATCTGATGTAAGAGGATATCTTCTATCTTCTAACATGTGAATCATTGTCCCATCTTCTAACTCTAAAACATGTACTCCAGATTCTGAATCTCCGCTAGTAATCTCCCAATCTTCTTGGTTTTCCAAATCTCAGCAGTACTTGTTTCTTCAGTTTCCCAAACAGTTGTGAGATCTCCAAGCAAAATTAAACCAAATCCTTCTGATGGAATGTGTTCAAAGTATTCTTGCACCAAATGATATAGATAAAATAAATCCTCTCTATATTGTGCAATAGATCATAGCATGTTAAACACTCTGAAGCTTTCATCTTCTCTATGAAACATCAGATAATTTCCATCTTTAGATTTTACAACTTCAAAAGTAGTTATTGGAGACTTCTTCTTCTTCTTATCGTCTCTTTTGCATCGGTTTAGAATACTCAAATTCTACAATCCTTAAGTAATTCCTAGTTCATCATTTGTTTGGACCTTAACTCAACCTTCTTTGAATTTGTTGATCTTTAACTTCAGTTGTTCTTTTTCTTTTTAAGCTTCCTTTTCTTTCTTCCTCTTTCTGAACATCATCATCTTTATAATCTTTGATACTATCAACTTGTTTTTGATAAGCTTCTCTAACAAACTATATAACTCTTTCATCTCAACATACTTCAACATTCTCAATATATCCTTGCTTCTTTAAATAAGCCATCATTGCATTCCTTTCCTTAGCAAGATTTGGTCTTCTTGGTAGAGCAGAAATAGGAATAGGTGACTGTAATGTTTCAGCAGCTTCAACATTCAATTCTTCTTGCAATTTCTTAGCTGCTTCTCTATTCTTGGCTTCTTCAATTTCCTTAGCTTCTCTATCCTTAGCATTCAGTTCAACTTGAAACTTTCTAGCTGCTTCCTCATTCATAGCAACTTGATCAGCCCTTATTTGCGCTAAAGTGAGCTTCTTTTTCTTTGTTTCTACCATCTTACCTTTTCCTTTATCGTTTGGATCAATAACAGGTTGAGAAGCTTGTGGTTGTTCTTCAGCAACTCCTGGAATAGTCACACCTCTTGGTCTTGATAGATTTTGCAATACCTCAGCTGCAATTTAATCACTTGTAGTATGTTCATCCATAGGTGTATCAGCTTCTTCTTCTTGTGGAATTGTTGAAGGACCAGCTACTTCATCAAAATTTAACACCCTTGGTGTAATTAACTCTTGTCGAGATGTTTCTTGAAGACCAGTACTTTGATCAGCAGTACCTTGATCATCAGTATTTTGAACTTTAATGATTTCTTCCTCAGTACTTTCAATATTAACCTGCTCTTCAGTACCTTGAGGTTGAACATCAGTACCTTGAGGTTCAGCTTCAGCTTCTTCATTCAAATTCTTATCTTCCAATTTCCTCCCCAATTAGAATGAAGATGATTGTTGTTGAACCTTTCTGCCTTTGGTTTTCTTCTTAAATTGCATAACTGGCCTGCCTTGCCTTCTTTGAGACTTGACCCATAAACGATGATGTTGAACCAAAGGCCAGACAAAATTCTTGAGTCTTCTAAACTTAAGGTTCAACTTCTTAATCTGAGTAGCCTGATCTTCAAAAGATTTCTTCAATCTTGTCAATTCTCTTGATAAAGCATAGTTGTTTAGAGTTGTCCCCTCAGGCTCCATAGCTTCTTCATCTCGTCTAGTTGGTGAATGTTCTTCTTGTTGAGAATCAGGAACAGAGACTTGTGGAGATGGTGGAGGTGAAACTGCAACATCTTTTTGAACTTCAGTACTTTGCGAAGCAGTACCTTGTGATGCAGTACCCTGTGATGCAGTACCTTGAGAAGCAGTACCTTGTGTAGAAGCAGCACCTTCCTCTACAGCATCAGCTCTGATTTCTTGAACAACCTCCATCATAGAAGTGGTTAATGGAGTATGCCTTCCAGTGAATAGATCACTTTTCCTAGCCATAAAAGTGAAAATCTTGGCTGGTTGCACCACAACAGGTAGTAGACTGGTAGGCTTTGGTACATCTGCAAGTTGTTTGTTCAGGAACACTTGAATAAACCTTGGATACATCAACCATCTTGAACCATGAGAGATGTGTGAAAGCATTCCATCTAGGATTAGCCTTGAAAAGTTGAAAATGCGATTTGTAGCCAATCCCACTATAGCAGATGCTATGTTAGACCCAAATTGCTCCCATGATGTACTTTTAGCACTAATACAATGAAGCAATACATGAACTAAATACTTCCAGTGGGGACAAAATAAGGGTTTCTTGAATGTTTGTTCAGTTAAGGACCCTTCATATCCAATGTCCCTAAATGTATCCCAAATCAGTTGCTTATCAAAACGAACCGCCCCTTCTTCATCATCAAACAATAAATCCTCACGAATTGAGGCTTCAGTAACCTTTACAGTTCTCCCAGCAACTTTAGCTTGAATATACGAATCATCATTCTCCATATGAACCCTAGCAGTTGCCCAAAATTGTTGAAGCTAGGGCTCAATGATATCTGGTTCCACTAAAAGCGCATAACTAATTGGTGACCCAGTAAGAAAATCAATGATATCATGAAAGATCACATTAGCTTCAGTCTTTTCTAAATTCGCCACCATGTTGTGTTTTGAAACTGTATTACGATTTGCCATTGATGAGATGTGTACACAGAAAGTGATATGATGAATAATATGGGTGAAAGAGAGAGAAATATGGAAAAGATTATAAGGTAGCAATATGAGAGGGAAATTCGGAGAGTAGTTATTTATAGGTGAGATTTAAAAAGTCACAGCCATTAATAACAAAGTTACCGTTAGTAGAAGTTACCCATCAATATTACCGTTGGAACATTACTTTGATAAGATAAACAGTTCTTTCCACGTGTGCAGTACTTTCCAAGCAGTACTTTCCAAGTAGTACTTTCCAAGCAGTACTTTCATAAAACCGAAAAGCGGTACTTTTCCATTCTCCTCTTTACAATAGCAAATACAGCAAATAAACATGAATATCCTCCCCTCAAGCAATGCATAGGACTATACTTACACTAAATAGTCCTCCCCTTAAATGTAGCTCAGTAATTAATCATGCCAATACTTACCACCAAGTGATTGAATCTTGAAACATCAAAGCCTTTGGTGAGTAAATCAACTACATTATCATCCGTGTGAACCTTGACAACATTAATGAGCCTGTGCTCATAACAATCTTTGATGAAGTGATGCCTAATCTGAATGTGTTTAGTTTTGGAGTGATAAACTGGATTCTTCACAATACAGATTGTACTCTCATTATCAATATTGATAGGAGTATTCTTGAAAGTGAACCCATAGTCCAAGAGTTGATTCTGCATCCACAAAACTTTCCACAACAGCTTGTAGCAGCCACATATTCTGCTTCAGTTGATGATGTTGCTGCAATTGTTTGCTTCTTACACTGCCATGAAACTAATCTTCTTCCAAGATATTGGCATCCTCCAGTAGTTGATCTTCTATCATAGTTATCACCTGCATAATCACTATCTGAAAAGGCTTCCAAGTGAAAAGGTGAATCCTTTGGATACCACAACCCCAACTTAGGTTGTTGTTTCAAATAACTAAAAATTCTCTTCACTGCATTCATATGAGAGACCTTTGGTGAGACTTGATATCTTGCACATAAACAAACAGCAAACATGATATCAGGCCTAGATGCAGTAAGATACATAAGACAGTCAATCATTGATCTGTATAACTTGACTTCAACTGGTTGTCCATCTTCATCCTTGCCCAACGAGTTGATAGATTTAATAGGTGTAGTAACAGGCTTCATTGCATCAAAATTGAACTTCTGAAGTATGTCAGCTACATACTTGTCTTGACTTATGAAAATTCCCTCCTTTGACTGCTTAACTTGAAGTCCCAAAAAGAAAGTTAACTCACCCATTGAACTCATTTGAAATTCATTCTGCATCAGCTTCTCAAACTCCTTGACCATAGATTGTTTGGTAGCTCCAAATATGATATCATCTACACACACTTGAACTACCATGATATCCTTCTTATCTCTCTTGATAAACAAAGTCTTATCTATAGCTCCTCTCTTATAACCATGTTGCAATAAAAAGGTAGAAAGCCTTTCATACCAAGCTCTAGGTGCTTGATGTAAGCCATAAAGAGCCTTAACAACATTGTAGACTTTGTTTGGATGTTTAGGATCTTCAAAACCAGGAGGTTGTTTGACATATACTTCCTCTGTAATCTTGCCATATAAAAAGGCACTCTTGAAATCCATTTGATAAACCTGGAATCCCATATATGATGCAAAAGCAAGGAAAATTCGAATTGCTTCAATCCTTGCTACAGGAGCAAATACTTCTTCATAATCTACTCCTTGTTCTTGTTTGTAGCCTTGTGCAACTAACCTTGCTTTGTTCTTGATAACATTCCCTCTTTCATCTCTCTTGACTCTGAACACCCATCTTGCACCAATGACCTTCTTACCATCAGGAAGATCACATAATACCCAAACTTCTTGAAGCCTGAATTGAAGAAGTTCTTCTTGCATAGCTTCAACCCAACTTTCTTTAATCAATGCTTGAGCAATATTCTTGGGTTCTTCTTAAGAGATAAAGCAAGCAAACAGGCATGTTTGATGGTCCTTAGGATTCAGCCTGTTTTGTTTATAGACAAAGCTAAGTAAAGCATTATGAGTTTTAGTAAAACTCTTAGCTTTGTGTCTTGTCATCACTCCAGAAGTAGAAGGACCAATGATTTGATCAGTAGGATGATTCTTATGAATTCTTAAGATAGGAGTCTGTGGAACTCCATAATTATCACCCAAATTAGTGAAATCAGCATCTTCATTGGAATCTCAGAAAATACCTTCATCTTCAAACTCATCATCAGTATCTTCTAAGCCAGGCATGGTAGGATCATCCAAATCATCCAAAGTGCTGTTAACAGGTGCAGCAGTACTTTGGTCAAAAGTACTGTCATCCAAAGTACTGTGAGTGAACTCCGCAGTCTTGTTCTTTTTCTTTGCTTCCTCATAAGCTCTTCTTTTATCATCAGTATAAGAGTTTGCTAGAACATCTTGAAAAAGCATGTGGTTAAGTTCATCTTGAATAGCTTGATCCTCAGCAGACAATGAGGATTTTGGCTCATCAGTACTTTTCTCTGTCTCAACAGTTTTAGGTTCTTCATCTTGAACAACATCAGGTCTAATATGGACTCCATGAACAACATATTGTACCTCTTCTCCATTGTGTACAGGTTGATTTTCCTCTCTAATAGGAACATAATTCATAGAAGGAGTCAAAACTTCAAGATCAAACATCCAATCAGGACCTTTACCTTTCTGATTTTCTTGATCTTCTAAAAATTCAACATGAAGACAATCTTGAACCTTCTTGGTGACTCTGTTGTACACTCTAAAGCCTTTGCTGTTGGTGCAATATCCCAATAAATAGCCTTCTTCTGACTTGCCATCAAACTTACCCAAATTATCAAGTGTGTTGAGAATAGTTAGAGGGCATCCAAAAGGCTTCATAAATCGAATGTTGGGTTTGTTTCCCATCAGCAACTCATAAGGTGTCTTCATTTGTGGTTTGGTGACTGATACTCTGTTAAGTACATAGCAAGCAGTACTTACAGCTTCAGCCCATAATTGAATAGGTAATTGTGAATCTGCAAGCATTGTTTTGGCTGCTTCTATCAAAGTCCTATTATTTCTCTTTGCAACACCATTCTGCTGTGGTGTTCTTGCAATACTGAACTCCCTCTTGATTCCTTTGTTTGCACAAAATTCATCCTTAAGCTTGTTCTTGAATTCAGTTCCATTGTCACATCTAATACCTCTATCATTCAGTCTTAATTGGTTTTCAAGGGCTATGATAAGATCATGGATTGCATCAAAAGTGTCATCTTTAAATCCCAAGAAAAATACCCAACTGAATCTACTGCAATCATCTGTCACAACCAAGCAGTACTTTTTCTTGTTCAGACTTGAAATAGAAACAGGACCAAATAAATCCATGTGCAGCAGCTCCAAAGGTTCTCTAACAGTCCTTTCCTCAAGCTTCTTGCAAGAAGCTTTATGTTGTTTACCCTTCTTACATGCCAAACAGGAGTGATCATTCTTGTAAGTCTTTGAAGGTAAACCACTAACTAAATTTCCTTTGACCAATTTGTTGATATTCTTGTAATTCACATGACCCAATCTTCTATGCCACTGATGTGCTTCTTCAAGTGATGCCTTAGCTACTAAACATGTAGCTCTTTCATAAGAGTGAAGACTCTTCATATCCAAACTCAAAGCTATGTAAAGCATTATGAGGTGTAGAAAAACCTTTAGCTTTGGTTCTTGTGAGCACTCCATGAGTAGAAGGTCCAATGATTTGACCAGTAGGATGATCTTTATGAATTTTTAATGTAGGAGTCTGTGGAACTTCCAGATTATCACCCAAATTTGAGAAATCAACATCTTCATTAGAATCTGAGAAAATACCTTCATCTTCAAACTCATCATCAGTATCTTCTAAGCCAGGCATGGTAGGATCATCCAAATCATCCAAAGTGCTGTCAACAGGTGCAGCAGTACTTTGATCTAAAGTACTGTGATCAAAAGTACTGTCATCCAAAGTACTGTGAGAGAACTTAACAGTTTTGTTCTTTTTCTTTGCTTCTTCATAAGCTCTTCTTTGATCATCATCATAAGAATGTGCCACTACATCTTGAAAAAGCATCTGATTAAGCTCATCTTGAATAGCTTGATCCTCAGCAGAAAATGAAGATTTTGGTTCATCAGTACTTTTCTTTGTTTCAGCAGGTATGGGTTCTTCATCAGGAATAGCATCAGATCTAATATGAACTCCATGAAAAATGTACTGTAAATCATCTTCTTTGTAAACATCTTGATTTTCTTCTCTAACAGGCACATAATTCATAGAAGGAGTCAAAACCTCAAGATTAAACAACCAATCAGGACCTTTACCTTTCTGATTTTCTTGATCTTCTAAAAATTCAACATGAAGACAATCTTGAACCTTTTTGGTGACCCTGTTATAAACTCTAAATCCTTTACTATTGGTGCAGTACCCCAATAAGTATCCTTCTTCTGACTTGCCATCAAATTTGCCCAAATTATCAATTGTGTTGAGAATAGTCAGAGGGCATCCAAAAGGCTTCATAAATCGAATGTTGGGTTTGTTTCCCATTAGAAACTCATAAGGTGTCTTCATTTGAGGTTTGGTAACTGATACTCTATTAAGCACATAACAAGCAGTACTTACAGCTTCAGCCCAAAATTGAATAGGCAGTAATGAATCTGCAAGCATTGTTCTGGCTGCTTCAATCAATGTTCTGTTCTTTCTTTCTGCAACACCATTCTGTTGTGGAGTTCTAGCAATACTGAACTCTCTCTTGATTCCTTTCTTAGCACAAAACTCATCCACAAGCTTGTTCTTGAATTCAGTCCCATTATCACATCTAATACCTCTTACTTTAAGTCTCAATTGGTTTTCAAAGGCTATTATAAGATCATGAATAGAATCAAAAGTATCATCCTTAAATCCCAAGAAAAATACCCAACTAAATCTACTGCAATCATCTGTCACAACTAGACAATACTTCTTCTTGTTTAGACTAGCAACAGAAACAGGTCCAAATAAATCCATGTGCAGTAACTATAACAAACAAAACATTATTACCAAGTTATCTAATAGTTCTTTCCTCAAGCTTCTTGCATGAAGCTTTGTGTTGTTTACCCTTCTTGCACGCCAAGCGTGAGTGATCATTCTTGAACGTCTTGGAAGGTAAACCTCTAACTAAATTTCCTTTGACCAATTTGTTGATATTCTTGAAATTTACATGGCCCAATATTCTATGCCACGGATGTGCTTCTTCAAGTGTTGCCTTTGCTACTAAACATGTTGCTCTTCCAGAAGAGTGAAGACTCTTCATATCCAAACTTTACACATCATTGGTTCTTGGTACTCTCAGTATTACCAAGTTATCATCAACAAGCTTGAATTCAGGGGAAAGAATGAGACATTATGTGTCAGTGAATAACACAGGGTGTTTCTTATCACAAATCTGAGAGACTGACAAAAGGTTGAATTTTAGCTCCTTCACATATCTAACATTCTCAAAGTCTATGCTCCCTGCCTTAATAGTTCCTTTGCTTGTAATTATTCCTCCACTAGCATCATTACCAAATGCAATTCTTCCTCCACAATAAGATCTAAAATCTGACAAAATTTCTTTGTCTCCTGTCATGCTTCCGGAGCAACCACTATCCACAATTAAATGATCTTTAAGCTCATCTTCTGGGTTGCCCTGCACAAAGATAAAAGACTTAGTTTCTTTTAGGAACCCAAGCCATTACTGAATTGTGTTCCCCTTGTGGAGTAACATACTCAAATTCTTTGAGTATGTAATCTTCACAGTTTTTGTAGACAGAATCAAGAAATATCTTGTGTTTCAAAACTTGTGGTGGTTTTTCAGCAAAACTCTCTTTTTCAACAAAAATCTCTTTTTCTTTTTCAACAGAGACATCTTTAACAAAAATCTCTGTTTCACTTTCACTTTCTGAAAGTATTGTTTGTTCCCCATCAGTACTTTCCTTCTTAACCCATTTGGTTTTAACTTATGGTGTAGAGTCCCTTGATCTAGCTACTTTCTTTGAGTTGTAACGTCTTCTAGATTGATAGTAATTAGATCTCCTAGGGTTCCTATTCCAAAAAGTGTTTGGTGAAAACTGAGCAGTACTTTGAGAAAGTACTGTGTTTTGCTTAACAGTACCTTGAAAAGTGTTTGAAGGTACTGGTGGTTTTGAAAAAGGTCTTCTCTGGTGAGGGTACCTATGGTCTTGTGAGAAGTTGCTATGGTTAACCCTATGTGAATGATTCCAAACTGGTCTATTCTCCCTAAGCTTATGGTTGGCAGTTTTGTTCTTTGGGAATTTGCTTAGGTATTCTGAGTGAAGGTCACAGTCCTTAACCAAATGATCAGGACTATAACAAACAAAACATTATTTTTGACCTGTAATCCCAAAATTGCTTCTTCTATGTGTATGAACAAACCTATCATGTCTTTTTGGTGAATAATGAAAACTGTTTTGATCAAAATTATCCCAAAAAGGCTTAGCAGTATTTTGAAAAGGTTTTCTTAAAGGTACTGCTGAAGGTGTAGCAGTACTTTGAGTTGAAGGTACTGCTTGACTCTAACATCATCTTCCTTAGGTTTCTCAGCTGTTTCTTTTGAGGTTTCAGAATTAGATTGACCAATAAGCTTTTTTCTAAACTCTAGATTGTCTATTCCAAAACGAGAAACATCTGCCCTAAGAGGTTGAAAACTACCAGTGGGATGAGGGACTGCATGATAACCTGTGTCTTTCTTATATTCAGGAGGTGATTGACTAATTGAGTCTTCATTACTAGATGTGTGTACAGAGTTAATGAGTTCATCATCACTAGTTGTTATATCCTCAAAATCACATTCATCCTGATCACTAGGTGGGTTTTCTATGCTACTAAAGTCCATACCAAAACCTAGACCAGTTCTAATGTGAGCTCTTCTATGTTTTTCAACATAACTAACATGAGAAAGTCCAGATTGTCCCCAAGCAGCAAACTTGTCTAGCAATTCATCCCTTTCCTTAGTTAGCTTTTCAATTTCAGAAATCTTACATCCTAGTTTCCATTCACTTAATTTTAACTGATAACCCTGTTGTTCATACTTTTCTTCCCAAGCCATTTCATTATTTTCATGTGTTATTACTTTGGCTTTCATGAATTCTAAAGTAATTTGATAACCAACTACCTCAGACCTAGCCCTTTGATAATTATCTTTTTTAGTCACATAATCATTAAGTACTTTTTGATAAAAGTCATGACACTTAGAACGTACCTCAGAGATAGGGGGTGAACTTGGTGAAGTAGCTACCATAGCAAGCAGAACAGGTTCATCTTCACTCTCCATGCTCCAATCAAAGCTTCCTAGACCATCTCTGGATTCCAAAGCAGCATGTCCAGGTTCCTCATCAAAAGCTGTGCTCCAGTCAAACTCTTCCACTAAGTCTTCCACTGCTATCATACAATAGGTTACTGGTTCATCATCAAACTCAGCACTCCAGTCAACCTCTGATAGATTCTCTTGAGCAACCAAAGCTTTTGTTTCAGTAATAAGGATTTCCTTTAGTTCAAGCTTTGGTTTCTCAGTCATCTTGTTTGCCTGATATTTAGCAAACCTGCATTCGCTTGCAAAGTGTCAAGTCTTTTGACAATTGAAACATTCAATCTTGGACTTGTCAAAAGCGATACCCTGTTTTGGTTTGAAGTCGATACCTCTTCCTGTCTTCTTAATGAACTTCTTGATCCTAGCCGTGATCATAGCAACTTGCCACCTTATATCAATTTCTTCAAGAGCATCCTCTTCAATTTGTGACAAATCCTCTTCATAGGTAACAGGTAAAGTAGCTTGCTAAGCAAAGAATGAGCATACAACTTCATCATAATGGATGGTGTTTAATGGTGAGGATGTGGGGTTGGTCATGGTTGTGATAGAATGAGCAGGATATCCAGTACTTTGAGCAACAGTACTTTAAGTAGGGTATGCAGTACTTTTAGTGGAAGTACTGCCTCTCTTTTCAGATGACACAAAAGCTATACTGTGAGACTTTGAACTTGTTTGGCCATTCATCTCATGCTCATACACCTTTAGATGGTTGTAGAGATCATCAAAGTCCATAACATCCAAACCAGGTTGTCCTCTGATCATAGTAGCAATCACATGCCATGTAGATGGCAAACTCCTTAAGAACTTCAAATTGGCATCTTCAACAGATACTTCTGCCTTGTATAACTCTAGCATGTTGAGGAGATTTTGGAACCTGTCATAGGCAGCATCAAGACCTTCTTTTTCACCAACAGTGAAAGTTTCAAACTGTTGCTTTAACAGATTTCTGTGCATCTTCTTGGAAGCATCATTACCTCCAAACCTTGTCTTGAGAGCAGCCCATAGTTGTTTAGCATCCTTAGCATCTTGAAACTTGAGTAGGTGACCATCAGGTATAGCAGACAATAGGATATTGAGTGCCTTCTCTTGATTTCTTATTATAGCAGCTGGCAAAATGGCCTTAGGTGGTTTAGGTTGTCCAGGAATTTCTATAAGATCTGCAACAACTTCATTACCATTGACAATTACATTCCACAGTGCATGGTCTGTAATAGCAATGTACTGCCTCATCTTCATACTCCATAGATCATACCCTCCCTTCTTGATGATTGGTATTCTAAGTGAGGTGATGGATGGGGGTGGTGCAGCTTCAGTCGACATCTTTAGGGTTTGTTTAAGGGTTTCTTCTCAGTCAGAGTTTCCACACAAGCTCTGATACCACTTGTTGGATCGATATACTCTAACCAATCTAACTTATATAGCTTGTTAAGGGTTTAATAACTTCGGATAAATCCTAAGTTATTAACAATGAAACACTGGACTATCTCTATTAAGTATGCGGAATTTACTTAACAAAGCTAAGAAGAATTAACTTTTAACTTCAACGATTTTATTAATACTTAGAAACTGCTTGTTAAACAGATTCTTTAACAACTCTAAAACTCTAATATCGAACTCTCTAAAACTCTAATAATGCACATACGTTCTTATGCCAATCTAGGAATCCTTTTATAGGCTTAAGGATAACCCTAGTCGGTTTACAATTACAAACCTTGTACGTCAAGTAATACTATATTAATCTAAGAACTTTCTATAATTATAAAATAATCCTTAACGATTTTATATATCAGTCCTTTAAGCACGCAGTACTTTGATGAATCTAGCAGTACTTTGAATTTTACTTAGCAGTACTTTGACTTCTTCCAGCACTTTGACTTTATTCAATACTTTGTCATTCTTCAGCACTTTCATATCCCAACAAAGCTCCAACCCCTTGCCTTGCTAGGCAAAGGGTATTTATAGGTTCTTACAAGACACGCCTCCTACGGGCTGTGGATCAGGCATACAGTGGGTAAAGACCCGTTCGTCCTCCGCGGTGTTACTTAACAAACTACTTACTAACATTGAGTGACTACGACTACGAGCTTTCTAACGAATACATATACTTGAGGTGACCGACTCTTTAACCATTGGATTTACATTGATTACAAACATATATTACATTTTTGGTTCTTTTCTCTGTAGCCCGTAGCCTTTGACTCTTCATGTACTGCATGTTTTGATATTTCAAGTGGAGGTCTTTAACTGATCCACGTGATGATGAGTTTTGAGCCAGCATTGAGATCATCAGCCACCATAAATCTCTGACTCATCCTTTGAAGTGTTTCCATTATGTGAAGTTGTGACTTTTGGACCGATATGCTCACATTCTGGATCATGATATCTTCTTATCAGAGTTGCAGAAGCTTTTTTTTATTCATGATATTTGCAGCAGCGTAGCAGAAACATGGAGTGAAAATATCAGATTCACTTTGATGAAGATATGCACTTATCATGATTTCTTTGAGATGAGCGTGATGTGTGAGCATGCGGCTATGGAATGACGCCTCAATTCTGAACAACTGCAACCATCGGGTGTTCCTGTAGACAACAGTTAGCAATAAAAGCGCACGAAAGTGTCTTTGATCACTGTCGTTGAATTGAGGTACACGGCCCACAGTTCCCCATTGATCAGTACAAGTACTGCCTGTGATCAGGTAAAATTCTGAGGAATCTCCTTGACAGGGTTTCGCAGCTTCTGTGACAACCCGTACTTTCAGGCCATTTCTCGACACAATTTATGCCTCATTATTTCAACATTTATTGTAAACTTGGTTTACTTGTTCCAAATTCGCGTAACCTTTATGGTTTAGCGGCGAATTCATGATCATAACATCACGTACATTTCATATGGACTAAGATTAGTCTACATTTCATTGACATCATTTGCATCATGATAATTCATTTATGACATTTTATTTCACATTCATCGCGTAATTTTTATATTCAATAAATGTTATCGCGTGAGTTATTATTTTTTTTATATTTAATCCGTTACTTTCAAAAATGATCCCGATGTATTTTTATACTTACATTTAGTTTATAAAATAATATTATGAGTTTACCCAGTGTTTTAAATTTATTTGGTATATAAATTATTAAATTTATATTATTTCGACGTTTTTCTTAAATATTACCCGATAATTATTATTTCACTCAAATTTTGCAAGAAATGTGTTTTTATAATTTTTACGACCTCAATATATTTTACTATGATCCATAAAAATTTATTTTTAGCTAACACTACCCTAAATGCTCAAATGCGTATACAAGTTACAACTTATATTTATTAACTTACATCTACTTTACTCACACATTTATATACACAATAACAAAATAAAATAATATGTATTATCAAATATATACAAGTGGTGACTCACTAGAGTTGCTAGATTTCTTTTCTTACATATATAGATTTGCACTCAACACTTACACACAATCACAATCAATAATTCAAGTTGCTAGTCAAAACTTTTTTTTTCTCTCTTCTTTTTCCTCTCCAAAAATCGTCCCTTATTGAAGATCAAGAAGGGATCAAGAATTTTTCTCAAGATCAAGTTTATTACAATCTAGTTTATACTCTTTATTAGGTTTTGAAATAAAAACCAAGAGTATTTAGGCTTAACCTTGTTACTTGCACCTCACCATAATACTTGTAAGCATGTTTCCTTCATTTTTCATGTTTCTTTATCATCTCATATTCATCTTTTCATTTTTGGTACAAACATGCAAGACATATGTTGTTTATACCATTTTATATGATTTTAGAGTTTATATATATATTTGGTCATCCTATAAATATTCCCTTGGTATTCTTTGGTCTTGATGATGATTAGGAACCCATGACACCCTAAGAAGGTGTATGGTAGGATTAGAATAGCTTTGGAGTTGATTTGAAGGGATTGGAATAGGTTTAGTACGAGAAAAACTATTTTCGACAAGTATATAAAGTGGTCTGATCTTATTTTGTTTTTCTGGAAAATCCGACAGTAGGCACGAATTTTTGGCCTAGATAATTAGAAAATATACTTTAAAACGAATCCGTGGCCGCTTGAACGGATTAAAACGGAGTTATAACGAAGAAGTTATGAATTTTTCAAGTTTGACGACGATATATACATTTTCTGAAAATTTCAGCATACTATTTTTATTTTGTACGAGTCAAAAACGAGCCTTAAGCTTCATAAATTATTTCGACTTATCAAAAATATATTAGTACACTTTGATACGAAGCTAAGGACATATAATACGTAGAAAACGGATTTGAAACGACTAAGATATACACGTTTTCATAAACTTGCCGTAACTATTATTTTTAGAAAAACTATATTATTTTTACGAGATAAGTGTTACGGTAACTAAAATCACCATATTTAACCCCTATTATCTTTATGTTCGAGACCTCTATGACGAAAACTCATGTACTAAAACTTTTAGATTTTGATACAAGCTTTTCAAAACCGTCGAGTTCGTTTCCTAACGTTCGACGTACACCATTTTATGACTAGTTTTTCAAAGCCATTTTTTGTCACTTTCATGAAATTTCCGACGACTTTATTTTACGACGAAAAGTTAATATTTCACTATAAATCATTACGAAACAATTGTAGGATGACAATTTGACGTAAATACTTGTAAAGTGATTTAAGAACGGTCAAGACGTCAAAAGAGTATTTTGCGACGATAAGTATTATTTTCAAAACTCGCAAATGGTATAAATAACATACGAAATGCATGCATAACATTACATTGCAACTCATTACATGTCATATCATTCATCATAGGTCAAGATTTGCGTATCACATTACATCTCGGTGTACTCACTTTTGTCTTCACATCATTCCACCAAGTGAGTTTCATAGCCCCTGCTTTTACTTGTTTTCATAACCGTTTTGGGGGAGATACATGCTCAATTAATTTCATTTACTTTCATAGTTACTCTAAACATTTAAGGATTACTGTGAGTTCCATAGCCCCACTTTTCTTGTTTTAATGCTTTCATAACTGTTTTGGGGGAGATACATGCTCAATTATTTTCATTACATTCATGACTATTTGCAAATTATATGTTTATCCGAACTGAATGTTTAGTCATGCGAAGTAACAGTATTGCCATACTTAGAATTTCCATATCATATTCATTGGTCTAACGGACTTGGTATATTCATTGGTCTAACGGACTTGGTATATTCATTGGTCTAACGGACTTGGTATATTCATTGGTCTAACGGTCTTGGTATATTCATTGAGCTAACGGTCTTGGTATATTCATGGACTAACGGTCTTGGAACGATTTGAACCACACTCATATTCATTTGAACATAAACTATATATACATTTCGGCAATGGGTTGTGAACACACAGGTTGCAAGTTTTGTATGGGCGGGACTTGGAACTGAGTGGATTTACAATGCCTTTGCTGCATAAACGATTTCGATACATTGAGCCATGCACTATTATGTGAATTCATTTGACATCATGCACTTGAACATTAACTCTACATATTCTGGCAGTGGGTTGTGAACACACAGGTTGCAAGTTTTGTATGGGCGGGACTTGGAACTGAGTGGATTTACAATGCCTTTGCTACATAAACGATTTTGAAAGTCTTTACATTTCAACGATTTACAATGCCTTTGCTGCATAAACGATTTTGAAAGGCTTTACATTTCAATACAAACTCTATGAACTCACTCAACCTTTGTGTTGACACTTTTAGCATGTTTTATCTCAGGTATCTAAGGCATTCACTTCATGGCATGCATTTGGACACATCATGGAGTCGTGGTGACGACGCGTCTCACTTGGGTTTTACGTACTTTAAAACATCGTTTGAATTGTAACAAACTTATTTTCCGCACAAGTTGATTTTCATTTGGGACCTACTTTGTAAACTCTGATTGTTTTATTAAATCAAACGATGTTCTTTTCAAACGACACTTTAGGTCGTTCAATATAACTGTGATTGTGATGCTATGACAGTCAATCCCCAGGAATTCCATTCCGCTGCAAAACAGGTAATTTGGGGGTGTGACAGATTGGTATCAGAGCTTCAGGTTATAGAGAACTAGGTTGCATCATTGACCCTAGACTATAACTACATCATCATAGCATCTCATCATTTCATCACAAGTGCATGTTCACTTTGCATACGATTTATACGTACATTTTTCGAGTTATTTACTTTCATTTCATAACGATTGTCACATGGATGCCCTTAAATACCCATTCCATTATTCTTTCTTCATACTCTAACGTGGAGAATTCCTTGTCATTCCCTATCACAATTTTTATATCAGCTGATTCATCATCGATAACGACGAATACCGAGATAAACCTTTATATAGGGCGAAGTCACTCTCACTCCTTTGTTTCACCACTAACATGTCGAGTTACACGTTATTCACACATTAAGCCACTAAACCACCATACATTTGAAGCATTTACAACATCTCATAACCCATCTTTTCAGAACCCGTCGATTATTTTGAAATATAACCTCAAACTTACCATTTCTTATCACATCTCTTTAGAGCGTTTATTATTAACATCGGATTTTTGCTACGTCTCACATTTCCTCTTGTTTTGAAGAAGATATGGCACCGAAGAAAGCCACAGCTGAAATGACCCAAGCGGCTATTCAAAAGTTGGTGAATGATAGCATAGCCGATGCTCTAAGAACTGAAAGGGAAACGGTGGCTGCTGCTGCTGCCGAGGCCGCGACTGCTGCTGTAGCCGCAAGGCTTGCTACTGTTACTGGAAATGCAGGAGGATCCGGAGTTAAAATCTGTTCGTACAAGGATTTCAAAAGTGGTGAGCCCACGAAGTTTAGGGGGACTGAAGGAGCCACGGCCATGGTACGATGGTTTGAAAAGTTGGAATCCGTGTTTTTGCTTTGTAATTGCCCGGATGATAGTAAGGTCAAATTTGCTACAAGTACATTACTCGATGGAGCGTTGTCGTGGTGGAATTCATATGCTCAACCGATTGGAATGGAGAATGCTTTCAAGCTTACTTGGGAGCAATTTAAGGGTTTGGTGACTAAGAAGTTTTGTCCTCGTACGGAAGTGAAAAAGTTGGAGACAGAGTTCTACGAACTAGTAACGATTGGGTACGATATTGACACATACATTCGGAGATTTCAGGAATTGGCCGCGTTATGCCCGTCGATGGTACCGGATAACGAGAAGTTGCTAGAGGCTTTTATCGGGGGACTTCCCGAAGTTATTCAAGGAAATGTGACTTCGTTTGATCCACAAACAATCGAGGAAGCTATTAGGGTGACTCAAAAGCTCATGGCCCAGGTAGTGAAGAGAGGTAAGTACACCAACACCAACCAAAACAACAACAACCCCAACAACCGCACCAACTACAACAATAACCAAAACAACAACAACAAAAGAAAATGGGAAAATGACCAAGGAGATGACAACAACAACAACCAAAACCGCAACACTAACCATCATCAACAACAGAAAAGAGGGCAAGAAACTGCAATAGTATATGTTGCTGCGCCAATAGAAGGCAGAGGTTATGCTGGAACCTACCCACTATGTAATCGATGTAAGTATCATCACACGGGTCTTTGTCCTGCTAAGTGCTACAAGTGTCAAAAACTAGGACACAATGCCAGGAATTGTAGAGGCAAGACCATAGTTACGTGCTTCGGATGTGGGGAGCAAGGACACTATCGAAGTCAATGTCCTCAAAACCAAGGTCAACAAGTCGAAGGTGCTCATGGGAATGTATATATGTTAGAAGGAGGAGGAGGAGCTCGTCAAGGTATTAACGACGCGGAAGACTGAAGAAGTTCGGAAACTAACAGTCTTATTTCTCCTTATGTACTATGTCGTACTAAGTTTATGTTTTCCATCGCATCCGAATCTTTATAACCTAAGATGTACTACTTTTGCTAAACCACTCGTTGTAAAATATTCTCATCTATCGTACTTTATTTTCTTTCCGATTTGTAATTTACGAGGATTTTCATTCTTTTTACTTTAACTATCATTTTAACGACACTTCTCCATGTCTTCTCTCCTCGATGTTCATCCCAATTCTAACATCAGTTGACTCAACACCAAACAACATATGAGTCGATTAGTCCAGGCATTGCATAGTTACTCCTAAATTATACATAGCCTGATCACCTATGTCTAATTCAGGAAGAATCATGCAATGAAGGGAGTAGTAGTCTCATATGAGTAAGCAATTCCGTAATCGAGCCAAATTTTCAAAAGATTTTCTTAAAACCACTTGTTTCCAGTTTGATCCGCGTGACAGTTCTTGTTTGATGAGTTGCAAAGATCGAGCTAGAAACAAGTTGTTACCTAAACCGATTTAGCCTAATCGTATGACAGTTCTTGTTTGATGAGTTGTGGGATTAAGCAAAAATCGGTTACCAAAAAGTCTTTTGAGGATTTTGCTCGGGAATGGGAAAGTTTGCCACATCAAACCCTAAACCCGAGAGACCAACACGAACTGAATTCAGGGACTGAATTCCTTTTTGGATGGGCGAATGTGACAACCCGTACTTTCAGGCCATTTCTCGACACAATTTATGCCTCATTATTTCAACATTTATTGTAAACTTGGTTTACTTGTTCCAAATTCGCGTAACCTTTATGGTTTAGCGGCGAATTCATGATCATAACATCACGTACATTTCATATGGACTAAGATTAGTCTACATTTCATTGACATCATTTGCATCATGATAATTCATTTATGACATTTTATTTCACATTCATCGCGTAATTTTTATATTCAATAAATGTTATCGCGTGAGTTATTATTTTTTTTATATTTAATCCGTTACTTTCAAAAATGATCCCGATGTATTTTTATACTTACATTTAGTTTATAAAATAATATTATGAGTTTACCCAGTGTTTTAAATTTATTTGGTATATAAATTATTAAATTTATATTATTTCGACGTTTTTCTTAAATATTACCCGATAATTATTATTTCACTCAAATTTTGCAAGAAATGTGTTTTTATAATTTTTACGACCTCAATATATTTTACTATGATCCATAAAAATTTATTTTTAGCTAACACTACCCTAAATGCTCAAATGCGTATACAAGTTACAACTTATATTTATTAACTTACATCTACTTTACTCACACATTTATATACAATAACAAAATAAAATAATATGTATTATCAAATATATACAAGTGGTGACTCACTAGAGTTGCTAGATTTCTTTTCTTACATATATAGATTTGCACTCAACACTTACACACAATCACAATCAATAATTCAAGTTGCTAGTCAAAACTTTTTTTTTTCTCTCTTCTTTTTCCTCTCCAAAAATCGTCCCTTATTGAAGATCAAGAAGGGATCAAGAATTTTTCTCAAGATCAAGTTTATTACAATCTAGTTTATACTCTTTATTAGGTTTTGAAATAAAAACCAAGAGTATTTAGGCTTAACCTTGTTACTTGCACCTCACCATAATACTTGTAAGCATGTTTCCTTCATTTTTCATGTTTCTTTATCATCTCATATTCATCTTTTCATTTTTGGTACAAACATGCAAGACATATGTTGTTTATACCATTTTATATGATTTTAGAGTTTATATATATATTTGGTCATCCTATAAATATTTCCTTGGTATTCTTTGGTCTTGATGATGATTAGGAACCCATGACACCCTAAGAAGGTGTATGGTAGGATTAGAATAGCTTTGGAGTTGATTTGAAGGGATTGGAATAGGTTTAGTACGAGAAAAACTATTTTCGACAAGTATATAAAGTGGTCTGATCTTATTTTGTTTTTCTGGAAAATCCGACAGTAGGCACGAATTTTTGGCCTAGATAATTAGAAAATATACTTTAAAACGAATCCGTGGGCGCTTGAACGGATTAAAACGGAGTTATAACGAAGAAGTTATGAATTTTTCAAGTTTGACGACGATATATACATTTTCTGAAAATTTCAGCATACTATTTTTATTTTGTACGAGTCAAAAACGAGCCTTAAGCTTCATAAATTATTTCGACTTATCAAAAATATATTAGTACACTTTGATACGAAGCTAAGGACATATAATACTGAAAACGGATTTGAAACGACTAAGATATACACGTTTTCATAAACTTGCCGTAACTATTATTTTTAGAAAAACTATATTATTTTTACGAGATAAGTGTTACGGTAACTAAAATCACCATATTTAACCCCTATTATCTTTATGTTCGAGACCTCTATGACGAAAACTCATGTACTAAAACTTTTAGATTTTGATACAAGCTTTTCAAAACCGTCGAGTTCGTTTCCTAACGTTCGACGTACACCATTTTATGACTAGTTTTTCAAAGCCATTTTTTTGTCACTTTCATGAAATTTCCGACGACTTTATTTTACGACGAAAAGTTAATATTTCACTATAAATCATTACGAAACAATTGTAGGATGACAATTTGACGTAAATACTTGTAAAGTGATTTAAGAACGGTCAAGACGTCAAAGAGAGTATTTTTCGACGATAAGTAATATTTTTCAAAACTCACAAATGGTATAAATAACATACGAAATGCATGCATAACATTACATTGCAACTCATTACATGTCATATCATTCATCATAGGTCAAGATTTGCGTATCACATTACATCTCGGTGTACTCACTTTTGTCTTCGCATCATTGACCAAGTGAGTTTCATAGCCCCTACTTTTACTTGCTTTCATAACTGTTTTGGGGGAGATACATGCTCAACTATTTTCATTTACTTTTATAGTTACTCTAAACATTTAAGGATAACCGTGAGTTCCATAGCCCCACTTTTCTTGATTTAATACTTTCATAACTGTTTTGGGGGAGATACATGCTCAATTATTTTCATTACATTCATGACTATTTGCAAACTATATGTTTATCCGAACGAATGTTTAGTCATCTGTGCGGCAACAGTATTGCATACTTAGAATTTCCATATCATATTCATTGGTCTAACGGACTTGGTATATTCATTGGTCTAACGGACTTGGTATATTCATTGGTCTAACGGACTTGGTATATTCATTGGTCTAACGGTCTTGGTATATTCATTGAGCTAACGGTCTTGGTATATTCATGGACTAACGGTCTTGAAACGATTTGAACCACACTCATATTCATTTGAACATAAACTATATATACATTTCGGCAATGGGTTGTGAACACACAGGTTGCAAGTTTTGTATGGGCGGGACTTGGAACTGAGTGGATTTACAATGCCTTTGCTGCATAAACGATTTCGATACATTGAGCCATGCACTATTATGTGAATTCATTTGACATCATGCACTTGAACATTAACTCTACATATTCTGGCAGTGGGTTGTGAACACAGGTTGCAAGTTTTGTATGGGCGGGACTTGGAACCGAGTGGATTTACAATGCCTTTGCTACATAAACGATTTTGAAAGTCTTTACATTTCAACGATTTACAATGCCGTTGCTGCATAAACGATTTTGAAAGGCTTTACATTTCAATACAAACTCTATGAACTCACTCAACCTTTGTGTTGACACTTTTTAGCATGTTTTATCTCAGGTATCTAAGGCATTCACTTCATGGCATGCATTTGGACACATCATGGAGTCGTGGTGACGACGCGTCTCACTTGGGTTTTACGTACTTTAAAACATCGTTTGAATTGTAACAAACTTATTTTTCCGCACAAGTTGATTTTCATTTGGGACCTACTTTGTAAACTCTGATTGTTTTATTAAATCAAACGATGTTCTTTTCAAACGACACTTTAGGTCGTTCAATATAACTGTGATTGTGATGCTATGACAGTCAATCCCAGGAATTCCATTCCGCTGCAAAACAGGTAATTTGGGGGTGTGACAGCTTCTCTAGCCGTTCTCAAACCGGAACGTCTCAAAGAAGACAACACGGAGTGAGTGAACCAGCGAATTAAGATTCACTGATTGATGAAAAAAGATTTGAAAAACAATTGTGTATTGTTTAATATAAAGTGTTTTTCAATACAATGAAGGTTTTATTAGAAAATCAATTATCAATCATAAATACCCTTTTAATTTTGAAACATTAATACACAGTCGATGTGCTACAGAAAAGAATTTTTAAGCACAACGACTGGTTTTTCAAAGGTATCCATCAATCCATTCCTGGACCAAGGTTGATTCAAGATTGAATCGCCTCATCGTTTCTATCCAGTTGTCACAAGCTTGATCTTATGAAAGATCTCACATGTCACCTACCAAGAGCTTGTTAGATGTTGGCTCTAGAAGGATTTCCATCTTCATCATGAATACTTTACATGTCACTCGGATGTTCTGGCAATACCACAAGGATAATGCGTAGGACTCTTAAATATAGTGTAAACCAACAAGTCTTCAAGAATAGTGTGTCCTAATTGAGATTTATTGATGATCTCTTGGCTCTAGACTCAATAGTGCACTTTTGGTTTCCTATGCCGGAGACTAGGGAGAGGGTCTCCTTCTTCAATATCAACAATCTCTAAGAGAAAATCGATAGATTGTGTTGTTTCCCCGTGAGAATGAAACAAGCCCTTTTAAGACGTCTTGTCTTAGTAACCACCAGTAGCATATGAATTGAACCCGGTTTCTGCCCTAAGGTTGAATAAATGGATGGCTATTTCTTTTCACCCTTTTCTCATTTAATTCTTTTTCATTCTTCAACTCCTTCAGTGCTTACCGAGACTTCATTACTAGAACCTTGTTGGGTTTATTCTAGTTCTAGCTCTTTCTCAGTCCGCACTCTTCCCGTATTCTCATTTTACTCCTTTTTTCATCATACCTAAGGAATTCTACACTATATAGTGGATTGTCCCTGGTTAGATCCCTCCGGCTCTAGTGGGATCATGGGAACGAATACCTAACCTAACCATCCTTATATCTCCATGCATAAAATAAATTGGTAGGTCTTTTGGTATTGTTCATTCCTCCTCGAAACCAATTGAAAATCATTTGAAAATCAATCAAGGTACTTGTGATATAGAATCAAAGCGTTTTGTACCTTAATTGTTTTTGATATTTTAGAAATGCTCCCCCTCAACATGTGCTTCAAGTATTAGAAATTGTTTTAGCACATGGAGGCAAGAGGAATTTGAAATCTTAGATTAAGAATTAACGATCCAATCTTTGATTAACATTTTCTAAAATGATCATCATCACTTCCCGATCAAATCTAGTATTTTAAACACTTTGGATAAAACAATTTTGGGAAGGATGAGGTTTTCTTATGATTTCTCCCCCTCAATATGTGCATCGAGATTCGAAAATGTTTTGCACATATTAGAAAGAACCTGCACTTAGAGACAAATCAATCACGTTTCAATCCGTTTTGGTTTTAGATAGATGCTTCCCCTTAACATGTGCATGAAAATTTTGAAATCGTTTGGCGCATGTAGTCAGGAGTGCTTGTTATTATCTTTATAAAACCACTTATTGAATTATCAGTTTACATCCAATTTAAATCACATATTCTCCCCCGATCACAATTTTCAAATCCTTTGAGATTTGTGATCTCTATTGATTTAAATTGTTTTTGAAAGCTTTTGAGGAGAATTGTGACTTGCTTTTAAAACATTTAACTGATAAGGATCAAATTCTGAGACTTTAAACTCTAATGATTAAACATGTTTAAGTATCTTATGAAAACACAGCATTAGCCTTGGTCTGGATCCAATTATACTAAAACATTGTTCTTTTTGATTATCCAAAATTAGACCTTGCTCGATTACGTGCCAATTGTTTGAAAAATAACTTTTTGATTTGCTTGAAATCATTCTCCCCCTCAATCAATGACATAAGTTGTTGATTGAGTGTTAGAGATTTTGACAAATGATAAGTCCAGATGATTTTCAAAATTTATATTCCGAGTTATTTTCAAAGCCATTTTGTTTTCATTAGATGACAAATATTTTTCAGAAGAATATTTAGAAGGAAAAATATTTGTGAATGATACATTTGTCTTTTTGGCAAAAAAACATTTGTTTTTAGAATCAAAGCGCTTTTTTTTTTTTTTTTTTTTTTAAAAAAAAGTTTAAGCATGGCTCTGTTCTTTCTATTAAAACGGGTTACTGTCTGAAATGACAATAAACCATCATTTTTCTCCATCTCGTTGTTTCTTTTTTTAGTATTATTTTTTTAAGTTTATGTACATTCGAACTTCATCTAAAGACCCGTGTCATTCTTTGTGTGACAAATCAAGGTCCGTAGATGTTATCGAAGAACAGAGATTTGATTAAAAAAATAATATTTTTTGGGTTTTTCAAAGATTTTCTGATTTTTATGGATTTTGAAATTTTATATTTTTCTATTTTCTTTTTGTGGGTTTTATAATTTTGTATTTTGTTTTTTGATTAAATAGGTACAAGAGATAGATGAAGAAAAGCCTTTACTCCTCGTCTTCCTCTTGAAGACGTTTGAGTGTTTTCGGTTGTAGACTCTTTAGTCCAAGTCGTGGAAGAATAAACTCAAAACGTTCTCTAGGAAGAGCTTTAGTGAAGATGTCTGCCAGCTGATATTCAGTTCTCACAAAATATAGTTCCACCACACCTTTCACCACTTGCTCCCTGATGAAGTGATGTCGAATGTCGATATGCTTTGCTCTTGAATGTTGAACATTGTTGCAGGAGAGAGCAATGGCACTTTTGTTATCACAATACAGAGGGATTTTGTTGAATTAAAAGCCATAGTCAGATAATTGGGATCTCGTCCATAGGATTTGAGCACAACAAGATGACATGGCTATGTATTCCACCTCTGTAGAGGATATAGACGTACTCATTTGTTTCTTAGAAGACCAGCTTACAAGCTTTTCTCCTAAGAATTGAGCACCACCTGACGTGCTTCAACGTGTATCTTGACACCCTGCATGGTCTGCATATGCATATGCTGTTAGTGACATATTGGTGTCCTTCGGATACCAAAGTCCCGTGTTAATGGTTCCTTGGAGATACCGAAAGACCCGTTTAACCGCTTCAAGGTACTTTTTGGTAGGCTTAGCTTGGCATCTAGCACACATGCATACAACGAACAGCATATCAAGTCTACTGGCTGTGAGGTACATCAGGGATCCAATCATACTTCGATATTTCGTTTGATCAACCATGATCCCTGAGTGGTCCTCATCCAGTTTAGTGTGCTCCACCATGGGAGTGTCAACAGGGTCACAAGTATCAAATCCAAATTTATTTAAAATTCCATTTGCATATTTAGATTGATTAATAAAAATGCCTCCGGGACTTTGTGAAATTTGTAATCCCAAGAAAAATGACATTTGTCCCATCATAGACATTTGAAATTTGGAGCCCATTTCCTTTAAAAAACGGTCACATTCATTAGGGTCGGTCGAGACAAAAATAATATCATCAACATAAATTTGAACATAAATTAAGTGTTTGCCTGACTTTCTGGTGAACAATGTGGGATCAACTGCTCCTTTGCTGAATCCGTTGGCTAAGAGAAACTTTGAGAGTGTATCATACCATGACCTTGGAGCTTGTTTTAAGCCGTAGAGGGCCTTCTTTAAGCGATAGAATGAGTAGGATGTTCTGGATCCACAAAACCTTCAGGCTGACTGACATATACGATTTCTTTCAAATCTCCATTAAGAAAGGCAGTATTCACATTCATCTGATAAACCACCATGTTCTTACTAGCAGCATTAGCCAAGAAGATTCTGATTGCCTCTATATGTGCAACTGGAGAAAATCATTCCTCAAAGTCAATACCCTCCTCTTGACGATATCCTTTTGCAACAAGTCTTGCCTTGTTCTTCAACACATCACCATGCTCATCAAGTTTTACTTTGAAGATCCATTTGAGAGCAATGATCATAGCACAGCCAGGAGCAGGTACTAATTCCCAAACATCAAGTCGATCGAACTCGTGAATTTCTTCTTGCATTGCATTGAACCAACTGTCCTCAGACATTGCGGTTTTAACATCTTTCGGTTCAACCTTTGATAGGATCGAATTGAAGAAGCACCATAAGGCATCGATAGCAAGTTGTTTACGAGTGGATACCAGAGGAGAAGGATTCCCAATGATATTGTCCAATGGATGATCATGTGTCCATTTTCTAAAATGCTCGTGTGGTTGTGGTTGAGGAAATGATGTAGCAGAGTTGGGGTCCCCTGATGAAGATGGTTCAGATGATGGATCAGGAGCAAAAATGTTTTCAAATGGTGCATCTTCTGGAGTGGCAAAGGGGTTATCTCCATCATAGTTGGCAGAAACATTTCCATGATGTACACTCGAAGATTGAGGATTTGAGGATGATGATGAGTGATCTGAAGCAGGCGCTTCTTAAGATATTGACACAAAAATAGATGGATTATCTATGTTGACAGGATTAGGAGCCGCCTCTGTTGATAGTGTAGAATGGTTAATGTTATGAGGTTCATAGTATTCATCAAACATCAGATCAAACAATTTCTTCAAATCTTCTTCAGAAGGAGGTACATATGGAACTGCAGTTGAGGGATTCTGTACAAGAGAAGAACTGATAGGACTACAAGATAAATGTTGAGGTGCGGGTCTTGAACTAGATTGTCCAGGAGCCATTTGCTCATACAGCTCATCGAACGTGATGTGAATAGTTTCCATGATATCTCAGGTTCTTTTGTTGTATATTCGGTAACCCTTCCGGTTTGGTGCATAGCCCACAAAAACTCCAATGTTAACCTTAGCTCTTAATTTACCTAAATCTTGACCATCGTTCGTTAGATAGCATAATGCACTGAACACACGAAGGAAAGAGAGATATGGTTTTCGATTGTGGACGAGTTCGTATGGAGTTTTTCCATGAGTGGTGTGGATAAGGGAACGATTTTGGGTATAGCAAGCAGTGGCAATGGCTTCAGCCCAGAGAAACATTGGAACCTTTTAGTAGATTAGCATAGTTCTTGCAGCTTCCACAAGAGTCCAATTTCGTCTTTCAAATACACCGTTCTGTTGAGGAGTACGTGGAACACTTCTTTGATGGCTGATTCCAATGCTTTCATAAAACTGACTTAGATCTTTATTAACAAACTCAGTTCCATTGTCCGTTCGAATAATTCTGACAGTCTTATTAAGTCGAACCTGCAGCTTTTTAATAAGTTTGATGATGACGTCTGTAGTTTCATCCTTCGTCCTCAAAAACTTTACCCAAGTAAACTGAGAGTAGTCATCAACAACGACTAACACATATTTCTTCCCGTTTATCGTTTGCACTCTCGTAGGTCCGCATAAATCCATATGAAGAGTATGAAGAACTTCCATAACTGAGTTTTCAGGTTTGGGTTTATGGGCATATTTCTTGCTTTTTCCCAATTGGCATGCTGGACAAAGATGATCCTTTTCATACTTTAATTTGGGCAAGCCTCTTACGAGGTCCTTTCTAGAAAGATCATTTATGGTGCCGAAGTTCAAGTGATTGAGACGACGATGCCATAACCATGACTTTGTTTTCGAAGCCTTTGATAACAAGCAAATTGGAGAAGACCTCATCATGTCTTTGATAGAGATGGTGCAAAAATTGGTTCCACGTGTTCCCTTCAAAAGCTCAACACCATCTAATTCTCTAACGAAGCAAGTATGTTTTCTAAAGGCTACTTCTAGGTCAGAATCACAGAATTGCCCAACAGAAAACAAATTATGACCCAGGCCTTCAACGTAATAGACCCTAGAAATTAAACTGTCACCAATGACATAATCTCCATATCCCATGATGGCACCAAAATGGTCGTTCCCGAATCTAACAGTCCCGATGAATTTACTCACAAAGTTCATGAGCCGCGAGCGATCTCCAGTCATATGCTTGGAACAGCCTGAGTCCAGGTACCACAGAACGATTTGAACGACCTGCAGTTGAACACAGACAAGTATGGATGACTTGATAATTTGGATCCCCATGCAAGAATGGGTTCCATTTGGTTAGTAAACGAGATTGGAACACCCACATCAGAAGCATAATCAATAATATCATTAGAGGTAGATGCAGGACTAGTTGTGACAGTAGATTTATTCAAAGTGTGTTCACTTCTTAAAGGTATAGTTCTACCAGTAGGCATCCATTTCCTAATGGGCATTGATCTGGATAATTTAGGGCACAATTCATTAAGATTGAATTTACTACCAGTAGGTATGCATTGATAACGTACATTACTAAATTTTCTTCTTGTTGGTTTCCAATGTTTTTTAACCTTTTTCCACCTTGGTTTTCTGACATCCTTAACCTGTTTAGCAATTCTAACAGTTTCGACTGGAGACTTAGCAACATATTTTACTTCATTCACAGCACATTTATGATAAGTACCAGAAACCAAACATTCATTACATGTTTTGAAAATCGTAGCAGAATTAGAATTAATTACAGTACGCTTATAGCTAATACTAGAATCAACACGATTCGTCTTGTTAAACTCAAACTTATTGTTCCTATGATGGTCTTCTACTTCCTTCCTTCGATCACTCTTAACTTGCGAGGTCCTATCTTGCTCTGTATTGCCTGGAGGCTTTGACCTGCTTGCCTTAGTGTCATTGATTAATCCTGTAGAGGGAATGATGGGAACATTAGTTGGTTTTACTACTTTCTGCATTCCTGTTCTAGAAGTACTGGGATCTGAAGTACTAGGAGGCACATCAAAGGACACTTGCTTGGCTTTTGGCATAGAGCAAGGCATAACTACTCTATCTTTCATAGTACCAATTTTAGGACATATAGTTATTAGGCATTCTAACAGCTCCTGAGATCGTTTGGCAGAAAAACATGCACCCTTAATCGCACTATCAAGTGGCTTCTCTATCTTATCCTCTTCAACAATCTCACGGAGACATTCTAGACTATCCTTAAGGTACGAAAAATATGTTTGAAGTGCAAGTTCATTATTCCTAAGATGAGGTGGAATGTACTTTACAGTCATAGCATATTTTGCACAAGCAGGCACCTTTGGTGCAGTAATCTCACAATTTGAGATTGGCATTTTCCCTTTTACCTGACTCTTTAGATTCTCAATTTCATTTTGCAAAGAGGCTACCTTTTCGTTGTTCTTGTCACGAGTGACTTTAATTGATTCATATAACTCTTTGAAATGCAATTTAACCTTTTCATTTTCTGCTAGAAAACATTCATTTTCATGTTGCAATGTATTAATGATGTTTTGAGGATAAAAATTCTGAGAGTTCTGAGAATCTAAAGGAGGAGGCATTTGAGAGCCAGTCATATCATTCTTATCAATCTTTAATTGTGAGATTTGGATTTTCAATCGTTTGATCGTGTTACAATGAGCTCGAATCTGTTCATTACATTTGTTGATTTCAAAAACTGTATCAAACTCAGGAGCATCGGAGGATGTCTTGGCATTTGAGGTTTTAACATTTTCTTTTAGATGTTGATATTTTAATTGCAGAGCAAAATGTTCAACTTTCAATTTAGAAAAATGTTTGACCAAGTTATCATGATCATCTTGTTCTATTTTCTCATACAATTTTGAATTTTTGGACTCAAGCTCAATGACACGATCATGGGAAACTTTCAGGGCAACAGATAATTCATGAAATTGAGAAGGAGTGATGCAGTAATTTGTAACAGTATAGAACACATCTTGAGCAACACATCTAGAAATCAAGTTATCATTTAAGATATGCTGATTTTTCCTCTCAATTTCATTACTTTTAAGCTCACGTTCATAATCTTTGACCTCAATTTCCATTTCATTGAACACCTTTTTCATTTCTTTAATCTCTGTATCAATGCCCTTTTGAAGACTCTCAAATTGTTCTTTTAGTAGTTTAAAGAAAGGCATGACCTCAGTTAAATAACACTCTTTAGTTTGCTCAAAACCCGTTTCCCCTTCAGTAAGCCATGTGGGTGTAGTTCTCTTCTTACATGTTTTCTCAAAGTCAACAAATAATTGATAAACTACGTAAAGACTAATTAAGGTCTTGCTTTGAGTAGAAAGGGTTCTGGGCACTAAATGCATAGGTGTATTTGGGGGATACACAGTGGCTGGAGGCATTCTCCTACAGGGAGGATTCTTCTCAATCAGGTTATCGATTTTTTGTTTATCCAAATCTTTCTTCCAGAAGACTTGCTCAGGGGTTAATTGAGTTTGAGGTTTAAACTTATTCAAGGCTATCCAATTTTCTTTAGTGTAATCATGGGGTTTAAACGTTATATTATGCTTTGTACACTTAGGATCATTTAACTTCTTTGCCATTTTCTCCCTAGAGGAATCTTCTAATTTTCTATCCTCATCAGTGCTTCCTATACATGATGGTGTTTTCCTAGGCTTAAGAATCTCATTACCATCATAGACTACCTTTTGTGCAGCTCTAGCTACTTTTCCATACACGGGATTGGGTACTTCTACAAGGGGAATACTATGCTTATCGCTTAAGACTCTATGCTTAGTGATCATATGAGAAGTCTGAATGGTGTTCCCTTGTATGTACAGTTTGTTCTCAAGTTTGTTTTTCAAAGTTTTTAGGTTGGAAAAGTCATTTAAAAGTTTTGATTCCTTAGCAGTAAACTCCTGTTTAAGCACATTTACATTTTCTTGAAGTTCTTGCTTTTGCTTAACAGTTTTATTGAGCTTTTCTTGTAAGGAGTTTAACTCTTGTTTTAACATTTCTTCCCTAAAGTTACTTTTTCTGATAATTGTACGCATTTGGAAATCCATCTCCTGCTCACGGTTAGTCAATTCAAACTTAGCACGTTGTTCATATATAGCAACTTGTTCCTTATAGGCATTCAGTTCAGAGGTTATAGAGTCATCAGGGGCACATGCAATGTATTCATCAAAAATATAGACATCATTGACCGTAGAAGATGCATCGCTTGGTACACTTTCACTTTCATTTTGCTTCACATATTGATCATAAGAGACAACATTGCTATTGCCAATGTTGCAAAAATCGGTCAACTCGGTCGATTAATCACCGATTAATCGTTAATCGGCCGAGTACCTTGTCAATTTTTGAAAATCGGTCAAAAAATCAGCCTAGGAAAAAAATCGACACTAAGCAGCCAAAAAATCGGCCGATTAATCGGCTGAATCGGTAAAAAATCGGCCGAATCGGTAAAAAATTGGCCGAATCGGGCAAATCGGTCATTTTAATAAAAAAAAAAATAATTTAGGCATTCTACTTAGTTTGGGGATCGTATATTTCACTTATAACGCACAATGGGCATCATTATAAGAATTGGAGCCTTTTATTGAGGTTTGGAAACATAACAGGCTTGGAATCAGTTAAGATTTTTAGTTTGGTCTCCAAAAATACCAAAAAATTGCAGGAAATGCCAATCCGATTAATCACCGATTAATCCCGACTTGACCGATTACTCGCTACAGGGTGGTCGACCGCCCGACTACCGATTCATGATTTTTGCAACATTGGCTATTATCCATATTTTCAATATCTGATTCAATAATTTCAGTTGGTTATACCTTGTCGTGTATCTTTTGCACATCAACTTCATCGTATAGTTTTAATACCTCTGATATGATTGATTCCTTGGAAGGACTGGCCTGTTGTGGTGAAGGAGCCTTTTGAGAGACCATTGGTGAGATACTAGCCATGAAGATGGTTTGGGCAGTAGGTTCATCATCGACATTAGAGTCAAATGCATCACAGTCTGCCACTTAAAATGCATTTGGATTGTTGTGTCCCATACCCTGCACTGGTTGTTCATCCACATCTGCATCGTAAGTTTTGGCATTTCCTTGAGCAAGAAATAGCAATTCTTCCTCATTCAATACTGCTCCATTATCTTGAGCTTGTACCAGCAGCATTTTGTCCCTGAAGTACTCTGAATTTTGTGGACATTTTGGAGATGTGCAGTTCCTTGCAATGTGTCCTTCTCCACCACAGTTGTAACATTTGATTGGCTTCCCTTGACCCTGAGTTATGTTCCTTCCTCGATTCTGATTACCCACATATCCTCCACCTACACCAGCATTTCCATAACCTGCTCCTGCCATACCAGGTTCATTCTGTCTTCCTTGCACATTTTGCACCACTACCTTTCCTTCTTTAGCTGTAGCATGATTGTGAAGATTGGAAGCCGTTCTGAGATGATTGTTGGTGTGTGGAGTGAAGTTCAAGTTTTGCTTCACCATTAGAGCCAGTTGATTGACAAGTTGTTCCATGAATGTGTCTGAATCTAGAGGCTTATACCCCTGATCTGGAATGAGTTTGTGATTACCATTTCCAGTAGGTATGACTTGTGATGCTTTGGTGGTAATTCCTACATTAGTGTAGAATGCATTTGAATCATTTGAAGAGCTTTCATCTCCAGCATTTGTTTTGAACTATTCCAAGATCATTCGTTCAAACACAGCATGTTTATCATTCTGAAGCAAATAGGCATACAATTGCTCATAGTTTGTGTTCCTCAATCCTTTGTTTATCTTTACTGCAGTGACAAATTTGTGCCATTCGGGATTCATGTTGTTCACAAACTTTGAATTGAGCTGGATATTTGGCATAGTCATTTTGATATTCCTCATGTCATTCACAAGCTTGTGGAATCTCACGTAATATTATGTAATAGTTTCCCCTGGATTCATCTTAAAGTTCTCAAAGCCATCATACAGCTGAGACTCCCTGTCTTCTTTAGTCAATTCAGAACTAGAGAGAAGCATCTTAACATTCTCCCATACTGCATGTGCTTCAGTGTTGTGATTGATCAACTTGTAAATGTCCTTAGGTAGACCCTGAAGTATAATGTTTGAAGCCCTAATGTCTGTATCGTATCTCTTCTTCTCCTTATCATTAAGCTCATCATACATCTTTGGTCTATCCAATCCTAATATAACTGAACCATCAGCAGCAGTTTCAAGGATGTCTCTGGTAGTCTCAACTTGATATGTTCCTTCATCAATTGACTTGAGGATATTAACCCCATTTTCCTTACCTAAGCAATACAGTCTGATTCTTTGAGCCCACGAGTCATAATCGGTTCTATCCAGCATGGGAGGACGAGTATCAGATCCTGCAGCTTGAACATCATCAGCAACGGAAGAGATGATTGTAGACATGTTTGTAGACATGATTACAGATTCCACGGGATTTTACAACTCTTTGATTAAACCGGGAAATAGATTCTTTCACGGGCTTTTACAAGATCAAGACAAAACCGTAAAACGTAACACGAAGAAACAATAAGTCTCAAAAGACAAATCGCACACTTGACAAGTCGCGCCCTTGAAAAATCGCACTTCAGACAAATCGCTCTTACAGACAAATCTCACCTTCAGACAAATCGCTCTCTTGAGACAAATCGCACAGTTAGTCAAATCGCACCCTAGACAAGTCTCAATAGACAAGTCGCACTTTCAGACAAATCGCAGTCCAAGACAAATCGCAGTACAAGACAAATCGCACCTTTATTACCAAATCGCTTAAACGACAAATCGCATAGCAGACAAATCGCACTTAAGACAAAACGCACTCTGGACAAGTCGCACTCTGAGTAAGACAAATCGCTTCAATAAACGATCCAAAAAGAGGACAAATCGCATAGACTATGAGACAAATTGCATAGAAGAAGTCAAGTACGAGACACAAATCGCTTTTCATAAATATTCAAAAATACCACTTTTTCAATCCAAAAACCACCCAACCACGATGATTCAAGCCTTTCAAACCAAAACCTAAACACTTATAATGATTCCAAACACAAAAGTACAATCAAACTCCAAACTTTAACTCAAGAAATGATCCAAATGATGCAAACTACTCTAAACTCATTCAAACCCAAAAACCTTATGAAAACCACTAGAAATCGAAAACCATGAAAGATAAGTGATCAAACCATGGCTCTTGATACCATTTGTAATATATTGGTTTTCATAAACACATCACAACTTAATAAAAAGGGGCGTACGGTTTGAGTTTTAGAGAGAGAAAGTGGAAGAGTTTTGGGAACTTAGTGAGACAAAGAAAAATGATATTATGAAGCTCCAACCCTTTGCCTTGCTAGGCAAAGGGTATTTATAGGTTCTTACAAGACACGCCTCCTACGGGCTGTGAATCAGGCATACAGTGGGTAAAGACCCGTCCGTCCTCCACGGTGTTACTTAACAAACTACTTACTAACATTGAGTGACTACGACTACGAGCTTTCTAACGAATACATATACTTGAGGTGACCGACTCTTTAACCACTGGATTTTCTAAATCCTAACAGAAATGCTGGAAATCGAGTGGTATTTATAGGCCAGATCTGGTTACGGCGTAACTTAAGTTGACAGTTACACCGTAACACCATTATCTTCGTAATTTGCACTAAAAATGTTGGTTACGGCTTTACATCTGGAAGGAGTTACGCCGTATCATCAATAAATCCTTGTTAAGCCGAGTTGAGACAATAGTTACGGCGTAGCTTGCAGCGGCGCGGAACCTCAATTGACCTAGTTAGGTACGTCGTAATCTTTGGAGGGAGTTACGCGGTAATCTTCAGTTGAGTTGGTTTTCTGAGCCACGCTTCTGTTACGGCGTAATGTGAGAGGGGAGTTACGCGGTAACATCTTCAAAATGAGCATACTATCATATATCTTCAATAAACTCTCCAAATTCGCGTTTCTTTAGCTCCAATGCTCGTAATTTACCTGAAAATGAAATATATAGGAAAACAAGCGTAAATCCATATAAATGATATAAAATACAAGCATTATAGTGAGAAATTGACACTTAATATTCAAGACTATTTGATGTTATCAAATATCCCCCAACTTGAACTCTACTTGCCCTCAAGTAGACCTTATTAGATAGATTCCTAAAAAGATATATCCCATTACTTGGAAAATATGAGTTTACAAATCCCTTATGCTAGAATAAGACAAAACCGAACACCTCAAGAAATGGGAACAAAACACTCAAATCTCTCAACTATTCTAAGTGTCAATTTCGAGGTGATCACTCATTGCACAGTCATAGCATGTATTCTATCATAAGCTTGGCGGTTACACATATCTCCACCACTAGAGTTAAGGACAAAACAATTCTCGAAGGCAATATGGGTAGACACGACAAAGGTTAAGGGTGATTTGTCATTACTAACATGTCACGGCGAAGTGGACAAAATCAATGATACATGACCAAATCCATGGCCAAGACACCAAAAATTGCTCGCTGCATCACCTTGACACGCTTCATGACTAAGGGTAGGATAAGACATGGGATAAAATTGGTGTAAAATAAAATCAAGCAGATAGTCTAAATCTATAACCAAGTCATCACCACTTACCGTTCACCCAAAGTTCAAGTTTCGGAGTGAAGAAATGGATCATGATATTACCCGGTAGATGTGCCATTAGAGGACGTCATGATGGGCACATTTCCAACTCCATTCTTCAAATGTGACCGAGGTGGCCTCCTCGATACTAAATCTATAGTAAGCTTATAACAATAGTGCTTATAACATTGCACTTTACAATCAACTAAATAACAATAACTATATATATATATTTTTTTGAATCACATTTTTTTTCAACATAACATAACATCCCCCCACTTGAGATGAACAATATTATAATTTGGTGGGTCTTCAATGATCTTTAAGGATATGTTGTCAACGAAAGCGTGATTCCCAAACTTTTCCACTTGAACCTTGAACTTAGGCAAATAATGACTTCCCAATTATAAATAAAGACTACAGGGTAGGCTAAGGTGTAATGGTGTAACGAAACAATATGTTGGGTGAACAAAATGAAAGGAATGGCTCAGAAGGGTGTATCTAGGGGTATCTTGCACTAAAGGTGAGTGCAACAAAGGTTTTAACATGGGGGTCAAAAAGTCGAGGTGACTAATCGATAGACACACAATGATGGGATATTTGGGAGATAATCCTATAATGCTGCCTTCTTAAACTGAAAAGTCCAAATACATCGAGCGAACTCAACATACCTCGTCTATGGTCTCGAAATTATGTAAAGGCCAAGTTCTAAAGTTTACAAGCTACCGGCACACTCATAATTTGGTTGATTTGGGGTAACAATTTGGAAACGGATAAGGCTAATCTCACCATATAATATCAAGGGTTATAATGTGCCCGGCTAAGGTCTAATCTAGTTAGGTTAAGAAAAACATGTCAAAGTTTTAAAAATGGCATAATTTTTCAAAATAAACTAGAAAAACGAGGGAAAAATAAAGTTTAAGAGACAATTCCACTCCCGTCCCCCAACTTGAAATGTAAAAAGTCCCTTTTGTACTAAGCGTTAAATAAAGGTGAAGAGAAAAGTAGAATTAGAGCGAGAACTTCCATGAAATTTGCTCCAAAAAGAAAGAAGGCCCACGAAAAGAGTCGTGCCTTCGCATAAGCATCCATGAGCAAACTTCAATCCCTGAAATCACACTACCGACAAGCATAATTCCAAAAAAGAAAAAGAAAAAATGAAAAAGAAACCTAACTCAATTTCGTAGGAATCACGATTGCCTTTAGCGCATGCAACAAGCCTTTTAAACCACTTGGTGTCCCAAGTGGACGAGTTTAGTCTCGTGAGGGCTTACAGGGAACATACCCACAAAGTTTATTTGAAAACTAATATAAGGTTATTGTGTTTAAAAAGAAAGAAGTGTTATAGAGGATAGTTACGTCGTAACTCCCATAAGGATTTACGCCGTAATTAAGCAAAACCTGGCAGACGCTACAGGAGTGTAGCTACGGCGCAACCATTGCATGGGATTTAGCCATAATTTGTAATGCTCTGAGAAGGGCTGCTGCAGAAAAGTATGTTATGGTGTAACCATAAGAATGAGTTACGCCGTAACTATGGACAGATCGGGTCCTCGTTCAGCATGTTGCAACAACTTTTCCTGAAATCCTGAAAATATGGTTAAAAACACAAAACCCAACAGAAATGAAAATAAAACAAATGAAAGGGATAATTCGGGTTGTCTCCCGAAAGAGCACTTTTCTTTATTTACGAGTCTTTAAGTTAGACTCAAGGCCTCGGGGCTTTATGGTGACCTTCATACTTGGCCAACTTCCTCCATATCCTTCATCAAGTTATGTCTGACCCAAGCAACATTATTAGCGGTGCGGAGGTACTCTTTAGTCTCGATCTTCTAAATTTTGCAAAATTTCTCGTTCGGCCTCAAATGGTATCTAGTGAACTCATACTTTTCTACTATAATCGGTGGCGGCCTCTTATACGGAATGCCAAGAAGTATACACCTTTTCTGCTCATATGCTTCATCATCGGGGTCAGTGAATCCATCTTCGCCTTGTAGTTCAAGGTAATCCAAAATCCCTTCTATTTCATCATCGTCGGACTCGGTACCTTTAAACCATTCATTGTCGAGTAAATCTTCCACTAGTACCCGTTTGCATTCCTCTTTTTCATTTCTCCTTGAATCCTTGATATCTTCATCCGTTACTTCACTTATGTCGTTGAAAATTTCTTCGCTCGGTTCTTCTTTACTCATATATTCCTTCCATATCTTTTCCTTGGTCAATGCATCGACTTTCCAATATTTGATTTTCACCCAATTTTCAAATCCTAGATTGTCTACCCAAGGTAATTCAGTCATTTCCGCATCATTTGTTGAAGTCCAAAAGAATTCATCCTTCCTAGCTCTCTTAAAACTGCTTCCGCCGTTGCATTTATCATCATACGGGTTGCAAGATACCCAAAAAACTTCTCCAGGTGTCCTTATTTTCTCACACCAATGACTTCGAGTTATCTCTTCATTGGTGTCGCATGAGGGATCCTCCATATCATCACTTATGGGATTTTTCTGTAGACAATGCTTCTTATAATCAATCTTTAGCTTCTTCAACAGATTTGGGATTCTTTTAGCATCCCCGAAGTGTACTGCATGCCAATCATTGAAGGATAAATCTCCAAACTTAATGTCATGTCTTTCAAGCTCATGCGGGCATGTCTATTCCTCGTCTTTCATGTTATCACCCCCATTGCAATACTCACTGAAAGGATTGCATGTAGGCCATGCTCGTGTGGACTCGTCATTAGTGATAATTATCGGAGTGCAACAGTGCCTAATAGGTGGTTCCCCCTCTTCTTCAAATGAGAGCTTTTCTAATCTTTCTTCATCAGTATACGCAGGCCACATGAATTTGTTATCTTTGATCCTATACTTATCGATTCCTCCATCACAAATTTCATTCCGAGGGTTGCATGAAGCCCATAAATCATACCATCCCCATTAGCTACAGGAATTTTCTTACACCAGTGATACTTCCTTTTAGATGGAGATTGAGGGAATAAATTAATATCATTGGACCATCCGTTAATAACCTGCGTCTCTGATTCATCTACCTCAAGAAATTTGTCGGACCACGTATCCCAGTTACACCGTAACTCTCTCCTGTCAACAAAGATCAAGTTCTTTCATAATGCCATGATCATTTCCTAAACCATAGTTACGCCGTAACTCGTCAGAAGTGTTACAGCGTAATTGAACACTGTCGCTGGAATTTTCCCTCATAACCCAATTTTTGGTGGGAGAATTGACTTGTAACTTCAAATCTTCATCATAAAAGATGACCTTTCATTCCATCATAGGATTTTTCCCTTCTGGTTTAGTGTTATTTTTCCTTACCTTCTCACAAAGCTTTTCCATGATAGTTTCAAGGTTTTTTAGGGTTGTGTCGTGATTGGAGAGACTTCTATTAGTGTTTTCCTGGAATTCTTTTAGCCATTCATCTTGTTCCTTTTGTCTTTGGCGAGGTTTCGGAAATTTGTTGATGGTCTCTTCAATATTGGGCCTTTTCTCTCCATAAGGCCCCTGGTTGTAATTTTCAGCAGGTCCTCTACGATAGCCATTACTATTCTGATTTTCCCCATAAAACGGTCGATTTTCTCCATATTTAGCTTCTTCGATTGTGCTCTCTTTGTTAATGTGAGGACAATTTTTGGTGAGATGTCCTCCTCTCAGAGCTTTGAACCTACTTGATGGCATGAATGCTTTCTCGATCGTGAGCATATCCCAACCAAGATTTTCAATTTTGTTAGTTATGGCGGTAATTCTATCAAGATTTCCCCCTTTGTTCCTTTTGCTTCCTCCAAATGTGCCATTTTGGGAATGATCACCATTTTTGGATGGCTTCAATTGCGAGTAGGAGTCATGCTCGAATTGGTCCTTGGTAGTCCAACATCTATCTTGTGTCACGCTGATTGCTTTGTAAAAGATGTTGACCTTTTGTCGGTTGTTTAGATCATGTGTACACTGTAGAGGGAGATCGTTGTATCTATCCCAGGCTTGATACAACATTTCATCTTCATCTTGCTTGAAATTATGGATCTCCATGAGTTGATTAGATATCTTCAATGGAGGACAATATCTTTGGACGAAGTGCTTTTTTAGAAGAGCCCATGTATCAATCCGGCCTACGCAATCTTTCGATCCATCTTCTTGCAGCCCTAGTAAGAGTCATCATGGGAACACCCTTAGCATAACAAAGATCATGAGACACACCCGAATGTTGAAAAGGCTTATATGTACAAGAAATTCTCAAAGTGCTCATACGCATCTTCGTCTCGCTTCCTCAAAAAAGGGTTAGCATGAAGCTCCCTCATAAATTGATCTTTAATCTCGAAATGGAAATTAGCTCCAATCGCCCACGAGACCACCTTGTTCTTCTTTTATCAACGCCAAATATTCCTCAAGAGTGAGGTCATCAATGTTAACAAATTCCAAGGTACCCAAACTTGAAAAAAGAGATCGAGAATTTGAGAAAATTTAAAACAAAAATGAAAGACTTAATAAAAATCCAAATATAAATCCCCTACAGAGGCTACCAAAAACTTGATGCGTTTTCATGACCGTGTTTTAATATTTATAAGTTCTCGTTATACCTATGGTCTACCCTAATGCACTAACGGGCAGTATACCCGATCGTGTGTAGTGTAGTCTTCGGTAAAACCGAGGTCGTCCCAAGAGCTATGTGTGCAGATTTAAACTAAGTCTAAGTGTCAAAGATTTTAATAGATTTTAAGGTGGAAATGATTAACTACTAAAACAAGGAAATAAAGAAAGCAAATAGAGGCGAGGGTTGTGATCAATAGGGGAGAAGTGTGCTAACCTAGTTATTCATCATATCAAGCTAAGTTCATATTTAATTACTTCCAATTACTTTAAGTGGGGTGAAAGTCGCTAGGATAAAGATTTGGTCGGGCTTCAACCTATCAACAAAGGGTTCCACTGGAGATGTCGTGACCCGCTTAAAGTCCAGCTTCTTCTTAGTCCCTAAGCCAAGTCATTAAGTACCTCTACATGAAAGATTTGTAACAATGAGTGCCCCGCTTAGCATCTTAAACATTCATCCCCTCGACTTCTTAAGTTCATCCAAACCGTAGGTGATCAGTTGGTCAAATCGCACAAGCGAAGAAGGGTCGTCAGTTGGTCATATCTTACCCTTCCCACTCAGTGTACCTACTTAGGGTCAGTTGGTCATATCTCCTAACTAAATAGCCACTCGCCATTCAAAATACCGAGAAAACAAGGGTAGCTACCAACAAACTATGCATGCATACACTAGAAATAATTATACGGAATCAATGTAAACATAAACAAAGCAATTAAGGAATCATAACTAGGCTAGCACCAGAGGTGCTTAACCGCTCATATTAACTAAAACAATCGATTCAATGTTTAACAGTACGAAATATATGAATTGAAAGTAAAGAAAAAGATAAAATGCTAATGCTTATCGTTGGGGAGTGATTCCTCCATTGGAGATAGCTCTGTATGCTCCCTAAGATCTGCCTTCAACCTTCTACTCACGTTCACTGATGTTGTGTGTGAAATGGGATGATTAGATATGCAGGAAATCGAGTGGTATTTATAGGCCAGATCTGGTACGGCAGAATTAAGTTGAGAGTTACGCCGTAACACCATTATCTTCATAATTTGCACTAAAAATGCTGGTTACGACGTAACATTAGGAAAGAGTTACGCCGTATCTTCAATAAATCCTTGTTACGCCATAGTTGAGACAATAGTTACAGCGTAGCTTGCAACGGCGCGGAACCTCATTTGACCTAGTTAGTTTCGTCATAATCTTTGGAGGGAGTTACGCCGTAATCTTCAGTTAAGTTGGTTTTCTAAGCCACGCTTCAGTTACGGCGTAATGTGAGAGGGGAGTTACGCCGTAACATCTTCAAAATGAGCATATTATCATATATCTTCAATAAACTCTCCAAATCCGCGTCTCTTTAGCTCCAATGCTCGTAATTTACCTGAAAGTGAAATATAGAGGAAAACAAGTGTAAATCCATATAAATGATATAAAATACGAGCATTATTGGGGGAAATTGACACTTAATATTCAGGAATATTTGATATTATCAGCCCTCCTGTGATTCTATTATGACCCGAGACCACCTAGGCTCCAAATAAGCAACCAACATCAGAATAAGCAAATCCACATCATGATCGAGACCCAAGTGGGTCGACCCGACTCGTATACACAACCAAAACAAATGAACCCCCTTTAGATCTTTCCTACTATACGGATATAAAACAATCTGAGAAAAACGCGACCTATAACTACAAACAACGATACGCACATAAGATGGAATATAAGCTAGCAAAGCAGAAAATTAAACTGAAACAAATGCATCCTATCAAAATGAAACTGGCGCACCCTAAGTGGGTTGTAATCCGCCATGATTCAAGCAAAGCAAAACAAAAATTATCTTTTGGTACCACATAAATCCAAGACAATCGCACGAACTCCACTTTGATTCAATGTCATAACACACGAATTTGTTTTAAAAAAACATTTTTAAAATAAGTTGTGATGGATCTGGACACATACTTTGTGTCAATGATATTTTGTATGATATTATTAAGCACGCGGAATTTACTTAGTAATACTTTAGAAGATGGATTGTATGATGTATTGTATGTAAACAAAGATTAAACACAAAACTTAAGCTCCAATATTATTGATGAATAATATGAGTGATCTTGCTTATCACTAGGGTTACACCTTGAAGCTTTTGTGAGTAATACGTAGATAATTAGACAAGTACCTAAGACAATGACCTAGGACCTCCTTTTATACAACAAGGAGTCCTTTACAAGATAAGTATAAAACTAACAATATAGAATATACACAAAATCTATTCTATACTTATCTAAACACGTTTTCCTAATCGTTATCTAATAGCAGTGGTAATAATGTACCAGCAGTGGTAATACGTTTCCACTGCTAGTATTAATCCGAGCAGTGTAAACCACAACTATCCGTGGTAACGGATTATTCCCAACAATCCTCCCCTAAACTTATGATTTCTCTGCAAATCAATAAGTTTCTTCAATATGCATTATCTTCAAGGATTTGGGGAATTCAACCAAACACTTTACTTCCTCCTTAACTTCTGAATAGCTCTTGAACATTCATCTTGAAGCCTATGTAACAATGCTCTGACCTTCTCATTGTCTTCATGAACTCTTATTGTTGAACATAACATCCCGGAGAGTTCCAAATTGAGTGGATTTTCTTTCTCAACAAGCATGAATGCATCTACTCCATTTGCTATAGAAACATGATGAACTTCACATGAGTCATAATAAAACCATTTAGTACCGGTGACATGTGCATGAGAATTTCAGAAATCATCATAACATTTGGTTCATAGAGCCTTCTAAGATTAACCCATAACTGCATCTCCTTCATGTATTTGAGATCTTGAGCATTAAACCTTTCTTGAACTAACCTCCATAGAGTATCAAGGTCATCTCTGTCAAAAGCTTTATAAGATCTTCAAATTGAATGAATGATGAAGTTTCACCACCTAGCCTTGTGATCTTCCATGTTGGATCAAAATTGCTAGCAGTGTAAACTTCCCAATCAATGATAGGATGTCTTACTTGCAGTGGTTCTGGATAAAAATCTTCTTCTTCTATCACAATCATTCCAACAGTTGTTCTTCAGCTGAATTTCTCAGAGGAATTTCTTGTTCTTCAAAGAACCTTAGTCTTTTAACAGTTTGAGAATCACTTCTTTGGCCTTTTCTTCAATCCAGAAACCTTTTGCTTCTTCTCGAGTTCATAGAAACAAAATCACTGTCTTGCCTTTTTGCTCTATAGTAAGCTCTTTCAACTTGATCATCAGCATTCCTTTGAATTGATGCTTCTTCCAACCACCAACATGACAACAATAAGTCTTCATATATGAGAGAACTTGTGCTTTGGTTGGTTGTCTTGATTTCTTTTAACCCTTTCTGACTGTACTAATTACATCTTTAAGTGCTTGATTGTTTTTCATTTGAATGAAATCCTTCAACTGAGCAGTTCTTTGTTCTTCGCTAAGGATGCATCAGCTACAAGGTCAATTGCCTTTTTCATGATTATTTGATTATTAGCAATCAAGAACTCAATATCATCTTCAGTAGGAACATAACAAAACTGGGGTTCTCTCTAAAAATTGTAGGTTGAACATGGGGAAGTGGATCTTCAATAAAAATCTTCCATTCTATTCAATCTTTTAGTCTCCAAAAAGCTTGCAACTTCCATTTCTTTAAGCTTTTTCTTTTCAAAGAACTTGTTTCAAGAATATTTTTAGCAATTTCTCTATCAAGAGCAATCTGTGCTTGTTGTTTCTTTGAAATCTTTCTTCCATTTTGCTCTACACTTTCCATAACTGCTTTACCTTTGTCTATCTTCAGTTTATCAAAATTCTTCACTTGCAGTGGCAATATTTGGCTCTGCAGTGGAAATGGAATCAATGGTAAAATAAGTTTCAGTACAAAAAATGTCTTGATCATCAAGTTGCTCTTCCATTGTATTAGCTTCCTTTGCTCCTTTACTTGTATCTCCTTCATCTTCAAAATCAATTTCTCCCCCTTAGTGTCAGTACTGCTTTTCCTCCCTGTTTGGGAGAATTTCCCAAATCATGATCAAAACCAGCTGAATCACCATCAGTAAGTGAGGATGAAGATGAAATCACCAACTTTGCAGTTTTCTTGTGCTTTTTTCACCCCTCAAACTCTTCTTCAAGGTCTGAATCTCTTCTTTTAAGTGTTTAACATCCTGGCATGCTGCTTTTGACATGTGCCAAGTCCTTTCAGAGATTCAACTCCGCTTGACTAATTTTGTACACAAAGCCATCAATTCCAAGTGTTGCCCACGCCTTATCACTTCCAACCTGTATACCGTGTGGGAGAGGTGAATCATGGGGCATTGGCTCAGATTCCTCCCTAGTTGGACTAGGTTGAAGTCTAGAACCACCACTACTTGTTCCTAGACCAAAAGGTTGAGAAACTTGTTGTGTTGTCATGAAAGAAGGTGGATGTTTGCTCCTCCTCTCATAGGTGTGAGAAACTAGTGGAGTATAATCAATGTTTAGAACAAAGATTATGGGTGTGTTTTGTTCAGTTGTAATATTTGCAAGCATTTGAGGTAAGAGTGGTGTAAAAATCATGTTGCCATCTCTATTCATGTTTTGAAAAACTTTAGGCTTTAGGAAATTGATTTCATAAACATTAGTATGGGGTTGCAGTTGAAACTCATTTAGCACTGCTTGCACAAACCTTGGATACATTAAAAATTTTGTTGAACTCTTTACATTGCCAGTCATACTTGTAAAAATATAAATTGACCAGTTAAAAATCTTATCAGTGGCTAGACAAACCAAAGGGTAAGCCATGGTTGAACTAAATTGCTCATAAGATGTTTTCTTTGGACTGAGACAATGTAAAAGAGTGTGAATAAAAAATCTCCATTGGGGACAAAAACCACTCTTTTTGAAAGTAGCCTTTTTATCAGTGGTGTCATACCCCATGGATGATAAAGTATCATGAATTTCGGGCATAGGTAATGTGATGAGACCATTGAGATCACCCAATTGGAGAACTCTCCTCAAGGATGCCTCAGCAACATCAATAGTTACCCCACCACAGTGGGCTCTTAGGGCATCCACTGCTTCCATGTGTATCTCCATTTTCATGTTATGGACTTAGCGTAAGTCCAAAACCGTTTGATTTGAGAGATATAGTTGTGGGTTTTAAAAGCAAAGCATACCTTAT
>OU343223.1:192805085-192819961 GCA_910596185.1 Chrysanthemum makinoi
AGCGAGTTAGCTTAGCGACTTGGCTAGCGACTTGGCTAGTGACTTGGCTAGCGACTTGGCTAGCGACTTGGCTAGTGACTTGGCTAGCGAGTTGGCTAGCGAGTTGGCTAGTGAGTTGGCTAGCGAGTTGGCTAGCGAGTTGGCTCAAGACCATTGTCACTTGCGACTCGACCATGTGACAGAAAGGTAGATGAAGAAGATGGACTTGACCTCGACTTCAAAACAAAAAACATATTCCAAAAGGTTTTTTACCTCAGGTTCACACCATCCTTGGTCCATGATTCACCAACGAATGTAAAAGAAGTATCTATCACAGATCCAACATCAATATGACTCAAAACCAATCAATACTCAACTCACATCCTATCCGAATCTTATCTAACCTAAACTTGTCTACCCAAGACCCTCACAATCTTTAATCTCTTTCAATCAACCAAGACTCAAACAAAATGAAACATCAATGGATCTTAGAATTAATTTCGTGGTTCACATATGGAAAATTATCATGACTATCTAGAGTCAATGAACACGAAATATCTTATCATCACCGATCAAAATAATTTTTTTAAGCCTTGCCTCATTCTTTATTCGAACTCTCAAAGATAAGTAGTTAACAAACTTGTTAATACTACATCTTGGCTCGATTGTGACTCAATGACAACAACAAAGGAACGAAATATAAAACCTACCGTTGGCTCATTCGTGAAGCCTTTGTCATATCTCTAGCCATCCCTGTGGCTGTTACAAGTCGCTCAAGCCATTCCTGTGGCGAGCATGGGGACTATGAGGAGGTAAGTGACTTGTACGTTAATGGTTATGAGCAGATTCAGGGAAGTGGTGAATGAATTTGGGAGAGACTTTAAGGTTTGGTGTCTTCGTAATGTCTGATTAAGTGTAAGATGAAGCGTATGTTGATTAGGAGTGGGAGGCGAACATATTTTGTTATCTGGGGTGAGAGAAGTCTTAGGAGGGGGCGGATAAAAGTGGAGAGAAGTTTTTAGGGTTGAAGTAAAATAGGATGTTTAGGGTTAATCTCTTTTATAACCGTATAGAATGTGATTCTTATGGATTGGGTATTGTGATTTCTTGGAGATGGGCCGAAGGTTATTCAACAGATATGTTGAGCGTTTTTTTTGGGCCGTGTGTTTCATGGAGTATGTGGGTCAATCTTGTTTAATCTTTTGCATTTGGTTTAAGTTACATTCGTGGACCATGTTATGGACTTTTGCTATATTGAAGTGATGGGCTCGATGTAATGATTTTGGAATATTCGTGAGATGTGTGTTGGACCATGATGAGATCTGTTGTGACCATATAATATTTGTGAGACTTGTAATTGGCCATGTGATACCATGAAGAATGATATTGTTGAAATATAAGATGTTGGATACAAATTTTGTGTAGAATGTTTAAGAGTGGTATTTTTGGCATGATAATATTCCACGGAGGATACAATTTCTCGGATTGTGCTTAAATTTTTGAGAAAAGAAATTTATCATTACGGGTATATATGTGAGTGGATTTGAATGACGGTCTGATGGGCTTCTTATTATGAGATCAGATTTATGTGACTTAATGATGAGATTGGTTGATGAGATTTGTCGATATGATTTGGAGTGATGATGAGATTTGATTTGCTATGATGTTTGATAATTTTGGTTTATACATTTTCACGAATAATATTTTGTCACAGCTTGAATTGATAACTGGAACTAGGCTGACTACGGGTTTGTTTGTTCGGTATCTCTTATTTGAAGTTGAAGTGAGGTTTTCCGGGCGCGTTTACTTATTTCGTTTTCTTTCTTTCTACCCTTTCGCGAAGATGACTTGTTTGGAAATTTATAGAGGGTGATAAAGACTTGGCTATTTAGTTGCGTTTGTGATTCTTTCTCACTTAACCCACAACGTAGCTATCACTTCGGTGTCTCACGCAGATAAGGATATGTCAAGAGGTTTTGTACATTGGGTACACCGTTTCTTTTTCACGAGGATTAGTACAAGTTTAAGTAACAAATCTGGGGAATTTCACTTCATGATCAAGTTTGGCATATCGGGTTTAAGTCACCATGTTGTCACAGGAATAGCCGACAGAATGCGTGAATGATGTGTTTACCAAAGTGTTTATTGGAAGGTTGATGTTATTGATGTTGGTGTTTGAACCGCTGATGAACCGCTGCATGTTCCCCTAAAACTGATATTCACCGAAACCAAAGTTGTCATAACATATTCAAGCTAACATTGTTTACGGTTTGGTTATTACACGGTTTACGGGGGTATGCTCATTAAACCATGGTCGGGATGAAACCATTATCAGAGTTCACTTAAAACGTCAAAGAAGGCTAGATTTGAGCTTTTAACAAGAAGATGTGACAAAGGCGTTAATTCAGTATTATTTATTTGAGGTTGAAGTGAAATATCACGGGCAAGTGTACTTAGTATCTGAAGGTATCGGGGATGGATGGATGAAGATTCTTCGAGATCCTTGTTCGAGCTTATTATAAAAAACAAAGACTTGGAAATCTAGTTATTGTTGGGTGTCTTTTACCTTTTCTTTTACCACTTGGGGGAATTGGGCTCATACCACTACAAAATAACTATCACTTTAAGGAGTTACATTGTAGTGCTCAGTGTCACATTCAATTGTGGATTTTCAAGAGGTAATGTACTTCTATTACTTGATGGTTGGTTGGTTGAAGAGTATAGAGTACTTAAGAGATTCAATGGAGCATGAATTCTCGGCACCGCTCTTTGTTACATATGTGCAAGTTTAAGTCACAAGTTCGGGTTAATTTACTTCAGGGTCAAATTCATCATATTGGGTTTCTCCATCACCGTCACGACAAAGAGCCTACTGAATGATAATGGGGTTGATTACATGTTTGCTAAGAGAGCTGTAAAGAGAGAGCTTATGACGTCTGTTCACATCAGTTCAGGCCTCGTACTCCAAAGAAAAGAAATGTGTACGTTTCAGTGCGCATTATCTTTGAAATAAGAGAAATCTTCTTATGACGTATTAACACATCAGTTCATGCCTCGTTCTCTAAAGAAAAGAAATGTGTACGTTTTAGTGTGCATTATCTTTGAAAGAAGAGAAATCTTCTTATGACGTATGAACACAACAGTTCATGCCTCGTACTCTAAAGAAAAGAAAAGTGTACGTGTCAGTGCGCTTTATCTTCAAAAGAAGAGAAATCTTCTAATTAATGACCATTCTCATCAACATGCTTCATGCTTTTTCCATGCGCTTCAGTCATAAAGTGAACCGGGCTACCACTGATTGTTTTCTCATTCCACGTGCTCGATTATAATGAAGATGGCGACATCATGTGCTTATTTTTCGGGAGAGAAGTGTGAATAGAACATTCGGATGATTTTCACTTATTTAGTCAAGAATGGCATCTCCGTATGCAATTCTTGAGGGGGAGAAGAAGTGTGAATTTTTTGCATTGTTGATTGATATTTGAGAATATAAATGGTCATACGGCTCTAAACTCATGTAAGAACCGAGCTTCTTCTTATCGGGTCATCTTCACATGGAGTTTTTCTCTTCTAAGAGCCGTTGGTTGACATCTTCACACGGGCTGATATGATTAAATGACAAAGTGCTTCTAGTTGCTGGGCTGATTTCTTTGATGAACATCTTTCTGTTCTTGTTTGATTGGGAGGGATTTTAATTAAGGGGATTTGCTATTTACAAGTTAACTGGAATGCCTTTGGTGTGAAGAAGATGTTAACACTGTATTCCCCATTCGGACAATCTTGAAGAAGGTCGAGTCTACAGTCAGTTCTGCATTTTTCTGCTACATGTTAGAAGACTAAAGACGAGTTGCATTTGATTATTTAAAGACTTCTTCTCAATTCAAGCATTCATCATAAAGATTGTCGGTTTAGGGGAGAGCACTAATTAGGGAAGAGTGTAATGCCAAATTTAATCCCTAATTAGACTTGCTCACGTTATTCTTCAGCAAGTTGATTCTCACTGATACATCTGAGCTAATGATGTTCTTCTCAAAAATATTTCTAGTATACGGACTTACATAGAGTTACTGATTCTGAAGTATCAAAACCAGCAAGGGGGAAGGAGACACACATCTATACGCGAGTAATCTTGACGAGCTTAATACTTCTAAGTGATTGAAGATATCCCGGGAAGACTATTGTCATTACCGCAGAGAAACTCAAAGATTTGACTCATGGCGTTCAGTGTTTTTTTTATTCCAACTATGTGGGGGAAGAGATGGAAGAGTTAGTTTCAGAAGATGAAAGAGGTACACAAGTGTGTGATGATTTTGATTTTATCACAATCATCGGGGGATAGAGATTGTGTACATTGGGGATGCTCAGCTGTTTTACCTGAGGGCTTAATATGTGATTCAGAGATATAATCACTTATTCCGGTGTTGACATCCGCAGAGATTGTCACCCGCAGAGATAATCAGTGATTCGGCCCGCTTCTTCAATGTTATCGGTTATTCTCTTTTTGGGCATTCGGGTACTTCAGGTTCTTGAGCTTCATACACTTTCTTCAGGGGGAGAGAAAAGTATACATCGGGTTATTCTTTGGCTATTGGACTTAATCTGCTACTTCGATGGTATAAGTTTCTTTGTCTTCGGTATGTGTATTCGGGTTTGTGAGCTCTAGTCTAAGAGATTGACTGCATCAATTCAACTACTTGGGGGAATTGGTCTCTTGACACCTTCTTTTTGGAATGGATTGCTTCAGACTTCAGTGGAAAAGAAATTTGAGAAGATTATTTAAGTGTGGGATGAAACGTTTCTGGTGTTCTATTGGATGATATAACCTCGAACGAAGAATCACGGTGATTATTCTTAAAAGGAGCAGCAAGTTCGATGATAATGGTGTGCTTCTTTGTGCACCTGGCTAAGAGAAGCTTGAAAGAAAGCTTTGAATCTGCTCAGCTAAAGGATTTTCGGTTTGGGGGAAGCTGCCAAAGTCTCACTTTCAGATGGTTCTATTTCTTTCAATTCAAGAGCCCTTGGAAGCTTTGGTGGTGGATGTTTAAGAGATGACGAATTCTATCTTCTACGACGTGCTGCTCGATATCCTTATCTCGGTACTCGTATCATCATCCTCTTTAACTATATCATCTATTCTATCTTTGTATATATTTATTAAAAAACCAAATAGAAAAATATAAAACCAAGAAAAACAAAATACAAAAATATAAAACCAACAAAAAGAAAATAGAAAAATATAAAACCTTCAAAAACCTATAAAAATCAGAAAATTGAAAAATACCAAAAATATGTTTTCTCAAGACATGTCTTCTGGTATCGATAACATCTACGGTCTTAGAAATGTCATTCAATAATGGCACGGGACTTTAGATGAAGTTCGAACAGGAGGTGTAAATATTCTTTTCTTAACATGTCTCTAAATATGGCTTACAGTTATTTCAGACTGTAACTCGGGCTTCTAATAATGGCTTGCGTTATTTTCAGACTGTAACCCGTGCTAAAACTATGGTTTGCTATTATTTCAGATAGCAACCCGCTCTTCATGAAAGGAAAGTGCTGCGCTAAACGAATTTTCAAACATTTCGTGCACTTATCCTAAAAACAAAAATGAGGAAAGTATGTCAAAGGACTACTGTTCCTACACAAATGTTTTTCCGTCTAAAATTCTTCAGAAAAATATTTGTTGTGTTTTCAAAAATGGTGGAAAATGAGTTGCTTAAAATCAATCAGATTCAGAGTTTTTATAAAATTTGGAAACTCACTCAATGACTTCAGCACTTTTGAAATCTTTTATAAATTGAGTCATTGACTGAGGGGGATAATGTTTTCAAATCTATATCATCTAACGGGTTTTTTTAATTATCCTACGTGCTTAATTAAAAATGATATTTGCCTGTGTCGAAGGACTAGGAATTTAGGATTTGATTGTTAGGTTTAGATGATTAGAGTTTGATTAACACCTAAACCCCATGCCTTATATGATCTGATTGTTATGTTGAATTGACTTTAATTAGTCGATTGCTGTTATGGGTGATGTCGACCACCATATATTTGTATGTGTGTTCACTAACATATGCAGGTATATTGGTATATAAGAATGTTCCCGATCCGGATCCCACAAATGAACATGATTGGATGCCGCAAGGAAAGGGTAACTATATCTTGGGTTGACAAATGAAGAAACGGAGCTTAATTGGACTTCCATGGAGAGTTAGCATAAATGCAACGTAAGAGGTCTCATCAAGATCGCAGATGGTTTTCTTCTAATTGATTGAAGAAACGGAGCTTAATTTGACCTCGGTTGGCATTCAAAATGCAACGTAAGAAGAAGTCTTACTGCATCAGCAGATGGTTTTTCTTCCAAACCCTACAGCAGCAACATCAACAGAAGCTTCTCAACCACCTAATGTATCTTTGTGCAGGATACCATTTTTAAACAATTTTGAATAAATTGATTAAATTGTTTTTGAAAATGGAAAATATTGTTTTGAAAATATATTGGACTAATTTTTGAAAATCACCGGACTTCATGTTATCAAAACCTAAGTCACTCAATTATTGACTTCTGTCATCGATTGAGGGGGAGAGTGATTTAAAATATAATATTTTCAAACAATAGTCCTTCATAAAAGTTCCGGTTTGTACGTTAAAATGTGGTGATCTAAAGATTTAATGTTATGTCATGGTATGATTTTTCTTTTGAATCAAGGTCTTTCAAAATGAAATTTTTTCTGTTCTTGTTTGATTGTGAAATTGTTTTGTTTTACTTAAAAGATCTCTTAAAAACAATCATACCTGATACTAACAATCTTTAATGTCTTAAAATGGTCCTTATCTGTCATTTTTCAAAATTAAATCTTGCCACGTCTTTCCCTAAAACTTTTAAATGATTTAAATCAATTGGGATCCAAAACCCTAATTGGTTTGAAATTTTGATCAAGGGAGAGATCGTGATTTAAATCTCAAATCTGTTTTAATGGAATCGGTTTTAGTCCTTTATAGGCACTCCTGCCTCCATGTGCCAAACGATTTCAAATATACAATGCACATATTGAGGAGGAGGATTTATCCAGAAACCAGATGAGTGTTTAAACAAGGCCACATTTTCTCCCATGTTTTCTAAACCTAATTGAATCACTTGGGATCCAAAATCTCAAAGGGTTTGATATTTTTGATCGGGGGAGAATTTGTGATTTAATAACGAAATTTGATAAAAGGTGATCGTTTTGATTTAATTGTGCACGCCGCCGCTTCATATGTGCTAAACGCTTTCGAATCTTGAAGCACATAGTGAGGGGTAGCAAATAAACTATCGAGGTACGAAAGCTTTTTAAAGTGATTTATAAAGTACCTTGATTGAGTATTCAAATGGTTTTCTTAATGGCTTTTGTGATCGTGGATGTGCTTCAAAAGAACTCTTGCCTCTATGTGATAAAATTATTTTAAATATCCTATGCACATATTGAGGGGGAGAATTTTACCAAAGAAATTCAAATGGCTTTTTCTAAGGAAATTGTGATCAAGAAATTATTTCAAAGAAATTATTTCAAAGAATTCTTGCCTCCATGTGCCAAACAATTTTAAATCATATGCACATGTTGAGGGGGAGCATTTCTAAAATGATCAAAACTATTAAGGTACAAAATGCTTTGATCTCGTATCACAAGTACCTTGATTGTTTTTCCAAATGATTTTTCGATTGGTTTCAAGGAAGAATGAACTGTACCAAAAGACCGACCATTTTACTTTATGTATGGAGTTATAAGGATGGTGAGGTTAGGTATTAGTTCCCACGATCCAGCCAGAACCGGAGGGATCTACCCAGGGACAATCCACTAGATAGTGTAGAGTCCTTAGGTATATTGAGAAAAAAAAAAGAGGAGAAAAATGAGAAAATGGGAAGAGTGCCGACTGAGATTGAGCTAGAACTGGAATAAACCCAACAAGGTTCTAGTTATGAAGTCTCGGTAAGCACTGAAGGGGTTGAAGAATGAAAAAGAATTGGAATGTGAAAAGGGTGAAAAGAAATAGCCCTCCAATAATTCAACCTTAGGGCAGAAACCGGGTTCAATACATATGCTACTGGTGTTTACTAAGGTAACACTGGTATTGAAGACAAGACATCATGGACCCAGTGACGCACTGCACTAAACTTCCCAAGCTACTCAAGTTCCTCTTAAAAGGGCTTGTTTCATTCTCACGGGGAACCAACATAATCTATCGACTTTCTTTTAGAGATAGTTGATATTGAAGAAGGAGACCCTCTCCCTAGTCTCCGGCATAGGAACCAAATGTGCACGATTGAGTCTAGAGCCAAGAGATCATCCACAATATCTCATTAGGACACAAAATTAATGAAGACTTTCTGTTTCACACATTGTGGAAAGTAAGTATATATTAAGAGTCCTTCGCATTAGCCTTGTGGTATTGCCAGAACATCCGAGTGATATGTAAACATATTCACAATGAAGATGGAAAGCCTTCTGGAGCCAACATCAAACAAGCTCCTGGTAGGTGGCATGTGAGATCTATTCTATAGATCAACCATGTGACAACTGGATAGAAACAATGGGGCGATTCATTCTTTTGAATCAACCTTGGTCCAGGAAATGGATTGACGGATGCTTTGGAAAAACCGTTCGATGTGCAAATCTTTTCTTTTCTCTAGCACGTCGAATGTGTACTTATGTTTTCAAATTCAAAAAGTATCTCTGATTGAAAAATACTTTTAGAAAAACCATTCGATTTGCGAATCTCTTCTTTTCGCTAGCACGTCTAATGTGTACTCACTCTCTAATACAAAAAGTATTTTGATTGAAAATTGATCTTTCTCATAAAACCTTCGTCGTATTGCAAAACTCTTTCTTCAAGCAATACACGATTGTTTTTCAAATCATTTTTCATCAATCAGTGAATCTCAATTCGGTGGTTCACTCACTCTGTGTTGTCTTCTTTGAGACGTTCCGGTTTGAGAACAGCTAGAGCAGCTGCGAAACCCTGTCAAGGAGATTCTTACGAATCCTACCTGATCACAGGCAGTACTTGTACTGATCAACGGGGAACCGTGGGCCGTGTACCTCAATTCGATGAAAGTGGTCAAAGACACTTTCGTGTGTTTTATTGCTAACTGTTGTTTGCAGGTACACTTGGACGGTTGCAGCTGATCAGAATTGAGGTGTCAATCCAAAGCCGCATGCTCACAGCATCCACACTTAATTTGAAGAAATCATGACTGGTGCCTATCTACATAACCGGCTCGATATTTCTATACTATGTTCGTGCGCTGCTGCAAATATCTTGAACCAGTAAGGCTTCCGCTACTCAGATGGAAAGATGTCATGATTCAAAAGTGTGAGCATGTCGGTCCGAAAGTCACAACTTCACATGATGGCAACACAATAAAGGGTGATCCAGAGATTTACTGTGGTTGATGATCTCAAAGAAAGCTCAAAGATCATCAAAGATGTGGATCGGTTAAAGGCCTCCACTAAAAGTACAAATCTATGCGGACTTTGAAGAATCGCTACACATGCACAAAGAATGCGGAATTTGAAGAATTGTAGTCTACGAGCTTGGAACTAAAGACAAAGATAGAATGCTAGGAAGCAAAATGTATTTCATGGGGTGACCTCCCTTAGGGGGAGATTTTTAGGAATTGAAAATTCCATGTTAAAGTGTCGGTCACCCCAATAATGGTCTAGCATATGTTAGCTCGTAGATTTGTCATTGTTTACGTTATTTATCAGTTTATTAGTTAGTTATTAGTTTAGTTTAGAGCAACACCGTGGAGGAAGGACGGGTCTTTACCCACTGTATACCTGATCCACAGGCCGTTAGGAGGTCGTGTATTTGTAACTATAAATACCCCTTCCATCCATGGAAGGGGTGGTGCTTTTCAATCAAATACTCTACAATTTGTGAAGTAACTCTCTACCAAGAAAACACCCAACTCTCTAACTTTCTCTCTCTAATGGCAAACATGTATTTTGATCATCCAAGACCACCCGAATCATCAACACAATAAATATAACGATCCTACAATCATCTCCGGTTAAGTCCATAAATGCTAGGATTTCCCCTACACAAAATAAACCAATCAAACTAATTCCCAAGAGGATTGTTCCCACAAGGATATCATCACCAAACTCTACTAAACCAAACACACCCTTTTCAACCCAACTAACATCATTGGTGCCTAGAGCCACATCATTTAACACCTCACAATCATCTCCACATTCTCACAACTTAGAGGACCTATCCCTTTGGCCATCTCATCCTCCACCATTACCAACAAATTCACTAGAAAAGTTTGTACAACAAAACCAAAGTGTTGAATCAACACTTGCACCAATGTCAATTTCTCCATTTCCCCCCCTATAGTCCATTTTGGATTATGAGGAGACATCAAAGTCAACCACCCAACCACATGGAAGTTGACACTTCTCTACCTCCACCCTCAAACATTGTTGAGCCACCACTTAATGAGCATCCACCAATTCCTCTTTTATTTGAGGATCCTCAACCCATTTAACTTGAACCTCCGCTTCAAGAAGCTCAAAACCATAACAAGGATTGCTATCATTGTCAACATGTTGAAAGGTTGATACATGAAATACGTGAAGAGCAACGTTTCATGTTTTATCACCTCCTCGAACATTTTGAAGAGGTCAACAAACCTAAACAACCATGAGCCTAAAACGGTGTCCTAATCTCAAGCTCAACTTAGAACGTTTAGGAATCCTATTTCATGATTGATCATCCTTAAGCACGTTGTTGCTTCTTGAGTTTAGGTCACTCATTAGTATTAAGTGGAATATGTATTGCATGGCCAAAGCATTCTCTTAGTTTTAGAGATTTCTTGATTATCTCTTTGTTTATTGAATGATAACTTATTTGCCATATTGCTTTGAGTATATGTTTTTTTTTTGTATACATATCTCACTTCCATATTTAGCATTGTTTGATATACCACCATTGCTGAAAATCTGTCACCAGACAGACGGATCCCTGGAAATTGCCTAGAAGGATCCCACAAAAGAGGGAACCATGGGATCCGTGGTACAGAAGAACAATTTTCTACTAACTTGAGTCTTATTTGCAGGAAATTATGCACTATACTCTTGTTTTCTAACCTCTATTTTGTAGATTTTCAAAATACACATGAAGAACTTGACACCCTCAGCTAGGGGGAGCTTTGTGTCAAACCATACATTACAAAACCATTTGCAACTTAATCCTTACTTAGGATTACACTTCATGACACCCCATTGCAAAGTTGCAATATTCAAAGGGGAGCATTTTCGTCACAAGGACGAAAGCATTTGCCAACAAAATTGCAAAACATTAGCTTACTAGTTTTTATTTTCTTGACGCTCTCGCAAAGGGATGGACTCGTCAGGGGGGAGTTAAAACGAGAACCATTCCCGTCACTTTCTATCTTTATATATATTTTTTTAATTTTTACACGTCTTTCTTAAAACAATGTGTTAGTCTACTTTCGAAGCTCTTTTTGTTTCGACAAAAAGGGGAAGAAGAGAGTAAAAACTCCAATTTGAACATTTACGAATTTTAGTTTTTCCTTAAAACAATTTTATGTTTTGTCATCAACAAAAAGGGGGAGATTGTTAATACAAATAAGCCGTAAAAACGTTTATTTATATTTTACGATCTTCTAATGTTTTGTCGATAACAACCGTAAAATCATTTTAACGAAACAAATATAATACGTAAATAGTTTAAGCCAATAGTTTTCTAACACACTTACATTTTCACATAAAACACTAAAACAAGTATAAGTGATTTTATGATTTAGTAATATATATGTACAACAACTAGTGTTTACATATTAGGCAAATATATACATAACTAGTATGTATTATAAATGGGTAAAAACTACAACCCATGGAACATATCCATCACCCATGCTATTGACCCATACCCATTTGACTAGGTGCATGTATCTAATAAGAGACCCATGGATCAACACATAATCCATGACCCATGACCCATAACCAAAATACCCATGGGCAAAGAGGAGCGTCCCACGGATCCCTAGCTTTACTAGACGGATCCCTTAAGGGAGGGATCCGTGGGATCCAGGAAACAGTAAGCATTTCTCCTCTATAAATAGTGAGCCATTTCTTCCTTTTGGCTTGCCACTCTTACACATACTTTCCCCAAGTATTGTAACTCTCTAACCAATGATCCTAAGGGATCTTTCTATGTAGTTTCTCTTTTGTTTTTGTGTGATTCTCTAGGTTCCTCTTAAAGGCGAGATCACCACTTCTTGAAGTCGAGCAAGCTCAAGTCCATGAGTTGCCATGCTTCGTCATCATCAAGACTACTGAGATTCTCTTATTGATAGTTCTTTATTTCTCCATAAAAGTGTTGTGTCGAAGGCATTAGTGAAAGATGCCGAAAGAGTCAAGACGAAAGTATTAGCGAAAGGTGCTTAAACGTCCGTGTCAAAAGCATTAGTGAAGAATGCTAAAGGTGTCAAGACAAAGGGATTAGTGAAAGGTGCCAAGCATTGTGTCAAAGGCATTAGTGAAGGATGTCTAGGAATCAAATCAAGTGGCATTTATGAAGAATGCCTAGGTCGTATAATCGATGAGGTGCATCGTTATACACATAGTGATAGTTTGTTTGCTAGGATGTTGATATCCTTGATGGTGTTGTTATAAGGAGTTGGTCTCCTTTGGGATTAGGTGTTGTGTAGTTTTGGGTAGTAGTTCCTCCATTGTAATGGAACTCGGTACTTAGCCTAGTACCGGATAAAGGGTAGGCGACGTTGTGGTAGGTGTGGTTCACCTTGGTGTGAAAGAACCCGGTGGTTAGCCTAGTACCAGAAAAAGAGTAGGCGACGTTGTGAAGGCTTCTCCGCCATAAGGAGTTGGTGTCGTGTAGTGATTACGAACTCTCGAGTAGGTGACTCGGGGAGTGGATTAGGGCAAGGAAGGTGTCCTTGTAACCGAACCACTATAAATACTCGTGTCGTGGTTATGTGCTTCTTACTATTTATCTTTCATTACACTTTTATATATCTATCAATCAACGTCCAACATACACATCTAAGTAGATTGACATAAGTCGATCTAAATATTTTAAAAGGAAGTTTTAAATTGGTAAAACTATTCAACCCCCCTTCTAGTTTTCCACAGTATGCGTGCCCCCTAGTTCTTTGAGGTTATCTCTCGTATGCAACCTACGAAGTCGGCAAGCCTAAGCTATTTCATCCATAGACCACATCATCATAAAGCATACTCAAGCATTAAATACAACGAATGATGCCTAGTTGCACTCCTAAGCCAATATACAATTAAGATAAGAAACAACCTAACAATAATCAATAACTAGATTTCATGCTAGACATGGTAAACAAGAAAGCATATACACAATCAATTGAATTCGGGATAGACATAATGTTACTTTGGATTAAAAGACATATATCGATGTGTAAAATAGGGTACGGGACACTAAGATACTGTCCAATTCGACTACAAACTATTTAGGTTTTTTTCTCCAAAACTCTACCTCCCTAGTTGCGTAAAAATCGAATTCTATATATAGATTTACAACTGCTACGGCGTCACCTTTTGCATGGGATGCCGTCAGCTCGCCATCATTAGGGTTTCGTCTGGGCCAAGTCATCGATGGGACGGCGTCACCTTAGAGTAGTGACGCCGTCGGTCTTCAGTTGGGACGTCGTCTTGATTCTAGATCTGGGCCGTCTGAGTTGAAAATTGTGAGTGACGCCCTTCTTCTTTAAGGCGTGACGCCGTCAGGTTATGTGACCAAAATTTCCACCGATCCGTCGCGTGCATGTTATGATCAAGTCATCATAGAGGGATGGCGTCCCCCTTTGTTTGGGATGCCGTTAGGTACTGTTGATCAGCTTTGAGTGGCTCCGATCTTGACTTTGCCATTTTCTTCATGTATTTGCTCCTTTTCGTCTAAATGTGCTTCATTCCAGCATTTTGCTTCCAAAGGACCTAAAAATAAAAAGGAACGAAATTAAGCTGTAACGGATATAAAATTGGTCGATTTAGGGCTTAAATGACCCCCTAAAAGTGTAAGTTTTAAATCCTTATCAAAGATCCCTACACTTAGTATTTGCTTGTCCTCAAGCAAATGTGCTTTTGGCCAATCAATTGATAAGTTAGGGGGCATGAAGCGTTCGTTTAAAATAATTCACAACAAGTAAAAGCACCTCAATAGTCATAACAAGCACGGAAATTATATACTAGCACCTCACGAGGGGTGTTTGGATTCTCTCATCTCTCGGGTTTATATGAAATATAATTAATGAAAATGGAAGATAAACACTCATTACCTGGCATAGTACATACATTACCATAAGCTTGAGACTAGATCAAACCTCCACCGCTCTGGCGTAAACACCTAGGAACAACTATCTAAGAGGTATTTACAAGGGTTGTAACGTTAGGCTTACCGGTAGGAAAACAAATGGTTTTGTTCGATAGGGGATATTTAGTGGTGGCAAGTCAAAAATCTTATGTTACAAGCATGAAAAGCGTGGCGTTGCTAAGCCAAGACTCGACTCATTAAACTCTAGATAACTTGAAACAAAACAAACATAATTTTAAATAAATAAACATAAAGATAGATGTAGGATGGTAGCCCGTATGTTTTTCTTTAGTTTTTTTCTAATTATTTTATTTTATTTATTAATTATTTTTACTTTTTTTTGACATACATTTTTACTTTACGATAACATCAGAATATAAAGGATTTATAGGAGTATCCCTACACTTGAGTTTTTATTTCTCTAACACTAATTGACCGGATTTGAAAAGATCAAAACACTTGGATTACGTAGACAAAGGGAATTTGTATTTATCATTCTTTCTTGTTCCTCCATAAAATATTACTTTTAC
>OU343223.1:192820061-193074125 GCA_910596185.1 Chrysanthemum makinoi
TGGAGATGGTGGTGGAGATGGTGCTGTGGTGGTGGCAGAGAGCTGAGGAAGACGATGGTGGGTTTTTTTTTTTTTTTTTTTTTTTTTTAATCAAAGTGAGACCACGTCTGTTAATTATTAGTCTATTTTTATTTTTAGGGGAATAATAAATGTCTCGTGTCTTTTAGCTATACTTTTGGCATGGACACGTCTCCGGAGAAAGTATTCTTTATATTTTAGCGTTACTTTTGGCGGGAACAAGTCCCCGGAAAAAGGTTTGGCGAGATAAAGTAAATGAGAAGAGGAAAAAATAAAAATTTTCACCAAAACTTTCCCAATGACATGTCCCCGAGAAAAGGTGTATTTATTCAATTTTCATTTTAAAAAAAAACTCATTATTATCATTTTAAATAATTAAAATTAATAATAAATCAATTTAAATTTAACCTAAAATTTTTATAAATCTTATTTGACTAATTTAAGAAATTATAAAATTATTTTAATTACTTTTAACTAATTTAAATTATTTAAGAAACTATAAAATAATTTAAGAAACTTTTAACTAATTTAAACTAAGTATAGGTGGTATGGTATAACATTAATAAATGTTAAGCAGGCTATGGTATATGATCATTACACGGTATAGGTCTTTGCAATCATTATCATGTTAAGCGACAGTATAGGTGTTATGGTATCGTAACATGTTAAGCGACCAAGTATAGGTGCTTTATGGTATACGTGCATATGTATTAACGACCAGAGTATAGGTGCTATGGTATCATTATAATGTTAAGCGATCGAGTCGAGGTCTTATAGTATAGGTAACATGTTAAGCGACCAAGTATAGGTGCTATGGTATCGTATCATGTTAAGCGACCAGTATAGGTGCTATGGTATACGTATCATGTTAAACTACCAAGTATAGGTTCTATGGTATACGTATCATGTTAAACGACCGAGTCGAGGTGCTATGGTATATTGGTATCGTTATCATGTTAGCGACCGAATCAAGTCTTTATGGTATCACGTAACATGTTAAGCGATAAAGTATAGGTCTTTATAGTATCACGTGTCATGTTAGCGACCAGAGTGATTCGTTGTTTATGAGTGTGGTGAATAAACACAATATCAATATATCAAATTAATCGTGAAAACCTTTTAGGAAAAGGGTTAACATGCCAAAACTCACGAATGTGATAAATGTGATACCGGGCAAGTGATTTCCCGGGTCGTGTCCCAACGATGTGTGAATGGAAGGTTTCATTAAGTTTTGTGATTTAGAACTTGAATTGGTTTTAATGAATTTGGATTTTGGATTACGTATTCTACAAATTAAAGCACGGGATTGAAATTTAAGCACGTAAAACAATGTAAACACAAAATAAACTACTAATAAGCCTAAGGAATGATAAAACAATGCTAAACTATGCCCTACGATGCTAAAACATAAAAAGGTAAAAAATCGGGAATGACCCGAGCCATAAACGTAAAATTTTTGCAATTTAAGGGCTACGTGTGTAAAAACTATTTTCCTACGTTCTAATTGACAAAAAATAATTTTAGAAAAAAAAACCCGGAATTTTTTCGACTTTTAAATTAATTTCTACGAATAAAAAACTAAATTAATCTAATTAATTAATTAAAAATACTAAACTATTTTAGAAAATTATGAAAAATTCACAGAAACTACTTTGATTATCACTGATCCTAAAGATGTGGAAGTTGTTTTGTGAAATAAGCAGGAATTAAGCCAACAAGTGCTTATGCTTTAAACTGCCAAAATGCCTTAAGAAATTAATTGTGCGAAAAACGTTTGATAAAAGTCCCTAGGGCAGAATTGTTGGTGAGGTGTGTGTTGGGTGCTTGAATGAGGGACCAGGTTTCGAATCCCTTGGCACCTTTTTTTTTATTTTTTTTTTTATTTTTCTTTCACAGCTTATTGCTGAGAATAAAAGGAGACTTTTTGTAAAAACTCTTTGAAAGTAAACTTGAGAATAAGGTTGAAACTGCTTATTTGCATAGTTGTTCACAAGTCCATCCAAACACCCCTTAACAGTTTTATAGCACAAAAATGAGCAATGAAAAACACTTTTAGGATAAGAACTAAGCTAAGACATGGATTCTATTATCTAAATTAAGCTATAAATTCCTAATTGTGGGGAAAAAGAAGTATGCAAAAGAGAAAAATTAGGAAACCTTAAAGCTAAGTAAAATTTTAGAAAAGCACAATAATAATCCTAATAAGCTATAAGGGAAATTGAAATAAGCTAAGATTCCTAAAGCTTCTAATTCTAATTTACCTAAAAACTACTCTTCTATTTTCTAAATAAGCTGAATTCTACTTATAAGCTAAAAAGAAAAGAGTACTGACCTGTTGGGACTTGCAGGCATAAAACAGCCTAATGAGGCCTGTTTAGAGCTTATTTCAAGCTACAAAAAGCCTTCCAAAGTAGAGACAAGCTACCGAAAATTCAAGTTAGCATAGCGAAGATCTAGAAAAACTAATTTGTGGGGGGAAAGAGGCTTATAACAGCTTAAAATTTATCTGTTATCAGCTGGTGTTGGGCATTTCTTGACTGAGACGGAACAAGAACTATTGGAAAAGGGCATTTTTTAACTTGAAATTAAACTAAGCTATGGGTAACTGAGATGCAATCAAACTAGATATATGCTCAGTTGGGGATAACAAGACCTAGTAAGAACCAAATTTTCCAAATTTTGAATGCAAAATAAGCTATAATTTAGACTTGAGAACAGCAGCAGTGGTTGCTGCTCTTATGCAGAAATTTACTTGATATATATATTTATTTATTTATTTATTTATTTATTATTTTTTTAATAACTTAATTCTTATACAACTTATCCAAACAACATGCAAGCTTGCAAAAAGGACTCATGAACTCAAAAGGAGTTTGACTCTAAAAGTCAAACGGGTAAAAGTGATCTTTACCCTTTAAAACCTTGACCCAAACACACATTTATGGGTGTATTTCTTCTTTAAACCAGATTTAAAACTAGGAACTCAGAAGATTTTTTTGATGAAAGCTAAAATTTAACTTAATTGCACTAATTAGAAACCTTGATAACCACCAAATTAGTACTGAGTACTTATGAAAAAAAAAAAAAAAAAAAAAAAAGATATAAAAAAAAGGATACTTTTCATTAACTAGAAAAAATTCATTACAACAAAAAAATAGAAGACTAATTTTAAAAACTACGTAAAGGGGTGCCTCATATATTGGCAACAATAGAGCTTTTATAGTACAACTAGGTCTTCAATCTCTTCCTGATATGTGCTTCTTGTGTGAGATAGTCAAGCCAAAAACTCCAAATGTGCTTTCTTCCATCAATCCTGGCCCTTGATAAGTTAGGTACCAATTGGAATTAATCCAAGCCATCCACTGTGGCTTTTTGACATGGATTGCCACAATGGCACTTCTTGGGAGGAGGTGGAAAGAGCATAGTGGGTTTGGGAAATGGGGGAAACTGGGTAATAGGAGGGCGGTGGAGGTTGAGTGTTCTGGGAATGGTGGCTTCTAGGAAACAGATAAAGCAGGAAGAGGGGAAAGGTATTTTGGAGGGAAAAGGTGAAGAAGAAGAAAGGGTCATTTTTATTTCTAATTGGTGGAGGGTCAACAGGTAGTGAAGGGTCAAAAAGGGGAAGGAGGGGTCACAAGTGTTGTAGTGTTTTAGTGATGGGGGTCAAAGGGGATATAAGTTTTTTTTAGAAAAGGTTTAAAAAATGTAAAAAGTATTTTGGTTTTGAAGGGTAAATTTGTCATTTTGGGATTCGTGGAAAGGTAATTTGGTAATTTTGGGTTCTTGGTTAGGTTTTAAGACGTTTTTCCCAAACCCACTCTAAAGCGTTTCGGGTCTTCAATTGATCAACGATAAGTAAGAAAATCACATCACGGCACTTGAAGCCACCGGCGCACCGATTTTTGCTTTCGATTTTGTCGTTTCGCTCATTTTCAATCCTTTTGTACAGACACATAAAAGCACTCAGAGGATATTTTTGACATATTTTGATCGTTATTTGGGGTGTTTTTGGTGGTTTTAGTGGTCTTAGGTGGTAAGCTTGATGAGTGAATAAGCACTCATCAAATCCCCCCACACTAGGCAATTGCTAGTCCCTAGCAATCTGTTAGGAATTAGAAAATTCCATAGTGAAGAGTCGGTCACCCCAAATGTTATCTAGCTTAAGTTAGCTCGTAGACTTGTGATTAGTTACGTTATTTTCGGTTTATTAGTTAGTTATTAGTTTAGTTTAGCGTAGTGCAACAGTGGAGGAAGGGCCGGTCTTTACCCACTTGTATACTGATCCACGAGGCCGATAGGAGGTCATTATTTCTTGTAACTATAAATACCCCTTCCAACCATGGAAGGGGTGGTGCTTTCAATCTAATACTCTACAATTTGTGAAGTAACTCTCTACCAAGAAAACACCCAACTCTCTAACTTTCTCTCTCTAATGGCTAACATGTATTTCGATCTCCCAAGACCACCCGAATCATCTAACACAATAAAAATAATGATCCTACAATTGGTATCAGAGCCTTGGTTTGGTTGTGTTGATTTTGTGTGGTCTTTGATTCTTGTTAAAACTGTTTCGTGTATTTTTTTGTGGTCGGATTTTTTTTCTGCTATAGTTTGGTAAACAGTTTTTTTAACAATGTTTTTGTATCTTATTTTGGTCAAAAGTGTCATGTGGTATTTCTGAACATCTGTCTTGTGTCATGACTTTTGTACCAAACCTGTGAACGTCTTGTGGTCATATTGATGAGTTCTTATGTTACTTTTTGGGTTATATGAATCTGTTTTTTCTTGGTCAAATAAATGGTCATCTGGTCAGATTTTAATAGTCAAACTGTGGTCATTATAGTGGGTTAAATGGTCTTCAAATATGACATTTTTCTGGGTTGATATGAATATGGTCGGAACTTAGTTGGAAAACTCATCGGATAATATCTAAATCTTGCTAGCGACTTGTCAAAAATGTCCAGATGCAATGTTTTTACCTAGCGACTTGTCTTTACAAGTGGCGTACAGGGCTAGCGACTTGAGTGGTGTGGGTCTAGCGACTTAGTCGTGGCGGTACTGGTCTAGCGACTTAGTGTGCGATTGGTGCAGCGACTTAATTAATTGGCGACTTGGTCTAGCGACTTAGTCGTGGCGACTTGGTCTAGCGACTTAGTCGTGGCGACTTGTCGTTGTGACCCTTTGACTGATGCAATTTGACTCGACAGAAATGATGAAGAAGATGGACTTGACCTCGACTACAAAACAAAAAACATATTCCAAAAGGTTTTTGACCTCAGGTTCACACCATCCTTGGTCCATGATTCACCAACGAATGTAAAAGAAGTATCTATCACAGATCCAACATCAATATGACTCAAAACCAATCAATACTCAACTCACATCCTATCCGAATCTTATCTAACCTAAACTTGTCTACCCAAGACCATCACAATCTTTAATCTCTTTCAATCAACCAAGACTCAAACAAAATGAAATACAAATCGATCTCAGAATTATATTTCGTGGTTCACATATGGAAAATTATCATGACTATCTATAGTCAATGAACACGAAGTAATAAATCATCACAGATTCTTTTTTGGCTTGCCTCAGTCAAATATTCGAATCATCTCAAGGAGTGAACAAAACCAAAAGGTTTTATCCAAACCTTCATTCGTTAAGTTCAAAAATGAAAATCAATCTGTTTAATACCTACCTTGGTTTAACCTTGAACCCATGGGCGCCTCTAACTGATCTTGCCTTCCCTGTGGCGAGCCCTTTGATTGATTGTTCTCAAATTCGTTGTTGATGTTGCGTTAATATAAAGTGGAAGTTGGAGGCTGCGTTGTTCTTGGATTATTTAGAAGTGGGAGGCGGTTTTTTTTTGTTGTTTTGTTGAATGAGATGGTGGCTGACGAGTATTAGAATGAGAGATATTTTGAGTGTGGCGATTTTTTTTCTGAGTGTGTTTAAGATCTGGTTTAGACCCAAGTTTAGAGAGAGGCGGATATAGAAGCGATTAGGGTCTGAAAGTGAGTAATATTAGGGTTGTATATATGTGATGCAATTGGGATTAAGGTGTCTTATATATGCGAATGGTTAGGGTGTTATCCGGTTGAATATTTGGACTTAACCTAAATCATGGGCCTTAGATAATCTAATTCATGTATGGGCTCTTGAAAGACGTTGAGTTGTATGGACCGGTCATTATAGTATTGGACTTGGTCTTGAATTTAAGTTAACGTTGACTTAAGTTTGGTATGTAATTTAGAATTCTGTGATTGTGATTATGTGAGATTGGAATAAATCCGGTTTATTGTGACCATGGGCTCGACTGATTGGATTTTGGACAGTGCCTAAATGTTTACTAATTATCCAATTATCCAAAAACAATTTGTTTGTCAAATGTTTATTTTATAAATTTTGGATTGAAGTGGTATTTTTCTTGGTATGGTATATTTTCACGGTGGATACAAATTCACGGCTTGAGCTTAATTTTTGAGAAAAGAAATTTATCATAACGGGAGTATAAGTGATTGATATACAAGTTAGTTTGAACATTGGGCCATGAAGCTTGGATTTGAATGACGGTCACCTGGGCTTCTCAATATGAGACTGGATTTATGTGATTTAATGATGAGATTGGTTGATGAGATTTGTCGATATGATTTGGAGTGATGATGAGATTTGATTTGCTATGATGTTTGATAATTTTGGTTTATACATTTTCACGAATAATATTTTGTCACGACTTGAATTGATAGCTGGAACTAGGTGACTACGGGTTTGTTTGTTCGGTATCTCTTATTTGAAGTTGAAGTGAGGTTTTCGGTAGCGTTTACTTATTTAGTTTTCTTTCTTTCTACCCTTCTGCGAAGATGACTTGTTTGGGCATTTATAGAAGGTGATAAAGACTTGGCTATTTAGTTGCGTTTGTGATTCTTTCTCACTTAACCCACGCGTAGCTATCACTTGATTGTCTCCTTGAATGAGGATATGTCAAGAGGATTTGTACATTGGGTACACCGTTTCTTTTTCACGGGGATTAGTACAAGTTTAAGTAACAAATCTGGGGAATTTCACTTCATGATCAAGTTTGGCATATCGGGTTTACTTCACCATGTTGTCACAGCAATAGCCGACAGAATGCGTGAATGATGTGTTTACCAAAGTGTTTATTGGATGGTTGATGTTGTTAATGTTGATGTTGGATAATGAACCGTTGAAGAACCGCTGCATGTTCCCCTAAAACAGATATTCACGGAAACCAAAGTCGTCATAACACATTTAAGCTGACATTGTTTACGGTTTTGTCTTGATTTTGTAAAATCCCGCGAAAGAACCTATTTCTCGGTTTACATCTTAGACTTGTAAAATCCGTGAAAATAGAAACATCACATTTGTATAAGTACATTTCGGATCTATCTTACGGTTTATTCTTGGTTTTGTAAAATCCCATGAAAGAAACTATTTCTTGGTTTAAACCATAGAGTTGTAAAATCCTGTATTGATGGAACCATCTTGGAGAAGAGAAAGTGTAATTCTGGATCTTACTTGAGGCTGGTGCTACGGTTTACCTTCAAAGAAGGGATAAAAGGGTGTACTTCATAAATTGGGTGTGTGTTTGGATTGTCTTCATGGCAGTTTGGTTATTACATGGTTTTCTGAGGGGTATGTGCTTATACCATGGTCGAGATGAAACCATTATCAAAGTTCGTTAAATGTCAAAGAAGGCTAGATTTGATCAGTTAACCAGATGATGTGACAATGGGGTTAATTCATTATTATTTATTTGAGGTTGAAGTGAAATATCACGGGCGAGTGCACTTAGTATCTGAAGGTATCGGGGATGGTTGGATGAAGATTCTTCATGATCCTTGTTCGAGCTTATTATCAAAAACGAAGACTTGGAAATCTAGTTATTGTTGGGTGTCTTTTACCTTTTCTTTTACCACTTGGGGGAATTAGGCTCATACCACCACAAAATAACTATCACTTTAAGGAGTTACGTTGTAGTGCTTTCGGTTGTACATTGAATTGTGGATTCTCAAGAGGTGATGTACATCTATTACTTGATGGTTGGTTGGTTGAAGAGTATAGAGTACCTAGAGATTCAATGGAGCATGAATTCGGCACACGCTCTTTGTTACACATGTGCAATTTAAGTCACGAGTTTGGGTTAGTTTACCGGGGTCAAATTCATCATATTGGGTTTCTCCATCAGTTGTCACAACATAGAGCCTCTTGAGCGATAATGGGTTGATTACATGTTTTGCTAAGAGAGTTGAAAAGAGAGAGCTTATGACGTATGAACACAACAGTTCATGCCTCGTACTCTAAAGAAAAAAAATGTAATGCGGTCGCGCTTATCTTCGAAGAAATCTTCTTATGGCGTATGAACACAACAGTTCATGCCTCGTTCTCTAAAGAAAAGAATTAATGCGTTTGATGCGCTTTATCTTCAAAAGAAGAAATCTTCTTATGGCGTTTGAACCAACAGTTCAAGCCTCGTACTCTAAAGAAAGAAAAATTATGCGGTTGATGCGCTTTATCTTGGGAAGAGAAATCTTCTCATTTATGACCATTCTCATCAACATGCTTCATTTTTTTTCCATGCTTGCTCAATCATCAAGTGGATCTTCTTCTCATGTTTTTCTCAATGGTGATCTACTTACGTTGATGGTTTCTATTTTCACTAGCTCAATTAAAATGGCGATATGCCATACATTTTTGCGGGGAGAAGTGGAAATAGACTACACATGGATGAGTTCACTTGTTCATCAGAATGGCATCTCCGGTATGCAATTCTTGAGGAGAAAAGTGTGAATTTTTGCATTGTTGATTGATATTAGAGAATATAAATGGTCATACGGCTCTAAACTCATGTAAGAACCGAGGTTCTTCTTATCGGTTCATCTTCACATGGAGTTTTTCTCTTAAAGGCCGTTGGTTGACATCTTCACTTTCGGTTGATGAGTTTATCGACAAAGTGCTTCGGTTAATGCTACCGTATACATCAACATGATGATTCGAACAATCTCTCTGTTCTTGTTTGATGTGATTGGTAGTTTGGTGTTACCATCTTGTGTTCGTTCGACACGATTCTTTGATTTCCTTGATGAACATCTTTCCGTTCTTGTTTGATTGGGAGGGATTTTAGTTAAGGGGATTTGCAAGATGTAAGTTAATTGGGATGCTTTTGGTGATGTTCTTGTTTTAATTGAGTTGAAGATGTTAACTATCTATTCCCCCGGACAATCTTGAAGAAGGTCGAGTCTGATCTATTCTACATTTTCGCTACATGTTAGAAGACTAAAAGAGCGAGTTGCGATTGATCAAAAGACTTCTTCTTATTCGGGCATTTATCAAGCAGTTGTGGGTTTAGGGAGAGCACTAATGGGGAGATTGAAATGCAAATATAATCTCTAATTAGACTTGCTCACGTTATTATTGGCATGTTGATTCTCACAAAGACTTCAAGCGATCTTCTCAACAAATTTCTAGTATACCGGCTTACAATGAGTTCTGATTCGAAGTGTCTAAACCGGCAAGGGGAAGGAGACTCACATCTAAACACAAAGCGAGTAAACTTGATGAACTTAATTCTTCTAAGAGATTGAAGATATCCCGGGAAGACAAATGTTATTACAGCAGAGAAACTCAAGGTTTGACTCATGGCGAGTAAACTTGATGAACTTAACCCTTCTAAGTGATTGAAGATATCCTGGGAAAACAAATGTCATGACCGCAGAGAAACTCAAGGTTTTACTCATCAAGGCTTTAGTGTTTTTATTCCAACGGCGTGGAGAAGTGATGTAATATAAAGTTTACGAGAAGATAAAGAGGCACACAAGTGAGGCATTTGAGTACTTGGGTTTCTTGAGCCTTATACACAATCATCGGGGAAAGATAAATGTGCATTGGGTGGTTGTATCATTTATTCTTTGGAAATCTACTTGTGTATTCGGGCTCTTGAGCTCTATTCTAAGAGACGGGCTGCATCAATTCAACTACTGAGTGGTCTTGACACCTTTTGGAATGGATTGCGTCGAGACTTGATGGTTAAAAATTTGAAAGATTATTTAAGTATGGGATGAAACGTTGTTGATTTTCTATTGGATGATATAACCCCGAATGGAGAATTTCGATTATCGGTCTTAAAAGGAGCGGCGGGATTTATGATAATGGTGTGCTTCTCACATTACTGGCTAAGGAAAGCTTGAAATAGAGCTTTGAATCTGCTCATCACATGGATTTTTGGTTTGGGGGGAAGCTGCCAAAGTCTCACTTTCAAGTGGCTCAATTTCTCTCTTCGATTCAAGAGTCTTGGAAGCTTTGGTGGTGAAAGTTTAAGGGATGATGACTTCTATCTTCTACAGCGAGGTCTTTCGATATCTTTATCTCGATTTTCGTATCATCATCTTCTTTAACTATATCATCTATTCTATCTTTGTAAATATTTATCAAAAAATCAAATACAAAAATATAAAACCAACAAAAAAAAATAGAAAAATATAAAACCAACAAAAACCCATAAAATTAGAAAATGAAAAATACCAAAAATATGTTTTCTCATGACATGTCTTACAGTATCGATAACATCTACGGTCTTAGAAATGTCATTCAATAATGTCACGGGACTTTAGATGAAGTTGGCGAGAGGTGTAAATATTTCTTTCTAAACATGTGACAAATCTAAACTACGGTTATTTTAGTAACCCGGGAATCAAATGATGGCTTGCGATTACTTGATTTGTGACCCGAGCTTAAACCATGGCTTGCTATTATTTGAATAGCAACCCGTTCTTCAAGAAAGGAAAGTGCTGCGCTAAACCATTTTTCAAAATTTGTGCACTTATCCTAAAACAATACAAGGAAAGTATGTGTCAAAAAACTTTTGTTCCTACACAAATGTTTTTCGTCTAAAATTCTTGAGAAAAATATTTGTTGTGTTTTAAAAATGGTGGAAAATGAGTTGCTTAAAATCAATCAGTTGAGTTCTTATAAAATTTGGAAACTCAATCAATGACTTCGGCACTTTTAAAATCTTTTATAAAATGAGTTATTGGTTGAGAGGGAGAATGTTTTCAAATCTATATCTTCTAACGAGCTTTCTTAATTATCCTACTATGCTTAATTAAAAATGATGTTAACCTATGTTGAAGGACTAGGTGCCTAAGATATGATTGCTAGGTTTAGATGATTAGAGTTTGATGAATACATTATTCCCATACATTTATATGATCGATTGATATGTTGCATTGACTTTTATTAGTCGATTGTTGTTTGGGTGATGTCGACCACCATATATTTGTATGTGTGTTCACTGCGTATGGAGTATCTTGGTATAAGAATGTTCGATCCGGATCCCATAATATGATGTTTGGATGCCGAAAGGAAAGGGTAACTAGATCTTGGGTTGACAAATGAAGAAACGGGGCTTAATTGGACTTCGTGGAGGTTGCATATATGCAGCGTAAGAGGTCTCACTGCATCGGCGGATGGTTTTCTTCTAATTGAAGAAGCGGGCTTAATTTGACCTCGGTGGCATTCAAAATGCAGCGAAAGAAGAAGTCTCATGCCGCAGACGGTTTTCTTCAAACCCTACGGCAACAACCAAAAGCTTCTCAACCACCTAACATATCTTTGTGCGAGGATACCATTGATGATACCATTTTTAAAACTTTGAAAATTTGTTTTGAAAATGGAAAAATATTGTTTTGAAAATATATTGGACTAAATTTTGTAAATCACGGACTTCATTTTATCAAAATTTAAGTCACTCAATTATCGACTTCGGTCATCGATTGAGGGGAGAGTGATTTAATTTAAAGTATTTTCAAACAATATATCTTCAAAAGGTCCGTTTATGCGAAATTATGTGGTGATCTAAAGATTTAATGTTATGTCATGGTATGATTTTTCTTTTGAATCAAGGTCTTTCAAAATGAAATTTTTTCTATTCTTGTTTGATTGTGAAATTGTTTTATTTTACTTAAAGATCTCATAAAACAAATCATACCTGACACTAACAATCTTTAATTTCTAAATCTGTTCCTATCGTCATCTTTCAAATTAAATCTTGCCACGTCTTTCCCCTAAAATTTTCTAAATAATTTAAATCTTTTGGGATTACAAATCTCAAATGGTTTGAAATTTTTGATCGGGGAGAGATCGTGATTTAAATCTCAAATCTGTTTTAATGGAATTGGTTTTAGTCCTTTAAAGGCACTCCTGCCTCCATGTGCTAAACGATTTCAAATACACAATGCACATGTTGAGGAGGAGGATTTATCAAAAACTAGATGAGTATTTAAACAAGGCCACATTTTCTCCCATGTTTTCTAAACCTAATTAAATCACTTGGGATCCAAAATCTCAAAGGGTTTGATATTTTTGATCGGGGGAGAATTTGTGATTTAATAATGAAATTTGATTAAAGGTGATCATTTTGATTTAATTGTGCAGTCGCTCTCTCATATGTGCTAAGCGCTTTAGAATCTCGAAGCACATATTGAGGGGAGCAAAACTATCGAGTACAAAAAGTTTTTAAAGAGACTTATAAAGTACCTTGATTGAGTTTTCAAATGGTTTTCTTAATGGCTTTTGTGATTGTGGATGTGCTTCAAAAGAACTCTTGCCTCTATGTGTTAAAATGATTTCTCTTATCCTATGCACATATTGAGGGGAGAATTTTACCAAGAAAATCAAATGGCTTTTTCGTAGAAATTGTGATCAAGAAATTATTTCAAAGAACTCTTGCCTCCATGTGCTAAACAATTTCAAAATCATATGCACATGTTGAGGGGGAGCATTTTCTAAATGATCAAAACTATTAAGGTACAAAATGCTTTGATCTCGTATCACAAGTACCTTGATTGTTTTTCCAAATGATTTTTCAATTGGTTTTTAGGAAGAATGAACTGTACCAAAAGACCGACCAATTTACTTTATGCATGGTGTTATAAGGATGGTTAGGTTAGGTACTAGTTCCCACGATACGCCAGAACCGGAGGGATCTACCCAGGGACAATCCACTAGATAGTGTAGAGTCCTTAGGTATATTGAAAAAAGGAGAAAAGGGAGGAATGGGAAGAGTCTGTTGAGGCGAGCTAGTCTTGGAATAAACCCAACAAGGTTCTAGTTATGAAGTCTCGGTAAGCACTGAAGGGTTGAAGAATGAAAAAGAAATGAATGATAAAAGGGTGAAAAGAAATAGCCCTCCATCAATTCAACCTTAGAGCGGCAGGGTTCAATTCATATGCTCTTGGTGGTTACTAAGGTAACAGTATTGAAGACAAGGCGTCATGGACCCATGATGCAGCACTAAACTTCCCAAACTACTCAAGTTCCTCTTAAAAGGGCTTGTTTCATTCTCACGGGAACCGACATTATCTATCGACTTTCTCTTAGAGATTGTTGATATTGAAGAAGGAGACCCTCTCCCTAGTCTCCGGCACAGGAACCAAATATGTACGATTGAGTCTAGAGCCAAGAGATCATCCACAATATCTCGTTAGGACACTAAATTCTTGAAGACTTGCTTTTTCACACAATGCGGAAAGTAAGTATATATAAGTCCTCGCATTATCCTTGTGGTATTGCGGAACATCCAAGTGATATGTAAAAATATTCACAATGAAGATGGAAATCCTTCTAGAGCCAACATCAAACAAGCTCTTGGTGGGTGACATGTGAGATCTTCTCGTAAGATCAAGCTTGTGACAGCTGGATAGAAACAATGGGAGATTCACTGTGAATCAACCTTTCGAGAATGGAATGTGAATACTTTTGGAAAAACCTTTCGATGTGCAAATCTTCTTTTTCTCTAGCATGTCGAATGTGTACTTATGTTTTCAAAATTCAAAAAGTATCTCCGATTGAAAAATACTTTTAGAAAAACCGTTCGATGTGCGAATCTCTTCTTTCGCTAGCACGTCGAATGTGTACTCATTCTCTAATACAAAAAGTATTTTGTTTGAAAATTGATCTTTCTCATAAAACCTTTGTCGTATTGCAAAACTCTTTCTTCAAGCATTACGCGATTGTTTTTCAAATCAATTTTTCATCAATCGGTGAATCTCAATTCGTTGGTTCACTCACTCCGTGTTGTCTTCTTTGAGGCGTTCGGTTTGAGAACAGCTAGAGACATTTCTTGAAACCTGTCAAGGAGATTCTAGAATCCTACGATCACAGGAGTACTTATGTGATCAGAACGTGGGCGTGTACCTCAATTCAACGAAAGTGATCAAAGACACTTTGTGCATTTATTAACTACTTTTTGTTTTGGTACATTTGGGCGGTTGCGGTGATCGAATTGAGTCAATCAAAGCCGCATGCTCGGCATCCACACTTAATTTGAAGAAATCATGGCTGGTGCATATCTACATAACACGGCTCGATATTTCATACCATGCTTATGCTTATTTGCTGCAAATATCATGAACCGAAGGGCTTCGCTACTCGATGGAAAGACGTCATGATTCAAAAGTGTGAGCATGTCGGTCCGATAGTCACAACATCACATGATGGCAACACAATAAAGGGTGATCCAGAGATTTACTACGACTGATGATCTCAAAGCTCAAAGATCATCAAAGATGTGGATCGATTAAAGGCCTCCACTATAAAGTACATCAGTGCGGACTTTGAAGAATCACTATGCATAAAGATTGTTGAAATGAAGAATTGAAGTCTACGAGATCAAGAACAAAGACAAGAATAGAATGCTAGGATTCAAAATGTAAAACATGGGGTGACCTCCCTTAGGGGGAGATTGTTAGGAATTAGAAAATTCTATAGTGAAGAGTCGGTCACCCCAAATGTTATCTAGCTTAAGTTAGCTCGTAGACTTGTCGTTAGTTTCGTTATTTATCAGTTTATTAGTTAGTTATTAGTTTAGTTTAGCGTAGTGCAACACCGTGGAGGAAGGGCGGGTCTTTACCCTTTGTATACACGAGGCCGATAGGAGTGCGTATTTCTTGTAACTATAAATACCCCTTCCATCCATGGAAGGGGTGGTGCTTTTCAATCTAATACTCTACAATTTGTGAAGTAACTCTCTACCAAGAAAACACCCAACTCTCTAACTTTCTCTCTCTAATGGCTAACATGTATTTCGATCTCCCAAGACCACCCGAATCATCTAACACAATAAAAATAATGATCCTACACAATCAATCATGTAAATTAATGAGTGAAATTCACTAGCATACCCCATTTTGACTTTTATTCGATGCGGGAAATTTAAATTAGACTGAAAGTAAACACATGCTTGATTAACAAAAAGCGGTATCATGGAACGGGATTCACACAAAATGGGTGTCTCCAGGGAATTTGAATCGTCATCCTCTGTTTTATACTCTCAAACAAAGTCTAAACTTATTGTGCAAACGTTTTGGCAAAATGCTAACACTACTTATACCAATAATCTATGTAAGTCGAGACTTAACTTTTTACTCCCACAGTTTATACAATTTAAGTTCGTGTGCTCATTTTCAAAAGTTTGATCATTGAAATCGACCTTGTTATGGTTGTTATCCACTTAACAAAAATATTAACTCACCGGAAACTACGAAAGTCTAAGGATCGAAAAGGCCTTTTCCATGTAGCGGCTTTCTTCTCGGCACATCCCAAACCAGTTGGCTTTAGGTGACCGGGGTTTTGACACCTCATGGAGCATAGTACCGGAATTAGCGGGAATTCGATTCCAAAGATTTACGAGGCTACCGTTAAGTTAAGACAAAACCTAAATGGGTATCAACCGACGATAATTTAGAAATTCGAGATTCAAAGGTGAGATCACTCTATGTAGCGATTTTCTTCTCAGCTTGTCCTTTTAAGGAGGCTAGGTTTTCACCCTTGAGAATAGTATCGGAGCTTTCGGGGTCTTTGACTTCAAGAATTTCTAAACCACCGTCAAACTTTTAGACAACTTTGACGAATCCTAGTTCAACTTTCGATTTAAATTTAAGGAAAAGCAAGTTTCGCACATTTATTCATAAGCAACAATACTTTTATTCAAGGACTCAATTTTTTTTTCTTTTTTTTCATTTTTCTTTTTTTTTATTTTCCTCACTTTTTCACTTTTTTTTTTCTTTTCTTTTTTTTTCCGACCTTAAACTTGCGATTTTTGCAGCATTCAAGCTCTTTATGATACTTTCATTTTGCAATGTTATTCCGTTTTTAAGAAAGTATGCTTTTCCAAAAATTTCAATAAAAAGTTGAACTCGGACTCTAAATCAATTTTGCTTAAAATTTTTTTATTGTAACAAGACTCTTTGAATGTTCAAAAGTTTGAAAACGAGCACGTATTTTAGTCCGTTTAGTTATCTTCTAGGAGAAAAAGCCATAGATTACTTATATAAGCTCTAAAGAGAACCAACTACTCCACGCTTAGCATTTTCATTTGCACAACTCGTAAAAACTTAGCCTAATTGTTAAGAGAGCAGCTAGATCAACACTCTAGCAGAGTTGGGATTCCCTTTGTTCTAACCTAATCAAGACTAAACTACCGGTAACACCGAAGCATTAACCCATTATTTTTGTGCAGAGCACTTCTTTTTCATGCAAAATTTGTTTAAAAATATTGGTCAAAATGGGGGTACTAGGGACTAAAAGGTACAAATGTGGCAAAATTCAACAGAATTCCCCCCACATTTAGAACTGAATATTGCCCTCAATATTCAAAGTCCCGGCCGAAGCCGATACTATCGAACGGAAAAAGGTAATACCACTAACAAAGTGTGTGGATAAAATCTGTTATTTTACACAAAAAGGATTTTTGAAAACTTATCCCCAGATAAATGTTAGCAAAATTGATCGGATATTGGGCGGCTGGATTGAAAACAGGCGCATCAATCATCACGATCAAAGGGATTCCTGAAAACATGAGGACACACAAAACCAAACACCGTGGAGGTTTCCCCCTACAATTAGTTGTTAGAAAGTAGAAAGAAGTCAGAAACATGGGTGGTCACCTATGAAATGCTACTGTTTTTGTTAACCGAGTCGCTAGCTTGACTCGACACTGAATTCATTGGTCCATGGGGAAGGTTTGGATATCCGGGACAACCATGGGTGGTATGTCCCCTCCAAAATAATGCTTCAGCCTATGTACATTCACCTTGAAGTTTGGCCCGTCGGTTTGAGATAACTCGAGGGTGCCATATGGAAAAACTTTGGCAATGGTGAATGGACAAGTCCAACGGGTCTTAAGTTTCCCCGAGATGATTTTCAGTCTAGAATTGAAAAGAAGGACTCGGTCACTAACGTTGAAAACGCAGTTCTTGATTTTTGAGTCATGGATCTTGTTTGTCTTTTCTTTGTAAATCAACGAGTTCTCGTACGCTTAATCACAGAGTTCATTTAATTCATTGAGTACCCGCGGACTTGAGAACAAAACTGGCATGCTTCAAGGCCCAATAGGCTTTGTGCTTGAGCTCGATCGGTAAATGACACGCCTTTTCGTACACAAGCTTGTAAGGAGTACACCCGATGGGTGTTTTGTAAGCGGTACGGAAGGCCCAAAGTGCATCTTCTTGCTTGTCCGACCAAGAGGCACGGTTTTGATACGCTTACACAGCGCGTTCGAGGTCAAAGGAACTTCCTTTTCGTTGAGCAAGTTTTTCAACACCCTAGGCAGTGAACCTAATCGTTGTAGTGTAGTATTCGGGTAAGCCACGGGTATTGATATCGTTCTCTAGGGGAATAGGAATGCTAGTGAGAAGTTACTACGCTAAGGTTGGGGTTGAGGAAAAGTATTTTTTTATCTTTTTTATATTTTTTAGGAAATGGAAAGGTACGAATCTCGGGGTTTGGATTTGGGGGTTGGTATTTCTACCGATTACTCTACTATTATCTATTCTAATTAACTAAGCTAGGGGTAGTCTATGTCTATTGTTGTGTGCTCGTATAATGTTTAAGAATGTATTTACTTAGGTTTTATTACTCCCTAGTTATCTCCTATTGATGGTTGAATTGTCACGTCATTATTCTTAACGCGTTGTGTTTCTAAGGTCGTAGGGTATGCGTTTATCCCTAACTCTTTGAAGCTACCAAAGGTTAATGACTACAAAATCTCTAGGATTTATAAACTTAACACTAAGGTATTCTTTGGATGTTTAGCCTACAATAACTCTAGGTGATTATAAACTAAGGTTCAACAAAGATTAATCAAGCATTAATAACACAACGAATGACCTATCGCAATACTAGGCCAATCACAATTAAGATAAGAGACAACCAATCAATATTCAATAACTAGGTTTCATATTACCTAAGCAAACACACAAACAAATTAGCAGGACATGGAGAACATGCAAGCATACACACAATCAATTGAAGACATAATTGAATTAATGAAGTAAAACACTTATCTTGATGTAAGATAGGGTATGGAACCCTAAAATACTGTACAAGACAGCCTTGGTTCGGTTTAGGTTTTTACTCCACAAAACTACACACTAAAAACTGAAAAATTCGGATTCTATATATAGTGTTACAAACTGCAACGGCGTCACTCTTTAATTGTGACGCCGTCGGGTCGCCGTCATTAGGGTTTCCTCTTGGCCACTTTAGTATTGTGACGGCGTCACCTTATGCCCGTGACACCGTCTCCTTGATCTCGGCCGTCTTGATCAAATCTAGGCCGTCTTCGCGCCTACTCTTTTAAAACCTGATGCCGTCACTTGAAAAATGTCAATTTGCTCTCTGAGTCGTCACAAAACTTGTTCCGACGGCGTCACAAGTAGAACCTGACGCCGTCCCCTTCAGTTCCAGCAGCTTGAGTGTCTCGATTCTTGACTTTGGCCATTTTCTTCGTATATTCGCGCCTTTTTGTCCGAATAAGTGTCATTCCAGCAATTTGCCTTCAAGAGACCTAAAAAGTGAAAAGGAACGAAATTAAGTAGTAACGGATACAAAAGTGATCAATTAAAGGCTTAAATGACCCCTAAAAAAGGTACCTTTTAAATCCTTATCAAATATCCCTACACTTGGTATTTGCTTGTCCTCAAGCAAATGTGCTTTTAGCCAATTAATTTATAAGTTAGGGGTCATGAAGCATTAGTTTAGAACGATCCACAACACATATAAGCCCCGCAAAAGTCATAACAAGCACGAAATTACATACTAGCACCTCACATGGGGTGTTTGGATACTCACATCTCTCGGGTGTATATGAAATATAACAAGTTGGAAATGGAAGATAAACACTCATTAACCGGTCCTAGTACATAGATTACCATAGGCTTGAGACTAGATCAAACCTCCATCGCTTTGGCGTAAGCACCTAGGAAAGACTATCCAAGAGGTCTTTTAAAGGGTTGTAATGTTAGGCTTACGGTAGGGAAACAAAGGGTTTTGTGGGATAGGTAATTTAGTGGTGGCAAGTCAAAAATCTTTGTGTTACAAGCATGCGAAGAATGGCGTTGCTAAGCCAAGACTCGACACTCTAAACTCTAGATAACTGAAATAAACAAACATAAATTTAAAGATAGATGTAGGATGGTAGCCCGTATGTTTTTTCATTTTTTTTTCAACACTTTATTTTTTTTTTCTTTTTCTCTCTTTTTTTTCTATTTTTTTTTTGATTTTTTTTTCATACACTTTTACTCTACCATCCTCTACGATAACATCAAAATAATAGGGATTTATAGGCACATCCCTACACTTGAGTTTTTATTACTCTAACACTAATTTGACCCGAATTGAAAAGATCAAAACACTTGGAGTACATTATTATGCAAATAAAGGGAATTTGAATTTAACGTTCCCTTCCCGTCATTTCATAAAATTTAACTTTTCCCATGAGTCCCAATCGTCCCAAAACTGTGTACAAAGGATATGACTCGACTTAGCAACTTATACAAGCAACTAGATAATTGAACTAAGGGTTTAGTATGATAACAATAATGCAATAAAAGTGAGTGCATACAAGGTAGGCTAAGGCGATTTGGGTATACATTTGGGGGTGGATTGTAAACAATGCTCTTCATTGATATTTCGAAAAACCGAAACATCACGAGAACCGCGAAAAGGATAGGCTCTGAGGGGTTAACTAGGGGTATCGTGTACTAAAGATGAGTACAACGCAAAGGTGTGGGGGAATTACTCAACCGATGTGGAAGAAGTAATTACATTACGGGTATCAAACAAGGGTTATCCTAATGCCTCTTATCATTTAGTTATTCCTAACTACACAAGTGTAGTTGTTAGGATTTAGAAAATCCATGAGTTAAAGAGTCGGTCACCTCAAGTATATGTACTCGTTAGAAAGCTCGTAGTCGTAGTTTTGTTATGTTAATAAGTAGTCTAATATGTAACACCATGGAGGACGGACGGGTCTTTACCCACTGTATGCCTGATCCACAGCCCGTAGGAGGCGTATTTTGTAAAACACTATAAATACCCTCTACCTCCCAAGGTAGAGGGTTGGAGCTTCAATACCATTTTTCTTTGTTTCACATAGTTCCCAACTCTCTTCTCTTTCTCTCTCTAAACCCTTTCATACGCCTCTTATATAATTTGTGTTATGTGTTTATGAAATCCAATAGCTAACAATTGGTATCAAGAGCCATGGTTTGATCACTCATCTTTCATGTTCTTGGTTTTAGTGGATATCATAAGGTTTTTGGGGTTAAAAGTGTTTAGAAGAGTTTGAATCATTTGGATCATTTCTAGTGTTAAAGTTTGGATTTTGATTGTACTTTTGTGTTTTGAAACATCATATGTGCTTAGGTTTTGAATTGGAAGGCTTGAATCATCGTGGTTGGGTTGTTTTTGGATTGTAAAGTGGTTGTTTTTGAAAGTTGTACTAAGCGAGTTGAGTCTCGTATAACCTTTCTTCGAAGCGAGTTGGGGTGTTGCTTGAAGCGAGTTGCCATCTTTGCGAGTTGTTACTTAAGCGAGTTGTCGCCTAAGCTAGTTGCTTTGAAAGCGAGTTTTCTGTTTCAGCGAGTTGTCTCTTAAGCGACTTGTGTTCTTGTGTTCTATGCGAGTTGTGCTCTAAGCGAGTTGGTTTATGCGACTTGGCTATTAAGCGAGTTGTCTCTTTATGCGACTTTTCTTTTAAGCGAGTTGACCTCAAAGCGTATTGTCCACTAAGCGAGTTGATTAAGCGAGTTGACCTCAAAGCGAGTTGGTTAGGGTGCGACTTGTCAAGTTCACTACTTGTCTATCGAGACTTGTCACTTCTTCGTGCTACATTTTACGGTTGTTCTTTTGATTTTGTAAAATCCCGTGAAAGAGTCAATTTCCCGGTTTAATCAAAGAATAGTAAAATCCTGTAGAATTTGTAATCATGTCTAACAATGTACCTACTATCGTCTCTTCTGTTGCTGATGACATTCAAGCTGCTGGATCCGACACTCGTCCTCCTATGCTTGACAGAAATGATTATGACTCATGGGCTCAACGAATTAGGTTGTACTGTTTGGGAAAGGAAAATGGGGCTAACATTCTCAAATCAATTGATGAAGGACCTTATCAGATTGAGACTACCAGAGACATACTTGAAACTGCTATGGATGGTTCAGTGATCTTAGGTTTGGACAGACCAAAGACGTATGATGAGCTCAATGAAAAGGAGAAAAAGAGATACGATGCTGATATCAGGGCTTCAAACATTATACTTGAGGGTCTACCAAAAGACATCTACAAGTTAATCAATCACAACACTAAAGCCAAGGCAGTTTGGGACAATGTTAAGATGCTTCTCTCGGTTCGAATTGACCAAAGAATACAGGGAATCTCAATTGTATGATGATTTTGAGAACTTCAAGATGAACCCCGGAGAAAGTGTCACTGAATACTATGTGAGGTTCCACAAACTTGTGAATGATATGAGGAATATCAAAATGACCATGCCAAATATTCAACTCAATTCAAAGTTTGTGAACAACATGAATCCCGAATGGCACAAATTTGTCACCTTAGTTAAGCTAACCAAAGGATTAAGGCGCACCAACTATGAGCAATTGTATGCCTTCCTACTTCAGAATGAGAAGCATGCTATGTTTGAACGAATGATTCTTGAAAAGTTCAAAGCTAATCATGGAGATGCAAGCTCATCAAATGACTCAACAGCATTCTACACAAATGTAGGAATTACCACCAAAGCTTCTCAAGTCATACCAACGGGTAACGGTAACCACAAGCTCATTCCAGATCTATCATATAAGCCTCCAAACACAAACACAATCATGGAACATTTCATCAATCAACTGGATCTTATGGTTAACCAAAATCTGAACCTCACTCCACACACTAACAATGATATCATAACTACATCCAATCTACACAATCATGCTATTGTCAGAGATGGTAAGATCATGGTGCAACCAGTGCAAGGAAGACAATATAAACAAGGAAAGGGTGGAGTAGGCGGAGGGTATGTGGCTAATCAGAACCGTGGAAGGAATGAAAATCAAGGACAAGGAAAGCCAATCAAGTGCTACAACTATGGTGGTGAAGCACATATTGCAAGGAACTGCACATCTCCAAAACGCCCTCAAAATGCAGAGTATTTCAGGGACAAGATGCTGTTGGTGCAAGCTCAGGACAGTGGAGCGGTTTTGGATGAAGAAGAGTTGCTGTTGCTTGCTGAGGGAAATGCCAAGACCTATGATGCTGATGTGGATGAGCAGCCAATTCAGGAAATAGGTCACAATCATCAAAATGCCTTTCAAGTTGCTGACTATGATGCATTTAACTCTGATGTCGATGATGAACCTACTTCCCAGACAATATTCATGGCTAGCATTTCACCAATGGTCTCTCCAAAGGTCTCATAACCACAACAGGCTGGTCCATCCAAAAATTCAATCATTTCAGAGGTATTAAAACTATACGATGAAGTTGATGAGCAAGAGATGCATAACAAAGTAAAATCACATGAAACTAATGAATTAGATATTGATAATGTGGGTAATAGTAATATTGTCCCATATGATCAATATGTGATACAAAGTGAAAATGAGATCGTACCAAGTGATGCATCTTCTGCAGTCAATGATGACTATGTTTTTGATGAATACACTGCATATGCCCCTGATGATTCTGTTATCTCTGAACTTAATGCCTATAAAGAAAAGTTGCCATTTATGAACAACGTGCTAAGTTTGAGTTAACTACTCGTGAGCAGGAAATAGATGACCAAATGCGTACAATTATTAGAAAAAGTAATTTTAGGGAAAAAATATTAAAACAAGAGCTAGATTCCTTAAAAGACAAACTAAACAAAACTGTTAAGCAAAAGCAAGAACTTCAAGAAAATGTTAAAGTGCTTAAACTGGAATTTAATGCTAAGGAATCAAAAATTTTAACTGATTTTTCCAACCTAAAAACTTTGAAAAACAAGCTTGAAAACAAGTTGTACGTACAAGGAAATACCATTCAGACTGCTCACATGATCACTAAGCACATAGTCTTAAGCGATAATCATAGTATTCCCCTAGTAGAGGAGCCAAATCCTGAGTACTGTAAAAAGGCTAAAGCTTTCCATACAATTGTATATTATGGTAACGAGATCCTCAAGCCTCGGCAAACACCATCATGTATTGGAAGCACGGAAGAGGATTGAAAATTAGAAGATGCCTCTAGGGAGAAAATGGATAAGAAGCTAAAAGATCCTCAGTGTAAAAAGCAAAACATAACGATCAAACCCCATGATTACACTAAAGAAAATTGGATTTCCCTGAACATGTTTAAGCCTCAAACTCAATTAACCCCAGAACAAGTTTTTTGGAAAAAGGACATAGATATGCAAAAAGCTAATGTACTTGTTGAAACAAACACTCCCCTTAGGAAAATGCCTCCAGCTAATGTGTATCCTCCAAATACACCAATGCATTTAGTTCCTAGAACCCTTTCCACTAAGAGCAAGACCTTAATCAGCCTGTATGTTGTATATCAACTATTCGTTGATTTTGAGAAGACATGTAAGAAGAGAATCATACCTACAGGGATAACTGAAGGGGAAAGGGTTTTTTAGCAAACTAAAGAATGCTATTTAACTGAGGTCATGCCTTTCTTTAAACAATTAAAAAATCAATTTGAGAGTCTTCAAAAAGGGATAGACTCAGAGATTAAAGAACTGGAAAAAGAATTTAACGCAATGATAGTTGAGGTCAATAATTATGAACGGGAACTCAAATATAATGAAATTGAAAGGAAGAATCTGCATATCTTAAATGAGAACTTGATATTGAGTTGTGTGGCTCAAGATGTGTTTTATACTGTTATTAAGTATTCTATTACTGCCTCTCAATTTCATGAATTATCTGTTGCTTTGAAAGTTTCCCATGATCGTGTCATTGAGCTTGAAAACAAAAACTCAAAACTAAATGAGAAAATTGACCAGGATGATCACGATAATTTGGTAAAACACTTTTCTAAGCTGGAAGTTGAGCATTTTGATTTGCAACTAAAATATCAACATCTCAAAGAAAATGTTAAAACATCAAACATCAAGATATCCTCGGATGTTCCAGAGTTTGATGCAGGTTTTGAAATAAACAAACATGATGAACTGATTCGAGCTCACTGTAACACGATCAGAAAGTTGAAAACCCAAATTTCACAATTAAAGGGTGAAAAGAACAATGTGACTGGCTCCCAAATGCCTCCTCCTTTAGATTCTCAATTTTCTCAAAACTTTCATCTTCAAAACATCATTAACGTATTACAACAAGAAAATGAGAGTTTTCTAGAAGAAAATGAAACGGTCAAACGACACTTCAAAGAGTTATACGATTCAATGAAAGTCACTTGTGACAAGAACAATGAAAAAATAACTTCGTTACAAAAGGAAATTGAGAATCTGAAGAATCAGGTAAAAGGGAAAATGTCACTTGTCTTTAATGAGAATGTTGCATCAAAGGCATTTGCAGATTCTAAATATACTGTAACTGTTAAATACATTCCTCCTCATCCTAGAAACAATGAACTTGTGTTTCATGATTACTGATTCGTTGTTTGTGAGTGGTGAAAATAAACACAATATCAATATATCAAATTAATCGTGAAATTCGACAAATTAACCTTTTAGGAAAAGGGGTTAACGTGCCAAAGCTCACGAATGTGAAAAAAGTGATACCGGAAAAGTGATTTCCCAGGTCGTGTCCCAACGAGGTGTGAAATTGACGGTGTGGTTGAGTTTCGTGATTAGAACTTGAATTGGTTAAACGAATTTGGGATTTTTAATATTACTAAAAATTAGAAAAACATGCAAGAAAATTACAAAACTATTTTTCAAAAATCTTAATTAACTAAAAAAAATTTCAAAACTGGAATTACATTTTTCTGGATTTTTCTCTATTTATTATGAATTTAAAACTATTTAAATTTAATTAAATTCCTAGAAAATACTATTTTAACTAAGAAAATTCTAGAAAAAATATTTTTTTGGCTTTTTATATTTTTCTTAATCTATGAAAATTGAAAATATATTTTTTGGAATTTTTTCTGATTTATTTGTATTAAATGCTAATTAAAAAATGCTTAAAACTCAATTTAAATGCAGAAAAATAGCAAATGAAAAGGGAAAAATATGAAAACTTCCAGAAAATTATAAAATAATACTAAGATGCAGGGAAAAATAACAGAAATAACTTTTGAGATCAGGAACTATGATTTGGGCACACAACAGTTGAAATAAGCACGTGAAAAATAAGCAATAAGCCCCTAAAAGCTACCACAAGCTACCACAACCTAAAACTACCTTAAACTATCAAAAAATAGCCTACTGCAACAGATTGGAACCTAATAAGCACAAGATCAAATCATTTGAGCACAAATTCAATTTCTAGTCTACTTTGCCAAACGGCCTTACAAGGGGTACTTTGAGCTCTAATTCAAGTGGCTTATAAAAATCCTAAAAATAAACTAAAAATACCCTGTTAAGCACAACCCACCAAAGTGCTTAAGTTCAAAATTTCAGCTCCTAACGACTAAATTTGAAGGAATTAAAAATCAAAACTAAAGGCAAGTTGGGGCACTAAAGCGGTGCTACAGAGATGATATAAGCAAAAAAACTAGTTGCAGACATGAATTAGCTAAACAATAAGCTCCTAAGACTAAAACTAACCTACACAATCTAACATAAAGCTACTGTAACTAAAATGAATCAAATGAGCACAAGCTAGAAGACATTTATAAGCACCTAATGAGCAATGATTAAACAACTCTAATCTAAATACACTAATGAGCATGAATAAGATCTTAAATAAGCACAAAGGAAACCTGAATAAGCACTAAAAAAAAAACTCATCTGCTGATCTGGTGCTGCTATTTGATGATTCAATTTCAAACAAGCCCAATGGGTGCTCTTTGGAGCTTATTTGAGATAAGCTAGAGTGAGAGTTAGATCCTGGGCTTTTGGCTACTTAGTGTCCACAACCCCATCTAGCGTTTGCCCCCAATATAAGCTGATATTAGCTTGTGAGGGACTGCAAAAGAAGGTCGCTAAACGCTGTTCGCAAACCAAAATAAATTGAGTACAAAAAAAAAAGTGGCAAACTGATTTTACCAACTGGAAACTAATAACAATTGCTGAACATTGAATTAACACTTATAAAAAAACATTTTAACATCAAGGATGGGTCAAAATATAAAGTTTGACCCATAAATTTGGATGTTCCAAACACTTGCCTTGTGGAGAACAACAAGTGAAAAGCTGTTTTTGGTTTTGAAAACTTTTAGAATCAATTAACAAAAGCTCATGTTAGCTTAACAATCTTAAAACAACCTTGATCAATGATGTATTCCAAATGAAAACGTACCAGATTCATGAAATAAATTGCAAAACTGAAATTTAAATTAACTTGAAATTAAATTGCATTGGAAAGAAAATTACAATAACAAGTAAATGATAATGAAATTAAAGTGGGACTAGAACACACAGTTTCTAGACAATTTGATACAAATACACTAATCTCCTATTTATACTAAGAAAACTTATGTCTTCTCTCTTCTTTTCTACTTGTGCTTCTTCCGTGAGATAAAGCAAACAAAACCCAACTTGTGCTTGTTTTGAGCCAATCTCAACCATCAGATAGTTAGGTACAATCTTGGAGTTAATCTGAGCCGTTGGAGACTTTTTGGTGCCTTTGGATTGCCACAGTGGCAATGGTCAGGAAGTAGTTGGTTTGGGAATTGGGATAAGTCGGATAAAAGGGATGGAGGAGGAAGCGTGTTTGACTGGGATTGAGAGGGAGAAGGGGGGAAATTAGGCGCCTTTTTTTATTTTGGGTTCTGGTTTTTTATTTTGTGGGTAAAAGGGTAGGGAAAAAGGTTTAATGTTTTATTAAAAGGTTTTAGTAAAATGTATTTTTTTTTGAAGATTAAAATTTGTTTTAAGTAAAAATTTATTTTTACAAAAAATGGTTTTGAAAGCTAAAATGGATTTTATTTTGGATTTTTGGTTTTAAAAGGCAATTTTGGTCATTTGAGTATCGGGGAAGGGTAAAATGGAAATTTTTGTCTCGGGTTAGGTTTTTAGGTTTGTTTTCCCATTCTCACTCCAAAATGCATCCCGAGCTCTGAAAATGTAGAAAGTCCACTCCCGCTCCGTCTGTTTTCAGCATTTTTCCGATTTCGGCTCGTTTTCGCACTGTTTTCAATCATTTTGTACCTGTAAGACACAAAACACACTCCGAGGATATTTTTAACATATTTTGATCATATTTGGGTGTTTTTGGTCATTTTTGAGGTCTTAGGTGGGTAAAAACAATGAGTGAATAAGCACTCATCAAATCCCCCCACACTAGGCAATTGCTAGTCCCTAGCAATCAATCATATGAAGTAATGAAAGACTCAAGATTACCAAGACTACCCCATTTCGACTTTTTTATTTGTGTAATTTAAACTAGACTGAAAGTAAACAACATGCTTGATTAACAAAAAATGGTATCATGGAACGGGATTTACACAAAATGGGTGTCTCCAGGGAATTTGAATCGTCATCCTCTTTTTTTTATACTCTCAAACTAAGTATAAACTTATTGTGCAAACGTTTTGGTAAAATGCTAACACTACTTATACCAATAATCTATGTAAGTCGAGACTTAACTTTTTACTCCCACAATTTATACAATTTAAGTTCGTGTGCTCATTTTCAAAAGTTTGACCATTGAAACGGATCTTGTTATGGTTGTTATCCACTTAACTAGAATCTTAACTTCCCGAAAACTACAAAAGTCTAAGGATTGAAAGGGCCTCTTCCATGTAGCGGCTTTCTTCTCGGTACATCCCAAACCAGTTGGCTTTAGGTGACCGGGCTTTTGACACCTCACGGAGAATAGTACCGGAATTAGCAGGAATTCGATTCTAAAGATTTACGAGGCTACCGTTAAGTTAAGACTAAACCTAAATGGATAACAACCGACGATAATTTGGAAGTTCGAGATTCAAAGGTGAGATCACTCCATGTAGCGACTTTTGCGAATTGGTCGTTGCAAAAGTGTGTACCACGATCACTAATGATGGCACGGGGAGTTTCGAAACGGGCAAAGAGAGACATTAAGAATTTCACAACTACTCGGGTGTCGTTGGTAGGGAGCGCTTTCGCTTCCAACCATTTGGACAAGTAGTCGACCGCCACGAGTATATACTTGTTCCCTCGAGAAGACGGGAATGGCCCCACAAAGTCGATGCCCCATACGTCAAAGATCTCGCATACTTGGATGGAATTTTGAGGCATTTCATCTCTTTTCGAGATATTGCTATGAAGTTGACAAGCGTCACAAGATTGGACTAAGCCATAGGCATCTTTTTAGATAGTGGGCCAATAGAAACCGGAGTCAAACACCTTCTTGGCGGTGTAGTTCGGGCCATGATGTCCCCCCGTGGGTCCATGGTGACAAGCTTTGAGAATTTCAACGGCTTCTTGGCCGTGAACACACCGTTGAATGACTTGATCCGCACAGATTTTGAACAAGTAGGGGTGGTCCCCGAAATAATGCTTAACATCTTTGAAAAATTTGTTCTTTTGTTGGGACGACATCCCTTTCACAACAAAGTTACCTGCATGATAGTTTGCAAAGTCGGCAAACCATGGGGTACTCGAATCTCCACGTTGAGATACCACATTAAGTGTCTCGAGAGGAAACATTTCATTTATTTCCTTTTTCTCGAGCACACCTTGATGAGGATTTTCAAGACGGGATAGATGATCAGCCGCTAGGTTCTCCGCTCCTTTTTTATCACGGATAATGATATCAAATTCTTGTAGGAGGAGAACCCATCTGATCAATCTCGGCTTTGCATCCTTCTTAGCAAAAAGATATTTGAGAGTCGAATGATCCGTATACACTATGCTTTTTGACAAGATCAAGTATGGCCGAAACTTCTCGAAAGTATACACCACGGCTAGTAATTATTTCTCCGTCGTAGTGTAATGGGCTCGAGCTTCGGTCAAAGTTTTGCTAGCATAATTATAGGCTGGAAATGTTTTGCTTTTCGTTGCCCTAAAACTGCACCTATGGCGAAATCACTCGCATCACACATAAGCTCAAATGGTAATTCCCAATCAGGGGCAATTAGAATCGGTGCTTCCATGAGCTTTTTTTTAAGAGTTTGAAAAGCTTCAATTCACTCACTAGAGAAGATGAAAGGAGTGTCTTTTTCAAGAAGTCGGGTCATAGGCTGAGATATTTTCGAAAAGTCTTGAATGAAACGATGATAAAAACCAGCATGACCAAGGAAACTTCTAACTCCTTTGACGGTAGTGGGAGGAGGTAACTTAGAAATAATGTCAACTTTAGCTTTGTCAACCTCAATCCCTCTCTTAAAAATCTTATGGCCAAGGAAAATTCCCTCTTTGACAATGAAATGACATTTCTCCCAATTTACACAAAGATTCGTCTTTTCACAACGTTCAAGCATCTTGTCCAAATGGGAGAGACATGTTTGAAAAGAATTCCCAAAGACCGAGAAATCATCCATAAATACTTCCATAGTCTTTTCGATCATATCATGGAAAATGGCCATCATACACCTTTGGAACGTACAGGGAGCATTACACAAGCCAAAAGGCATGCGTCGGTAAGCAAATGTTCCATAAGGGCACGTGAATGTGGTCTTTTCTTGATCTTGTGGGTCTATGGGTATTTGGAAGTAACCCGAGAAACCATCGAGAAAACAATAGTATTCGTTTCCCACTAATCTCTCAAGCATTTGGTCCATGAAGGATAAGGGAAAATGGTCTTTACGAGTGGCTTCATTTAACTTTCGATAGTCAATGCAAACATGCCAACCCGTAACCAATCGAGTAGGAATCAACTCGTTTTCATCATTTTCAACAACGGTTATGCCACCCTTTTTCGGCACACAATGAACGGGGCTCATCCAAGGACTATCCAAAATAGGGTAAATCAATCCGGCTTGGAGAAGTTTTATGACTTCTTGCTTGATAACCTCATGGATTTTAGGATTCACTCTTCTTTGTTGTTGAACCTCCGGTTTGAAGTCATCTTCCATTAGAATCTTGTGCGTAAAAAATTCCGGGTTAATACCCTTGATGTCGGAAAGTTTCCAAGCGATGGCTCGCTTGTGTGACTTCAAAACCTTTATGAGAGTGGCTTTTTCATCCTTACTCAAGTATTTAGCAATTATGACGGGTAATTTATCGTCACCCTCCAAAAATGCATACTCTAGATGAGGTGGTAAATCCTTAAGTTCGACCTCGGGGAGGATCATTATATTTTTCAATGTTTTTGATTTCCTCATTATGAAGTTCTTGAGGAGGGAGTCATGATGGATCATCATTAAGCAACTTCTCAATGAGAAGAATATCTCCCTTGATGTCAATATCGGCGTGATCAATTTCCCGTGAAACCGATTCACTCGATAAGCAAGCTTCAATCTCTTCCAAGATAAAGTCACTTCCCTCAAACGGAGTGAGGAGAGGGGAAGAGAGAGAAATGATGGGATCAACCGAAGTGGGATTGCCACTTGTTGAGAATCCAAGAATTTCTTGAGCATACTCCTCCGATACAATGTCAATGACATCAATTTTGTTGACGAAAGTATCTTCATAATTGGGGGAGTATCTCGTCATCTGATCAAGAATGAAAGTAATGGCTTCCTTGTTTACCCTCAAAGTGATTTCCCCTTCATCAACATCGATCAATGCATGACCCCTTTTCAAGAAGCACCTCCCAAGGATGAGGGGTACTCGGGCATCGGCATCAAAGTCGCCGACAACAAAAGTCGGCGGGGAAATGAAATTTTCCAACTTTTACATAGGCATCCTCGGCTATACCTAACGGATGAGAACTTGTACGGTCGGCAAGCTCGAGGATCATAAATATAGGTGTAAGTGGGGGTAATGAAAGCTTTTTCCACATGGAGTGTGGCATCAAGTTAATGTTCGCGCCAAGATCGGCCAAAGCGGAGCATTGAACTAGTCTTTGAAAATCACACGGGATTAGGAACTTTTCGGGGTCTTCTAACTTTTCGGGAAGTTTTTTAAGGATAACTGCCAAACAATTCAGTTCAAAGAAGTTTTAGCCAATTCGAAAATCTTTTCTTTGTTATTCAACAAACTTTTGATCGTTGAACCGAACTTGGGCATTAGAAGAAGAGCATCCGCGAAACTAATCTCGAAGTGCAAATCTTGAAAGATTTGGATAAGCTTCTCCATTTGTTGATTAGTTTTTGTTGGGATATGAAAGTGCTGAAGATTGACAAAGTACTAATGAAGTCAAAGTACTGAAAAGTCAAAGTACTGCTAAGTAAAAAGTCAAAGTACTGCAAAGCCAAAGAACTGCTATATTCGTTTATGGAAAGCTTTATGTATTCTAGAATATTCTTTGTTTAGATTACTTGTCGTACAAGGATACAAATTGTAAACCGACTAGGGTTATCCTTGAGCCTATAAAAGGACCCCTAGGTTGGCATTAGAGTGTACGTACGTTATTAGAGAATTTGATATTAGAGTTTTAGAGTTGTTAAAAGAGTTTGCATAACAAGCAGATTTAGAGTTATTAATAAAATCGTTGAAAGTTAAAGTAGTAAATTCCGCGTACTTAATAAAGTTTGCTCAGTGTTTCATTGTTAATAACTTAGGATTTATCCGATGTTATTAAACCCTTAACAAGCTATTTAAGTTAGTTTGGTTAGAGTACTTCAATCCAACAAGTGGTATTAGAGCTTGTGTGGAAACTCTGACTAAGAAGAAACCATTTAAACCTAGTAAACAACAAAAACCTAAAGATGTCGACTGAAGCTATTCCACCCCCATCCATCACATCACTAAGGATTCCTAGCATTGAGAAGGGCGAATACGATCTATGGAGCATGAAGATGAGGCAGTATATTGCAATCATAGACCATGCACTGTGGAATGTGATTGTCAATGGTAATGAAGTTGTGGAAGAACCTACAGACATTCCTGGCCAACCTAAAGCACCTAAACCCATCTTGCCTGTTGCTACAATAAGGAATCAAGAGAAAGCTCTCAACATACTCTTGTCCGCCATTCCGGATGGACACCTACTCAAATTCCATGATGCTAAAGATGCAAAGCAACTCTGGGCTGCTCTCAAGACTAGATTTGGAGGTAATGATGCTTCCAAGAAGATGCACATAAATCTGTTGAAGCAGCAGTTTGAAACCTTTACCGTTGGAGAAAGAGAAAGCCTTGATCTTTGCCTATGACAGATTCCAAAATCTTCTCAGCATGTTGGAGTTGTACAAAGCAGAGGTCTCAATTGAAGATGCTAATTTAAAGTTCTTAAGAAGTTTGCCATCTACATGGCATGTGATTACTACTATGATCAGAGGACAACCTGGATTGGACACCATGGACTTTGATGATCTCTACAATCATCTGAAGGTGTATGAGCATGAGATGAATGGCCAAACAAGCTCAAAGTCTCACAGTATTGCTTTTGTGTCATCTGAAAAGAGGGGCAGTACTTCTACTAAAAGTATTGCTTCTCCTACTCAAAGTACTGTTGCTCAAAGTACTGCTGCCTACACTACCCCCACTTTTGCTCAGCAACCCACACCAACTAATACCATCCACTCTGATGAAGTCGTGTGCTCTTTCTTTGCATAGCAAGCTACTCTACCTGTTACTTATGAAGAAGATCTCTCACAGATTGAAGAGGATGCTCTTGAAGAAATTGATATCAGGTGGCAAGTTGCTATGATCACTGCAAGGATCAAGAAGTTTATGAAGAAGACAGGAAGAGGCATTGACTTCAAACCAAAACAGGGAATCACTTTTGACAAATCCAAGATTGAATGCTTCAATTGTCAAAAGACTGGACATTTTGCAAGGGAATGCAGGTTTGCTAAGTATCAAGCAAACAGGATGACTGAGAAACCAAAGCTAGAGTTGAAAGAAATTCCTATTACAGAAACAAAAGCTTTGGTTGCTCAAGAGAATCTATTAGAGGTTGACTGGAGTGCTGAGTTTGATGATGAGCCAAGTAACCTCTTGTATGGTAGCTGTGGATGATTCAGTGGAAGAATTTGACGGAGCACGACTTTTGATGAGGAACCTAGACATGCTGCTATGGAGTCTAAAGATGGTTATGGAAGCTTTGACTGGAGCATGGAAAATGAAGATGATCCTGTTCTACTTGCTATGGTAGCCACTTCACCAAGTTCACCCCTATCTCCGAGGTATGTTCAAAGTGTCATAACTTTTATCAAAAAGTGCTTAATGATTATGTGACTGAAGGAGATAAGTGTAGAAACGCTAGGGTGAAGTAGCTGGTTACCAAATAACTTTAGAGTCAATGGAAGCCAAAATAATAACACATGAAAATAATGAAATGGCTTGGGAAGAAAAGTATGAACAACAGGATTATCAGTTGAAATTAAGTGAATGGAAGTTAAATTGTAAGATATCTGAAATTGAGAAACTAACTAAGGAGAGAGATGAATTGATAGAAAAGTTTGCTGCTTGGGGACAATCAGGTCTTTCTCATGTCACTTATGTTGAAAAACAGAGAAGAGCTTACATTAAAACTGGCCTAGGTTTTGGTATGGACTTTAATAACATAGAAAACCCACCTAGTGATCAGAATGAATGTGACTTTGAGGATATAACCACTAGTGATGATGAACTCATTAATTATGTAGACACATCTAGTAATGAGGAATCAATTAGTGAAACACCTCCTGAGTTTAAGAAAGATAATGCCTATCATGCAGTCCCTCATCCCACTGGTAGTCATCAACCTCTTAGGCCCGATGTTTCTCGTTTTGGAGTAGACAACTTAGAGTTTAGGAAGAAACTTAAAGGTCAATCTAGGTCTGAAACCTCAAAAGAAACTGTTGAAACACCTAAGGTAGATGATGTTAAAAGCCAAGCAATACTTTCACCCCAAAGTACTGCTACACCTCAAAGTACTTGCTACACCTTTAGCAGTACCTTTAAGAAAACCTTTTCAACATATTGCTAAACCTTTTTGGGATAATTTTGGTCAAAACAGTTTTCATCATTCACCTAGAAGACAGGATAGGTTTGGTCATACACATAGAAGAAGAAATTTTGGAATTACAGATCAAAAACTATGTTTTGTTTGTTTTAGTCCTAATCATTTGATTAAGGACTGTGACTTACATTCAGAGTACTTAAGTAAGTTCCCAGTGAACAGAACTGACAACCAAAAACCAAGGGAGACTACACCCGCTTGGAATCATTCACATAGGGTTAACAATAGAAACTTCTCACGAGACTATAGGTACCCTCACCAGAGAAGACCTTTTTCAAAATCTCCAGTACCTTCAAATACTTTCCAAGGTATCGTTAAGCCAAGAACAGTACTTTCTCAAAGTACTGCTTTCATTTCACCAAACAACTCTTGGAATAGGAACCCTAGGAGATCTAATTACTATCAATCTAGAAGGCGTTACAACTCCAAGAAAGTAGTTAGATCTAGAGCCTCTTCACCAGAAGTTAAAACCAAATGGGTTAAGAAAGAAAGTACTGATGATGAACAAACAATACTTTCAACAAGTACTGCTGAAACAGTGATTTTTGATAAAGATGATTTTGTTGAAAAGAAAAGGAGGTTTTTGTTGAAAAGAAAGTTTTGCTGAAAATCCACCACAAGTTTTGAAACAAAAGATAATGCTTGATTCTGTCTACAAAAACTGTGAAGATCACATGCTCAAGGAATTTGAGTATGTTACTCCACAAGGGAACACAAGTCGAGAATGGCTTGGGTTCCTAAAAGACACTAACCTTTTTATCTTTGTGCAGGGCAACCCCGAAGAGGAGCTTAAAGATCATCTTATTGTGGATAGTGGTTGCTCTGGAAGCATGACAGGAGACAAGGAGATTCTCTCAGATTTTAGGCCATATTGTGGAGGAAGAGTTGCATTTGGGAATGATGCTAGTGGAGGTAGAATTAGTGGAAAAGGAACCATCAAGATAGGAAGCATAGATTTTGAGAATGTCAGATATGTGAAGGAGCTCAAGTTCAATCTTTTGTCAGTCTCTCAAACTGTGACAAAAGCATCTGTGTTATTCACTGACACAAAATGTCTCATACTTTCACCTGAATTCAAGCTTGATGATGATAACTTGGTGATACTCAAAGTACCAAGAACCAATTATGTGTATAGTTTGGATATGAAGAGTCTTCACTCTTCTGCAAGAGCTACATGTTTAGTAGCAAAGGCATCACTTGAAGAAGCACATCAGTGGCATAGAAGATTGGGCCATGTAAATTAAAAGAATATTAACAAATTGGTCAAAGGAAATTTAGTTAGAGGTTTACCTTCAAAGACTTACAAGAATGATCACTCCTGTTTGGCATGTAAGAAGGGTAAACAACATAAAGCTTCATGCAAGAAGCTTGAGGAAAGGACTATTAGAGAACCATTGGAGCTGTTACATATGGATCTATTTGGTCCTGTTTCTGTTACAAGTCTAAACAAGAAAAAGTACTGCTTGGTTGTGACAGATGATTGCAGTAGACTTATTTGGGTATTTTTCTTGGGATTTAAAGATGACACTTTTAATGCAATCTATGATCTTATCATAGCCCTTGAAAACCAATTAAGACTGAAAGTTAGAGGTATTAGATGTGACAATGGAACTGAATTCAAGAACAAGCTTATGGATGAATTTTATGCAAACAAAGGAATCAAGAGGGAGTTCGGTATTGCAAGAACACCACAGCAGAATGGTGTTGCAGAGAGAAAGAATAGGACTTTGATTGAAGCAGCCAGAACAATGCTTGCAGATTCACAATTACCTATTCAATTCTGGGCTGAAGCTGTAAGTACTGCTTGCTATGTACTTAACAGAGTATCAGTCACCAAACCACAGATGAAGACACCTTATGAGTTGCTGATGGGAAACAAACCCAACATTCGATTTATGAAGCCTTTTGTATGCCCTCTAACTATTCTCAACACACTTGATAATTTGGGTAAGTTTGATGGCAAGTCAAAAGAAGGATATTTATTGGGATATTGCACCAACAGCAAAGGCTTTAGAGTGTACAACAGAGTCACCAAGAAGGTTCAAGATTGTCTTCATGTTGAATTTTTAGAAGATCAAGAAAATCAGAAAGGTAAAGGTCCTGATTGGATGTTTGATCTTGAAGTTTTGACTCCTTCTATGAATTATGTTCCTGTTAGAGAAGAAAATCAACCTGTACACAATGGAAAAGAGGTACAATATGTTGTTCATGGAGTCCATATTAGACCTAATGTTGTTCATGATGAAGAACCTAAAACTGTTGAGACAGAGAAAAGTACTGATGAGCCAAAATCCTCACTGTCTGCTGAGGATCAAGCTATTCAAGATGAACTTAACCACATGCTTTTTCAAGATGTTCTAGCACACTCTTATACTGATGATCAAAGAAGAGCTTATGAGGAAGCAAAGAAAAAGAACAAGACTGCAGAGTTCACTCACGATTACTTGGATGACAGATACTTTTGACCAAAGTACTCTGCACTGTTAACAGCACTTTGGATGATTTGGATGATCCTACCATGCCTGGCTTAGAAGATACTGATGATGAGTTTGAAGATGAAGGTATTTTCTCATATTCCAATGAAGATGCTGATTTCACTAATTTGGGCGATAATTATGGAGTTCCACAGACTCCTATCTTAAGAATTCATAAGAATCATCCTACTGATCAAATCATTGGTCCTTCTACTTCTGGAGTGATGACAAGACACAAAGCTAAGAGTTTTACTAAACCTCGTAATGCTTTACTTAGATTTGTCTATAAACAAAACAGGTTGAATCATAAGGACCATCAAACATGCCTGTTTACTTGCTTTATCTCTCAAGAAGAACCCAAGAATATTGCTCAAGCATTGACTAAAGAAAGTTGGGTTGAAGCTATGCAAGAAGAACTTCTTCAATTCAGGCTTCAAGAAGTTTGGGTATTATGTGATCTTCCTGATGGTAAGAAGGTCATTGGTACAAGATGGGTGTTCAGAGTCAAGAGAGATGAAAGAGGGAATGTTATCAAGAACAAAGCAAGGTTAGTTGCACAAGGCTACAGACAAGAAGAAGGAGTAGATTATGATGAAGTATTTGCTCTTTTAGCAAGGATTGAAGCAATTCGAATTTTCCTTGCTTTTGCATCATATATGGGATTCCAGGTTTATCAAATGGATGTCAAGAGTGCCTTTTTATATGGCAAGATTACAAAGGAAGTATATGTCAAACAACCTCCTGGTTTTGAAGATCCTAAACATCCAAACAAAGTCTACAAAGTTGTTAAGGCTCTTTATGGCTTACATCAAGCACCTAGAGCTTGGTATGAAAGGCTCTCTACCTTTTTATTGCAATATGGTTATAGGAGAGGAGCTATAGATAAGACTTTGTTTATTAAGAGAGATAAGAAGGATATCATGCTAGTTCAAGTGTATGTAGATGATATCATACTTGGAGCTACCAAACAATCTATGGTCAAGGAGTTTGAGAAGTCTGATGAGAATGAATTTCAAATGAGTTCAATGGGTGAGTTAACTTTACTTTTGGGACTTCAAGTTAAGCAGTCAAAGGAGGGAATTTTCATAAGTCAAGACAAGTATGTAGTGACATACTTGAAGTTCAATTTTGATGCAATGAAGCCTGTTACTACACCTATTAAATCTATCAACTCATTGGGCAAGGATGAAGATGGACAACCAGTTGAAGTCAAGTTATACAGATCAATGATTGGTTGTCTTATGTATCTTACTGCATCTAGGCCTGATATCATGTTTGTTGTTTGTTTATGTGCAAGATATCAAGTCTCACCAAAGGTCTCTCATATGAATGCAGTGAAGAGAATTTTTAGTTATTTGAAACAACAACCTAAGTTGGGGTTGTGGTATCCAAAGGATTCACCTTTTCACTTGGAAGCCTTTTCAGATAGTGATTATGTAGGTGATAACTATGATAGAAGATCAACTACTGGAGGATGCCAATATCTTGGAAGAAGATTAGTTTCATGGCAGTGTAAGAAGCAAACAATTGCAGCAACATCATCAACTGAAGCAGAATATGTGGCTGCTGCAAGCTGTTGTGGACAAGTTTTGTGGATGCAGAATCAACTCTTGGACTATGGGTTCAATTTCAAGAATACTCCTATCAATATTGATAATGAGAGTACAATCTGTATTGTGAAGAATCCAGTTTATCACTCCAAAACTAAACACATTCAGATTAGGCATCACTTCATCAGAGATTGTTATGAGCATAGGCTCATTAATGTTGTCAAGGTTCACACGGATGATAATGTAGTTGATTTACTCACCAAAGGCTTTGATGTTTCAAGATTCAATCACTTGGTGGTAAGTATTGGCATGATTAATTACTGAGCTACATTTAAGGGGAGGACTATTTAGTGTAAGTATAGTCCTATGCATTGCTTGAGGGGATGATATTCATGTTTATTTGCTGTATTTGCTATTGTAAAGAGGAGAATGGAAAAGTACTGCTTTTTGGTTTTATGAAAGTATGGAAAGTACTGCACACGTGGAAAGAACTGTTTGTCTTATCAAAGTACTGTTCCAATAGTAATATTGAGGGGTAACTTCTACTAACGGTAACTTTGTTATTAATGGCTGTGATTTTTTAAATCTCACCTATAAATAACTACTCTCCGAATTTCCCTCTCATATTGCTACCTTATAATCTTTTCCATATTTCTCTCTCTTTCACCCATATTATTCATCATATCACTTTCTGTGTACACATCTCATCAATGGCAAATCGTAATACAGTTTCAAAACACAACATGGTGACGAATTTAGAAAAGACTGAAGCTAATGTGATCTTTCATGATATCATTGATTTTCTCACTGGGTCACCAATTAGTTATGCGCTTTTAGTGTAACCAGATATCAGTGAGCCCTGGCTTCAACAATTTTGGGCAACTGCTAGGGTTCATATGAAGAATGATGATTCGTATATTCAGGCTAAAGTTGCTGGGAGAACTGTAAAGGTTACTGAAGCCTCAATTTGTGAGGATTTATTGTTTGATGATGGAGAAGGGGCTGTTCGTTTTGATAAGTAACTGATTTGGGATACATTTAGGGACATTGGATATGAAGGGTCCTTAACTGAACAAACATTCAAGAAACCCTTATTTTGTCCCCACTGGAAGTATTTAGTTCATGCATTGCTTCATTGTATTAGTGCTAAAAGTACATCATGGGAGCAATTTGGGTCTAACATAGCATCTGCTATAGTGGGATTGGCTACAAATCGCATTTTCAACTTTTCAAGGCTAATCCTAGATGGAATGCTTTTACACATCTCTCATGGTTCAAGATGGTTGATGTATCCAAGGTTTATTCAAGTGTTCCTGAACAAACAACTTGCAGATATACCAAAGCCTACCAGTATACTACCTGTTGTGGTGCAACCAGCCAAGATTTTCACTTTTATGGCTAGGAAAAATGATCTCTTCACTGGAAGGAATACTCCATTAACCACTTCTATGATGGTGGTTGTTCAAGCAATCAGAGTTGATGCTGTAGAGGGTGATGACAGAGAAGGTACTACTTCTACACAAGGTACTGCTTCTCAAGATACTGCATCACAGGGTACTGCATCACAAGGTACTGCTTCACAAAGTACTGAAGTTCAAGAAGATGTTGCAGTTTCACCTCCACCATCTCCACAAGTCTCTGTTCCTGATTCTCAACAAGAAGAACATTCACCAACTAGAGGAGATGAAGAAGCTATGGAGCCTGAGGGTACAACTCTAAACAACTATGCTTTATCAAGAGAATTGACAAGATTGAAGAAATCTTTTGAAGATGAGGCTACTCAGATTAAGAAGTTGAACCTTAAGTTTAGAATACTCAAGAATTTTGTCTGGCCTTTGGTTCAACATCATCGTTTGTGGGTCAAGTGTCAAAGAAGGCAAGGCAGGCCAGTTAGGCAATTTAAGAAGAAAACCAAAGGCAGAAAGGTTCAAAAACAATCATCTTCATTCCAATTGGGGAGGAAATTGGAAGATAAGAATTTGAATGAAGAAGCTGAAGCTGAACCTCAAGGTAATGATGTTCAACCTCAAGGTACTGAAGAGCAGGTTAATTTTGAAAGTACTGAGGAAGAAATCATTAAAGTTCAAAATACTGATGATCAAGGTACTGCTGATCAAAGTACTGGTCTTCAAGAAACATCTCGACAACAGTTAATTACACCAAGGGTGTTAAATTTTGATGAAGAAGCTGGTCCTTCAACAATTCCACAAGAAGAAGAAGAAGCTGATACACCTATGGCTGAACATACTGCAAGTGATGAAATTGCAGCTGAGGTATTGCAAAATCTATCAAGACCAAGAGGTGTGACTATTCCAGGAGTTGCTGAAGAACAACCACAAGCTTCTCAACCTGTTATTGATCCAAAAGTTAAAGGAAAAGAAAGATGGTAGAAACAAAGAAAAAGAAGCTCACTTTAGCACAAATAAGGGCTGCTCAAGTTGCTATGAATGAGGAAGCAGCTAGAAAGTTTCAAGCTGAATTGAATGCTAAGGATAGAGAAGCTAAGGAAATTGAAGAAGCCAAGAATAGAGAAGCAGCTAAGAAATTGCAAGAAGAATTGAATGTTGAAGCTGCTGAAACATTACAGTCACCTATTCCTATTTCTGCTCTACCAAGAAGACCAAATCTTGCTAAGGAAAGGAATGCAATGATGGCTTATTTAAAGAAGCAAGGATATATTGGATTGAATAAGTTGAAGTATGTTGAGATGAAAGAGTTATATGAAGCTGTTAGAGAAGCTTATCAGAAACAAGTTGATAGTATCAAAGATTATAAAGATGATGATGTTCAGAAAGAGGAAGAAAGAAAAGGAAGCTTAAAAAGAAAAAGAACAACTGAAGTTAAAGATCAACAGTCGTCAAAGAAGGTTGAGTTAAGGTCTGAAACAAATGATGAACTGAGGAATTACTTAAGGATTGTAGAATTTGAGTATTCTAAAGCTGATGCAGAAAAGAAGACAGATAAGAAGAAGAAGAAGTCTCCAATAACTACTTTTGAAGTTGTAGAATCTAAAGATGGAAATTATTTGATGTTTCATAGAGAAGATGAAAGCTTCAGAGTGTTTAACATGCTATGGGATCTATTGCACATAATAGATAGAGAGGATTTGTTTCATCTATATCATTTGGTGCAAGAATACTTTGAACACATTCCATCAGAAGGATTTGGTTTAATTTTGCTTGGAGATCTCACAACTGTTTGGGAAACTGAAGAAACAAGTACTGCTGAGATTTGGAAAAACCAAGAAGATTGGGAGATTACTAGCTGGAGATTCTTTGAAGAATCTGGAGTGCATCTTTTAGAGTTAGAAGATGGGACTATGATTCACATGTTAGCAGATAGAAGATATCCTCTTACATAAGATCTCATGAGAAGAATGCTAGAGCATGGGATGGAAGTTGAAGAAGATAATGAAACTGCACTATTGGTCATCAAATTGTTTATCAGATGGACTAATATGGCTGATGATGATGCATGAATAACTGGTATGAATTTTTATTGAATAAATTTTTGATATATCAGTACTTTATTCAAAGTACTGCTGATCAAACAGTACTTTCATCAAAGTACTGCTTGCAGCTTTAAACCAGTTAATGTTTTTGAAAAGAAAACTTTTGTTAAGTGTTAAATATTTTGAAACAAAGGTTAAAAGAAATAAATGGTTTTTTAGATGGTAACACCAATAGGTTATCAATCCACCATGGTTACAAAAGGATTGGCTAATCCATGAGCAAATGGCTCTGGTAAAGATATCTCAAATCCGTTTTATAGTTGACAACTTGCTAATAAGTTGTATGGTAATCAACTCACCATATCAGTGAATGTGAAGAGTTGGCTAGCCCATTATATGGTAATTAGTTCACCATGATGAAAGAACTAACTAGTCCAAAAGAGTACAGCTTTTGGTAAAGACAAATCAAATCTGTTGATAGCTGATGATTTGCTAAAAATCATATGGTTATCAATGTACCATGATCTTACACATCAAAACATTTTGCTACTCCAGAGTTAATGGCTTTGGTAAAGAGACATCAAATCCATTAAATTTTCAATAATTCACCTCTCACAGGAGTTTACACACATGGAAGTGATGAGAATAGACTGAAACTTAAACTGAATTAATGTACACATTGTCTTATGTTGCTGAAAAGATGGAGCTTGCTGAATGTTGCTGAAAAGAAAGAGATTGTTGAATGATGCTATAAAGAATATTTTTTCAAGAATACTTTGATAATGATGATTTAAGCACAGAGAATATAAAGATACAATCCAAAGACAAATACACAATCTTTCCAAGAGACTAACAAAAGTTAAAGATAAGTTTACAAAGGAACTTGAAGTCAAACAAGTAGAATTCAAGTTAGGGGAGGATTGTTGGGATATGAAAGTGCTGAAGATTGACAAAGTACTGACGAAGTCAAAGTACTAAAAATTCAAAGTACTGCTAAGTAAAAAGTCAAAGTACTGTCGAAGTCAAAGTACTGCAAAGCCAAAGAACTGCTATATTCGTTTATGGAAAGCTTTATGTATTCTAGAATATTCTTTGTTTAGATTACTTGTCGTACAAGGATACAAATTGTAAACCGACTAGGCTTATCCTTGAGCCTATAAAAGGACCCCTAGGTTGGCATTAGAGTGTATGTACGTTATTAGAGAATTTGATATTAGAGTTTTAGATTTGTTAAAAGAGTTTGCATAACAAGCAGATTTAGAGTTATTAATAAAATCGTTGAAAGTTAAAGTTATATTCTTCTTAGCTTTGTTAAGTAAATTCCGCGTACTTAATAAAGTTTGCTCAGTGTTTCATTGTTAATAACTTAGGATTTATCCGAGGTTATTAAACCCTTAACAAGCTATTTAAGTTAGTTTGGTTAGAGTACATCGATCCAACAGTTTTTTCACGAATGTTACATATTGGATTTCACAAACACATCAAACCATGTTTAATGGGGCGTACACTTTAAGGTTTTTAGAGAGAAAAATTTTAGAGGTTTAGGGAACTTAGAGAGAGAAAGTAAAATCTTATTATGAGCTCCAACCCTCTACCTTGGGAGGTAGAGGGTATTTATAGTACCTTACATAAAACGCCACCTACGGGCTGTGGATTAGGCATACAGTGGGTAAAGACCCCTCCGTCCTCCACGGTGTTACTTAACTAAGTACTAACTAACAAAAAATAACAACGACTACGAGCTTTCTAACGATTACATATACTTGAGGTGACCGACACTTTAACAACTGGATTTTCTAAATCCTAACAATCTCCCCCTAAAGGAGGTCACCTCAAATTACATTGAATACAAACAGATATTACATTAAGATTGTTCTTGGATTCTTGTTAAAGTTCTTTTCTCTGTATCCCGTAGTCTTTGATTCTTCATGTTGTGCATGTTTGGATAATACAAGTGGAGGTCTTTAACTGATCCACGTGATAATGAGTTTTGAGCCAGCTTTGAGATCATCAGCTACCATAAATCTCTGACTCTTCCTTTGTAGTGTTGACATTATGTGAAGTTGTGACATTGGACCGACATGCTCACATTCTAGATCATGATTTCTTCTCATCAGAGTAGCGGAAGCTTTAGTTGATTTATGATATTTGCAGTAGCGTAGCAGAAGCATGGAGTGACAATATCAGAGTCGTTGATGTAGTTATCATGATTTCTTTAGATATGAATGTGTTGTGTGAGCATGCGGCTATGGATTGACCTCTCCATTCTGATCAGCTGCAAAAGTTGGGTGTACCTGCATACAACAGTTAGCAATAAAGCGCACAAAAGTGTCGTTGATTACTTACGTTGAATTGAGGTACACGGCCCACGGTTCCCCGTTGATCAATACAAGTAATGCCTGTGATCAGGTATAATTCTGAAGAATCTCCTTGACAGGGTTTCGCAGCTGCTCTAGCCGTTCTCAAACCGGAATTAGAGATTCACTGATTGATGAAAAGAGATTTGAAAACCAATCCAGTACTGCTCAATATAAAGTGTTTTTGCAATACAACGAAAGTTTTAAAGAAAATCAGTTATCAATCATAAGCACATTTTATTTTGAAATATTAATACAAAGTCAATGTGCTAGAGAAAGGATTTAAAGCACACCGACTGGTTTTTCAAAGGTATCCGTCAATCCATAACCTGAACCAGGATTGATTCATAATTTTGAATAGCCCCATTTTTTCTGTTCAGTTGTCACATGGTTGATCTATTGGATAGATCTCACATGCCACCTTCCAAGAGCTTGTTTGATGTTGGCTCTAGAAGGCTTTCCATCTTCATTGTGAATATGTTTGCATATCACTCAGATGTTCTGGCAATACCACAAGGAAAATGCGTAGGACTCTTAAAATATATTCTCTCTTTCCACATTGTGTGAAACAGTGAGTCTTCATTGATTGTGTCCTAATGAGATTTATTGATGATCTCTTGGCTCTAGACTCAATAGTGCACATTTGGTTTCCTATGTGGGAGACTAGGGAGAGGGTCTCCTTCTTCAATATCAACCATTTCTAAGAGAAAGTCGATAGATAATGTAGGTTCCCCGTGAGAATGAAACAAGACCTTTTAAGAGGAACTTGAGTAGCTTGGGAAGTTGTAGTGCATTGCGTCACTGGGTCCATGACGTCTTGTCTTCAATACTTGTGTTACCTTAGTAACAATCAGTAGCATATGTATTGAACTCGGTTTCTGCCCTAAGGTTGAATTAATGGAGGGCTATTTCTTTTCACCCTTTTCACATTAAATTCTTTTTCATTCTTCAACCCCTTCAGTGCTTACCGAGACTTCATAACTAGAACCTTGTTGGGTTTATTCCAGTACTAGCTCTGTCTCAGTCCGCACTCTTCCCATTTCTCACTTTTCTCCTTTTTTCATCACACCTAAGGACTCTACACTATCTAGTGGATTGTCTCTGGGTAGATCCCTCTGGCTCTGGCGGGATTGTGGGAACGAATACCTAACCTAACCATTCTTATATCTCCATACATAAAGTAAATTTGGTCGGTCTTTTTGGTATTGTTTTTCTGCCATTGGAACCAATTGAAAACCATTTGAAAATCAATCCAGGTACTTGTGATATATTATCAAAGCATTTTGTACCTGAATTGTTTTTGATATTTTAGAAAAAGGCTCCCCCTCAACATGTGCATCGAATATTTGAAATCAATTTGGCACATGGAGGCAAGAGGAAGAATTCACTTCTTTGATTAACATTTTCTAAAACTATCGACATCACTTTCCCGGTCAAAATTTGTATTTTTGAATACTTTGTTAAAGGTAATTTTGGGAAATGATGTGGTTTTCAAAATGTTGCTCCCCCTCAATATGTGCATCGAGATTCGAAAGTGTTTTGCACATATTAGGGAAAACCTGCACTTAGAGACAAATCAATCACGTTTCAATCCTTTTTGGTTTGATACAGATGCTCCCCCTTAACATGTGCATGGAAAATTTGAAATCGTTTGGCACATGTAGGGAGGAGAGCTTGCTAATCACTTACAAACCATTTGTCGAATTATCAGTTTAAATCCAAATTTAAATCACAAATTCTCCCCCGATCACAATTTTCAAGTCATTTGAGATTTGTGATCTCTATAGATTTAAATTGTATTTTTGAAAGCTTTTGAGGAGAATTGTGACTTGCTTATGAAAGCATTTAACCGATAAGGATCAAATCTGAGACTTTAAACTCCAACGATTAAACATGCTTGAGTATCTTTTGAAAATATGATATTAGCCTTGGTCTGAACCAATTGTATGAAAAATAACCTTTTGATTTAGTTGAAATCATTCTCCCCCTCAATCAATGACATAAGTTGTTGATTGAGAGATAAAGATTTTGATAATTGTCAAGTCTAGATGATTTTCAAAAATTGTGTCCGAGTTATTTTTCAAAGCTATTTAGTTTGCATTAGATAACAAATATTTTTCAGAAGAATTTATAGAAGGAAAAATATTTGTGAAGGAAAAATTTGTCTTTATGGTGACAAACATTTGTTTTTAGAATCAGATCATGAGATTTTTAACTTGATATAAAGCATGGCTCTGTTCTTTCTTTTAAAATGGGGTACAGTCAGAAATGACTATAAACCTTTTGTTCTTTCTTTCTCTCTCAATTTTTTTTTATGTACATTCGAACTTCATCTAAAGACCCGTGTCACTCTTTGAATGACAACACAAAGACCGTAGATGAAATCGAAAACTAGAAAAGATGATTTTTTTTTTTTTTTAATTTTATATTTTTCTATTTTCTTTTTGTGGGTTTTATAATTTTGTATTTTACTTTTTGAATAAATATTTACAAGAGATGGATGAAGAATAGCTTTTAATCCTCGTCTTCCTCTTGAAGACGTTTGAGTGTTTCCAGTTGTAGACGCTTTAGACCAAGTCGTTGAAGGATAAACTCAAAACGTTCTCTAGGAAGAGCTTTGGTGAAGATGTCCGCTAACAGATATTCAGTCCTCACAAAATATAGTTCCACCACACCGTTCTCCACTTGCTCCCTGATGAAATGATGTCGAATGTCGATATGCTTTGTTCTTAAATGTTAAACATTGTTGCATGAGAGAGCAATGGCACTCTTGTTATCACAATACAGAGGGATTTTGTTGAATTCAAAGCCATAGTCAGATAATTGGGATCTCATCCATAGGATTTGAGCACAACAAGATGACATGGCTATGTATTCTGCCTCTATAGAGGATATAGAAGTACTCATTTGTTTCTTTGAAGACCAGCTCACAAGCTTATCACCTAAAAACTGAGCACCTCCTGACGTGCTTCGACGTGTATCTTGACACCCTGCATGGTCAGCATCTGCATAGGCTGTTAGTGACATACCGGTGTCCTTCCGGTACCAAAGTCCCATGTTGATGGATCCTTGGAGATACCGAAAGACCCGTTTAACCGCTTCAAAGTGCTTTTTGGTAGGCTTAGCCTGGTATCTAGCACACATGCATACAACGAACAGAATGTCTGGTCTACTGGTAGTAAGGTACATCAGGGACCTAATCATACTACGATATTTAGTTTGGTCAACCATGATCCATGAGTGTTCCTCATCTAGTTTAGTACGCTCCACCATGGGAGTGTCAACAGGGTCACAAGAATCAAATCCGAATTTCTTTAAAATTTCATTAGCATATTTAGATTGATTAATAAAAATGCCTTCGGGACTTTGTGAAATTTGTAATTCCAAGAAAAATGACATTTGTCCCATCATTGACATTTGAAATTTGGAGCCCATCTCCTTAGAAAAACGGTCACATTCATTGGGAGGCAAAAATAATATCATCAACATAGATTTGAACGTGCATTAAGTGTTTGCCTGACTTTCTGGTGAACAATGTCGGATCAACTGCTCCCTTACTGAATCCATTAGATAGAAGAAACTTTGATAGCGTATCGTACCATGCCCTTGGAGCTTGCTTCAAACCGTAAAGAGCCTTCTTCAAGCGATAGACATGAGTAGGATGCTCTGGATTCACAAAACCTTCAGGTTGGCTGACGTATACGACTTCTTTGAGATCTCCGTTAAGAAAAGCCGTCTGTACATCCATATGATAGACTACCATGTTCTTACTTGCAGCGTTAGCTAGGAAGATTTTGATTGCCTCGAAACGTGCAACTGGAGCAAATGATTCTTAAAAGTCAATACCCTCCTCTTGACGGTATCCTTTTGCAACCAATCGAGCCTTGTTCTTTAACACATCACCATGCTCATCAAGTTTTACTTTGAGGATCCACTTTAGAGCAACGATCCTAGCACAATCAAGAGCATGTACTAATTCCCATACATCTAGTCGATCGAACTCATGAATTTCTTCTTGCATGGCATTGAACCAGCTGTCTTCATTCATGGCAGTTTTAACGTCTTTTGGTTCGACCTTGGAGAATACGGAGTTGAAGAAGCACCATAAGGCATCAGTTGCCAATTGTTTACGAGTGCATACTAGGCGAGAAGGGTTTCCAATGATGTTGTCCAATGGATGGTCATGTGTCCATTTTCTAAGGTGTTCGTGTGGTTGTTGTTGAGGAACTGAAGTAGCAGAGTTCGGATCTCCTATTGAAGATAGTTCTAAAGTTGGTTCAGGAGCAAATATGTTCTCAAATGGAGCATCTTCGGGAGTAGCAAAGGGGTTATCTCCATCATAGGTGCCAGAAACATTTCCATGATGTACACTAGATGATTGAGGATTTGATGATGAGGATGAGTGATGTGTAGTAGGCGCTTCTTGACTTAATGACATAGAAACTGAAGGGTTATCTACGTTTTCTGGGTTAGGGGCAACCTCTGTTGATGGATTTGACAATAGGCTCATAGTGTTCATCAAACATTGGATCAAACAATTTCTTCAAATCATCCTTCGAAGGGGGTACATATGAAGTTGCTGGTGAGTGATTTAGTACAAGAGAAGAACTAATGGGACTACATAATGAAGGATGTGATGCGGGTCCAGAACTTGATTGTCCTGGAGCCATTTTCCCAGACAGATCATAGAAAGTGACGTGAATAGTTTCCATGATATCTCAAGTTCTTTTGTTGTAGATTCGGTAACCCTTCTTGTTTGATGCATAACCCACAAAAACTCCAACGTCCGCCTTAGCTCTTAATTTACCTAAATCTTAACCTTCATTCGTTGGATAGCACAAAGCACCAAATACAAGAAGGTAGGAGAGATTAGGTTTTCGTTCATGGATAAGTTCGTATGGAGTTTTTCCATGAGTGGTGTGTATAAGGGAACGATTTTGGGTGTAGCAAGCAGTGGAAATGGCTTTAGCCCAAAGAAACATTGGAACCTTTGAATAAATTAGCATAGTTCTTGCAGCTTCAACAAGGGTCCGATTTCGTCTTTCAACTACACTGTTCTGTTGAGGCGTGCGTGGAACACTTCTTTGATGACTGATTCCAATGCTTTCATAAAATTGAATTAGGTCTTTGTTAACAAACTCAGTGCCATTGTCTGTTTGAATAATTCTAACAGTCTTGTTAAGTCGAACCTGCAGCTGTTTGATAAGTTTGATGATGATATCTGGAGTTTCATCCTTTGTCCTCAAAAACATAACCCAAGTAAATCGAGAGTAATCATCAACAACGACTAATACAAATTTCTTCCCATTTATCGTTTGCACTCTCATAGGTCCGCACAAATCCATATGAAGAGTATGAAGAACTTCCATAACTGAGTTTGCGGTTTTGGGTTTGTGGGCATATTTCCTGCTTTTTCCTAATTGGCATGTTGAACAAAGATGATCTTTTTCATACTTTAATCTGGGTAAGCCTCTTACAAGGTCCTTTCTGGAAAGATCATTAATGGTGCTGAAGTTCAAGTGATTGAGACGACGGTGCCATAACCATGACTTTGTTTTCGAAGCCTTTGACAATAAGCAGATTGGAGAAGACTTCATCATGTCTTCGATAGAGATAGTGTATAGGTTTGAACTACGTGTTCCTCTTAAAAGTTCCACACCATCAAGTTCTCTAACGAAGCAAGTATGTTTTCTAAAAGCCACCTCTAGATCGGAATCACAGAATTAGCCAACAGAAAACAGGTTATGACCAAGACCTTCAACATAATATACCCTGTAGATTACACTATCACCAAAAACATAATCTCCATAGCCCATAATTGCACCAAAATGATCGTTCTCGAATCTAACAGTCCTAATAAATTTACTCATGAAGTTCATGAGCCGGCGGTCTCCAGTCATATGTTTGGAATAGCACGAGTCCAAGTACCACGAGCGATTTGAGCGACCTGCGGTTGAACACAGACAAGAATGGATAACCGGATAATTGGGATCCCCATGCAAGAATGGGTTCCATTTGGTTAGTAACAGTGATTGGAACACCCACATCAGAAGCAGAATCAATGGAATCATTAGGAATAGATGCAGTGCTAGTGTACGCATTAGACCTATTCAAAGTGTGTTCACTTCTTAAAGGAATAGTTCTACCTGTAGGCATCCATTTCCTAATAGGCATTGACTTCGATAATTTAGGGCACAACTCATTAAGATTAAATTTGCGGCTAGTAGGTATCCACTATTAGCCTACATTATTAAATTTTCTTCCCGTGGGTTTCCAATGTTTTCTAACCTTCTTCCACCATTGCTTTCTAGCCTTCTTAACATGATTGTTGGCATTAACGATTTTAACTGGGTATTTAACAGAATTAATCAAATCATTCACACCACATACATGATTAGTAACAGAAACCAAGCAATTATCATTACATGTTTTGCCAAAAGTAGCAGAATTCGCATTAATTACAGCATGCTTAGAGCTAACACTAGAATCAACACGATTCGTTTTATTCAACATAGTTTCATTCTTCCTAAGGTGATCTTCTACTCTCTTTCACTGAACATTCCTAGCTTGCAAGGTCCTATCATTCTTTGTGTTGCCTTGAGGCTTTGACCTGCTCGCTTTGGTGTCATTTTTTACTCCTGTAGAGGGAATGGGAACATTAGTTTATTTTGATACCTTTTTCATTTTAGGTTTAGAAGTGCTGGGATCTGAACAACTTATAGGCACATCAAAGCTCACATGCTTGGCTTTTTGCATAGAATAGGTTGCATACTTAGCACTAGGCATAGAACAAGGCATCACAGCTTTATCTTTCTCACATAAGGATTTAGGGCATGTTGCTCTTAAACATTCTAACAGCTCCTGAGATTGTTTGGCATATAAGCATGCATACCTAATTTCACTATCAAGTGGCTTATTTATGTGATCCACTTCTACAATCTCACAGAGACATTCTAGACTATCCTTAAGGTGACAGAAATAGTTATGAAACACAAGTTCGTTATTTCTAAGATGATGAGGAATGTATTTAAGATCCAAGTATATTTAGAATTTGCAGATGACTTTGATGCAACATTCTCATTAAAGACAAGTGGCATTTTCCCTTTTACCGACTCTTGATTCTCAATTTCCTTTTGTAACGAAGTTATTTTTTCATTGTTTTTGTCACCAGTGACTTTCATTGAATCGTATAACTCTTTGAAGTGTCGTTTGACCTTTTCATTTTCTTCTAGAAAACTCTCATTTTCTTGTTGTAATTCGTTAATGATGTTTTGAAGATGAAAGTTTTGAGAAAATTGAGAATCTAAAGGAGGAGGTATTTGGGGGCCAGTCACATTGTCCTTTTCACCCTTTAATTGTGAAATTTGGGTTTTAACTTTTCGATCGTGTTACAGATGAGCTCGAATTTGTTCATCACGTTTGTTTATTTCAAAAACCGCATCAAACTCTGGAACATCCGAGGATATCTTGATGTTTGAGGTTTTAACATTTTCTTTGAGATGTTGATATTTTAGTTGCAAATCAAAATGTTCAACTTCCAACTTAGAAAGGTGTTTTACCAAATTATCGTGATCATCCTGGTCAATTTTCTCATTTAGTTTTGAGTTTTTGTTTTCAAACTCAATGACACGATCATGGGAAAATTTCAAAGCAACAGAAAATTCATGAAATTGAGAAGCAGTAATAGAATACTTAGTAACAGTATAAAACACATCTTGAGCAACACAACTCGAAATCAAGTTCTCATTTAAGATATGTAGATTCTTTCTTTCAATTTCATTATATTTAAGTTCCCATTCATAATTATTGACCTCAACTATCATTGCATCAAATTCTTTTTCCATTTCTTTAATCTCTGATTCTATCCCCTTTTGAAGACTCTCAAATTGATTTTTTAATTGTTTAAAGAAAGGCATGACTTTAGTTAAATAGCATTCTTTAGTTTGCTCAAAACCCCTATCCCCTTTAGTTATCACTGTAGGTGTGATTCTTTTCTTACATGTCTTTTCAAAATCAACGAATAGTTGATAAACAACATATAGGCAGATTAAGGTCTTGCTCTTAGTGGGAATAGTTCTAGGAACTAAATGCATTGGTGCATTAGGAGGATACACAGAGTGGAGGCACTTTCCTAAGGGAGTGTTTGTTTCAACAAGTACATTTGCTTTTTGCTTATCCATGTCTTTTTCCAAAAAACTTGTTCTGGGTTAATTGAGTTTGAGGCTTAAACCTGTTCAGGGAAATCCAATTTTCTTTTGTGTAATCATGGGGTTTGATCGTTATGTTTTGCTTTTTACACTCAGGATCTTTTAGCTTCTTATCCATTTTCTCCCTAGAGACATCTTCTAATTTTCTATCCTCTTCCGTGCTTCCAATACATGATGGTGTTTGCCTAGGCTTGAGGATCTCATTACCATCATATACAATTGGATGAAAAGCTTTAGCCTTTTACGACTTCGAGATTTGGCTCCTCTACTAGGGGAATACTTTGCTTATCGCTTAAGACTCTGTGCTTAGTGATCATGTGAGCAGTCTGAATGGTATTCTCTTGTACGTACAACTTATTTTCAAGCTTGTTTTTCAAAGGTTTTAGGTTGGAAAAATGAGTTAAAAGTTTTGATTCCTTAGCATTAATTCCTGTTTAAGCACTTTAACATTTTCTTGAAGTTCTTGCTTTTGCTTAACAGTTTTGTTTAGTTTGTCTTTTAAGGAATCTAACTCTTGTTTTAATATTTCTTCCCTAAAATTACTTTTTCTAATAATTGTATGCATTTGGTCATCCATATCCTGCTCACGGGTAGTTAGCTCAAACTTAGCATGTTGTTCATAAATGGCAACTTGTTCTTTATAGGCATTCAGTTCAGAGATAACAGAATCATCAGGGACACATGCAGTGTATTCATCAAAAATATAGTCATCATTGACTGCAGAAGATGCATACTTGGTACAATCTCACTTTCACTTTGTATCACATATTGATCATATGGGACAATATTACTATTATCCAAATTATCTATATATGATTCATTTGTTTCAAGTGATTGTACTTTGCTATGTATCTTTTGCTCATCAACTTCATCGTATAGTTTTAATACCTCTGAAATGATTGAATCTTTGGATGGACCAGCCTGTTGTTGTGATGAGACCTTTGGAGAGACCATTGGTGAAATGCTAGCCATGAAGATTGTCTGCAGGCGAGGTTCATCATCGACATCAGAGTCATATGCATCACAATCAGCAACTTGAAAGGCATTTTGATGATTGTTACCTATTTCCTGAATTGGTCGCTCATCCACATCGACATCATATGTTTTGGCATTTCCCTCAGCAAGAAACAACAACTCTTCTTCATTCAAAACGCTCCATTGTCCGAGCTTGCACCCGCATATCTTGTCCCTGAAATATTCTGCATTTTGAGGGCGTTTTGGAGATGTGCAGTTCCTTGCAATATGTCCTTCACCACCACAGTTGTAGCACTTGATTGGATTTCCTTGTCCTTGATTTCCATTCCTTCCACGATTCTGATTAGCCACATACCCTCCACCTACTCCACCTTTTCCTTGTTCATACCGTCTTCCTTGCACTGGTTGCACCATGATCTTACCATCTCTGACAATAGCATGATCGTGTAGATTGGATGCGATTCGATCTCATTGTTAGTGTGTGGAGTGAGGTTCTGATTTTGCTTAACCATAAGAGCCAGTTGATTGATGAAATGTTCCATGATTGTGTTTGAGTCTGGAGGCTTATATGCTGGATCTGGAATGAGCTTGTGGTTACCGTTACCCGGTGGTATGACTTGAGAGGCTTTGGTGGTAATTTAATTCCTACATTTGTGTAGAATGCTATTGAGTCATTTGATGAGCTTGACTCTCCCTAATTAGATTTGAACTTTTCAAGAATCATTCGTTCAAACATAGCATGCTTCTCATACTGAAGTAGGAAAGCATACAATTGCTCATAGTTGGTGTTCCTTAATCCTTTGGTTAACTTAACCGAGGTGACAAATTTGGGCCATTCGGGATTCATGTTGTTCAAAAACATTGAATTGAGCTGAATATTTGGCATGGTCATTTTGTGTTGGAATCACTCCTAAACTAGATTACAAGTGTTAGTGATTAATATGTAATAGTTAGCTTAATTATGGCCTTTATGTTTGTTATTAAGCTATGGCTTGTGTAGAAGGCCCATGAGCCTTGGCCCAAGCCCATAAGAAATAAAGGATGCTAGTTGTGTTGCCCTAGCTCCTTGCCCTATAAATAATCCTTGTAAACCCTCACTTGAGGGTTGGTTGTTCATTTTACTCATTCACTCTACGCATAACATTTCTCATTCATACGTGTCTGTGTTTAACGTGTTCAACCGATCACTCTTATCTTTCTTTCTTACATATTGAGGCTTGTGTTACAAACATGGTGACCTAACAGTGGTATCATTCGCCAAATAGTTGGGTGAAAAATTTTGTTTTTGAAGTTGTTTTTGAAGTTATTTTTGATCTTACGCGTAACTCTCAGTTCACAAACTTTGTCACGCTTAAAAACTCATTTTTTACACTCTTCAATCCAAGATTCTTGTACTTTCAACCTTTTTAGGTGTTAAAATATCTGTTTTTGGCAAAAAGTTTTGAACTTTACGTGTATTTCATTGATTTTAAGCTTGATTTTAAACGCGTGTTCATTCTTACGCGTAACGTGTCTACAAGTTTTGGATCATCAAGTTTCACACTTTTGTGTTATTTTGGAGATATTGAAGCTGTTTCATCACAAAATCTGGTTTAAAAAACATCTTTGAGCAGAAATCAGTTTTTGGTTAATTTCTACGCGTAAGAAAACCCTAATCTTACGCGTAAGTCATCCGTGGTTTGATCTTCAGTTTTCGTGGCTTACTCAGTGTTTTCTTGCTTGGATAAGCCTGAAAACACTTCGACTTTGGATATCATTTACACTGTGATAGTGTAAAGGATTTTTTGGGCAAAACCGTAACTTTACGCATAAGCTTAAACTTACGCGTAGAACTCTTTACGCCTAAGTATTTTCTTACGCCTAAGCTTTGTCTTACGCATATGCTAATCTTACGCATAAGCTTTCTACGTCTAACTTTCAGTTTACGCATAATCTTAGTGTTTCTCAATTCTTACGCGTAAGCTAATCCTACGCGTAAATATCATTTTTTACGTGTAAGTTTGGTGTTTTTACGCATAAGCATTACTTTGCCTTAACGTGGTTTCTATGCCTAAGGATACTTCATCAACAACGTTTCATTCGACTACAAAAATCCATTTTACAACACAAGTTTTTCAACATGTCTCAACCTCCATACTCTAACTACTTTCCTTACACGTATAATCAACAACAACAACAACAACTTAGTCCACAACATCAACAATTCAATCAACAACAACAAATTTATCAACAACAATTTAATCAACAACATTATCCACAACAAGGAGCAATTCCACCTCAAATGGTTCAACCACCACCTAGTCTTCAAGTACAACCTTACACTAACGTTTACAATCAACATCCATCAAGGACTACTATGAAGGAACCAACTTGGTTTGCAAAGATGTGTGAAGCTTTAAGTAGCCAACAATCCATTCATGAGGCTGGATCACTTGATAGACCTCCAACGCTCACTCCCGGAAACTATGATCAATGGGTGATTAGGTTCTTTCGGTTTTGTGATCTAAAGAAGCCACATGGAAAGTTCTTAAAGAAGGTTATCCTGGAAGGTCCATTTCAGATGCCTATTATCGTTACACCCGGAGATCTAAATGTTATTCCACCAAGAGATGATCTCACAAACATTGCAACTGTTACTGACCTTTCTGGTGATGAACTTCTACATTTCGAAGCTGATGAGCTAGCAATGCAATATATCCTTTTAGGATTACCCAATCCGATCCTTCGAAGTGTTGATGCTCAAAAGACTGCTAAAGCAATGTGGGAACATATTCATCTCCTCATCGAAGACACTGCACTCAATCAAGAGGACATGGAATCCAAAATCTACTTGGCTTATGAACACTTCATGATTGAACCCGGAGAGACATTAGAGTCATATCATCATCGATTCTCAGACATCATCAAATACTTGGACAAACACAACATAATCATGCCAAGAATTGCAGTCAACACTAAGTTTCTAAGTAGTCTTGGTCCTGATTGGGAAAAGTATGTCATTTTCATCCATCTAGCTAAAAATCTCCATCATGCTTCATACGGATTGTTGTACGACTATTTGAAGCCTCACCAAAAAGAAGTTGACAAAGAAAGGGCTATCCGTGGACTCCCGGCTCCACCATCACTTCCGGACAATCAACAACTTGCTTTGTGGGCTCAAACTAGTTATCCTCCTCAACCCGCTCCTTAACCAACTGCAACAATTACACCATATGATCCGTCACAGCATCAATCTCAACAAAATCAATTGGTTCCATACAACAACAACAACAATTATCAAGCACTTTACAGTGAAGCTAATGAGGACTCCGATGCTTTCGATGCAATGCAACAAGGATTTGTTATGATTGCTAAAGCCTTCGGCCGGTATACAAACAAATCCAACAATCGCATTCGTTCCTCATCAAATACAAGGAATCAGGCTGTTGTGAACAATAGACGAGTTGAAGTTCAGAATCATAATTATGGTCGTCAGATGGGAGGTGGTCAAGGGTTTAATGCTATTGGAAGGAATAACATGGGTGCTCCACAACAACAACGAGCTCAAGTGGTTGAACAGGGGAATGCTTCGAATAGGATAAATGATCTTCGTTGCTACAATTGTAATGAGAAGGGTCGCCTGGCTAATGCATGCCCAAAGCCGAGGACTAGATGCAGTGCTTATCACAAGGAGGCTTTACTTTTGGCTCTTAAGGATGAAGTTGTTGGAACCCTCATAACCAAAGAACAGAGCTTTATGGCAGATGCAGACTCAGATGATGATATGGAAGACTTGCAGGCTAATGTAGCAGTGATGTTGATGGCGCAAATGCAAGCTCTCCACATGAGTGACACAGGCCCAATGTATGACACTGATGGCTTGTCTCAGGTACCCGAACAAACCATATTCATCACTGATCTAATATCTCAGCCAACATCTGAATCCGACGAGGCTCAGAATGTTCAACATGAGTCGTCCACATCTCATTCTGACGATTCTCAACTAGACCCCGTAGTTACATTTGATGATCAAGATGACTTTATAGCTACATTTGATACTCAAATTGACTCCGTAGTTATACTTGAGGATCTGAATAATGATCATGTTGTGACTCACGTTGAACACGCTGAACCTTTGCCTAATCCAGATATTGACCTCTTACTTAACAATTATCAATCCCAAATGGATGAATGTCGTGCAACCAATCAAGCAATTACAGTACAAATGCACTGTTAACGGGGATATTGAATGCTTAAAAAGGCAACTCAATTTTTTCAAAACTCAAGAAAAACGTGAACAAGGTTTTGAAGCCGCTTTTTCTAAATCACAACAAAACGAAAAATCCTTAGAATGACAGATTTGTGACCTAGCCGCAACGAAGAATGATTTGTTGTCTCAAATAGAACAACTGAAACATGAACATAAAAAACAACTTAACACTCTTACTTTGGAAACTCAAAAAGCCAAGGCTGAGTTGTTAACTTGTCAAAAACAGTTCCCTGCATACAAAAAGCATTCAACGAAACGAATAGATGACCATATTGAAGAAATTGTTGGCTTACAAAACAAACTCAAAGAGTTTCGAAATGTTGTTTATAAACATGGTGAGTCAATCACAACTATTCAAAAGTTTACTTTAAAACCCAATCCAAATGGATTTGGACCGAATCTTGCTGATTACAAACCAAAGCTTTCAAACAAAGAATTCACACCAAATCCTGAAGTTTCCAGTGCTGAATACAAATTTGATGACTCTGTTATGAGTGTTGTTGAATATCATCGTCAAGAGGAATTAGATGCAGAAGACGAGAGTCGATCAAAATTAGCAAATGTTGTTTATAACAAACCATTTAACTACTCAAAAGCTGTTACTTTCGTCGAACAAAAGGATACTTCTAACACACCTTGGGTTATCACACCTAAGTCTGAGTCTTCAAATGTTGGTCCCCAACCAAATTATGCACAAATTAATGGTCATTTACCTTCAATCAGTGAAGTAAAATCAATACCCGAAAATCGTCAAATTCTTAGATATTTTGACAATTTCACTTCTGACATCAAACTTTTAGAACGTGAGATTGAATTTCATTCTGAAATAAAAGTTGAACATTTTCAATCGCCTCTGGTGCGAGAACAAAGAGATATTTTCGAAAAAGAATTTTACCTCATGTTAAAAATTTGAAAAATCGTGCATTGTATTGGGAAAGGGACTTTCATAAGGAACTTGGATTGATGAAAATCGTTTTCGAGAAACCAGAAACATCAATTTCAAATACAAAACGTAAAAAGAAAATATTACGAAAAGATATTGATCGACTCTTGGAAGATGTTATCTGTGCTCATATCCATAATGTTGTGTTATCGCATTCTTTTTCATATGCATGTGATTATATCTCTGCTAATTCTGTTGAAATTATTGAGAATACTAATAATGTGCCTCAGATCGAGTCTTTAAAAGTTGTAAATGAACGACTGTTAAACGAGCTTTCAAATGCAAAACATCGTCTTCAATGGTGTCAAAAAGATTGTCATTCTCGTGAACTCGCTTGGCAAAACAAAATCGCTCAGTTGCAAGCAAAACCCTTTAATTCAAAACCTGAGCAACTGAATGATGAAAACGCGTCTTGCAAATGTCAAAGCTCAAAATATGAACAAGAACTTTCAAAAGTTAAAAAGGAATATGGTGTCATATTTGATTTACTCAAACAGACTCGTGATGAAGCATCAAACGAACTTGATCATTATCTTGCACACACTAAAGAAGTCATGAACTTTTCTGGAAATCTTCGTTCAGAAAATCAAGATTTGTTGCACACTATCATTGAGTTAAAAGAGAAGTTAGGAAAGTATGAACAAGTTAACCTTAGTAACATTAAGAAAAATGCACCTGTAACACTTAGAAAAAGTGACACTCGAATGCCTAATGACAAACCACACGATACTAATGTGCTTCCCTCTACAGAAATAGGAATAGTTGCCTCTTTTCCAAACGTCCGCACTTCACAGCCTAGGAGCAATACAAGGAAGAATAGGAAGTTGCGACCTAAGAAAAGATCAATAAAGAATGCTGAAGTAGAAGAACACCTTAGGACTTTGAATAAAAATCAAGTTGCACCCACTTTAGATATTGCGTCTGACAAATGTTATGGCAAAAGTGTTGTAACGCATGATGAACCTTTAAGTAATTTAAATGGTATGTTTGAAGCTTCTTGTGTTGGTTGTCATAAAAGCATGTTCTCTAGTTGTCATGATAAGTGTGTTGCTAAGGCTATCTTGAATCGTAAGCGGAATCATAGAAAACGGAATACTTCTAGGCCCACTAATGCTTCTAAGTCTGTGCTTGGTAAACCGCCCTCTTTAGATTCTAAGAAACGCATTGATGTCCCTGTAGCTCCCTTATCACCTCCAAGGAAAGTAGTACCACCTAGTGCATTCACTAAGACTAAAGCAAAGACTAGTTGGAGATGGCAAAAATGGTTACATAATACACTAGGATTTAAATGGATACCTAAAATCATTGATATGTGTGTTTCTACTACAACTGCTCTGGAACCCTCTAACTCTTCGGGTTCCACATCTACTTCTATTCCATCTTGTCGCCGTGTGTAATGCAGGTGATACTGAGATCATCCTTTGATTGTTGATAGCGGATGTTCGACACATGACGGGCAATCTCAAAGCTGTTATCAAACTTTATTGCAAAGTTCATTGGCACTGTCGGATCGGGAATGATCACTTCGTAGCTATCATGGGCTACGGAGATTACATCAATGGTAACATCGAAATTAGCAGGTTTTATTATGTGGAAGGTCTCGGTCACAATCTCTTCTCAGTATGTCAGTTCTGTGATGGAGATTTGGAAGTTGCTTTTTGGGAAAAAACTTGTTTCATTCGTGATCTACAAGGAAACGATCTTATGTCTGGAACTCGCAATTCAAGTCTTTACACTATCTCTATGAAAGACATGATTGCTTCATCTCCCATTTGTCTACTTTCAAATGCAACATCAACAAAATCTTGGTTATGGCACCGACGTCTCTCACATTTAAACTTTCAAACCATAACCAATCTTGCTCGATACAAACTTGTTGAAGGTCTCCCAAGATTCCGGTATTCTAAAGATCACCGTTGCTCAGCTTGTGAACAAGGGAAAAGCACTCGTGCTCATTTTCCTTCCAAGGTGGAACACAGCTCTCAGCATGTGCTTCATCTTCTTCACATGGATTTGTGTGGTCCGATGCGCGTGCAGACGATTAATGGCAAACGCTACATCTTGGTAATTGTAGATGACTACTCCAGATGGAATTGAGTTTATTTTCTTTGAAGTAAAGATCAAACTCCACAGATAATCATCACCTTTCTCACAAAAATTCAAGTTCAGCTTCGGAACACCTTCAGACAAATACAAACAGACAAAGGAACTAAATTTGTGAATCAAACTCTTCGTGAATATTATGAGAAAGTGGGAATTGTGCATCAAACATCAATTGCACGTACCCCAGAACAAAACGGAGTTGTTGAAAGACAAAACCATACGTTAGTGGAAGCTGCCAGAACAATGTTAATCAATGCTAAACTTCCAGATTACTTGTGGGCTGAAGCCGTCTCAACTGCATGCTACACTCAGAATCGCTCAATGATTACAAAACGCTACAACAAAACACCTTTTGAGCTTATCCACAACCAAAAACCGAATCTCAAACACTTTCATGTATTTGGATCCCTTTGCTACTCGAATAATGATCATGATGACTTTGGAAAGCTCAAAGCCAAAGCTGACATTGGAGTCTTTATTGGATACTGTGACAATTCTAAAGGTTACCGGATCTGGAATCGTCGTACAAAACAGGTTATGGAAACGATTCATGCAAATTTTGATGAGCTTACTAATATGGCTTCTAAGCATAACAGCTTGGAACCCGGTCACAACCGTTTAAACTTCTCTCAAACCCCATCATCAGCTGAACCAAGCCCCCAGCTTACTCGTCAACAAATAGAAAATCTATTTGCTCCTCTGTTTAGTGATGATATTGATGAACGTGCACCAGGTGTATCCAATGTTTCATTTGCTCAACCCGATCATATTCCAATACCTAATACACTGCTACAACAACCATCGTTGAAGAAGCACCACCAGTTGACTCTACTACAACAGTTGAACAAACTGCATTCAACGACGATGAACCGGTGATGATGTTCTGAACAATGAAGTACCCCCACCTGCAGATTTTGATCCAAATGCATTCTTTAACCCCGTTTGCTAACGAGACTGCTGCACCAGATGTGGCGGAATCATCTACAAGCCATTTGAATCCTCCCAATCTGCAGAATGTATATCAACATCAACCTTCCACACATCAATGGACGAAAGACCATCCTCTTGAAAATATTATTGGTAACCCGAATCAACCAGTCGTAACGAGACAACGTCTTCACACAGACGGTGAACATTGCATTTATGCACTCACTGTCTGCCAATCTGAACCTAAAAACATTAAAGACGCAATGACTAAAGACAACTGGATTGAATCCATGCAAGAAGAACTCAATAAGTTTAAACGCCTTGAAGTATGGGAACTGGTTGAAAGACCAACAGGGGTCTTCGTCATTGGTCTAAAATGGATTTGGAAAAACAATATGGATGCTGAAGGAACCGTAATCGTAAACAAGTCATGTGGTGGCTAAAGGTTATAGACAGGAATAGGGTATTGACTTTGAAGAATCATTCGCTCCGGTTGATCGTCTTGAGGCTGTTCGGATATTTTCGCGTTCGCGCTCATATGAATATAACGGTCTTTCGGATGGACGTCAAAAGCGCTTCAATGGTCAACTGAAAGAAACCTGTCTATGCCGGCCCGAAGGATTTGTTGATCCAGAGTTCCCGAACCACGTTTACAAACTGAACAAAGCTCTCTACGGACTCAAACAAGCTCCTCGGGCGTGCTACGATAAGTTATCATCCTTCCTCATTGCCAATAATTTCACCAAAGGTTCGGTAGATCCTACACTTTTCATACAATATCACGGGGATCACATTTTAATCGTTTAAATCTATGTGGATGACATCATTTTTGGGTCAACACATTTAAAATACTAAAACGCTTTTTCAAAACTAATGACAAAACATTTTGAAATGTCAATGATGGATGAACTCACATTCTTTCTTGGAATGCAAGTTCATCAATCACCCCGTGGTATTTTCCTAAGTCAGTCCAAATATGCCCTTGAACTGTTACATAAATTTGGAATGCAAAACTGTGACACCTATGCCACGCCAATGGCTCATACCAAGAAACTAGACGCTGATTTACATGGGAAATTGGTGGACCCTACCAAATACCGAAGTATCATTGGGTCTCTCATGTATCTAACAGCCAGCAGGCCCGATATTGTCTTTGCCGTATATCTTTGCTCCCGTTATCAGTCGAGACCAACTGAAACTCACCTCTCCGAGGCTAAAAGAATCCTCTGATACATCAAGGGAACCATTAACTTGGGGATCCGGTATCCGAAGGATTATGGTTTTGAACTAATAGCTTTTTCGTGACCCGATCACGCAGGATGCTTAGATTCACGAAAAAGTACTTCAGGAGCATTATAATTTCTTGGTGATAAACTGGTGTCATGGCAATCGAAGAAGACAGATTGTACGTCGATGTCCTCAACAGAAGCAGAATATGTAGCCATGTCGGCGTGTTGTGCTCAAGTCATTTGGATGAGAACACAACTCAAAGACTATGGTTACGTATTTGACAGAATCCCGATGTACTGCGACAATCGAAATGCTATTGCGATCTCGTGCAACTCCGTTCAACACTCAAAATCAAAGCACATCGATCTTCGATATCATTTCGTCAAGGAACACGTGGAAAAGGGTACCGTTGAATTATACTTTGTGGGTACTGAATACCAATTGGCAGATCTTCTAACCAAAGCCTTAGCTCCTGCTAGGTTTAATGAGTTGGTCCACCGAATTGGTATGTGGTGTTTGACTCCAGAGGAACTGGATGAACTTTTAAAACATTCTTAACACCAGTCAAACACCAAAACATCTTTTGTAAATATTTTTCAAAAACAAAATACAAAAATATAAAATCTAATAAAACTACAAAAATATTATTCTATCTATATTTCTTTTAACATGGCAAGTACAAATCTTCCGTCAACACTCTAATCTTTCAAAATTAAGTATTTTTTCAATCAAGTGTTGAGGGGGAGAAAGCAAATATTTTTCGGTTTCATAAAACCGTGTACTTGAATGTTACCTCATCCCGGTTGTTTCTTTAATAACGGTGGTCACATTTCTGGTTTACTGAAACTCCTCAGACTCAAATTTATAAAATTTCTTTATTTCTTAAGTCAAGGGGGAGTGTCGTCATGTTTCTTTTCAAATATCTTTCGTTTGGTAAAAAAAATGGAAGTTATGGGCGTTGGATGAAAAAGGTTAAGGTGGAGGGACTAAAACTGTCAAAAGCTCAAACTATTTTAAACAAAAACACCTCCACCAAACTAATACTTCACATTTATTACAATACTTATTATTTCACCAACTCTCATCCACGATCCTAATTCATTTCACAAATCTGTGTTTTTGATCGACAAACTGTAAGTGTTTTTATGATCTTTGTGGCTTTCTAAACATTGGTTTTGATTTTTAAACAAATCCAACTGTTAAAACTTAAGTTTGAGTGATTTTTGTGTTCTACGCGTAAGCCATGGACACAAATTCTTCATTTGTGTGATTGTGGTAATGAAAATGGTGTTATTATGCTTAAATCTTCATACATTAACTGATTTCACCAAACAAATTCACCCAGAAACATGATTTAAATGATTTTGAAAGTTAGGGTTCATGCGTAACTTTGGGTGTTTTCAAATGTGTGTGTTTCTGGTTAAAAATATAGTTATTTGATGTTGTTTACATGTTGGATTAACCAAATCCAGGCTTAGAAATTACCCAGAAACACTAATTGCGTTAAAATTGAATATTAGGGTTTATGTTCATAGAATTTGGGTATTTTTGATCCACTTAGTTTTTTATGTTAAAACTTGCATAAAACAACTCACTAGCCTTCTTAGACATCCCAGAAATAGTTTGGTGTTAATCCTATGGTTAGTTATCTTACTCATAGAAATTGAACTTTGGGGTTTAAAATCTACGCGTAAATCATTTCCTACGCATAACTGCTTAAAAGTGTATTCATGATTAGAACTGAAAAGGAATGAATGTAGATGTTAATATTGATGATATGGTGACTTTATTTGAGGTTTATACTGCGTGAATAATTCAGAATCAAGGTTACTTGAACATCTACGCATAAGGATCACCTTACACGTAGAATGTTATGCGTAAGAGTAATCTTACGCGTAAGGTTCTACAATGGGGACTACGCGTATCCTGTGAAGGATATGCGTAAACAGTAACCTCTATGCATAAGGTTCACTCTTACGAGTAAGCCTTACGCATAAGGTTCCATATATGCTTACGCGTAAGCTTTACGCCTAAGGCCCTCTTTCCTACGCGTAATATTTCTTACGCGTAAGTCAAGAACCTACGCATAAGCTTATGCTTACACGTATAACCTTTCTATTTACGCGTAAAACTTATAATTTTACGCCTAAGCCTAGTTTTAACCAAAATTATGAATTGTTACGCGTGCAAACTTGTAAATAAATAAATCATAACGCCACGAAACCAAATTGTCACTAATAAGCTTAAATGGTTAATAAGTTATGAAAAATAAGTGAAAACTTAGACTTTAAAACTCAAAGTTAATCAATTCACGAAACTTATCACGACGTCTTTGGACTATTGGACTAACAAGTGACATTGGACTCGTAACAATCATCGACATATCACATTCAATAAATAGACAATAAAATCAACTGTTGACTAACGTAATGTCTTTCGATATGTTGGTTCTTTTGGCTAAATATCTTTCAGATCATGACATGGACGCTCAAATGCAGAATGTGGATGCACCAAATGTTCTCACTGTTGAAGATATCTTCCCTCATGGTTACCCAATGAAGATCGGAAAGAACAACCTCAAAGTTGATTTTGATACCTTCCCTTGTTCTGAGTCTTCATGCCGATTTGCGGATATTCTGAAGTCTCACCCTTATCGAACATGCTCACAAACTCTGCTCTGTACGGAGATTTACATTCACCAATTCTGGCATACAATGCAAAAGATCAAAGGTCAAAATGTTGTAACGGTGACACTTAACAACAAACAAGTCACCATTACACCAGCAGATTTGAGGGCCATTCTTCTCATTCCTGTCATCAAACCTACTCAATTCAATGCCACTCCAACTGAAGAGGTCGTACTCCAATTCATGGTCGACATCGACTATGATGAAGCTACCGGGGTAATTACAAAGCACTCATATGTTGACCTCAAGAACATTCCCCAGCCATGGAGAACCCCTTACATAATCATTGCAAAATCCATTTCTGGACGTGACAGTGGTCATGAGCATCCCAAGCTCATGGAACTACAAATATTTTGGGCTTTGGTCAACAAGAAAGATATAGAAGTTGAAGCTCTGATATGGGACGATATGATGACTTTCCATAAAAAGCTTGGCACCAAGATCCCGTATATCAGATACACCAAACTGTTGATCCAAAGAGCTCTAGGGTATAATCCTGACATTCCCTTGAGACTCAATGACCCCAAACAACACTCCGTGTTGTATAAGCCCACACTCTCTGTCAGATTTAAGGACTCTACAACAAAGAAACAAGGTGCAGTGCTGCAAGATTATCTTCTAACTGATGCAGTCAAACAACTTTATTCATACAAAAGGTATCTGGTAGCGGTTGATGAAGGCAAAGTAGGTTTTCTTGACGAAAAGTCCTCTGGTACACCTACTAGGAAAACCAGGAGAGGCAGGTGGGAGTGTTACAAGCACTGAGAGCCAAAGAAAGTTTCCTAAGAGGTCACATACTCTCAAAAGGAAAGTTCCCTCTAAGAAAGCCATTCCTATTCCGAATCCTGAACCACAACAAAAGCTAATGGATGAAAGCTCTGAGGAAACTGAATCGGATGAAGAGGTCCTCTACTCTGAAACACCAATCGATGATAAAGCTGATAAACCTCCTAGTCCAAAAGCTGATAAAGGCAAAGGGAAAAGTCCAGTGCTTAAGCAAGAAGAGGAAAGCTCGGAAGAAGAGCCACTGGATAAAGACTACAGGAAAAAGGTGAAGAATATCAGACTCCAACACGTTGCCAAAGAGTTCGTGAAGGAACAAACTCGTGGCCCCGGAGGGTCAAGTGGTGCTGCACTATCTACACCAGTTCCTCGGCGCGTTAATCAACCCGATAAGGGAACCGTACCACCACCCACGAACAACAACAACGGCAACTGGAGGACACCATCACCTATGAATTTGAGGAACCAGAAAAGGAGAAGTCTGAGAAAGAAAAAGCTGATGAAGATGTTGAAGCTGCTAGGAGGAATCCCAATAATTATGGTGGGCATTCATGTTTTCAATGAGATTGTAGCACTCTTCGGGTCGCCTTTTCATAAAGGTACCATCGGCAGCAGCATTTATCGTGTCACGATGTCTCAATGTTAACCCGTTATAGAATGTATCTTTTTGGGTGACAAGCAACATGTTGTGGTTCAGACATCGATCAATCGAAAGCTTATAGCGTTCCCATGCCTCAAATAAGGACTCATCGGGTTGCTGCCTAAAGTTGCTGATTTTATTCCTCAGTTTCGTCACCATCGACGGTGGAAAGTATTTCGCCAAGAATTTGGAGATCATTTCATCGAAATTGTGGATTGAGTTCTTGGGAAGACGATCAAACCATGCGGTGGCATGAAGCATCAAGGAATATGGAAAGAGGTATAAGTGAAGGGCGTCATCGGTGACCCCATTTTGCTTCATACTTTGGGTGACGGTGAGAAATTTTTCAAGATGCTTGTTGGCATCGTCACCCTGTAATCCGTGAAATTGGAAAAAAACTATGGACTTGTTGTATCATGTGATGCTTACGTCCAAAATCCGTGGCTTCGATGTTAACTGGGGCAATTGGACCGCCCCGTCCATCCATTGTGGGTTGGCAAAGCTCCTCCATCATTCGGAGATCGGGAGCTTGATTTTGTGGACCCGGTACTTGGACTTGAGGTCTCTTCCCTTGGTTTGTGCCATGGTGGGTTGTTCAATGGTACGTATCTCGGGTACGTTTGCTTGGTTAGGGTTACGTCTACGAGCTTGCGAATGAGTGCGCATGCACTTCCAAAAACAACACTTTCAATTAAAACAAGACCGAGGCAAAACACAAGGAACTTAAACCAATATTCCTACGTGAATTGATCACTTCTACAAGTAAAACGCACAAAGGAGCGGAGAGACCGTAGCTCAGCGTGAAGCTTATTAAAAACCCGTCTCTTTTCAGCCGCAATTTAATGTCAGGCCGTCCTTATACCCCTTACACATTTTGTTAAACCGATAGAAGTAAACCAAATCACGATAATTTAAAGGCAAGTTTTGAATCTTTTGTTCGGGAACTTATAATGATAACACTCAAGTTGAGAAGTGTTATATTGATTGTGTATTCTATTTTATTTAAAACAACAAGCAAAAATCTTTTAGTATTTTTAATCTTTTACATATATATACAAAGAAAAGAAAATTATTTTTGTATTTTTGTATTTTAAAAAAAAAATAACTTCACGTGGAAGGTTCTTCAAGTCACTAATCGCAAAAGCTTCACGATATTGTCGCAGCACATCTCTCGGCAGCGGCGCCAAAATTTGATTCGTTGTTTGTGAGTGTGGTGAATAAACACAATATTAATATATCAAATTAATCGTGAAATTCGACTAATCAACCTTTTAGGAAAAGGGTTAACATGCCAAGATTCACGAATGTGATAAATGTGATACCGGGCAAGTGATTTCCCGGGTCGTGTCCCAACGAAGTGTGAATGGAAGGTTTCGTTGAGTTTTGTGATTTTGAACTTGAATTGGTTTTAATGAATTTGGATTTTGATTACGTATTCTAAAAATTAAAGCACGGGATTGAAATTTAAGCACGTAAAACAATGTAAACACAAAATAAACTACTACTAAGCCTAAGGAATGATAAAACGATGCTAAACTATGTCCTACGATGCTAAATGCCATAAACGTAAATTTTTTGCAATTTAAGGGCTACGGGTGTAAAAACAATTTTCCTACGTTCTAATTGACAAACACTAATTTTAGAAAAAAAAAACCGGGAATTTTTTCGACTTTTAAATTAATTTCTACGGATTAAAAACAAAATTAATCTAATTATTTAATTAAAAATACTAAACTATTTTAGAAAATTATGAAAAATTCACAGAAACTACTTTGATTATCACTGATCCTAGGAAAAATAAAAGATGTGGAAGTTGTTTTGTGAAATAAGCAGGAATTAAGCCAACAAATGCTTATGCTTTAAACTGCCAAAATTCCTTAAGAAATTAATTGTGCAGAAAACGTTTGATAAAAGTCCCTAGGGCAGATGGTTTTGGTGAGGTGTGTGTTGGGTGCTTGAATGAGGAACCAGGGTTCAAATCCCTTGGTACCCTTTTTTTTCTTTTTATTTTTTTTTTCAAATTTTGCTTTTACAGCTTATTGCTGAGAATAAAAGGAGACTTTTTGTAAAAACTTTTTGAAAGTAAACTTGAGAATAAGCAGTTGAAACTGCTTATTTGCACAGTTGTTCACAAGTCTACCCAATCACCCCTTAACAGTTTTATAGCACAAAAATGAGCAATGAAAAACACTTTTAGGATAAGAGCTAAGCTAAGACATGGATTCTATTATCTAGATTAAGCTATAAATTACTAATTGTGGGGAAAAAGCAGTAGGCAAAAGGGAAAAATTAAGAAACCTTAAAGCTAAGTAAAATTTTAGAAAAGCACAAGAATAATCCTAATAAGCTATAAGGGAAACTGAAATAAGCTAAGATTCCTAAAGCTTCTAATTCTAATTTACCTAAAAACTACTCTTCTATTTTCTAAATAAGCTGAATTCTACTTATAAGCTAAAAAGAAAAGAGTACTGACCTGTTGGGACTTGCAGGCATAAAACAGCCTAATGAGGCCTGTTTAGAGCTTATTTCAAGCTACAAAAAGCCTTCCAAAGCAGAGACAAGCTACACAAAATTCAAGTTAGCATAGCAAAAACTGATTTGTGGGGGGAAAGAGGCTTATAACAGCTTAAAATTTAGCTGTTATCAGCTGGTGTTGGGCATTTCTTGACTGAGACAGAACAGGAACTATTGCAAAAGGGCATTTTTTAACTTGAAATTAAACTAAGCTATGGGTAACTGAGATGCAATCAAACTAGATATATGCTCAGTTGGGGATAACAAGACCTAGTAAGAACCAAATTTTCCAAATTTTGAATGCAAAATAAGCTATAATTTAGACTTGAGAACAGCAGCAGTGGTTGTTGCTCTTATGCAGAAATTTACTTGATAATTTTTTTTTTTTTTTTTTTTTTTAACTTAATTCTTATACAACTTATCCAAACAACATGCAAGCTTGCAAAAAGGACTCATGAACTCAAAAGGAGTTTGACTCTAAAAGTCAAACGGGTAAAAAGTGATCTTTTACCCTTTAAAAACCTTGACCCAAACACACATTTATGGGTGTATTTCTTCTTTAAACCAGATTTAAAACTAGGAACTCAGAAGATTTTTTTGATGAAAGCTAAAATTTAACTTAACTGCACTAATTAGAAACCTTGATAGTACTTAAGAAAAAAACATAAACTGTAACACATATAAAAAAAGGATACTTTTCATTAACTAGAAAAATTTCATTACAACAGAAAAATAGAAGACTAATTTTGAAAACTAAGTAAAGGGGTGCCTCATATATTGGCTACAATGGAGCTTTTATAGTACAACTAGGTCTTCAATCTCTTCCTGATATGTGCTTCTTGTGTGAGATAGTCAAGCCAAAAACTCCAAATGTGTTTTCTTCCATCAATCCTGGACCTTGATCAGTTAGGTACCAATGGGAATTAATCCAAGCCATCCACTGCGGCTTTTTGACATGGATTGCCACAGTAGCACTTCTTGGGAGAAGGGGGAAAGAGCATAGTGGGTTTGGGAAATGGGGGAAACTGGGTAATAGGAGGGCGGTGGAGGTTGAGTGTTCTGGGAATGGGGAAAAGAGGGTAAAAGGGTTTAGTGGCTTCTAGGAAACAGATAAAGCAGGAAGAGGGGAAAGGTATTTTGGAAGGAAAAGGTGAAGAAGAAGATAGGGTCGTTTTTATTTCTGATTGGTGGAGGGTCAACAGGTAGTGAAGGGTCAAGAAGGGGAAGGAGGGGTCACAAGTGGTGTAGTGGTTTAGTGATCATGGTCAAAGGGGATGTAAGGTTTTTTTTAGAAAAGGTTTAAAAAGGGTAAAAAGTATTTTGGTTTTGAAGGGTAAATTTGTCATTTTGGGATTCGGGGAAAGGTAATTTGGTAATTTTGGGTTCTTTGTTAGGTTTTAAGACGGTTTTCCCAAACCCACTCTAAAAACGTGTCCGGGTCTTCAATTGATCAACGATCGTAGAAAATCACATCCCGGCACCGGCTTCTCAGCACTTTTCTGATTTTGGCTCGATTTTGTCCGTTTTCACTTTGTTTTCAATCCTTTTGTACCTGCAAGACATAAAACACACTTCGAGGATATTTTTGACATATTTTGATCGTATTGGGGGTGTTTTTGGTCGTTTTAGTGGTCTTAGGTGGGTAAAAACGATGAGTGAATAAGCACTCATCACCAAGTATAGGTGTTATGGTATATGTATTATGTTAAACGACCAAGTAAGGTGCTATGGTATACGTAACATGTTAAACGACCAAGTATAGGTGCTATGGTATACGTATCAAGTTAAACGACCAAGTATAGGTGCTATGGTATATGTATCATGTTAAACGACCCATTATAGGTGCTATGGTATACGTATCATGTTAAACGACCAAGTATAGGTGCTATGGTATACGTATCATGTTAAACGACCAAGTATAGGTGCTATGGTATACGTATCATGTTAAACGACCGAGTATAGGTGCTATGGTATAAGTATCATGTTAAACGACCGAGTATAGGTGCTATGGCATACGTAACATGTTAAACGACCGAGTATAGGTGCTATGGTATACGTATCATGTTAAACGACCGAGTATAGGTGCTATGGTATACGTAACATGTTAAACGACCAAGTATAGGTGCTATGGTATATGTATCATGTTAAACGACCAAGTATAGGAGCTATGGTATACGTATCATGTTAAATGACCAAGTATCGGTGCTATGGTATACGTAACATGTTAAACGATGAAGTATAGGTGCTATGGTATACGTATCATGTTAAACGACCGAGTATAGGTGCTATGGTATATATATCATGTTAAACGACCAAGTATAGGTGCTATGGTATACGTAACATGTTAAACGACCAAGTATAGGTGCTATGGTATACGTATCATGTTAAACGACCGAGTATAGGTGCTATGGTATACGTATCATGTTAAACGACCAAGTATAGGTGCTATGGTATACGTAACATGTTAAACGACCAAGTATAGGTGCTATGGTATACGTAATATGTTAAACGACCAAGTATAGGTGCTATGGTATACGTATCATGTTAAACGACCAAGTATAGGTGCTATGGTATACGTATCATGTTAAACGACCGAGTATAGGTGCTATGGTATACGTAACATGTTAAACGACCCAGTTCTAGCATTAAACAAAGTAACTTCTTTTACATATAGATATTGTTTGCTACTGGTCTCAACTTCCCTCCAAAAATACTGGCGCCAAAACATCCCACAAAAAAAAGGCGCAAAAAATTCTCACCAAATAAATGGCGCCAAAACTTCCCACCAACATGACAAACACATTATATAGTCCTTTTATCTTCACACGAATTTCACAACCTCTTATCCTCAAAACCACTCAACCTCACAACCTCTTATCTTCACACAAATTTCAAAACCTGAGATGGAGCCATTTAACCCTTTTATGTGTTCTTGTGGAGCAAGAAATATAAGATAAAGAACATCACATAGAAAAAATTCATCTGGACGGCAATATTACACATGTCCTCTGTCTAAGGTGAACAATCATACATTTCTTATTTATGTAAATATACAAATAATTGGGTTGTAATCTCTTATAATTTTCTTATTATGTAACAGCCCAGAAAAGAAGATAACGGGTGCAGATATTTTATGTGGAAGAGTGAAGTTGATGAGTACTTAAGAATAATCTCTTCTGGTTCAACATTTCTAGGTTCTGGATCTGCACCAACAGAGTGCTAGAGCTGTAATGCCAAAGATCTTAGGATAAACATGCTGGAATCACAAAAACAGGTGCTAGAGACAAGAGTAAGGATGTTGGAGGCAAGACTTGAAATGGCAAGGATTCCTGACGACCACGCATGTCAGTCGGATGCATTACTTCGTGAGCTGTTAGGTGACATGGAAAATCTTTGTATGTAGTAGTAATTGTTGTTATTGTTCTTGTAGTTGTTATTGTTGTTGCTGTTGTTCTTGTAGTTGTTATTATTGTTGTTGTTGTTGTTGTTGTTCTTGTAGTTGTTGTTGTTGTTGTTGTTGTTGTTGTTGTTGTTGTTGTTGTTGTTACTGATGTTGTTGTTGTTGGAATAATACGTATGTTTAACTAATTCGTATGTATCTTTCAAGTATTTTTATAAATCAAAGCACATGCTGGATTTGTAAAGCTGACCATGTTCTTAGTTAACCAGATTATGGTGTCCAAACACCCATTTTCCAATACTAAACACTTGAGAAGGAAATACGGTACCAGATAATGAATCTTTCAGAGTTCTAGTAAAAATGGGTGCAATTTTCAAAAGTGTACAGAATATTCATCAATCAATAGCTCCAAAATAGCTTTTATCCTTTGGATATTCATTTTGAAATTAATACGGAATGTAATACTAATTTAACTTTTCTTTTTATGTGATAAAAAAGTGAAAGTGAAAACTTGAAACTTGAATGTTGAAAGTCAATTGTTGAAAAATCTTTTATAAAACAGTTTAGGGTTTTACGTAATGAAAAGACTATCCAAGCATCGGGGTTTTAGTTGTGTATTAATAGTTGCAATAAAGTGTATTTTTGTAAATAGTACTTTTGCCGGGGACATGTCATCGGGAAAAGTTTTGGCGAATATGAAAGGTTTTATGGATATTTAAATATTTGTATGTCCGGATTCGAACTCGAGACTTCGGGATTGCACACATTACGTATGAGAGTTTATGTTAATAATTAATATATAAAATGTTATTATTAATTATTAGTCACGAAATAAAAATAACGATAGTTAAATATTTAACGAGGTTTAGTTAACGGTCGTTAAATGTAAACTGCGAGGACTAAGAATGAAATTAGTGGACAAGAAGGATCCGGAATCCCTTTGGGATGGCTTGGCCGGTCATGGGCTACCCAACCCAAGGAGGTGGGATTTCTTGGTCACCAAGTTTTGAGAATGTATATATACAAACCCTTGTATTCATTATTCTCCTAATCTTGGATCACCAATAACCTAATTTCTTCCTCCTCTCCTCTCTCATGTCTTTGGCCGATCGGTTCCAACCCTACCCATAGGGTTTCGATTTTCCAAACTAAAGAAACAAGTGTTTGGTTTTATTTGTGATTCAAGAAACTAGCTTTTCACATCAAATCGCTAATAGTACGTGTGTACAAGAACGAAGGACAAGCACGCTTGAGCTTGTAATCTTGGTGGTCGACTTTTGTGTGGGTCGAATTGATTAAACCCTAAAGTTAGGGTTTTTGGGTTTTGGTTCTTGTTCAATTACCGTTTGATTCTTGAATTGCTAAAAGGTACGCGTTTTCTTATTCGGTTAATTACTTACATATATTATTCCTATTTACTTCCGCTGCATGCTTTGATGATGTTATTTGATTTTATATAATTGTTATGAGCATTAAATCCCAACAGAATAAAGGCGGGAACAATTAGCATTCTTTTGACTTTGGTCAAATTTTCGTAAAAGTGAAAGACACTTTCGGCGGGGACAAGTCCCTGGCGAAAGGTGTCGTTGAATTTTGACTAGACGGTCAAATTATGTTACAAATTCAACAGACTTAGTGTTCGTTGAATTTTCTTTAACTGGTCAGCGTATTCATGTGCCACGTCAGGTTTTGTTTTGTCGTTTAGTGACTTTCGCCGAGGACGCAGCGTCCTCGGCGAAATTCTCCTCGCCCATCCATCCGATTGTTATAGTGTATCTCAGAGATTACTTTCCCTACAAATAATACAACTATTTACAAATACAAAGTCCATTCATCTATTCATCACATGAATAGTTTTATCAAGATCGCCAATAAGTTTATTTTTACAAAAAGCATATAACATAAACGCATTTGCTCGCCAGACTGTTTAATTAAACTGGTATCCGCTGTCGCAATGCCGGATACCCCGCTATTGCTTATCATGATGAATTTAAACTCAAACTCTTGAATGATTGAGAAATGCTAATATCCTGTCAAATAAATGATTTTAATTTATTTTATTTTATTGTAGAGGATGTATATGCCTAGTTATACCCATAAATGGGAGATCCTGTATTTGCATTTTTCAAATGAACCGAAAAAATACACTGTAGAAATTGTGGTTAAGTAAAAATGCAATGCTTCTATTTTACTTTATATATACTTTTTTATCCTAAAAAAGAATACAGGTAATATTTAGAACATTCAAAATGTTGCTACTTATTCAGCTTTCTAAGCGGATGAAATGGATGTCGAAATTGCATACGAATTTGTCTTTTTCAATGCGTTCGTCTTTCTTCGATAACTATTGAATCTTTAGCATCGACATACAACATATTCTTGATGTGGAGATTTTGTTTTATTAAGCCACATAGAACTTAGTTGAGGTCTTGAGCTGAGGATACCATGCCAGCTAGTCCAAATTAGTTGTAATTCACAACTTCAAGATATACGTAATAGCTATAACTCCACCACGATCCGAGGCTAAAACTGGGCTTCATATACTTAACATATATAGCGATGTGAATAACAATATAATTGCTTTGGATTTTTTCGTTTCTTGACCTAGTATATTTATGGTAAACCAACAAATATTCTAGGCAACATTCACTCAAAACACCTGAAACATTAATAATATTACCTCACACCAATGGACTCATGCGTAAATGACACTTTATCATAAGCATGTTTAAAGAAAATGTAACAAATAACACTCCGATTATAAGAAACATTTAAACATGAAGGTATTTAATTAACTAGCCTTTGATGTGACTCTTGCAGAATTTTCATAGAGCCTCAAATGCTTTTTTCCTTACTTTCATTTTTGTGTATTGATCTGTTGCACAAACGACGCAGAGGAAGTAGCTCTAGAAACTGAGGTACCATGTGAAAGCAATGATCATTACTAGTCACAGATCATCACTTGAGTGTATCGTGTATTATGACATATTGTGCTTGCATCAATAGAGTATCTGCGCTGCTCTGTATCTTTGATAGCTGACTATAAGAACCGAATACCCCAATTGCTGAATAATGGACTCTTATTCTTGACACATTCTTGCCCGGGTTAACAGCATTTCGTTGATGCACTTTTACAAATTAATGCCTATACCTTTGAACTGTGTCATGACTTCAGTAACAAGAAAACTTCAACCACAAGTTATTATCCCTTTTGAATTGCCATAGATTCCTGACGACCACGCATGTCGGTCGGATGCATTACTTCGTGAGCTGTTAGGTGACATGGAAAATCTTCGTATGTAGTAGTAATTGTTGTTGTTGTTCTTGTAGTTGTTGTTGTTGCTATTGTTCTTGTAGTTGTTATTGTTGTTGTTGTTGTTCTTGTAGTTGTTGTTGTTGATGTTGTTGTTGTTGGAATAATACGTATGTTTAACTAATTCGTATGTATCTTTCAAGTATTTTTATAAATCAAAGCACATGCTGGATTTGTAAAGCTGAACATGTTCTTGTTTAACCAGATTATGGAGTCCAAACACCCCTTTTCCAATACTAAACACTTGAGAAGCAAATACGGTACCAGATAATGAATCTTTCAGAGTTCTAGTAAAAATGGGTGCAATTTTCAAAAGTGTACAGAATATTCATCATTTAATAGCTCCAAAATAGCTTTTATCCTTTGAATATTCATTTTGAAAACTTTTCTTTTTATGTGATAAAAAAGTGAAAGTGAAAACTTGAAACTTGAATGTTGAAAGTCAATTGTTGAATATATTTTTTATAAAACAGTTTAGGGTTTTACGTAATGAAAAGACTATCCAAGCATCGGGGTTTTAGTTGTGTATTAATAGTTGCAATAAAGTGTATTTTTGTAAATAGTACTTTTGCCGGGGACATGTCCTCGGGAAAAGTTTTGGCGAATAAAGGCGGGAACAATTAGCATTCTTTTGACTTTGGTCAAATTTCGTAAAAGTGAAAGACACTTTCGGTGGGGACAAGTCCCCTGCGAAAGGTGTCGTTGAATTTTGACTAGACGGTCAAATTATGTTACAAATTCAACAGACTTAGTGTTTGTTGAATTTTTCTTAACTGGTCAGCGTATTCATGTGCCACGTCATGTTTTATTTTGTCGTTTAGTGACTTTCGCCGGGGACACAGCGTCCTCGGCGAAAGTCTCCTCGCCCGTCTATCCGATTGTTGTAGTGTATCTCAGAGATTACTTTCCCTACAAATAATACAACTATTTACAAATACAAAGTCCATTCATCTATTCATCACATGAATAGTTTTATCAAGATCGCCAATAAGTTTACTTTTACAAAAAACATATAACATAAATGCATTTGCTCGCCAGACTGTTTAATTAAACTGGTATCCGCCGTCGCAATGCCAGATACCCCGCTATTGCTTATCATGATGAATTTAAACTCAAACTCTTGAATGATTGAGAAATGTTAATATCCTGTCAAATAAATGATTTTATTTTATTTTATTTTATTTTATTGTAGAGGATGTATTTGCCTAGTTATACCCATAAATGGGAGATCCTGTATTTGCATTTTTCAAATGAACCGAAAAAGTACACTGGAGAAATTGTGGTTAAGTAAAAATGCAATGCTTCTATTTTACTTTATATATACTTTTTTATCCTCAAAAAGAATACAGGTAATATTTAGAACATTCAAAATGTTGCTACTTATTCAGCTTTCTAAGCGGATGAAATGGATGTCGAAATTGCATAAGAATTTGTCTTTTTCAATGCGTTTGTCTTTCTTCGATAACTATTGAATCTTTAGCATCGACATGCAACATATTCTTGATGTGGAGATTTTGTTTTATTAAGCAACATAGAACTTAGTTGAGGTCTTGAGTTGAGGATACCATGCCAGCTAGTCCAAATTAGTTGTAATTCACAACTTCAAAATGTACGTAATAGCTATAACTCCACCACGATCCGAGGCTAAAATTGTGCTTCATATACCTAACAGATATAGCGATGTGAATAACAAGATAAATGTTTTGGATTTTTTCGTTTCTTGACCTAGTATGGATCTGGTAAACCTACACATATTCTAGGCAACATTCACTCAAAACACCTGGAACATTAATAGTATTACCTCACACCAATGGAATCATGCGTAAATGACACTTTATCATAAGCATGTTTAAAGAAAATGTATCAAATAACAATTCGATGATAAGAAACATTTAAACATGAAGGTATTTAATTAACTAGCCTTTGATGTGACTCTTGCAGAATTTTCATAGAGCCTCAAATGCTTTTTTCCTTACTTTCATTTTTGTGTATTGATCTGCTGCACAAAGGACGCAGAGGAAGTGGCTCTAGAAAACTGAGGTACCATGTGAAAGCAATGATCAATATTAGTCACACATCATCACATGAGTGTATAGTGTATAATGACAGATTGTCCTTGCATTAGTTGACATGCTGCGCTGATAAGTATCTTTGATAGCTGACTATAAGAACCGAATACCCCAATTGCTGAATAATGGACTCTTATTCTTGCCCGGGTTAACAGCATTTCGTTGATGCACTTTTACAAATTAATGCCTATACCTTTGAACTGTGTCATGACTTCAGTAACAAGAAAACTTCAACCACAAGTTATTATCCCTTTTGAATTGCCATAGAGGCTATGTCTCTAGTTTAGTAATCCCTTCCAGTTGAAGATCAAATAGGATTTTCGGAAGCGGTTCTTGTCAATGAACATTTGTTCAATGAGCATTTCTTTGTGTATGAAATTCTCGTATGATGACTGTAGACTTTTGGTGTTTCATATTTCGGCCTATGCAATGCGTAGCTGCAGTTTTTATGGTATGGTCTCCGCTCTTTGTCAAATTCCGACATTGATAGGGTTCCCTCAAAAACATAATGCATCGATGCCGCATTCGTTGCCATTTCTCTTTTTGTGAAAGGACGTATCTGATTAAACCAAAATTGTATAAATCTTGTGTTGCTGAGTATGTTCAGTGTGAGAATGTAGTAATATTCTTCATGTGGATTATATAGTACTCACAAAAAGATTCCATATGGTTTCTACCGGAGAGTTCAAGGAAAATGTGGCATGGATTCTTCACAACAAAAGGATCCTATTATCTCAACTACCATTGTTTGTAGGAATTATGTGCTATTAGATTCTTAGCAAGAAAGTGCATTAATTTGTTTCTCCCCTTTCTTGGCTTTGTGTTTAACGTCAATTCTGTTTTAGTTGCAATGCCTCTATGGAATATATACAAGAGTCACTTTATTAAATAAGTTAGGCACACATCAAAACAACGCTCTTTTAAAACTTACCTTTAAACCATGTTTATTCCTATGATAAGATCCTTATTCTTTTTTATGCCTCATTACGATATTAACAATGGTTATAGGTTTTCCAAATTTTATGGCAATTTGTTCTTTTTACATGTCCTAAAACGAATTTTTGCCTCAAAATCACGGTAACTATTGTCTCTCATAAAACGTATGGCCTAAACCCAATAAGTTCCAACACATTTTCCTTTAATTTCCTCTATCTTAGCAGAAGTATTATCTCATCCCAGAAACACAGTTTATGTTTGGAGAATAGGCTCATACGCAAGATGGTGTATATCTTGCATTGGCTTTCATAATTAATTAACAGAAACTTACATTCTGAGCCAAGCTAAATAAATAATGTTTCTTTTCTTTCCATTAATCAAAAAACATTTCAAGTCTTGGTGTTCTAGTTGGCATTTCTTATATTTGAATCCCTGTTATTGGCCGCATATATGTTATGGTACTGGAAGTATAACTCAAATTTGTTCGTTAAAGAGTAAGACATTGCATATAAACCAAAAGGACGGTCTATTTTACGTTTTGATGATAAAACTCTAAGAGCATTCACTATAGTGGTTTAAGAAATTATAAAGAGGTTCAAAATTTTGTTGACCACAGTAGAGAACCATTCACTACGCTATTTTAGGCTTCCCGTGACAGACACTTTTCAGCGACGACACAATAGTAGCATTCTGGACCCCGTCTTTGACCAAGGTTTTTAGCGACGACATGTTGACCTTTAGTGACGACATGCCGTCACTGAAGGGTACCTAAACGACAAAGAAATTGTGGAATGTTTTTTAACTTTAACCATAACTTATAGTAACAATCAAAAAATTAGTGACGACATGTCGTCGCTTTAAGTCTGGTGACGACCAAACAATTAGTCAAAGTAAAAAAAAAAAATCCGTGTGGAGTGAAATTTACCCACCGAACCTTTAGTGACAACATGTTGTCACTAAAGGTCGCTAAAAGCTTTCGTGGAGGGAATTTGCTAGTCGAACCTTTAGTTATGACATGTCGGCACTATAGGTGTCGTCGCTAAAGGTTTTAATCAAATAAAATTTGTTTAGATTAATTATATATAATAAATAATTTAAATTATTTATAAATTATTTAAAAAATATTTGAATTAATCAAAATGATTTAAAAAAGAATGAAATTATTTAAAAATAATTTTAAAAAGATTTAAATTAATTATAACTAACTTAAAAAAGATTTAAATTAATTATAAATGATTTAAAAATGATTTAAATTAATTATAAATTATTTAAATTAAATAAAAATAATCTCATAATATTTAGATCAATTAAAAATGATTTATAAATTACCTAGTTAATTAAAAATTATCAAAATTACTTTTTGTACTAGATGATAAGACTAGTGGTGGAAACGAGCTGAGTCGAGCCCGAGCCACTCATATATATGGTTCAAACCACTGAGTGATTAAACCACAATCAATTCACCAGAAGTATATATTTTAAACCATGACCATGAATTGTTCATTAATTCTTCGCACAACCAATTATCAAATTAACTTGAAAGGAGGACTAAATCGAATGGTGTTAAACCATAAAAAATAACTAAAACATACGAATTACATTCCAAATTGATAAACACTTAAACATTAATTAACACATTCAAATAAAGAGCATGCGTTTATTTGATTAAGAAAATGACATGAAGTAAGTATAAATTTAAACAATAGCTAAATGAAAATAACACATTAAAATACGGATTATCCGTACGGATTAACACAATGAACACATTAAATTAAACATACGGATTACTACTCCATACGAAAATTTTCCATGTCATCTAAAAGCTCATGAAGTATTGCACCTGATTGACATGGGTGGTCCTCGGGATGCCTTTCCAATTCCAGTCTTGCCTCCAGCATATTTATTCTTGTCTCTAACATGTTTATCTTAAGATCTTTTACCTTGAATTTTGAGCACTTTGTTGGTTCAGATCTACAAGGTCTCGAGGAATAACTTGGATATTGTGTTGAAGGTCTTGGAGAAAACCTTTGATGTGTTGAAGGTCTATGAAAAGAGCTTACACGGAACAATAGATCAAAATCATCGATTCCAACATAATATCCACATCCAAAATTTTTTGTTGGCCGTTAAATAGTAAGAAAATCATAAGAAATGTCTTTTTAACAACCAAATTATTCATATATTTACGTAAATAAACAACTTATGATTGTTCACCTTTGAGCGAGGACACACATAGTAAAATCTACCATAGCTATTCTCCTAGTGTGATGTTTTAGCACTATATATCACCTTCCACATGGACACTTAATACAATCATTTCATTCCATCTGAGTTTGTGAGGTTGATGTGAGGATAAGAGGCTGTGAGTTTGATGTGAGGATAAGAGTTTGTGAGGGTGATGTGAGGATAAGAGTTTGTGAGGTTGCTTTTATGGTGAAAAAACGAGAGCTTTTAGCGATGACATGTCGTCGCTATAGGTTCCTGGTCAAATTCAATAAAGTTTTGGTCAAAGTCAGTATTGTTTTTATCATTTACTCTATTTTGTTAAGTCTTTTCCAAGTTCCCTCACAACAAAATCACTAAAAAAGTTTTTGTCAAGTATTTTCCAAGTTTTGGTCAAAGTCAGTAAAGTTTTTAACATATCTTGTATATTAATATTATCTCGACTCATCTTCTTAACATTTCATGTATATTCATATCATCTCGACTCATCCGTTTAATATATCCTGTATATTAATATCATCTCCACTCATCAGTTTAACATCACATGTATATACATATCATCTCGACTCATCCGTTTAACATCTTATGTATATCCATATCATCTCGACTCATTTTGAAGAGGTTCATAAATTAATGCATTACATGAGTTGACAATTTTATATACTTACTAAAAGATTTTTGTATAATGGTAATAGGTTTATAGTATTAAAATGTTTGTATATTAATGACATTTCATGAGGTGGCATTTTTATAAAATTTTTAATAGGTTCATCCTAGTGGATGCCCTAAATTGTTGGAAATTTAGTACAATTAAAATATATCATCATATATGGAAATGGGATTGGAGGTTTGGAGTGTAAACTCATTAAGTCAACCTCCTTGACTTATAAAGTAGTGTTCAACGAGAGCTGATGAGCTCATTAGAGAGTTCTACTCTTTAGTGAGTAAAATCAGGATGAACTCATTAGGGAGAGATCTCATCAAAAGGTACAACCTTTCACGAAGATGGACTTATAAGAGAGCTCAGTAGAAGGCTTAACCCATTAAAGAGTACTCTCATCAGCGAGTTATGCTCTTCAGCTACTGAACTCATCATCAGGTATGCACTGAACTCATCATTAGGTGTGCTCTTTAGTGAGCGTGCTGATGAGTATTCAGGCTCCTGATTGCATGACTTAAGTGGTGCTGTTTTGTAACTTCTTTGACCTATTAATGGGATGTGTCAAATTTTATTTAAGACCCATAATGAATTTGTTCTCGTAACCACTAATACTACTATGGAGGAACATTATGATAAGATTAGTTGGCCGATTAATTATCATAATTCCATTGAATGAGTTATATTTATACAAAAAGAAATAGCATGCATGAGAGATACACAGAAAATTGAAACACATAACACTAAAAGGTTTCTTGCATTTTGCCAAAACTAAAAACATAACACTTCGAATTATCCTAAAATTGTATTTGTGTAACCTATCCATATAGGGTCAAAAAGTTCCTTTTGATTCATTGTGATATCCGGTTATTTATTATCTTACACTATTATACAATTTGTTATGATACCATGTTATTGATTATCTTGCCCTGTTACATGAACTAAACCCGAAGAAATATCAAGCTTTTGCACATCCCGGATTATTTTTTGCATCTTCTAGATGACCATGTAGGTAGATCACGAAGGCGTGAAACTGCATAAAATGAGGGTATTATTGTTTAGGGCTAATTTTCTGAAATTGTATCTAACTTTTCACCTTTTATTTTTTTGTGTAACCATTTTTTTTCTTTTTCAAATACGTATAGCATACTTTTGAATTCAGCCTTTTCCGTGAATCGAGTGACATGACTAGTATGTAGCCGGTTTATATATCATTTTATATTTCTTTTCTATTTTCTTTATTTCCATGTCATTTCTAATACACAACATCACCTAATTTTATTAACCAAACCACCATTGGCAAAATTCTCCTTCACCGAGCTCATATTAACCTTAAGAGTGAAAATGGCTACCACTTCAACTTAAGAATGAATATACACAAAATAATTTATAGTGGGTTGCGTTTTATTTGACAATCACAGAAGTTCAAACCAACAATCACACAAGTCCATCACCAAATGATTTCGTCAAGCTCGATGTCATTTACATATGGCATTTATCATAAAACCACCTCTTACATAAATAAATTATGGTCACGGACGAGTCTGTCATCAAACCCGTTACACAACACCCACCAATAATGATCATAATGTGGTCACGGTCGCTGCCTCCACCAGCATTAGATCTTGTTATCATCCCAACATCACCATAAGATTTTTTTTAGGGCTTTGGTGGTCATTTGCACAGTTATTTAGACATTTACAATGAAAAATAAACACATAAAACCGGTGAAGCCAAAATCCAATGGACAAATCTACTATATAATGATATAACCTCAAACTAGCACGTATAAAATGGTGTTTATAAGACTTACTTGTGAATCATATTGTACATAAGCTTCATTGACCTTAGCTGCTGCACTCAACACCTTCTTGATCTTCTTACTGCCTTACGATCACCTTTAGGGTTTCTTGGGCATATCACTCCTAGGGTTGCGTTAGGTATCCACTGGTACTACATATGTAGAAATAGGGCTATGAAAAATCGTAAGTTAGGCAAGTACGAAAATGGGTAAACCACTAAATTAGCAGTGCGATTAATTTAGGGTTTAGGAAACCCTAAATCCGATCGTATATTGCGATCGACTCAAGGGTTTTAAACTCTTTGGATTTCATCAACAGGAAGTCGACTAAGTCGATTTGTGTGACAACTCACGATTTTTCAGACCATTAATTACCTAACAACTCAAATTTATTCACTACGAAAATTACATGCATAGGTTGCTCACAACCAGGAAGTTATCCCACGAATAACATCATTGCATGCGTACCGTTTCTAGAAAATATTTAGTCTACGCTTATCAATAGCATTATATTTCACATGAACTCATTTTATAAAGTTTATATTTTAACTTTACAAAATTTTATGTAACTAGTTCGTATTTTATGTATTAACCCGTTTAAGCATACACTGCATACCCAAGACACAACCAATCAACCTTTTACACTTTATACCTTACTACAAATCCATATTTAACAAATTCAAAACAAAATATCAATCCCTTATGCATAGAAACCGGCACACACATAGGGTAATACAACAAAATGATTTCTAGTCTTGAAAAACACCAAAACCTTTCTCTTAATGCACAAACCTCCAAGTAATATTCAAAGTCAAAAGAGCTCTTGTCCCCCTTTCCGTTTTTGCCGATTCTACACACTCACCACAAGAATCCGAAAGCAGCTTTAATGTACAAGGAAGACACCAACATGTGAATCCTAAAGGTTTACCACAAATAGGTTTATAATAGAAAGGTCTTAGCTTTTCGCTTTTTCTTCACTTTCAAATACACACAATTCTCTCCCTAAACTCCTCCCAACTTTGGCAGAAATAAAGCTAGGTCAAGAGGTTTTCAAAGTTGTTTAAAGGTTCTCAAGGGCGACGCCGTCGCTTACAACATTGTCCAAACTTTCTCAAGAGACGGCTCAGGTCATTTTTTGTTTTTACAAGTGACAGTGCCACGTGTATTTCTACATGGCCGTCACTCTATCATTCTGCACCAGGTGACCAAAGCTTTCTCAAGATGACGTCCAGTACAACCCAAATGACGTCACAAGCTCTATACTGACGTCGTCCCAGTGATGACTTGGCAAAGATGAAACCCTAATGATGGCGATCAGATGGCGTCACCAGCAAAAGGCGACGCCATCGCAGTTGTAAAATCTACATATAGACCTCGAATTTTCTTCATTTGAAAGTGTTTTTTTGGAGAGCAAAACCTAGTTCGTTTTTAGTCCGACTTGGACAGTACCTTAGGGTTCTAAACCCTCTTAATCACTTCAAGATAAGTTTGTTTATCCAATCTATCACCATGTTTAATCTATGTTTGATTGTTTGCTTGTGTTCTTGCTTATCTATCATGCATAACTAAATTAATTAGTATTTGATTAGATCCAATGAAACCTAGTTATTAATCATTGTTAGGTTGTCTCTTGTTTTAATTGGTTTTCACGCTAGATTAAGGAAAACAGACTTCTTCTTTCATTGTTGCGAGCTTGAACGTCCTAAATAGCGATTATTAGCCTTAGAGTGCACTATTAGATTCCAGTTGTGTTTATTGCGTAAGTTGTAGCTTGAGGATAATAGGATATTCGGGGGAGATAGCTCGGTACTTGGTGATCCTGGGTGTTCTATAGGAGACTTACAACTCATAAAATTGGGGAATTTGGCACCGCCCTATGATTAAAACATGGAATACAACGCATCAATCAGGTAAGGATGTGACAATTCAACCGACCAATAAAAGATAACTAGGGAGAAAGAAAATCTAAGTAAACACGTTTTTAATTATCATAAGAACACTCTCCTACAATCCATAGATTTTATTTTATTTACTTTTATTTAGTTTAATTAGTTTGTTAATTAGTTTAATTGGTAAAATACGAAACCCCCACTCCTTCAAACCTGAGAGTTTACTTGCTTTTATATAAAACATAAAAAAGACTTAAAAGAATCACCCTCACCTTTGCCTTTTCGTCGCACATCTCAACTACCATGTCACCCCTAGAGAACGATCAACCCCCTGGGTTATCCATATTACACTGCAACGATTAGGTACACTGCCTAGTGGGTTGTAAAGCTTGACTATGGAAAAGGAAGTCTTTCGACCCCGAACCACGCATCAATAACTTACACCATGCAAATCATGTAACACCCCCAAATTTGGCACATCGGAAGCATTCGGGTTGTGGGGTGCTACTAATTGATATCACAACACAAAGTATAGAACAACGGTTTTACATTAAGAAACTTTATAAACAAAGGTATAAAGTTTATATTATTCAAAAATAGTGCGGAAATACAGGCCCATAATAAAAATAAAGCAGTCCCAAATATATTAAATCATCCTATGACCATGCCATGCCATGCCAGAAGCCTCCAAAGTAAGCTGACGCTTTAAACTTGAAAATACATGCTAAAAATGTCAACACGAGGTTGGTGAGTTCATAGGTTTGAATTAAAGTAATAAATCAATTTCGCTGTTCATTGATATACTAGTGGGACATATGTATAAGTAACAGTGTTGAGCAAGTAGTAAAAGAAATATAATCCACATCATTTAATCTGACCACCACGTAGTCACAATAGAAATCCAAATACACTGGGTGCCTCTTCCCAAAGTTATACTAGGTGCCTCTTCGCAAAGGTAAACTATAAATCATCATGATTCACACAACATGAACATACAAAATACCAACAATATTACATAACTAATGCACATTGACCAAAATGAAAAGGAATAATATACATTCAGCACAGTGAAAGAAATAATGTTACTGTAATGATATTTGAATAACTAAAAGTTATTTGGCGAAGCACATAAAGTTTTCAAGAATCAAGTCATTTGCAAATATTAGAATTTTAGTAAAACAAGCATGTATTCTCCCCCAAAAGTGCTTTTAAAACAAGTAAAGTAGGGGCCATAAACTCAACTCGATGTGAAGCAATGCAAGAATCACAACTAACACGACTGGCATCGAGAAAGATAAAACAACAATATCAAAAGTAGTAGAGCACAAGAGAGTTTGAAATAAGAACACGGCAGAACAACCTCAGGACAACCTAGTATTCATGTAACATGTTTCAGAAATTGAAACTCAAAATAATATATATAAGAGTAACGTTTGTGGAATACTCGTGTTGTTGATTAAAAGATTTAGTTTCATTTGTGCTGAACAGTAAGAATCATTTGTATCTCGTGTGGTTTTCGAAAAATAAAGTTTCAAAATTTGCTCACGTTAGGACGATAAAAGTCGGGGAAACACAATCAAACAATAAGGAAAAGAAAGAATGAATAAAAGTATACGAAAGACAAATGTCAATAAGTTGTTTCGGCGTTTACCCTGTAGACCCAAATGTTGATAAAACATTATGGCTTAAGAAAAGATTGTACATTTGCTAAAAGGTTTATAATGCTAATAACTTGGTAATTATAAATTTTTATAACATTTACAAATCGTAATCCTTTATATTACAATATGCTTTTTATAAAATTTGGACATGACGCGTCCGTTTGTACAACATTTTCCAAGTCGTTACGACTTTTTGTATAATAAGTTTTAATTATTACAATTTACTAAATTGATATAAGTTTACAAAAATTAAATACAATTATTACAAATTTTTCAAGTTTTAATTTAATTATTCGTCGTTATCATTCGCGTATATATTAGTGTCCAGTTTATCGACTATTTTGTTTCCAAAATTGTCCATAAGTCCTTCGGCTAATACCGTAAATCCTATAACGAGCATCAGTATCATTCAAAGCATAGGTAATAGTAACAATGTCCAATATTTCCATTTCGATACCCAAGTACTCCCGAATAGCATCCGAAACACCATCGACAAAAGTATCAATATAAATTAAGTTAGTATATGCTAAATGAAATAATACGAAAAGTATAAACATATAACACACGCTATCGGGCTGTCAGGCCCAGACTCACAATAAGACTCAAATTTTTGTTAATGACTCCTTAGCCCATTAACCAAACCAAGATAATCCAACTCTAGTTTTTAGTTGCAAAATAATACTTTTCGACTCGAACGTATATGGCCAAGTTAAGGTTACCAAAACCTTGCTAATGACTCGAAACCCATTTCGTTTTAGACTAAAGACATATCCAAGTCCCCACGACACATTATGTGTCGTGGTACACATAACGTCACTCGGCGTGAATGCCGTTAACCAATATTTCACAAACAATAACCATGGTCAAATAAAAATCCAATGTCGATAATGTTTATTCAAAATTATTTTACAAGAACTCGACTTCGGCTATTCGCCTCGATTACCAAAGCTTGTGGCCGCGACTCTCCCATGAGTCACGGCTCAACCATAATGACACCAAAACCACTTCCCTGGTTCGAATGACACAAGGAAACTACATCCGTGACTCCCATGAGTCATGACTTAATTTTACTCGACCCTAAAGCAAATCGGCTAACAAAAAATGCAACCAACAATCTCCAAACCATAAAATAAATAAACAAGGGCGATTCAAGCTCAAATATAACGAAGATAAATACAAAATATATAAACATAGCCACAAGTCAAGTGACTCAGTGGCTAGTCGAGTGACTCGGTGATGAGTCAACCGAGTTACGACGTTTAAATGTTAAATCCACACGAGTTGTTGTATAAAACATATGTTTTATAAGTTTTTATATGAAAAATCGTTTAGCTTATTAAAAATCGATTAGGGTTTAGTGAAACTGAAATAAATAAAAAGAATAGTGGCGCGTGAGTCCTTACCAATGAAAGAGAGAGGATGGGGAGGGTGGTGGCGAGTGGCAGTGAAAGGTGGTGAGCGGCAGTTGTATTTCAACATGAACCAAACGAGCTCCTTATGCACCCAAACGATCTAGAAACGACCCTTCGATGTTGATCTATGCGTTGGTAACAAAAAAAGGAATGGTCAGAATTTGGCCGAATTCCAGTGACGGCGCCGGAATGTTAAATTCTGGTTGGGGAGTTATATTCAAAAGGGGAAACCCTAATTTGGGGTCTTTTATACCACCTTGAGGGGCCAAATGCGGACAAAAGAAACTGAAAGGGCAGCGGTGTAAATTTTTGAGAAGGGGCAGCTTTGCAAATTTGGTTATCCTTTATAAATAACCCTTGTGGGCCCCATTTGACGTAGCAAACGGCCGTTTTAAATCACAGGACTCGCGCCATTACGTCCGGAATGATTTTTCTAATATAAACGAGTAATCATCATATAATTTCTCGTATTTAATATAACTATTAAATCGATTTGTTTTATGAGTTTTATGTTGTGCCGGTTTGCAAAATGTGCAGTTTTCACGTTAAACGAGATAACGTTTTGATTTAAAGTTCAACTTGACTCAGAAAAGTTCAATACGGAAAAACAGGAAATAGATAATATAGTTTATTATTTAAAATAGGTTTTGAAAATTACCAGATGTTACATGTTGGGAAATAAGCTTATTGGAGTTAATACTTATTTCAGTAAGAAGTTAGTACTGATAGTGTTAAATGATAAGTACTAACTAGTTAGTATTGATAATGAGAAAGTTAGTACTGATAGAGTTAAGTTTGTACTGATGTAAGTTTAGAATGTCGTGTATGAGTTTGTAACAGCATATCTTCTATTCTAATAGAAGATATGATATACTTAGTCTATAGTTATCTCTGTAAGAGATCTCCTTAGTGTATAAAAGGAGATCTCAGCTAGGTTAAATATATATACATTCTAGCCATCTAAAAGTAGAGCTTCAAGGTTGTAAACCCTAGTACTAGGAGAGTACTCGTATTATTCATCAATAATATTGAAGCGTTTAGTGTTATACTGTTTTGCATTATTCTTCTAAAGTACACTCAAGTAGATTCCGCATACTTGTGTGTATTCATAACAAAGTTTCTCATTGTTATTTTGGATCTATCCAAGGTAACCAACACGTATACAAGCTAAGTGTTCTAGATCCAAGGTTTGGGACTCCACAAGTGGTATCAGAGCTTGTGTCCTGAAGCTTTGTTTTTAGAAGATCATGTGTTGACAAATTTGAAGAAATGGATTTCGAATCAATGAATTCCAATGTTGTTAACAGAGTTCTTAAGTTGCAAGCCAAATGAATATGAACTCTGGAGAATGCGCATAGAGCAGTACTTCTTGGTACTTGATTTCAAGCTATGGAACATTGTGCTCTATGGAGACTCTTACAAGCGTCTTGTCACGAAGAAGTTGCTTGTAAGACATGTTACCTACATTAAAGGTGATCCGATTACTAATGAAGAATTGGCTCGGTAGGCAATGATCTCAAAGCCAGTCTTTTACTTATGGCAATACGATGATCATCAACTCACCTTCAACAAAACAAGGATGCTCGAGTTTGTTAAAAGCCATTGAAACCAGATTTGGTGGAGATTCTGTCACCAAGAAAACTCAGAAGACACTTTTGAAGCAAGAATTCGAAAACTTCACTGCTGGTGCAACTGATTCCATTGACTCAGTTTATAATAGGCTTCAAAAACTTGTTAGTCAATTGGCGGTATTGGATGTGGAGTACTCCAAGGAAGATGTGAACCTCAAGTTTGTTAGAAGTCTTCCATCACCTAAATGGGACACTCATGTCATTGTGTGGAAGAACAAGCCAGATTTTGAAACCATGAAGCTGGACAATCTGTTCAATAGCTTTAAGGTAATTGAACAAGACATGAAAAGAAAAGCAGATGCATCTTCCAATTCTGGGTCTCATAACATTGCTTTTGTGGCTCATCCTATCACTAGCAATGATTCTGATAGTTTTGACTTTAGTACTCCTAGTACCAATGTTAGTACTGATGGCCCTGTAACCACTGCAGCAGGCATTAATGAAGGCACAATCTATGCTTTCATAGCTGAACAGAGTCATGGATCCCAGATCACTCATGATGATCTGAGACAAATCCATGAAGATGACATGGAAGAAGTGGACATCAAATGGAACATTGCCCTAATCAGCATGAGGGCAAAAAGGTTCATGAAGAAAACGGGAAGGCAGATTAAGATCAATGATGTAGATGTTCTTTGGGTTTGATAAAGGAAAGGTTTAATGCTACAACTATGGCAAACTTGGGCATTTTTCAAGGAATGCAGGAGCCCTAGGAACAACGGGAAGAATGGTGATGCTGACCACTCATCCTCAAAAGCAATGGTGGCTGTTGATGGTGCTGGATATGATTGGAGCTTCGTGGCTGATGAAGAAGAAAGCCCTATCAACATGGCTTTGGTATCTGAGGTACTTACTGAAACAAATTGCTCAGATACATGTATTCCTTTAAGCAAATATTTAGAGCTAAAAGACAGGTTTGATAATGTGTCTAAAGAACTTGCTGCAACCAACTATAACTTAGCAAATCATAAGAGAGGTTTAGCAGTCTTAGAAAAACAAGTTATGCACTATAAGGAAAATGAGTCTTTGTAATGATGAAACTGTAGTGCTTAATAGGGAAATCTCTTTTCAAAATACTACCATAAGTGTGTTAAAAGAGGAATTAGAAAAATACTCAAATCAAAGACAATATTGAACTAAGTGTTGAGCAACTTCAAGATACACACCATTATAACTCTGAAAGAGTTGACAAATATCTTGAAAAAGCTATTGTTGGTAAAGCCAAATCTGGTATGGGGTATAAGTCTTCACCACCTAATTATAAGAATGCCCAACTACCATTCAGGGGTATTCCTTCACCACCTGGTCTAGACCTTGCACACACTGGATTAAAAGAGTTTCAGGAACCCACATTTGTCCCAGGACCCATAATCAAAAGTATGTTTGCTGAAAAGTCTGAGGAAGTGTTTGAAAGTGCCAGTGATACCTCCTTACCTGAGGTGTCTATATCTGAAAATACAAAGGCAAATGTAGGATCTAGTGAACAAAAGCAAGAACAGGCCTCTAAACCTGTAAGACCTATTGACAAACCAGTAAGGAAGCCTATAAAATATGCTAAGATATATAGAAACAGGCCATCCACTCCTAGAGGTAATCAAAGAAACTGGAATCAGTTAAAATCTGAGCAACTAGGAGATGAATTTGTCATGTATAATAAGTCTTGATTTGTGTGTGGAAGTTTTTCTCATCGGGGATAAATGAGAACCCAACCCTTCATGACCCCAAGAGCGAGTTCTTCTTAAAAGCGGCATAAAATCTTTGAATAATTCAAAGCCGAGTTATCTTGCTAGACCTCAACCCAGAGTATTTGGTGAAAGACCCAAAAGAAACTTTTCAAAGTCACCATCTACTTCACCAAGGCCCCTTAATGCTAAAGCAGCACAAACCTTTAAATCATATGATGAACAGATCAAGTTTTACAGGAAAAAGGTTAATACTTTTGTACCAAAAGTTAATACTTATAGGCCAAAAGTTAATACTTATAAGCCTAAAATGATAAATAATGGTTCAAAGGTGAATGCTGCTGTGGGAAACAGGGTCATGTTGTTAAGCCCTCAGCTTGTTGGGTGAGAAAGGCCACTCAACCCAATAGTGCATCAGTTACTCTTCAAAAATATAACTACATTGATGCACGAGTCAGATCCAAGTCAGTAATGGCTTGGGTCCCCAAAAGGAACTAATTTCCATTATTTTGTGCGCAGGAACATTCCAATAGTAAAAATGATGATCTTGGCTATTCAGACAGTGGGTGTTCCAGGCACATGATTGGAAATCTATCTTACCTTTCAGACTTCACTGATTTGAATGGAGGATATGTTTCTTTTGGAGGCGGAATTGGTGGAAGAATTATTGGTAAAGGCACAATCAAGATTGGTAATTTGGACTTTGAAGATGTATACTATGTGAAAGAACTCAAATACAATCTGTTCAGTGATTCACAAATGTGTGACAAGAAGAATTTTGTTCTGTTCAGATCTTGATTGCTTGGTTTTATCTCCTAAGTTTAAGTTGCCGTGATGATCGAGGTTTTACTTAAGTTGCCTAGGAAAAGCAATCTTTACAGTGTCAATATGAAAAACATAGTGCCCAAAGATAATCTTACATGTTTAGTTGCTACAGCTTCTTTGGATGAATCTATGTTATGGCATAGAAGGCTAGGTCATGTGAACTTTAAGGTTATAAATCTTTTAGCTAAAAACAACCTTGTAAGAGATTTACCATCAAAAAGATTTGAAAATAAACAGACTGTAGTGCACTGCCTCAAAGGGAAGACATAGAGCCTCTCGTAAGCCCAAGGTTTTTAACTCTATGACCCAACCACTTCACATGCTGATTATGGACTTATTTGGCCCCACTAATGTTAGCAGTCTGAACTTTAAGAAGTATTGTTTGGTTGTGACTGATGATTTTAGCAGATTTACTTGGGTTTTCTTCTTGAACACTAAGGATGAGACCAGTGAGATCCTTAAGACATACATAATTACGAGTAGAAAACCTAGCGATAAGAAAGTTAAAATCATTAGGTGTGATAATGGTACGAGTTTAAAACCAAGTGATGAATGAGTTCTGTTCACTTAAGGGTATTAAAAGAGAATACAGTGTAGCTAGAACTCCTCAGCAAAATGGGGTTCTTGAAAGGAGAAATAGGACATTGATTGAGGCTGCTAGGACCATGTTAGCAGATTCCAAGCTTCCCACAACATTTTGGTGAGGCGTTAATCTTGCTTGTTATGTTCGAAGCAGTCTGATTATGAAGCCTCATGGCAAGACTCCCTATGAGCTGTTTTTAGGTAGAAAGCCCACACTTGACTTTCTTAAACCTTTTGGGTGTCATGTATCTATTCTCAATACCATTGACCAGTTAGGTAAGTTTGATGGAAAATCTGATTGTGGATATCTGGTTGGCTACTCATTGAATAGTAAAGCCTTTAGGGTTTATAACTCTAGAACCAGAAGGATAGAGAATAATCTGCACACAGAGTTTCTTGAGGATAAACCTAGTGAAGAGGCGCAAGGACCAAAATGGCTTTTTGATATTGACATGCTAACAGAATCTATGTGCCTATTTCTGTGGATTCTAACAATGTTGCAGGAGAAAAGCAAGGTCCTGATGCAGATTCTGATGATGAAGATGACTGTATCCTATTGCCCATTTGGAAAGATAGTTTTTTGGAAGCACTTCTTGGGAGGCAAACAAAGAAGATGATCGTGATTAAAGACCCGAAGGAGGGCAACAAATGAAGATGATACAATGATAGAACCTCAAGTAATCAATACAAATGTGCTTATCTTGACAAGCCACAAGTTAGTACTTGATGAGCGAGATTTAAATACGATGGTTCCCATTCCATTCCATCAGGTCAATACTGAGAGGTTCCTGATCCCCATGGTGAAGCTGATGAGATTGATTTGTCAAATATAGCTTCATCTTATGCTGTTCCTGCTATACCACACAGAAGAATCAATCAGGATCATCCCTTGGAAAATGTTATTGGGGATGTCAATGCTGAAAGAGCTACACGATCTAAAGTTCAGCATAGTCAGACTGGATTCTTCAGTGCCATCTATGAAGAAAGAAATCATGGTGCCTCACAGTCATGTCTCTTTGCCTGCTTTGTTTCTCAAGAAGAACCAAAGAAAGTCTATAAAGCTCTTGAAGATGAATCCTGGGTAGAAGCAATGCAAGAGGAGCTTCTTCAGTTCAAACTTCAAAATCTATGGGTTCTGGTGGATCTTCCTGATGGCAAGAGAGCAATTGGCACTAAATGGGTTTTTAGAAACAAAAAGGATGAAAGGGGTGTGGTAATAAGGAACAAGGCCAGACTGGTGGCTCAAGGGTATACACAACAGGAAGGAATTGACTATGATGAGGTCTTTGCTCCAGTAGCAAGGATTGAAGCTATCCGACTATTCCTGGCCTATGCATCATATAAAGACTTCACAGTATACCAGATGGATGTGAAGAGTGCTTTCCTTTATGGAAAGATCGAAGAGGAGGCATATGTCTGTCAACCTCTTGGCTTTGAAGATTCCAGCTTTCCTGACCAAGTTTACAAAGTTCAAAAGGCACTCTATGGTCTGCATCAGCCCCAAGAGCTTGGTATGAAACATTAGCCAAGTATCTTTTGGGCAATGGCTTTAGAAGAGGGAAGATTAATCAGACTCTATTCATCAAGAATGTGAAGAATGATATTCTATTGGAGCAGATTTATGTTGATGACATTATTTTTGGCTCAACCAAACAGGATTTGTGCAGAGAGTTTGAAAAATTGATGCATGCTAGGTTTCAGATGAGTTCCATGGGTGAACTCACATTCTTTCTTGGGCTACAGGTCAAGCAGAAGTCTGATGGAATATTTATTAGTCAGGATAAATATGTTAAGGAGATTTTGGTTAAGTTTGGCTATGAACATACAAAGATTGCAAGTACTCCTATAGAGCACAACAAGCCATTACTTCCAGATGCTGATGGTGAAGAAGTTGATCAGCATCTCTACAGGTCCATGATTGGATCTTTGATGTATTTGACTGCCTCCAGACCAGATATTATGTTTGATGTGTGTGCATGTGCAAGGTTTCAAGTCTCTCAAAAGCTTTCTCACTTGCATGCAGTTAAAAGAATCTTTAGATATCTGAAAGGCCATGCTCAATTAGATCTTTGGTATCCTAAGGACTCTCCCTTTGATCTGATTGCTTACTCAGATAGTGACTATGTTGGGGCAAGTCTTGATAGGAAGTCAACAAACTGGAGGATGTCAGTTCCTTCGTGATAGGTTGATTTCATGGCAGTGCAAGAAGCAAAGTATTGTGGCAAACTCTACAACTGAGGCTGAGTATGTAGCTGCTGCAAGTTGTTGCGGTCAAGTTCTCTGGATTAGTCAGATGCTTGATTATGGGTATAATTTCATGAGCACTGTCATCTATGTTGATAACAACAGTACTATATGCATTATAAAAAATCCAGTTTTTCATTCTAAAACTAAACACATTGAGATAAGACATCACTTTATAAGAGACTGTAATGAAAAGAAACTCATTCAGGTTGAAAGGATTGATACCGAGTTTAATGTTGCAGATCTTTTAACAAAAGCTTTTGATTTGGTAAGATTTCAGTACTTGGTGACAAGTATTGGAATGCTTCATCCATAAATATGTTTTATCTCTCTCCATTTTGTAAAGTTTTGTAAACTGGTGATTAGTACTGATTGTTATCAAGTTAATACTGATTGTGTAAAGTTAATACGGATTGGCAAGAAAATGTCTTGGATTGTGTTTTCTTGGATTTGGACTGAATTTTCAGGTATTACACAAGCAGTATGGATATGATTTGGTGACTAACTATTACAGCAAGTGTGATTTCCTTTATTATGCTCATTCTAATGCAATCACATGTTGAAACTTGCTGTAACACTGGATTCTGTGATGCCAAAGCAATATGTGGCATCCTGTGGTATAAAAGAACATGAATCGATGGTTTCAGTTAGTCAGATTCATTTTGCACTAACTCACTCTTTGCCATTTTATTTGTTTAAAGATAGTGGGACAAGCCTAAGGGCATCTGGCTTAGAGAACAGCGAGAAACCGTGAATCCAACACTTGTGTTGCAGGCAACACCTGCCATGAGCTGGAAACCCTGTCAGGACGGCCCTTTTAATGGGTCTATCCATCACAGGCAGTGCTATGCATTGAAATCATTGGTTTTCATCAAACCAGAGGCCATGTTAGGCCGACTTTGATTAAATGTCTATCATCACATTTAATCCCTTCAAAATTGGTGTTCAGTATTATATTTTCCAAATTATGAGATAATATTGATGGGTACATGTTAATACTGATGGTTATAAGTTAGTACTGATAATCATTGTTAGTACTGATGAACTAGTCGTTAGTACTTATTCCAAAAGTCTGTTATGCAATGATTACTTTTGCAAATAGTGTTGTTACTGCCTTTTTCCTTATAAAAGGGTTTCCTAATTGGTTTCTCCTCACTTATTACCATAAATCTTTATAAGGCGGTTCAACACATATTCTCTAAATCTCTATAAATTGCATAACTTTCTAATTGTTTTCACCACATAACAATACAGGCTTTTGCGACTAAATCCCACCTTTATAACCCTAACTATATTCATCAATGGCTCCTTTTGATTTTGTCGACAAACATAATATGGTGGCATGCTTGGAATTGCCAGAAGGACATGATGAATTTGCAGAGATTGTAGCTTTCCTAAACCATAGCACCATCAGGTTTGCTCTTCTTTTAAACCCTACAATCTTCTGTACCCCTGTCAGGAAGTTTTGGCAAACTGTTATTGCCTCAACAACTGAGGAAGGGGTCCAACAGTTAACTGGTAGAGTGGATGGCACTAGAATTGTTATTACTGAAGCATCTCTAAGAGAACATCTTTATCTTAGAGATATTGAAGGTATTAGCACTTTTCCAGTCACTAAAATCATTCAACTACTCTCATTAATGGGGTACAGGCATAATAATACTATAAATTTTCACAAAAGCCAGTTCTCCCCACAATGGAGGTTTCTTATTCATACCCTCTTACACTGCTTGAGTCACAAAAGGACTGGCTGGGATGCTTTTCCTACCAACATAGCCACAGCCTTTATTTGCCTTGCAACAGGAAGAGTGTTCAATTTTTCAAATTATATCTTTGAGGATATGCTTAAAAATGTTGTTAGTAAAACCAAGTTTCGATGTATCCAGGTTTATTCAAATGTTTTTGGATCTTCAGAAACAAAACCTACAACCTCATAAAAACATTTATCCATCAAAAGTACTCACAGCCAAAGTGTTTTCCAATATGTTAAGGGCTGTGGTAGGGTACAGTGGGGTTGTAGTGCCTTTATTTCCTAACATGCTTATTGTAGAGGGTGAAGGACCATCAAGCACAGGTGGCTCCCAACACACACCCACAGGTTCTAAACATTCACCATCTCAACAAACTTCATCAACCACACAAGACAGGAGGGTGGGACAACTCAGCCCCATTCTTCTCCTAACCTTGTATCAGATGAGCCTATCCTAGGTGATGAAGGGGATAGAATGGTGAGGGCTGCCACTACTCACACAGGCTTAGCAGCTGGTGAGGAAAGTGGTAACATAAATAAGACCCAATCCATGCCAACACCTAGTGAGCAATCACAGGGTGGACCCAGGCAAAGGCCAATAAGGGGGGGTGTATCTGCTCATGCTAGGCCTGGGAGTGCATCTCAAATGCCCAATGATCTACCTCTCTCAGCAGGTAACACAGTTGGAAGTGGTGAGGACAGTTTGACACTTGAGACTATGACAGAATTGTACAGGTTTTTATGTAGAAAAGTGAACTCACTGGAGCTGGCACTGGATGAACACAAGAAAGCTGCATCAAAAGTTCAAACCAGAATGCTACTAAAGATGAAAATGCTAGAGCATCAAGTTAAACTGCTTTCCAGGCCTACTGCAGAAGCTACTCCAGTTACTGCTTCAATCACAAGGAAGGCCAAGTTCATTATCTCCAGTACATCTTTAGAGAATTCTTCCAAACAAGGGAGGAGTTCTGACATTCAGAGTAGAAGGGAATGTGGTAAATGGCAGGGTGATCAAGACTTTCAAAGTCCATTCCTTGATGATGAAGAAGTGCTTAGTACTCCTACATGCACTATAAGTACTATCCCAGTTAATACTTATAGTGTTGTAGTTAGTACTGATAGCACTAGAGTTAGTACTTCTGGTGTTATTCTTCAAGTTGCTGCTGAAATACAACAAACAACAACAACAGAGGCTACTACCATCACCACTACACCACAAGAAGACATTGATGAAGAGAATAGGGGAAAACATGCAGTTCTGGGACTTCAAAGCTTGAAGAAGTCAGTTCCTATCTCTCCAACTTACAAGAAGCCTCATGTCTTGTATCTAAGAAAGAAGACAAAACTAGCAGCATCCAAACCTAAAGAAAAAGGAGTCACCATCAGAGAAGGAAGTGCTCCACCATCTCCAACTTCTGCTCCAAAGATTGATCCTAAAGACAAGGGTAAAGGCATTTTGGTTGAGGTACCAAAGAAGAAGAAGGAACTTGAAAGGATGAATGAAGAGGTAGCACGAAAAATTAAAGCAGATTGGGATAAGGAAGAACTGCAGAAAGAAGTTGCAGAAAAAGAGAAGAAAAAGATAGCTAAAATTGAAGAAGATTGGCAGACTTGGGATGAAATGAGAGCTAAAGTTGAAGCTGCTCAAGAGGTGCACCAGAAGCTGCAACAGGATCAAGGAAAAATTGCTAATGAAGCAGCTCTGATGTTCAGTGAAATATTGGCTAGAAGACAGAGCCAATTCAGACAGCAAAGAGAAGTGGAAAAGGCTTCAAAACCTCCTAACAAGAGTCAACAAAAGATGTACCTATGCAAATACATTAAGTATCAAGGTGAAGATAAGAGAAACGAGCAGCTTAATCAAGCGCCTGGGAGACTCTTCAAAAGCTTGATGAGAACCAAAGAAGAATTCGGATTTTACACCTATGTCGAGATGCGATTTTACTAGAAAGTCACAAGTTGTGATCCCATTACAAGTTTTAAACAACCATATGAAGAAGGAGGTTCTTCATGCACCCAAAAGCTGAAAAACAATGAAAAGGAGGGTGGACTTACAGAAGAAGAGCTTAGTGAGATGATGATAATTGAATCCCCAGAAGCTGCACTATATTCAGAACCTATCAACACTACGTATCCAATACTTGGTTGGGATATCTACACTGAAGATGGAAAAAGATATTGGTAGATTCACAAAGCAGGTGGAAGGACAAGTGCTTACTTGTATCTGGTAGATATGTTTGCATCTATTGATAGGGATGATTTGTTGAAGTTATGGGATTTGGTAAAGAACATGTTCAAGAATAAAGATCCAGATAATGACAAGGATCTAGAATTATTGTTTGAGTTGCAGAATATATTTGAACCTGACCCAGCTTGAGAACAATGGAAGTATCAAACTGGTGAGGAAGCTCCATCTTGGACATTGCTGGATTCATGTAGACTACATTTGGTTACTACATGCAATGGGACAGACATTTACATGCTGGTTGAAAGAACTTACCCTCTTGCTCTTGGAACACTTCTGGAAATGCTTACAGCAGGGTTAAGGATGGGTAATGCAGTTGATATGGCTAAGGAGTTGTTGTTGAAGATATATGATCAGGCTGGAAGACCTAGCAAAAAGTAAAGTTTGGAAGAATCCTCAAGACTGAAGAAAACTTGTGATTCTGAAACCCAATCACAAGTTTAGGGGAGGATTGTTGGGAAATAAGCTTATTTGAGTTAATACTTATTTGTTAGAAGTTAGTATTTATAGTGTTAAATGATAAGTACTAACTAGTTAGTATGCGATAATGAGAAAGTTAGTCTTGATAGAGTTAAGTTTGTACTGATGTAAGTTTGGAATGTCGTGTATGAGTTTGTAACAGCATATCTTCTATTCTAATAGAAGATATGATATACTTAGTCTATAGTTATCTCTGTAAGAGATCTCCTTAGTGCATAAAAGGAGATCTCAGCTAGGTTAAATATATATACATTCTAGCCATCTAAAAGTAGAGCTTCAAGGTTGTAAACCCTAATACTAGGAGAGTACTCGTATTATTCATCAATAATATTGAAGCGTTTGGTGTTATACTGTTTTGCATTATTCTTCTAAAGTACACTCAAGTAGATTCCGCATACTTGTGTGTATTCATAACAAAGTTTCTCATTGTTATTTTGGATCTATCCAAGGTAACCAATACGTATACAAGCTAAGTGTTCTAGATCCAAGGTTTGGGACTACACATTACAGTCTACCCTCCTTAAAAGAAATCTCTTCCTCGCGATTCAGTTCAAGTTATCCGATAGTGTAGTGTCTCAGGAGGGGTGATGATTCGTGCACAGAATTTGAGTCTTCCTGTGTTGTCCAGGGTTTTCTCAGAAGAGGTAATGGTATAAAAGAATCTTATCGTATAGAACGAATGGGGTAATTTATACAGCGATGAGACAATGTCAAGACTTGGTAGATGGTTATCTATAGTTTTAGATAGAGGTGTAGGATTCACTCATAAATTTGGTTTAGTTACAAAATAAAATTTCGTTACTCAGTTTATGCGGTAGTAGCATAAAATACTTTTCAAGAGATTAAATAGTTTATATAAAAAGGTTTGTAAAACAGTTTAGAGTAGTAGGAAAGTAAATTTATTATTTGCAAAATGGTAGCAAGGTTGTAGTTTATATTGTGATTTAGTAACAAAACGGTTCATAAGGTAGTAAATTAGTCATAAGGTTATGGTAAAACTTGTAGGGTAGTTGTAATGTAGTTTACAAAATGCGAGCGAAATTATTTGTTGTTTTATAAAATAATAGTAAGGTATTAAATCGGATTATTACTGAATGATAAAATGGTTTGTAAAGTGATTTGTAAAACAGTTTATGGGGCAGTAGGAAAAACAATTCATTGTTTATAAAATAGCAATACGGTCAGAAAATTTTGATTTTATGATCTATTAGTAAAACATTTTGTAGGATGATCGCAAAATATTCTGTAGGAAGATTGAAAATAATTTGTGTGTTAATAGCGACACAGTTTATTTTTATTCAATAAGAGGGTAGAAAAGATAACTGGTATTCCCGAGGGACGAGTGAAGGATTAGTTGTCTAATCCCAAGATCGCGGTTCAGGTTACTCCTTAAGGTCTTACGGTTTCTGTTGGGCGCAACATCCCTATTGAACAGGGATTTTAGCAAGTTCAGAGTACGACTCTGTAGGAAAGGTTGATTGCAACTAGCAAATCAGTTAGCTGCCGCAGCCGTGTACTTAGTACTCAACGCGGAAAGTACAACGTTCGAGTACAAAGTCATAATTCCAAAACTAGTACGACTACTAGTCGATACCAAATCAAGTTTGAAATACGAATAAAAAGTCAACGAGTCCCAATGGTTACGCTAAAAGCATATGCATCAATTGAACATAAGGTTCGAGATAGAGGTGGCGGTAACATAACCAGATGATTCCAACGATTTTAAAAGAAATTCAAAGTCATAACATGACTAGATGGTGACGAAAAGCATTCTATGCAAGGGAAAGAGTATCGCCATAAACAAGTGTTTTGATGCCACTGTGTTTTGTGTGAGTGCAGGCATTCATGATATCCAATGTGTGTGTGTCCACTTAATGCTCATCATTCCTAAAGCCAAACTCTAACCCACACATAATTCTGTTATAACTACTCCCAGTATCGCAAAATTTACCTCTGAGTCGGACATAGATGATCAGTCCATGTCCCACTGTCCCTGGCTGAATATAGGTGATTAGTCTATATTCACCCGAGGTTCAATGAATTTTGATATACTCGACTTAGTTATACTAGCATCATGTCCTCTACATCCCAAATCATTCCCAAGGCTACTACTAGTGTGCATGCTCGAAATCGAATAATGAGATTACGCAAGGGAATAGCGTAACAATGTGACAAGCATAGTACATGTATAAGCATGTGGAAATGCTTATGGTGAACTACTTAAAATAGGCTGGCTTAAATCATCTACTAGTAAGGCACACATTCAACAAGTATATCATCAAACAATTCATCAAATATATCATAAACATCTCATCAATTATATCCTCAATCGTTTCGTCTAATATATCCTCAATCATCCAATCATTTATATCATTAAACAAATAGGGCTAAGTTTTCGCAAAAGTGGTTATAGTCTAGGTTTTGAAAATTACCCAGTTCTCTATAACCTAAACTCTGATACCAATCTGTAACACCCCCAAATTTGGCACAGCGGATCATTCGGGTCGTGAGGTGCTACTAATTGGTATCACAACATAAAGTATAGAACAACGGTTTTACATTAAGAAACTTCGTAAACAAATGTACAAATTTTACATTATTAAAAAATAGTGCGGAAATACAGGACCATAATAAAAATAAAGCGGTCCCAAATATGTTAAATTATCCTATGATCATGCCATGCCATGCCAGAAGCCTCCAAAGTAAGTTTCGCTGAGCATTGATATACTAAAGGGACATATGTATAAGTAATAGTGCTGAGCAAGTATTAAAAGAAATATAATCCACATCATGTAATTCGACCACCACGTGGTCACAACAGAAATCCAAATACACTGGGTGCCTCTTCCCAAAGGTAAACTATAAATCCTTGATCATGATTCACACAACAAGAACATACATAATACCAACAATATTACATAACTAACGCACATTGACCAAAATAAAAGGGAATAATATACATTCAGCACGACGAAACAAGTAATGTTATTGTAATGATATTTGAATAACCAAAAGTTATCTGGCGAAGCACATAAAGTTTTCAAGAATCAAGTCATTTGAAAATATTAGAATTTTAGTACAACAAGCATGTATTCTCCCCCAAAAATGCTTTTAAAACAAGTAAAGTAGGGGCCATGAACTCACCTCGATATAAAGCAACGCAAGAATCACAACTAACACGACTGGCATCGAAAAAGGTAACACAACAGTATCAAAAGTAATAGAGCACAAGAGAGTTTGATATAAGAATACGGCAGAACAACCTCAGGACAACCTAGTATTCATGTAACATGTTTCAGAAATTGAAACTCAAAATAATATATATAAGACTAACGTTTGTGGAATAATCATGTCGTTGATTAAAAGATTTAGTTTCATTTGTGATGAACAGTAATAATCATTTGTATCTCGTGTGGTTTTTGGAAATTAATGTTTCAAGATTTGCTCACGTTAGGACGATTAAAGTCGGCGAAACACAATCAAACAATAAGGAAAAGAAAAAATGAAATAACGTATACGAAAGACAAATGTCCATAAGTTGTTTCGGCGTTTACCCCGTAGACCCAAAAGTTGATAAAACGTTATGGCTTAAGAAAGGAATGTACATTTGCTAAAAGCTTTATAAGGTTAATAACTTGATAATTATAAATGTTTATAACATTTACAAATCGCAATCCTTTAAATTACAAAACGCGTTTTACAAAATTTGGACATGACACGTCCATTCGTATAACATTTTCCAAGTCGTTACAACTTTTTGTATAATAAGTTTTAATTATTAGAATTTACTAAATTGATGTAAGTTTACAAAAATTAAATACAACTATTACAAATTTTTCAAGTTTTAATTTAATTATTCGTCGTTATCATTCGCTTATATTAGTGTCCGGTTTATCGACTATTTTGTGTCCAAAATTGTCCCTAAGTCCTTCGGCTAATACCGTAAATCTAATAACGAGCATCAATATCATTCAAAGCATAGGTAATAGTAACAATGACCAATATAAACATATAACTAACACTCGCATACTTTGGGTCCTGTCAGCCCAGACTCATTAAACAATAAGACTCAAATTTTTGTTACAATGAGTCCTCCTTATAATTAGCAATAATTAGCCATCAAAAATAACCAAACCCCATCATTTTTTTTTTGATAACCCAACTCTAAAGCACCTTATTAACCATTAGTTGCAAAATAATACTTTTCATGATGACTCGATCTCACGTAATATGGATATCCAAGTTAAGGTTACCAAAACCTTAGCATTAATGACTCGAAACCCATTTCATTTGTTTTATGTCCTGACTAAAGTTTACATATCTTGGAACAAGTTGTTGTTTGGTTCATGATAGTAACAAAGACACGACATCTCGATAAAACAAATACATATCAGGGCATTCTTATATTTTGTGTCGTGGTACACATTTAAGTGTAATTCGTCACTCATAGAAAAAAATTGATTCACGTGAGTGCCGTTAACAAAGACAATATTTCACATAACAATAACATATAGGAGAATTGATTATAAAAAAAGCATTTGTAACTTTTTGAAAAATCTCATTTCAAAAATATTTCAAAATCCAATTTATAATGAAATTGTCGATAATGTTGTATTCAAAATTACTTTACAAGAACTCGTTCACTAGTAGACATAGTAGCTATTCGCCTCGAGTTTACCAAAGCTTGTGTCAGCGACTCTCCTGCATGAGTCACGGTAACTCATGTGATAAACCATAATGACACCAGTGAAACCACTTCCTGGTTCGAATGACACAAGAAAGAAACTACATCCGTGACTCCCATGAGTCATGACTCATATTTTACTCGACATATATCCTATGTTAAGCAAATCGACGCTAGTGACAAAAAATGCAACCATTTTGTCACAATCTCCAAACCATAAAATTGTACGAATAAGTTTTCGTCACTAAGTAGGATTTGTGACGACTTTCTGCTGTTAGTGATGAAATACCATTTGTCACTAAAACCACTTTTTCTTGTAGTGAATATAACAAAGATAAATACAAAGTATATAAACATAGCCACGAAAAAAAAGAAATAAATAATATAGTTTATTATTTAAAATAGGTTTTGAAAATTACCAGATGTTACAAATCAAGCCGAGTTAATAACATTTCATTTATGTACTTTCATTACAAAACACATTCACACACTCCAATACATTGGAACTGTTTCATGCCTTTCCAAAATGAGAAACGTTTATCCCCTAGTTTTTATGTCTTTGGCATTGACTTATATGCATGTATTGTTTCGAATCTGGTAATGCATCCCACTTAAGATCAAAATGGAGTTTTGAAAGGTGTTCAGGCCAATGACATCTATTAAACAAGGGTTTCTTCGTGTGTGAAATTCTCGTATGAAGAAAGAATTTAGTGCTCATCTTTCGCCCAATATGCCACACACAACCGAAGTTTTTAGGCTTTGCTCTTTTTCTACCTTCGACATTGATAGACTTCCTACAAAAACAAAATGGATTTGCATCAATATTGCGCTAGTTTCTTTTCGGACACTAACAAACTAGTTATATAAATGGTCAAACTAATTGCGTAAAGCGCATGGACCATTTTAATAATTGACTCTAACCAAATGTTTTTTATAGTATTTTTCGGGATAGATACTTTTTGTATAGTTGTAATTTTGACTGTGTTGATTAATTTAACCTAAAAACTACTACGAACCCTCTCTGTAATACAAAAAACAAACCCAAGAGATGGACTTTTAAGCAGTTATTCGGAAGGTATAGGTGATCAAGCAGCTCCTTTTAAAAAGGTGATTGGGATTTCTCAATTTGAAGTGGTTATCTACTTAAATAAAATCGGGTTACACCCTATTCGTGTAGTTTCATGTACGCTCTGGTGCTTTATCTTGTTACTTTGCGAATCTGTTAGTCCAAGGAGGCAGAAAACTAAAGGAACACCATAAAACAAACAAATAAATAATAACAAATTAAAAATCAAACTTCAACTTTATATCACTCTCATTTATTGCATCTGGCTAAGGAACTTCTATTATTGGATCTACTAAACTTATAAATTTTTATGCAGTCATATTTTTGTGTAGAAATTGATAGGCTACCATTATTATGAACTTTATAATATCACCATCCCTTTTTATGATAAGATTATATCCTCTTCTCATCGGCGACTTACACCTTGAACATAAAATACATTTATGTTTGCTATAACTTGATACAGTCAGACCTTTTATTGTTCATGAGATTGGTAATGGTAAGTCTACCTTCATGTGGCATGATCATTGGCATAACATTGGTCCCTTATCTGTTGTCATTCCTATTAAAAGTATTCATCATGCCAGGTTTAAAAGTGAATTTATTGTGGCTGATATGGTTGATGATAACAGATGGATTTGGCCTCAAGAATGGTATACAAGATATCCTGTTTTGAATCACATTAGTGTTCCTAACTTTAATGAAGAAAAAGAGATGAAGAGAAATGGAAGTCTAAAAATGGGCAAATAATTAACTTTTCTACTAAAGAGATTTGGAAGGATTTTAAAGGGGAAAAGCCTGTTGTGAATTGGTGGAAAATAGTTTGGTTTTCTAAATGTAACCCAAGGAATGCCATAAATTTGTGGATGGCTATTCAAGGTAGATTGCTTACACAAGATAGACTGATGAAATGGTGTTCTTATACTCTCTTATGCCCACTGTATAAAAAAACAAATGACTCTTGCAGTCATTTGTTTTTCCAATGTGAGTTTTCCTATAAGATCTGGAATGTTTTAAAAGGAAAGATGAAAGGTGATAAAATTCCTAATGTCTAGGACCAGATCATTCAAAAGATGTCAGTCTTACCTTGTGATAATTCTATTTGGAGCATTCTGAATAGAGTGATTCTTGCATCAACTGTCTACAACAGTTGGAGAGAAATGAATGAAATATTATTCAATCAGAATTCTCAAAATGCAGAAAGTGTCATTCAAAATATTATTGAGCATGTGAGACTACAATTGATGAGTTTATCAGTAAAAGAGTCTATTCATACTATTAATGTTGTTGAACAATATATTATAGGCAAGCAGAACTAAACATATGGGGTGTTTGGATATGCATAGATGGCTCATACCTATCAGCTATTGAAATCTTCTTCATTGGATAGATGGATATGCTGATTAATGGAGTATCCTATGATTGTTCATTCTGGATTGTTTATATTGGCTTGGAATTCTTGTATTTCTCTTGCCCCTGGTTCAATAAAGGGGTGTTTTGATCATGCTGATATATGATCTTCTTTTATGCAGAATTTAAGGTTCAAAAACATTTGTGCAAGAATTCATCTAGTCTCTTAGTATTTCAATTTGGAATATTGTATTTGCATAAGTTCATTTCATCATGATAGCCTTGTACCTTGATCTTATTCAGTCAAGCAGTGCTATGGTGTTAGTTCTAGATTAGATTGGCCTTGGGAGGATATGTTTTAGGCTATTCAGCAGAGTATATGGATGACTGGTATATGCATCATAAAGTAGGTATCCTTGATGAGGAGGGTAAATGAACTTGGAGTGGTAATGCAAGATGTTAGGAATATAGAGTCATGAAAGATGGGGCTTCTTAGTCCTAGCATTGCATTACTAGGAGGTTTAGCTGGTTTCTCTTTTGAGGGTGAGTGTTCCCTGTTTGATGATGATGCCTGGTTCTTATCCTTTGAACTATATGTAGTGAGGTAGTGATTGCGATATATGGTTTTAAGGGTAATAGGTCAGGAAATGTAGTCTAATAGGTATGTGATACTATAGATTATTGTTGTTGATAATTCAAAGTACAAAAAATAACAAAATCAAACAAACGAAGCGGAAGCTTTATTCAAATTACCAAACACCAAATTCAATGATACCAAATACGAATTTCCAATTCGAAGGTACCAAATTCTAATTCTAAAGGTACCAAACACAAATTCCAAATATACAAAGAAAACTAATGATGTCAATCCCTATTTATAGACTAATCTAATCGTCATAAGAAAGTTTCCAAATTTGAAACAAAATTATAGAACAAGTCACAAAGATTACTAAATTTACCAAACAACCTTTAAAGTTTAAGTCACTTTTCTAACAATCTTCACCGTGACTTAAACTCCTCCACCTGCTTCTAATCAAATTCAAAGTTCCAAATGCCAGTGATACTAGCCTAATTCAAATCAAATGATCGATTCCCAAAAGCAATCCAAAACAAAGTCGATCCAAAGCAAATGGCAATAACTTCAAAACGAATAATCAAAAGTTCATCGACAAATTCAAAACGATTAACCAGAAAAACAAATCGGCCCAAACGATCTTCAACAAAGACAATCATATTCGAGCAACAGACTTCAAAAGCCCGGTGAGCGAAGATCCAAAATTTTCAAATTAACAAATTTCCAACGACCGAACAAATTCCAAACGAACGAATAAAATTCAAATGACCTGATTATAACCAAGTCTTCAAACACCAAATCGATCTTCAAATTCCCAATATCAAATTCAAATTCTAATGACCTACTTATCGATAAGTATTACGGTCCAACTTAAACTTATTATCCAAGTATCAAACAAATTCAAGTTAATAAATAACTTGACGAACGGGCATACACCCCAAATATTGATACAAATGATAATTCTAATGACCCACTTATTACGATAAGAATTAGTGTCCAAATTTCAAATTTAAATTGATATTTTCGACCTACTTACCAGAAAAATAATTCTAATGACCCACTTATTATGATGATGCCTGGTTTTTTCCAAATTTCAAATTAAAATTGATAAGTTCAAATACCAAAACACAATTCAAAGAAGCTAATACCACTTTCTTACGTACTAATTCAAATGCTATTTACCCCAAAACCAAGGTAAAAAGTTCAATATATATCTCAAATTTACCATAGATCTAATGAAACAATCATAGTCATTCATTTTTCTAATCAAAACAAATACTCCATTACAATACCAGTTTAGCCGTCATCGGCAAATATATTACAAAGTTTAGTTCCCAAAATATTGAGTTTTATCACATAACGACTTGTAGTGACAAGTGAAAACTTCATTATGCAGAACGGTAGAAAAAGCTTACTAACAATCACCGAAATGCATGAGAAAACGGGTCAACTATGAAAATAGTTGGTGAGTAAACACGTTTAGCAAAATAATAAATCTCGTAAGAAATACTAAGCTTTCGGTCGAAAATGGTCCACAGCAAAGGCATTGTAAATCCACTTTCGGTCCAACCGCCCATACAAAACTTGCAACCTATGTATTCACAACCCATTGCACAAAAGATAGCGTATGAAGTAGTCAAGTATAAACGGTCATAATAGTTCACAATATAGTACAACGAATATAATAATTCGGGATACTCTGAGAAACCAAATTATTGGGTGCCACTACCCAAGTTAGTGCTCTTCCCAAAGATATGGGTGCCTCTTCCCAAAGATATACTGGGTGCCTCTTCAAAGATACGCTCCGAACATGGAGACTTTATAGTGATGTTCAACATGGGAGACTTTATAGTGATGCTCAGAACATAGGAGACTTTATAGTGATGTCAACATGGGAGACTTTAGGTCAGGTCATAACAATTCAATAAGTTCCAACTAGTCATAATTTCGTAATTAAGTTCAAGGATTCGATTCGAGTTCACAAGTTCTAGTCAAACAAGTTAATAAAAGTAGTAAACAATTTAGCTCAAGAACGGTTCATGCATTTCGCGCCCAAAATATAGTAAAACGGTAAAAAGGGGGTGTGATTACTCACTGAATCAGTACACCGAGGTATAGAGAAACTTTAATCTTGACCTATGATGAGTGTTATGATACGTAATGAGTTATGATGTAATGATATGCATGCACTTCGGATGATATTTATACCATTTGTGAGTTTTGAAAATAATACTTATCGTCGAAAAATACTCGTTTGACGTCTTGACCATTCTAAAATTACTTTACAAGTATTTACGTCAAAATGTCATCCTACAATGGTTTTATAATGATATATAGTGAAATTATCATAAAACAATCGGAAATTTCATAAAAGTGACAAAAATGGCTCTGAAAAACTAGTCGTAAAATGGTGTACGTCGAACGTTAGAAAACGAACTCGGCGGTTTTGGAAACTTGCATCGAAATCTAGTTTCAGGAGTTTTCGACATAAAGGTCTCGAACATAAAGATAATAAGGGTTAAAGATGATGATTTGGCTAAAATTGGTTAAAATGAGTTTAGGCCAAGTTTAAGCATTAAATAATTTATTACAACTCGCTATACGATGGGTTTGTCGTTTTGAAAAATATGCTTGGTGATCTTGATTTTATTAGAAGACATTTCGTTCCAAAAAGTTCTACATCATAGTTAAAAAAGTCCAACATGGTCGTTTTAGTTACCGTAACACTTGTCTCGTAAAAATAATATAGTTTTTCTAAAATAATAAAGTTAAAATTATGAAAACGATATATCTTAGTCGTTTCAAACCGTTTCTACGTATTATATGTCCTTAGCTTCAGTATCAAAGTATACTAATATATTTGATAAGTCGATAATTTGTGAAGCTTAAGGCGTTTTTGACTTCGAACAAAGTAAAAATTGGTTGCTGAATTTTCTGAAAAATATATATTTCGTCGTCAAACTTTAAAAATTCATAACTTCTTCGTTATAGCTCCGTTTTAATCCGTTATTAGTTTTAAAGTATATTTTCTAAATATCAAGGCCAAAAATTTATGTCTATATTCGGATTTTCCAGAAAATGATTTTAAGGACAGACCCTTTTATATACTTGTCGAAAATAGTTTTTCTCGAACTAAACCTATTCCAATCCCTTCAAATCAACTCCAAAGCTAATCTAATCCTACCATACACCTTCTTAGGGTGTCATGGGTTCCTAGACATCATCAAGACCAACATATACCAAGGGGATAATTATAGGATGACCTTATATATAATAAACTCTAAAAATCATGTAAAAATGGTATGACTAACACAAGTCTTGCATGTTTGCTCCAAAAATGAAGAGATACATATGTAATGATAAGAAAAGATGAAAAATGATAGAAATATGCTTACAAGCTACTATGATGAGGTGCAAAGAACCAAGGTTAACCTAAACACCCTAGGTTTTTATTTCAAAACCTTAATAAGAGTGAAATTCTAGATTGTTAATGCTTGCTTGAGAAATTTTTGTGATGATCCCCTTGAAAACCCTATGAAGTGGCCGGTTTTTGGAAGAGAGAACAAGAAAGAGAGAAAGTTTTTATTAACTTGAAATTATTGGAATGAAAATGAGTGAACCATTAATCGTTACGCGAAAAAAGATCATACCTTCGCGACGAGAATTAAATTATCTTTTTATAGATATGCATTTCTATATATTTTTAACGACTTTTTTTTCAAAATTTCGGCCTAGAAAATTCATATGTGATTTGTGAAAATCACATGTGATTCGATTTTCACAAATCACATATGATTTTTGCAAATCATATGTGATTTATAAAAATCATATATGATTTGAAAAATTCATATGCGATTTGATTTTTACACATCACATGTGATTTTTGAAAATCATATATGATTTTACAAATCATATGTGATTTTTCTGGTCAGAATGTTTGAAAAAAAAAGTTTGTCGAAAATATAAAGAAGTTCATATTTTGTAGCGATGGTGTATTTTTTGTAGTTTGAAGATTTATCGTTTATAAGATATGCTATTTAAAAAAAAATGTGTAAAATAGTTTTTTTATTAATTTTGATAAAAAATAAATTGTTAAGATTGATTTATTAGATATATGATAAATATGAAATCTATATGCATCTCTACTCCCAAAACCAATTGACCAAAAACTCATCAAATCAATCACACATACCAACTTACCAAAAACAAAGAACCATCCAAAAAATACCTGATTCATTTTTCTTAACTGTGGTAGATGGACTAGATATCAAGATAATTCAAATAAACAAAAACAAATATCAATAAAGGTACCAAGCACAAACTCCAAAGGTAAGAAGAAAACTGATGATGTCAATCCCTATTTAAGTATTTATAGACTAATCTAACCGTCATATGAAAGTTTCCAAATTTGAAACAAACTTGTAGAACAAGTCACAAAAATTATCAAACAACCCTTAAAGTTTAAGTCACTTTTGTAACAATTGTGGATGTGGGTTGAATGATCTATGGTTATCCCTTATCCAGGAAATGTAGTAATGAGGCTATCGTAGTGATTATGGTTAACTTTGAAAGAATCTTGCTGCTTGGATTTTCATCACTGGAAAGCAGAATTGGAATGCAGTCTTGTCTGTGACCTTATTAATGCTTGTAATGCATGTTTAAGACAATTTATTTGTATTATGTAATTTATTGGGTCAATATGGGTCGAATTCGTTTGGGTCAAAACTCTTAACAAACAGCCGTTAGGATAGATAATCTAGTCATGGCGGTTATGTAATTCAGTTATAGAAACGGTTATCTTGTTGAAACGTCACATTGGTTGACTCTTGAAAGATGGTGTCGTTTCACAAGATATAAATACTCTAGGATCATTTGTCAATGTATTAAGTCCTTATTTACATTTTACCGTTTCATATTTCATTTAACAAAATAAACCAAATAAATGTCAACAGAACACATAATGGAAGCAATTGTTTAAACCAAAATGAAAGAACCCCAACAGCATCAAAGCTTATGTTTGATTCACGGAAGAATTGCAAATGAAAAAAAACACCCCTCAAAATTATTACAACGAAGCGCAACCCAATCCAAAAGAGAAACACAAAAAACATATCCCCTGAGGAAAACAATACTTAAGAAGAAAAAAATTCCAATTGGGAAGTTATAAACAAGTGGAGAACCAAAGTTCTAATTCTGCAAGAAAAAAGGTACCAAGCACAAACTCCAAAGGTAAGAAGAAAACTGATGATGTCAATCCCTATTTAAGTATTTATATGTGACTAAGTTCGAATATCCGTTTAGAGCAATTGGAAACCAAGGTCATGGTAAGTTATATGAAAGTTTCCAAATTTGAAACAAACTTGTAGAACAAGTCACAAAAATTATCAAACAACCCTTAAAGTTTAAGTCACTTTTGTAACAATTGTGGATGTGGGTTGAATGATCTATGGTTATCCCTTATCCAGGAAATGTAGTAATGAGGCTATCGTAGTGATTATGGTTAACTTTGAAAGAATCTTGCTGCTTGGATTTTCATCACTGGAAAGCAGAATTGGAATGCAGTCTTGTCTGTGACCTTATTAATGCTTGTAATGCATGTTTAAGACAATTTATTTGTATTATGTAATGTATTGGGTCAATATGGGTCGAATTCGTTTGGGTCAAAACTCTTAACCCAAACAGCCCGTTAGGATAGATAATCTAGTCATGGCAGTTATGTAATTGACAGTTATAGAAACGGTTATCTTGTTGAAACGTCACATTGGTTGACTCTTGAAAGATGGTGTCGTTTCACAAGATATAAATACTCTAGGATCATTTGTCAATGTATTAAGTCCTTATTTACATTTTACTGTTTCATTGATATTTCATTTACAAACAAACATAAACCAAACGTTACACATAATATGTCAAACATCGAACACATGATGGAATGCAATTGTCTTAAACCAAAACCTGTGAAAGAACCCGAACATTGTCTGTGATAGTCCTGTTTTTTTGTATAGCAGTTTAGCAGTTGTATAAAATGGTTTGGGATTGTCCATCCATTATTTCCTTAAGTTGTTTCTAATTGCAAAAAAAAAAAAAAAAAAAAAAAAAAAAAAACAAAAAAAACAAAAAAAACAAAAAAAAAATAAATAAATAAATAAACTTGATTCATCCAAGAGCGAGGTGTAACACTATTGAGCACCAAAGAGTTTGGATTTTTAGACAATTGCATAAAATGAAAGACAAAAAGTGGTAAAAAAATCGCATACCATTATCATAAAATCACTTTTAAATGTTTTTCAGATTGGATACCAAAGAATTCATTTTGTTATCTTGATTTACCAATTACTGGAGTCTGGAGACAAGAAAAGTCATATTAATCTTCGATATAATTATATAGACATACAAAATGTTCTTGTATATCAATGTACATCAGTATGAAATTTTCGTCTTCACACGGAACTAACCAGTACGTAGAATTAACTTAATTTTCTTCATAATGTTTCTCTACAAAAGCATGTAGGACTTGTTCCCTGTTTGAAGTAGCCCTGAATTCATTCTTTCTGTTTATTTGCGGTGAAGAATGATCACATTCACTTGAATATTGAGTGCAGCTTGAGAAACCTGTTAGTGACAACCTTTTTGCATATAATATTCTCTTGTGCTGCGAACATGCTATTGGGATTGCATCTTTTGTCTTATGCAACCCACAGTTGCAGTTTCTATGGTACGGTCTCCAGTCCTTCTCTATTTCTGACACTGATAGACTTGCTTCGCGAATACAATGAAATATCATATCAAGCAAAGCGTGTTTACGCAACACTTCAAGAGGTAATAATGTATATACGTTATGGTTGATCTATCACGTTTGTGTAAATTTATTGTCATTTTAAAGAGGTTTATATAGCACCTCAATGTGGGTACGGTAGGGGATTGTTAGGAGTTATCTAGAGAGCAAATATTCTTTATAAGGTCTTTGGATGGATATTTCAAGGAGAATTTTGACTGGATGCATTTGTGTAGTACATTCGGTTTTACTTATAGCGGTTTCTTCTAGGAATGTTGTGCTAATAGATGTGGACTCATGTTTTTTTGGCTTAACTATAGTGCCTAACATATTGGAGATAGCGATAAAATTAGGTTAAAAGTGGCATGCCTTTATGGTATCATCACTAGCATGCTCTTGTTAATTCAGATTTAAATTATCGGTATTTAAGTTCCAATCTATGATGCCAGTGCATATTCTTTATTATTTCTTAAGAAAAAATGGCATCCTTGAATTATTCCGCTAGTCTTCTAATAATAGCTGTAGTTCTTTTATATTGACGTAAGGCATTTTATGACTTGTGTATATTTTGTATGATTGTCCCTCTAAATTACTCATTGTGTCTTTTTATATTACTGTACAATTTTGCATTAAGTATAATTGCGACTTCATGAATTAGGTTTCAAGTTGTGCATTAAGTGTCAACATATTTTATTTCAAGAACAAGTGCCACTGGATGCTGACTGAGTACCGCATAAACAGCAATCAGAGACTAACACTAAGGCAAAGCAAAACATAAATATTAAGGATCGGACTCACAAGCAGAACCACATCTTAATTAGAAACTACGTATATCATGAGACTCATACACTAACATATTAGTCACGAATATAACTTGTTACCCTAACTTTTTACAGATTGAAGCTAATTACAAGATGTTGTTTTTAAATTAGTTTTGGCATGACTCTATAAAGGAATCAGGATCTCGTGAATGACGTGTTATTCGGACATGTACTAGCTGCAAAGGAATAAACATTCATTCCGAGTACATGAAACTTTGACCAAGGAAAAATATTGTTAGGGGGAACAAAAAATAGACTTTTCTTGAACCTGTTTGTTTAAATGTTTCCTAAATGATTTTCATTATACAAACGTGTCTAGATATAATAAGAATATGCAAAGTATCAATAACTTTAGACAAAGACATATGTTTAACTCTTACTAGTACTTTTTGTTGCCTTTGTAATTACACTCTGATAATTACTGGGACACCAAGGACGTCTTCTCAGTATAGTGCCAAATTAGTCAAAATTTTCTGTGATGTCTTTGGATCAGATGAAGGCTCAATGAAGGACGGTCGAATAGTCGTTTTGACAAATTTTTAAGACACACTCATTCGTTCAATGCCGTTTGGCAATTGGTTTCACAGTATGAACACTAAATGAAATTTTATCTTTTTAAATTAAAATATCGGGGCATAGGGCCAATAGTTAAATTTGAAAGAAATAATGAGCTGAGGTTTGTCCAAAATAAACCTTTAACTTTCAGCCCAACAAAGGTGGGAAGCACATGGGTGGTAGAGACTCTTGTTCTAGAAGAACACTTTCTGGCATGATAACTAGACTTCACATCCACCAGACTAGTGTTAGTCTTCATCTATACTATATAAAATGGAAAAAAAATGTGAAAATGTTGAAAGTTGAAGCATGAATTGATGGAAATAAATAATATAATTAATACTCTTATTAAAACAAATTCTTAAATGTACAATAATTTATCACATTGTACACCCAATTAAAAGCACATTACCACCAATTAAAACAACCATTGAAACGGATACCGGGTTGACCCGTTGAAACCGATAGGTTTGTCCAAAATAAACCTTTAACTTCATCCAAATTTGACAACAAAGTAATTGTAGTTTTTGGTTTGGTCATTTGAACTGCATATATGAATGGAATCGTTTAAAAGTTAATATATATTGAATAGCCCATCATGGGTGGTAGAGACTCTTGTTCTAGAAGAGCGTTACCAGTAAAAAATAGTTACCACGCCACGTCACACATGTTGTACCTCTAAACTACAATATAATATTGCTTACTACATTACCGTTGTTTTTGTAATGCTTGAATCTATTATTACTAAAATCTTAATAACTTAAAACAATCCTATTAAAAAATATACTCACACACTTAGATGATACAAACTAGACTACATCACATCCACCAGACTAGTGTTAGTCTTCTATGTACTAAACGTATATAGTGATGTGAATAACAAGATTTTTTGTATTTAGGCATTTCTTGTAAAGCTGTACATATTCCAATAGAGTATATTGGGCAACATTGACTCCAAAACATGGATTATTAATAGTAAGTCAAAATATATAGGATACATTCGAAGTCCAATAAAAAATATATGACAACATTTGTTGGAGCGAAAATTAAATGTGTAAAAGTTACCTTGCATGCTTATTAGTCCAATAGAATGTAACTAACTTCACCATAAGCATGTTCAAAAAAAAAAGGGCAAATTGTCTGAAAAAGCATCGAAGTTGCCACCTTTTCTTTTTCTGGGCATCGAACTTTTTTTTTTTTTCCTATAGTAGCCCTAAACTTGCCTAATTTTTCTTTTGTAACACAAAATCACACTTATAGTGTAATTAACTTTCTTAATGACCTTTATCTCGTTTTAAGCTGAGTTTGTGAATTTTGGGTTGGTTTTGAACAAAAAATCTTAATTGAAGGATGTCTTGTAAAGGTTTTTACAAACTTTATTTACTCCCCCCCCCCCCTCTTTTCCTCAATTACCTCATAACCCGTAATATTCCAAGCCCTAATTTCACATACCCAAAACATTGATCGTTTTGCTTTGCCATATTTGATGCTTTTTCGTTATTTCATGTAAACAATTTTATGATTTCTTTGATTATTATCTGTTTTGATCATAGTTTTAACCATGGTGAAAACCCTAATTTATTTTTTTTCTTAATTATGTGCCAGAATGATACCAGGTACAAATTTGCACCAATTTGATGTACACAATGACGGATATTTTAGGCATTTACCTCTACACTACACGGATGGGGTGATTCTTAACATGTGTGCTCCAAGGATGCCCTATCTTAGATTTGTTGAATTCCTGGAAGAAAAAGTTGGTACTTACTTTCAAGGTTTGTATTATAAGGTGCCTCATGCTGAATTAGAGAAAGGTTTAGTTAGAGTAACTAATGATAAAGAAATAGAACACATGTTTGATGTTGCTCAGTTGTTTGGTAGGATTGAACTATATCTTGATCACAATGATAAGAATCTGTTAGAGTATTTAGGCCAAGCAGATACCACTTTTATGGATGAGTCTGTTGCTAAAGCAAAAGGCTCTCCCAAAAAGAGGTATTGCAATGACTTTTCATTAGATGAGATGGTTAATTGGGTTGAGATGGAGGTTGATCATACTAGGAAGGTTAATGAATCAGAGGGTGATAAATCTAGGACTAGTGTAGAGGGTGACAATACTAGGACTAGTGTAGAGGGTGATGATAGTAGGCCTAGTGTAGAGGGTGATGATTTGCAGACTAGTGTAGATGGTGAGGATTTGCAGACTAGTCTAGATGGTGATGATATTAGGTCTAGATCAGGTGTGGATAAGGGCAAAGGGAAGGCTAGTGTAGTTGAGAACATTGATGCAGAAGATCCAACTGTTGCACATGAAGTGCAATTACAAGATGAGGTAGTACAAGTTAGATTGTGGAGGCCTAGTGAAGAGGGTGATGATAGTAGGCCTAGTGTAGTGGGTGAGGATTTGCAGACTAGTCTGGATGGTGATGATACTAGGTCTATATCAGGTGTGGATAAGGGCAAAGGGAAGGTTAGAGAGGATGAACCAGATGGTGAGTTTGATAGTGACTTTGATAGTGACAATGACAGTGGATATGGTTCAGATAAATCAGTTGACTATCTAAGTCCTGGTGAAGAGGAGGTTATAGAACTTAGGAAAAGGATGAAAGCCAATAGAGTGAAGGAAAGTGAGTCATTGCCAGAAATGAGTGAACCAACTCCAGGAAACACTGTACCTCCTAATAACCTTAGAAGTGAGACTATGATGGAACATGATATGTTCATGAACAATTTGATGAGAAGGTTACAACCATCTGAAGGCAGTTCATATGAAGATCCTTTTATTTGTGTGGAGAAAGTTGTTGACAGATATCCAGTCTATGATGAAACTAGTCACTAGAGACTGAGGCATCCAAAGGTATTATCATACTTTGTTTTTCAAATACAGATATTGTTTATGTATTTTGGTTATAAACATTTGTTGTATTTGTAATGCAGGTTCGTGAAAAGTATGCAAGTATTGTAAAGTTTAAAGAGTGTTTAACCTACTATGCTTTGGCAAATGGCTTTTCTTTGTGGTATGAGAGGAGTAACAGTAAGAAGGTTGTGGCAAAATGTGGACAGAGACCACCAAAGTTGATTGATCCTGACAAAGGTAAACAGAGGAAGAAAATTAAATATCCTAGTGTTAGTTCAGATGAATTACTTGCCTGTCCTTGGAGATGTTATGCTAGGTAGATGAATAAAGAGGAAACATTTCAGATACAGTCTTTAGTAAATGAACACACATGTGTTAGGAACTTCCAATTTGGTTCATTAGTAAACTATAAGTGGCTAGGAACAATATTTGGTAATAAGATTAGGGCTAACCCTGATATTAAGTTGAATGCTATAGCTGACCTAGTGATGAAAAAGTATAAGTGTAAGGTATCTCCAAATCAGTGTAGAAATGCAAAGACGTTTGCCTTGACAGAGTATGAGAAATTAGTTGATGAGCATTATGCCTTGCTGAGATCATATGGAAGGGCAATTTTAGATTCAAATCCTGGGTCCACTGTCAAATTAGGAGTGACTGTAAATCCTGATCAAAAAACATACTTTGATAGGTTTTATGTCTGATTTGCTGGACTAGCAGATGGTTGGAAGGCTGGGTGTAGGAGAGTAATTGCCTTAGATGGATGTTTTTTGAAAAAACCAAACCATGGTGAAGTCCTTACTGCTATTGGAAGAGATGGAAATAACCACATTTACCTAGTTGCTTGGGCAGTGGTTAATGTTGAAAACAAGGATAACTGGAGCTGGTTTTTGGAGTTACTGGAAGGAGACTTGGATTGCACAAAAGGACAAGGTCTAACTCTTATGTCAGATGAACATAAGGTATGCTTCTATCCATACTTTGTTGTTAATGACTTAGTCTTACATATATTCTAACTAGGTATGCTTGTATTTAGGGTCTTATTGAAGCTGTGAAGAATGTCATGCCATATGCGGAACACAGGCAATGTGCCAGACATATATATGAAGGGTTCAAGAAAGTATTCAGAGGGTTGGAATTTAGAGAGTTGTTTTGGTCAGCATCTAAGGCTTCCTATCCACAGTTGTTTAACAAGATCATGGAGAAGATTAAATTGGCTAACCCAAAGGCTCATCAGTGGCTTATGGACAAGAACCCAAAAACCTGGTCAAGAGCATTTTTTGAAGTTAATAGAGGATGTGAAGCAGTGGAGAATGGATTCGGTGAATGCTTTAACAGTGTTATTGTAAGTGTTAGGGACAAGCCATTGCTTACAATGCTAGATGCTTTGAGAGTCATAGTTCTTGAGAGGATGCACAAAATGAGGGAAACCAGTAAGAAATGGATCCCTGGAGTTTGTCCCAACATTCAGAAGAGGTTGGAATGGCTAAAAGAACAACAAAGGTAAATTTCATTTACAAAATAAAGTTATTTCAGTTATCAAATTGTTTGAATTGTCACTAATAAGTTTGTTTTATTCTAGGTTTTGGCATATTATCCCTGCTGGTGGGAATGTGTTTGAGGTCAGATTAGGGAGTGAGGCATTCACAGTTAGTGAAGCAAGCAGGTCTTGCACATGTCGAATGTGGCAGTTATCAGGTATACCTTGTGTACATGCAACAAAGGTAATTCTATATATAAACAAGGTACCTGAGAGCTATGTGCCAGAGTGGTTTAAAACAGACAAGTACTATGACACATATAACCATTTTTTGAAACCAGTTGATAGTATTGATTTTTGGCCTGACCAGAGTATGTATTCTGTTGTATTGCCACCCAAACCCAAAAAATTGCCTGGTAGGCCAAGAAAGAAAAGGATCAGATCAAAGGGTGAAGGTGGTAGCTCAACCAGAGTATCAAAGGTAGGTGCTGAGATGACATGTTCTATATGCCACAAACCTGATCACAACAAAAAAGGATGGGTCAAAGAAGAAAACTTGTGGGTCAAAGAGGAAAAATGATGGGTCAAAGGAAACTGGTGGGTCAAATAAAAAGGCTTGTGGGTCTAGTGGAATTGGTGGGTCAAGGGGAACTGGTGGGTCAAATAAAAAGACTAGTAGCTCAAGTGGGTCAAATGTATTATCCTACTTTTATTTCAACTGCAGATATTGTTTCAAACGTTTGGTTATAAACAGTTGTTGTATTTGTACTGCAGGTTGGTGGGTCAAGTGGGACAAATAGGAAGGGCTTGAAAAGAGGTTGCACATCAGCTTATGCAAGATGGTTTGGTGACCAAGATGCAACTGAAGAACAACCTCAAGTTCAAACAGAGGAACAACCTCAAGCTGAAATAGATGAACAACCTCAAGTTCAGCATGAAGAAGACCCTCAAGTTAACCATGAGGAACAACCTCAAGTTGACCATGAAGAACACCCTCAAGATGACCCTGAAGAACACCCTGAAGTTCAAACAGAGATTGAAATGACTGCTACTCAAGTTGAACACATGCATGCTGAAGAAGATCAGACTCAAGAACAAGTTCATGAACAAGTTCAAGAACAACCTGATGTGCTACGTGTGTACAAGTTTTAAATTTATAAAAGGTGAATTACCAATATTACCAATAACACATACGAGCAAGTATACTCGTCCGTTATAGCAAGATTATGAAGATAAGTCGAGATCGTTCGCAGGGATTTGAGTGAATCTAAGCACAAGTTTGAATCAACAGAGTCTATCCAAAACATATAACAAAACAAATAGATATAATGAAATTCAGATGATTAAAAACTACACTTGCTTAAACTAGTTTCATATCCTAGATTAATGTGATTGTGTTAACCTCTTAACATGTTGGTTGTGATAATTAGTTGGTGTACTAATCTATTGTTCTTACAAGTTAAACCTTCGTCAAGATTTTAGTTCATAAAAACAAGCATTAAATTTAACCAATCAATTCAAGATCAATTCAAGTTTCATAAGTTTACTTTCATAAACTTAAACACAAAAACATCCACTTGTTTCATCAAATTACTTAAGAAATGGTCAATACAAAAGGTAACCGATCATAGACAAAAGGCTACAATTGATCCTCAACAACTAATCTTACGACCTTTTAGATGTTTCCAACCAATCCAATTTGATAATCAAAAAGTGTTTTATTACAACCACACCTTAGTTCCTTTGTATAATCAAGAATAATGGGTAAAAACAATCATCCATAGACAAAATGATTATAACTAGTTGAATAACAATAAATTCTTTCGACCTCTACGATTACTATCAACTAGTCAAACTTGATTAACAAATGTCACTATGAAACTTTAGCATAATTGGATCTTAGAATCAACTTGAAATTGAATTAAAACATGTTAACACAATCACTAACTAATCATATGATAATCAACATCATTTAAGCAAGTGTATAAAGAAACTAGCCACTCATAGCAAACATGAACATAAACTCAGAACTTTGAACATTAGAAAACATGATTAAAAGTCTTACAATGCTTGGAATAAGATTACAAATGGTGAAGTAATGATTCCCAAAGTATTGGGGTAGACTTCTTGGTGATTTGGCCTCCAAATGTGGAACTTCTGGAACTCCAAACTTTCCTGGACTTCTAAGGACGAATTTGAGAGCTTAAGAGCTTTGTTTGATGAGTAGAGAGAGTTGTATTGAAGTGTGTGTCATATATGCTCACAAAAGGCCTCTATTTATACTAGTTCCAAAGCCTAGGGTATTAATTGTTGAACTTGGCCTCCAAGGAGTAAGGAAGGGACTAGAATACACCAAGAGAAGGACCTAGAATCGTTTGGATGCAAAGGGGAAACTTAGTGATGAAGATTTGGCAGATACAGGTCCTCCAACCGGATCGGTTACATGACCAACCGATCCGGTTGGTCTTCTACAAATGGGCCAACCGTTTCCGGTTGCGGGTGGCGACCGAATGGTTGGTGATGGCATTTTGGCACTTAATGGTCATTTTCCAACCGATCCGGTTGAACTTGCAACCGATCCGGTTGGATCCTCTGAATTACAGAAACATGATCTTTACTTCTTTGTTTTGTAGAACTTGGTTCTTCGATCACTATGCTCTTCAAAGGTACTTGAGATACTGATTTGTGCTTGACATGCTATACTGAAACGGGAATCTTCTATTTGTTGAACATTACTTTACTTTTCCTTCCGTTTCCCTGTACTTGGTTATAAATACTAGACAAACATCTTTTGATGCAATTAAGCACTGAAATCACACAAATATAACCAAATAATATATACAAAAGCACACATAACGCTACTAAAAACATGTATAATCTGAGCGTTATCACAACCTCAGCAGCACCATTTGCAAAAAAGGATGACTAAACTGAAAGTAAGAAGGCCTAGTGAAAGGATCATGAAATTGAAGTTAGCTAAACAGTTGGATGGAAAGGGCAGCACTACAGAGTCTGCACTGGAAATAGATGATGCTTGAACAACAAGGAATTCCATGTGCCCTTTTTGTATATCTTTTGTGGGCAACTAATGTAAACTATGATAACTTAATTTGAGTATGTAATATGTCTAGATAACTAATGTTAATAGGTCATGACCATCAAACAATATCCCATTTTGTACATCTTTTGAGGGCACTAACTGATGGTCATTTTGGTATGTAATATGGCTAGAACAGATACACTCATGATAGCAGCCACTTATGTTAAAAGTTTATGTAATGACCATCTTACAATAGCCCATTTTGTACATCCTTTGAGGGCAGTAAAAAGATGGTCATTGTTAAACTACTAAGATTAATGAAATATGCAGTTTCTAAATATGTTTTGTTATTACTTTCCAATTTTTTACATCTTATGAGTAAATGCAATTGTCATTGTTTATGGGCATTACTATTTGCAGTTAATGAACTTGTCATCCTTTATGCAGACATCCTTTATGCATAAAGTTGACATAAAGTTAACATTGTTAACCATAAGCTATTTGCAGTCTTTCTTTATGCAGTCTATAAACACATTGATAAGGCAGTCATGTAAATTAAATGAACCATAGGCTATTTGCAGTCAATGAAATCTGTTTTTTACGCCGTCACTAGGCTATTTGCAGATTTGCTTTATGCAGTGGAGAATGGCATAGATAAGGTGTCAACTGCTTTTTATGTCACTAGGCTATCATAGGTGAGCATCTAAATTATTTGATAATCCCAACTGTTTTTTAGACTTTTTATAAAATCAAATGAACCAATACCATATCCCACACATCTTCTACTCATATATGTTTATCTAAACATACTTTTCAAAACATGAGTTCAAGCAAGAGGATTGTTTCCAGCCAACGACCAGGTATGTAACAACTTAATAACAACCATTTCCATAAACAATAACCATACACCAGGAAATCTAACAACTTTAATGCATATTTCCTTTATGCAGTTACTGACATTGTCTTTTGATTTCAGAAATAATAACCATTTCCAGCACCACAGAAGATACTCTTGAACAAGGTGGTTACCTCAAGAAATATCATGGGGATCTTATTTTCCACCATTGCAGCACATTGAAGAGCCACTACCTATTGAATGGAAAGTTGGTTCTAGCTCAAGGCAAGTTGAACAAAATGATGATGAGGAGGTGCCACTAACCTCAAAGCAGCTTGCCAAGCTAGCTTTTGATGCTAGCCCCAAAGTTCTGGGATTTCCAAACAAGGAAACTTATGCTGAGATGGACATCAAAGACTTTGTTGCCAAGCCTATCAACAATGAAGCTGAGACTAAGGGGAAGGGGAAGGGGAAGAGGAAGGGGAGGAAATGAGTGGTTTGGAACCACTACAAGTTAGTAATGGTAATGGTAGCAGGCTCATCAATGGTTTCATGGCTTTAGTAATGTCAGTGGTATGGCTTTAGTAAGCCCTAGAATAATCCTATGTAATGCTATGGCTGTAGTAAGCCCTTTTATGTAATCCTATGGTTGCAGTCCTATGTAATCCTATGACTTTCATATCTGTGTGCATACCATACTAACACTTAACAATTCAAAACATTTACCAAACTAAAACATTGACATTCATTATCCAAAGTTAAGAGTTAACAATTCAAAAGACTACATTAACAATTCAAAAGACTACATCAGTTGGATAGTTTCATACCAAACCAAACACAAATGAAACATAACACTCCTAACATCATCATAAACAACCTATCATACAATTCCAGTTTAGACTTTCCAGCCTTCACCTCCTCTTCCAATCTTGTCTTTATAGCCTTCAACTCCTCTTCCAACCTTGCCTTATCCAAAGCTAGAGCTTCAATCATGGGTGCATTTTCAAAACCTCTCTGCCTTTGAAAGAACCCATATAACAAGTCCTTGTAGTATTCACTAGGAAGGTCTTCATCCAGAAACTCATAGACGCGACATTGAGCACATTTTAAAATCTCTTTCCTGGATTCGTCCTTGTGGTTGATGTTTCGACTCTCAATTGTCGATCACACTTACAGAAACGTTCAATCTTACCTCCAACTAAACGTGATTATGCTGAAGAAGAACTACTCATAATTAGGGTTCTTGATTTTGAAAGGATTGGGGAAAATATTCAGTAAGGTTTAGGGTTAGTGTTAATACAAATAAGCCGTAAAAACGTTTATTTATATTTTACGATCTTCTAATGTTTTGTCGATAACAAACGTAAAATCATATTAACGAAACAAATAAAATACGTAAATGGTTTGAACTAATAGTTTCTAACATATTCACATTTTCACATAAAACACTAAAACAAGTATAAGTGTTTTTATGATTTAGATACATATGTACAACAACTAGTGTTTACATATTGGGTTAAACATATACTTAAACTAAGTATACTAAAATGGGTAAAAACTAAGTGTATGCTAAAATGAGTAAATACAAGTATATACTAAATGGGTAAATACTACCAAATGGTTTTGACCCATAACCCATGGTTTTATATATACCACTTAACCAAGTTCATTGTATCCTTAAGATACATTGTATCTAGAAAGAAAACCATGGATCAACCCATAACCCATGACCCATGACCCATAACCAAAAATACCCATGGGCAAAGAGGAGCGGACCACGGATCCCTAGCTTTGTGATGGCCGGATCCCTTGTGGTAGGGATCCGTGGGATCCGGGGAACAGTAGAGGTTTTTCCTCTATAAATAGTGAGCCATTTCTTTATTGTTTCTCACCCCCTTTCAATATACTTTCTCCCCTGAGTTAAATCTCACTAACCTTAGATCCAAGAGATCTATGTTTGTAGTTTTGTTTTTGTGTGATCTTTTAGGTTCCTCTTAAAGGCAAGATCACCACCTTTGAAGTCGAGCAAGCTCAAGTCCATGAGTTGCCATGCTTCCTCATCATCAAGGCCATTGAAGTCTTCTTGTTGATGATTCCTTTCTTTCTTCAAAGAAGTGTAGTGTTGAAGACATTAGTGAAAGATGTCTTAAGAGTCAAGACGAAGATATTAGTGAAGGGTATCTATTGTCTATAGGATAAAGAACTTGTGGTAGGTGCTTGGAAGTCAAGACTAAGTAGCATTAGTGAAAGGTGCTTAGAAGTCAAGACAAAGAAGCATTAGTGAAAGGTGCTTAGAAGTGAAAACACAAGACATTAGTGAAAGGTGTCTTGTAGATCTAGTCAAAGGCATTAGTGAAAGGTGCCTTAGATGTACATTCGATATGGTGTGTTTCGATGTACAAGATAGACTAGTATTAGATCCAAGGATATTGATATCCTTGATGATGTTGTAAAGGAGTAGATCTCCTTTGGGATTAGTCGTTGGTGTAGTGTGGTAGTAGTTCCTCCATTGCAATGGAACTAGGTGCTTAGCCTAGTACCTTATAAAGGGTAGGCGACGTTGTGAAGGTGTAGTTCACCTAAGGTGTGAAAGAACTAGGTACTTAGCCTAGTACCTTATAAAGGGTAGGCGACGTTGTGTAGGTGTGGTTCACCTTGGAGTGAAAGAACCCGGTGGTTAGCCTAGTACCGAAAAAGAGTAGGCGACGTTGTGAAGGCTTCTCCGCCATAAGGAGATTGGTGTAGTGATTACGAACTATCGAGTAGGTGACTCGGGAGTGGAGTAGGGCAAGGAAGGTGACCTTGTAGCCGAACCACTATAAATACTTGCGTTGTGGTTTTGTGCTTCTTACTCTTATCTTTTCATTACTTACCTTTACATGCTTGTTTATCAACATCCAACACACACATCCAAATAGATTTACATAAGTCGATCTAAATAGATTAAAATGAAGTTTTAATTGGTAAAACTATTCAACCCCCCTCTAGTTTTCCACAATTGGCATCAGAGCTTCGTTACCAAGGTTCTTGAAGTATATTGTACTTTAAAAACTTGATACGATCCATGGATAATTGAAAACTACAAAGAAGGTCTTTTCATAAAAGCAAACACCATGTATTTTAAAACTATATGTTTAGATGTTGAGTTGATAACAACATTTTTTTATTTAAATGCACTAATCTTCTTTATCATGTTGATTAGTCAAAGCTCATACCCACCAAGCTTTAGGAGTCGCTTGGTAACAAGAATACCTTTCTTAAGAAGGTATCTTAAACGCAAAGAAGCAGGAATTGTCTAAGTGACATTTGTTGTGTCATTTGTAAAGACATTCCTAAGTGTGCTAGAGGTATGACTTTCTTTTTACTTTGCTTGATAATTAAGATACCTTTTTAGGTATTTATATGATTATCTTTTGTGAAAATTACATGGTTTACATGAAGCTTCGTTAGGAAGTCTTTTTCTCACATACGTGCTATATTTCTCGTCTATAGTCATAGTATATTAAACTTATGTGTTATTTCTTTTTAATCCAATAATAAAACATAACACGAATTTCAAAAATTCCTCCTTTCCTATAAAAACTCCCACCGTCGACCTATCTATCAAATCCTCACCTTTTCAAATCATCCAATTTCAAAAATTTCCTCTCACTTAAAAAAAACTTCATCTTCCTCCTCATTCCATCTCAACCGAAACCAAGAAGATCCGTCATCAACATGGTTTACATCGCACTCGTGCTCATCGCCATAACACTCATCGCACTTGTGTTCCCTATGATGAAGTTCACATACGGAGACATTTACTTTGTGTTGTTAATCTATATTGGGGTCATATACCCAATCCTTTGTATCATCCTTAGCATTGAAATGCAATATTATTAATGATCTAGATTATCTAGGTTGTTTTGTTATAGTGTGTTTATCATTTCTTTTGATTTATATGTTTTATTTCTTTCGTGATACATTAGAAGTCATGTGTGCATGCTAAAAGAAAATGTAGGACAAAACATATTTCGTGGTATAAAAACTATAAATCTATGTCTTTATAAAATCAAGCTTCTGTTACTACAGATCCACGGATCCCGGAAATTATACTAGCCGGATCCCTTTTGAAAAGGAACCGTAGGATCCGTCCTACTGGAAAACAGCTTTTCATGCAAATCAAAAACCTCTTTTCTTCTAAGAGTAATACTCTACATGTATGTCAAAACCATAAGTAAATTAAGTGTATTTCTTGTTAGAAACCATTGTTAATAAAAATCTAGTAAAAACATTAGATTATTATAAGTTGACCACAAACACCTCCCTTTATTAACTTGTCATTTCTATAGGTTCAACTATGACGCATGAATATGAGTTTGATTTTTCACTCACTAGCGTCTACACTCCGAACATCTCTCTCAAACCCAACACGCCTGGCAATCATGTCCGTGGGTTCAATAATCTCGAAAACCGTCACTTCCATGAAGGACGTATTGTAGACACCTCTCTACAATTCGAAGAAGGTATCAATACCTCCTTTCAAGCCGTAGGACTAGAATGCCTTCTTGAAATAAACGAGAAGATATGTCCAAGGTTCATAATGGAATTCTTCCGTCAAGTCGAACTCGTTCGTAACGAGGATCGCTCTCTATCTCTTTGGTTTTATATCAAAAACCAAAAGTTCACTCTAACCCTTGGGCATTTTGCTCACATCCTTCGGATTCCAAATCATGGACAATGTGCCTTCACCGAAGATTGGTCTCTTGATTCTCTCTTTAACTTTCGTGAAGAAAATAGTCCATATTGTTCACACATACCGTCTCCGGAAGATTTAAATCGCATAATATGCAAACCTCGATCATATTACTCCGATCCAAACATTATCTTTACAAGGGATATCCGAGAAGAGTACAAGCCTCTTGCACTCATCCTACGTGAAAATGTTTGGAGGCTTAGGGGAAATCGAGAAATCCTTCCCGCTTGTTGTACTCACATGTTGTAAAATCGCTTGCTAACACAACAACCATACAATCTCGCCTACTTCTTCGCAAGGCGAATTGCAAATCTTCAAGGCTCCAAGAATAAACTCATCCCTTATGGAATGTTCTTGACACGCCTCTATCATAATGTTATGCACTTCCATCCTCAATTTCAAAGTCTGTTGTACGTACTTGTGAACAAGATGATGGAACTGCTAAACATATCCCTCATGAAGACTTTATTCACTCTTGACTCCACCAACACTCATCAATCACTTAATGATCCTCCTAGCGAGAACACTCAAGGAAACTAATAGTATTTCAAAATAGGATCAAATCTCTTGTACTCGTGCTTTATCAATGTAATCCAATTTCCTTCATGAAATAAAACATTTGATACCTTAGTATTTAGAACTCTCTTTAGACTATCCTTGAGATATAATGCATTGTCAAGATCATTGCATACCATTAGTAAAGGTCCTGCGAAAGCAGATAGGGGATCCAAAAAGTTACACTAGACGGATCCCTACTCTTAAGGAACCGTGGGATCCGTCGAACAGAAAATGCAATTACAAGCATTGTATTTCAAAAACATTCTTAGAACACCTCACACTAAGCTAAACATAGTGTCTTAAGGCAAATTAAGTCCTTATCAAGATAGGTTAATCTTTCCCATTCATACATAACTCACCGAGGTTACACTCTAAAAACGCTTGTAGATCTACCGTTTCGTTTTAATCCATTACTCTTTCGCTCTTAAACTCACACCTTATTTTCTACTTGATCCCTCACATCTAGTCTTAGAAATCTTTCAATTATGGCAAAATTGATCATAAATCATCCTCAACTCCAAATTGATCAAATTTGATCAAAATCTAGTTTTCTCATCTCAAAGCTTCTAGGATATTTTCCAAAACACTATCCTAAGACACAACCTGATCTCTAGGATCATCTAGCTTCAATTGACATTCTAAATCTTTAGTGTCATCCTTGTTCATCCATTGGTACTCTTGAAAGGTCCAAATCCTTCCACAAAAAACAAACATTAGCTACATCATTCATTACCTTCAAGTACTCAAGCATCCCTTCATTTAAAACACTTAGTGTCACACCCCCAATTTACCTGTTTTTGCAGCGGAATGGAATTCCTGTGGATTGACTGTCATAGCATCACAATCACAGTTATATTGAACGACCTAAAGTGTCGCTTGGAAAATACATCGTTTGATTTAATAAAACAATCAGAGTTTACAAAGATAGGGCCCAATTGAAAATCATCTTGTGCGGAAATAAGTTGTTACAATTCAAACGATGTTTTAAAGTATGTAAAACCCAAGTGAGACGCGTCGTCACCACGACTCCATGAGGTGTCCAAATGCATGCCATGAAGTGTATGCCTTAGATACCTGAGATAAAACATGCTAAAAAGTGTCAACACAAAGGTTGAGTGAGTTCATAGAGTTTGAGTTGAAATGTAAAGCCTTTCAAAATCGTTTATGCAGCAAAGGCATTGTAAATCGTTGAAATGTAAAGACTTTCAAAATCGATTATGTAGCAAAGGCATTGTAAATCCACTCAGTTCCAAGTCCCGCCCATACAAAACTTGCAACCTGTGTGTTCACAACCCACTGCCAGAATATGTAGAGTTAATGTTCCAGTGCATGATGTCAAATGAATTCACATAATAGTGCATGGCTCAATGTATCGAAATCGTTTATGCAGCAAAGGCATTGTGAATCCACTCAGTTCCAAGTCCCGCCCATACAAAACTTGCAACCTGTGTGTTCACAACCCATTGCCAAAATGTATATAGTGTATGTTCAAATCGTTCCAAGACCGTTAGTCCATAATCGTATACCAAGTCCGTTAGACCAATGAATATACCAAGACCGTTAGACCAATGAATATACCAATTCCGTTAGCTCAATGATATACCAGACCTTGTAGCTCATGAATATACCATAGTACCTAACTCGCGTAGAACAATAGCACATAATCAATGCACTTACCTCGACTGACAATAGCACATAATCAATAGCACTTAACTCGACGTAGAACAATAGCACATAAACAATAGCACTTAACTCGCCGTGAACATAGCACATAACAAGAACCATTAAAATACAACATTAGTTTTAAAACAATGGTGATCATGATAGACATTAATCCTTAATAATATAAAGTACTGTGAAAAATAGTCGAACATGTATCTCCCCAAATAGTTTCAACAATTGAAATGGGGCTATGAACTCTCAGTAATCCTTATAAAAGGTAAAGTACTTGTGAAAGTAAATGAAAACAGTTTGAGCATGTATCTCCCCAAAAACAGTTATGAAAGCAAGTAAAAGTAGGGGCCATGAAACTCACTTGGTGGAACGATGCGAAGACAAAAGTGAGTACACCGAGATGTAGTGTGAATCCAATCTTGACCTATGATGAATGATATGACATGTAATTAGTTGCAATGTAATGTTATGCATGCATTTCGTATGTTATTTATACCATTTGCGAGTTTTGAAAATATTACTTATCGTCGAAAAATACTCTCTTGACGTCTTGACCATTCAAAAATGACTTTACAAGTTTTTACGTCAAAATGTCATCCTACAATGGTTTAATAATGATTTATGGTGAAATTATCACTTTTCGTCGTAAAACAATGTCGTCGAAATTTTCATGAAATTAACAAAAATGGCTTTGGAAAACTAGGCGTAAAACGGTGTACGTCGATCGTTAGAGAACGAACTCGACGGTTTTGGAAAGTTTGCATCGAAATCTAGAAGTTTCAGTTCAGGAGTTTTTGACATAAAGGTCTCAAGACATAAAGATAATAAGTTAAAGATGGTGATTTTTAGTTCCTAACACTTATCTCGTAAAAATAATATAGTTTTTCTAAAAATACGTTGGTAATTTTATGAAACGTGCATATCTTTGTCGTTTCAAATCCGTTTCTCCGTAATACGTCCTTAGCTCGTATCAAAGTATACTAATATATTTTTGATAAGTCGAAATAATTTGTGAAGCTTAAGGCTCGTTTTTGACTCGAATAAACCAAAAACATGTTGCTGAAATTTTCAGAAAAATATATTTCGTCGTCAACTTGAAAATTCATTAACCTCCTTCGTTATAAAAGTCCGTTTTAATCCGTTCAAGCGGCCACGGATTCGTTTTAAAGTATATTTTCTAAATATCAAGGCCAAAATTTCGTGCCTACAGTCGGATTTTCCAGAAAATCAAAACAAGGACAGAACACTTTTATAACTTATCGAAAATAGTTTTTCTCGTACTAAACCTATTCCAATCCCTTCAAATCAACTCCAAAGCTAATCTAATCCTACCATACAACTTCTTAGGGTGTCATGGGTTCCTAAACATCATCAAGACCAATATATAACAAGGGGATAATTATACGATGACCTTTATATATATAAATCTAAAAATCTGTAAAAATGGTATAAATAAACACAAGTCTTGCATGTTTTTGCTCAAAATGATGAGATGAGTATGAAATGAATATGTAAGATGAAAAATAACATGAGATGCTTACAAGTGATATGATGAGGTGATTAGAACCAAGGTTAACCTAAACACCCTAGGTTTTTATTTCAAAACCTTATAAGAGTATACCTAGATTGTAAATAACTTGTGCTTGATAAAAATGATGATCCCTTTTTGAACTCTCTGATGGCCGGTTTATGAGAGGAAGAAGGAAGAAAAAGTTTTACTATCACTTGAATTTGAGTTTATGAGGAAATGTGAAGTGAAGACTTTTGTAATGTTATATCTATACAAATCAAAGAAAACCTACCACAATAAATGCCAATCCCATAGGACCGGTTTTTGGGGGGGGGGTTGTCCACAAAATATTTTTTTTTTTTTTTTATTAAGTATATACTTGTATAATTTGTCAAAGATGTGTAAGTAAATGTGTATATATATTATTAACTTGTAAGGTAAATGGTAACTTTTTGGTACAAGTAAATTTTTAATAGATCAAAATAGAATGTAATGAGATCATAAAATTTGTAAAAAAATACATTCCTTGTGAAAATTGAGTGATAAAATAATTATCGTATAATTTTTAAGAAACACGTCGTAATAATATAAATTTAACGATTTATGTACCAAATAAATTTAAAACATTAGGAAAACTCAAAATATAGTTTATACAACTAAATGTAAGTTTAAAAATATGTCGGGATCATTTTTGAAAGTAATGGATTAAATATTCAAAATAATAACTCACGCGATAACGTTTATTTAATATAAAATTTACGCGTTAAATGTGAAATGAAATGTCATGAATGAACTAATGAGATGCAAATGATGTCAATGAAATGTAGACTAATCTTAGTCCATATGAAATGTACGTGATGTTATGATCATGAATTCGCCGCTAAACCTTAAAGGTTACGCGAATTTGAAACAAGTAAACCAAGTTTACGATAAATGTTGAAATAGTGAAGCATAAATCGTTTCGAGAAATGACCTGAAAGTACGGGTTGTCACATTCGCTCATCCAAAAAGGAATTCGTCCCCTGAATTCAATCGTTGTTAGGTTCTAACGGGTTAGGGTTTGATGAGGCCAGCCTTCCCATTCTCGAGCAAAACCCTCAAAAGACTTTTTGGTAACCGATTTTTACTTAATCCCACACTCATCAAACAAGAACTGTCATACGATTAGGCTAAATCGGTTTAGGTAACAACTTGTTTCTAGCTCGATCTTTGCAACTCATCAAACAAGAACTGTCACGCGGATCAAACTGGAAACAAGTGGTTTGAAGAAATCTTTTGAAAATTTGGCTCGATTACGGAATTGCTTACACTATAAGCCTACTACTCCTTCATTGCATGATTCTTCCCGAATTAGACATAGGTGATCAGGCTATGTATAATTTAGGAGTAACTATGCAATGCTTGGATTAATCGACTCATATGATGTTTGGTGTTAAGTCAACCGGTGTAAAAATTGTGATAGGGAATGAAGGCATCATGTGTGACAATCGTTATGAAAATGAAAGTAAAAACTCGAAAAATGTACGTATAAATCGTATGTAAAGTGAACATGCACTTGTGATGAAATGATGAGATGCTATGATGATGTAGTTATAGTCTAGGGTCAATGATGCAACCTAGTTCTCTATAACCGAAGCTCTGATGCCAATCTGTCACACCCCCAATTTACCTGTTTTGCAGCGGAATGGAATTCCTGGGGATTGACTGTCATAGCATCACAATCACAGTTATATTGAACGACCTAAAGTGTCGTTTGGAAAATACATCGTTTGATTTAATAAAACAATCAGAGTTTACAAAGATAGGTCCCAATTGAAAATCATCTTGTGCGGAAATAAGTTGTTACAATTCAAACGATGTTTTAAAGTATGTAAAACCCAAGTGAGACGCGTCGTCACCACGACTCCATGAGGTGTCCAAATGCATGCCATGAAGTGTATGCCTTAGATACCTGAGATAAAACATGCTAAAAAGTGTCAACACAAAGGTTGAGTGAGTTCATAGAGTTTGAGTTGAAATGTAAAGCCTTTCAAAATCGTTTATGCAGCAAAGGCATTGTAAATCGTTGAAATGTAAAGACTTTCAAAATCGATTATGTAGCAAAGGCATTGTAAATCCACTCAGTACCAAGTCCCGCCCATACAAAACTTGCAACATGTATGTTCACACAACCCACTGCCAGAATATGTAAGTTAATGTTCAAGTGCATGATGTCAAATGAATTACATAATAGTGCATGGCTCATGTATCGAAATCGTTTATGCAGCAAAGGCATTGTGAAATCCACTCATTTCCAGTCCGCCCATACAAAACTTGCAACCTGTGTGTTCACAACCCATTGCCAAAATGTATATAATGTATGTTCAAATCGTTCCAAGACCGTTAGTCCATAATCGTATACAAGCCGTTAGACCAATGAATATACCAAGACCGTTAGACCAATGAATATACCAAGACCGTTAGAACAATGAATATACCAAGACGTTAGCTCAATGATATACCATAGTACCTAACTCGCGTAGAACAATACACATAATCAATAGCCTTAACTCGCGTAGAACAATAGCACATAATCAATAGTACTTAACTCGACGTAGAACAATAGCACATAATCAATAGCACTTAACTCGACGTAGAACAATAGCACATAAACCAGAACAATTAATATAGTACAACATTCGGTTTTAAAACAATGGTGATCATGATAGAAATTATCCTTAGTAATATAAAGTACTTGTGAAATAGTCGAACATGTCTCTCCCCAAAATAGTTTCAAACAATTGAAAATGGGGCTATGAAAACTCACGGTAATCCTTATAAAAGTTAAAGTACTTGTAAAAGTAAATTAAAACAGTTTGAGCATGTATCTCCCCCAAAACAGTTATGAAAGCAAGTAAAAGTAAGGGCCATGAAACTCACTTGGTGGAATGATGCGAAGACAAAAGTGAGTACACCGAGATGTAGTGTGATACGCAAATCTTGACCTATGATGAATGATATGACATGTAAGGAGTTGCAATGTAATGTTATGCATGCATTTCGTATGTTATTTATACCATTTGCGAGTTTTGAAAATATTACTTATCGTCGAAAAATACTCTCTTGACGTCTTGACCATTCAAAAAGAATGACTTTACAAGTTTTTACGTCAAAATGTCATCCTACAATTGTTTAATAATGATTTTTGGTGAAATTATCACTTTTCGTCGTAAAACAATGTCGTCGGAATTTTCATGAAATTAACAAAAATGGCTTTGGAAAACTAGCCGTAAAACGGTGTACGTCGATCGTTAGAGAACGAACTCGACGGTTTTGGAAAGTTTGCATCGAAATCTAGAAGTTTCAGTTCAGGAGTTTTTGACATAAAGGTCTCGAACATAAAGATAATAAGGGTTAAAGATGGTGATTTTAGTTACCGTAACACTTATCTCGTAAAAATAATATAGTTTTTCTAAAAATAATAGTTACGGTAATTTTATGAAAACGTGCATATCTTTGTCGTTTCAAATCCGTTTTCTACGTATAATTCGTCCTTAGCTTCGTATCAAAGTATACTAATATATTTTTGATAAGTCGAAATAATTTGTGAAGCTTAAGGCTCGTTTTTGACTCGAAATAAACAAAAACATGTTGCTGAAATTTTCTGAAAAATATATATTTCGTCGTCAACTTGAAAAATTCATTCCTCCTTCGTTATAACTCCGTTTTAATCCGTTCAAGCGGCCACGGATTCGTTTTAAAGTATATTTTCTAAATATCAAGGCCAAAATTTCGTGCCTACAGTCGGATTTTCCAGAAAATCAAAACAAGGACAGAACACTTTTATAACTTATCGAAAATAGTTTTTCTCGTACTAAACTTATTCCAATCCCTTCAAATCAACTCCAAAGCTAATCTATTCCTACCATACACCTTCTTAGGGTGTCATGGGTTTCTAAACATCATCAAGACCAATATATAACAAGGGATAAATTATAGGATGACCTTTATATATATAACTCTAAAAATCATGTAAAATGGTATAAAATGGTATAAACAATACACAAGTCTTGCATGTTTTGCTCAAAATGATGAGATAGTATGAAATGAATATGTAAGATGAAAAATAAATATGAGATGCTTACAAGTGATATGATGAGGTGATTAGAACCAAGGATTAACCTAAACACCCTAGGTTTTTATTTCAAAACCTTATAAAGAGTATACACTAGATTGTAAATAACTTGTGCTTGATAAAAAATGATGATCCCTTTTTGAACTCTCTTGATGGCCGGATTTTATGATGAGGAAGAAGGAGAGAAAAAGTTTTTACTATCACTTGAATTATTTGAGGTTTTATGAGTGAAATGTGAAGTAAGACTTTATGTAATGTATATATCTATACAAATCAAAGAAAACCATACCAACAATTAATGCCAATCCCCATAGGACCGGTTTTTGGGGGGGGGTTGTCCACAAAATATATTTTTTTTTTTTTAATAAGTATATACTTGTATAATTTGTCAAAGATGTGTAAGTAAATGTGTATATATATTATTAACTTGTAAGGTAAATGGTAACTTTTTGGTACAAGTAAATTTTTAATAGATCAAAATAGAATGTAATGAGATCATAAAATTTGTAAAAATACATTCCTTGTGAAAATTGAGTGATAAAATAATTATCGTATAATTTTTAAGAAACACGTCGTAATAATATAAATTTAACGATTTATGTACCAAATAAATTTAAAACATTAGGAAAACTCAAAATATAGTTTATACAACTAAATGTAAGTTTAAAAATATGTCGGGATCATTTTTGAAAGTAATGGATTAAATAATCAAAATAATAACTCACGCGATAACGTTTATTTAATATAAAATTTACGCGTTAAATGTGAAATGAAATGTCATGAATGAACTAATGAGATGCAAATGATGTCAATGAAATGTAGACTAATCTTAGTCCATATGAAATGTACGTGATGTTATGATCATGAATTCGCCGCTAAACCTTAAAGGTTACGCGAATTTGGAACAAGTAAACCAAGTTTACGATAAATGTTGAAATAGTGAAGCATAAATCGTTTCGAGAAATGACCTGAAAGTACGGGTTGTCACACTTAGGAGGACTTAAACACTCAAGATGATATAGGTCTTAGATCTTAGAAACATCATTTCCAATCTTTCATAGCTGCTGAGAGACGGATCCCTAGGATTAGCCTAGACGGATCCCTCTGAGGAGGGAACCGTGGGATCCGTATGACAGTATAGATCAAATCTTGCTAAAGCAATCATTTCAACTCATCTTCCTAACTCAAACACTCCATCTCATCTTAAATGAGTTCCTAGATCAGTACAAACTCTGAAGTTAACTCTTGTGCATGTCAATCATCACATTCCAATGAATCGTAGTGGCTTGAAACTTAAATGCACTTGCCAAATCTCTTAGTTTATAAACCACCTTGTTAGGACCTCTATAGTCATCAATCTCATCCTAACTTTCAGCTCTTGCAAACTCTTGAAATTATCTCATCATGAGGAAAACCCCAAGTAGTAACTTGTCCACCAAAGAACACCCATGAAAAGAGCTCGTGTTATACACGAAATTTCCTCAACCGAATCATCTCCGGTCAAGCCGAAAAATGATAGAATCCTTCATCATCCAATCAAACAAATTTCTAAAAGGTTAGTACCCACAAAACTACCTTTGCCAAACACCACCATACCTCCTAGGCCAAACAATATCATCTCCACCAACCCATCACCATTGGTTCCTAGAGCTATTTCATTTACATCCCCACTATCATCACCACACCTCTACAATCTAGAGGACTTGCCTCCTAGGACGTGTCATCCGCTTCCACCGACAACATTCTCCTCATTAGGAGGAATAAAGGTTCAAAATCAAGGTGTTGAGTCAACACTTGCTCCGCTTCCTCTCGGCGTTTTCATCATATAATCCCATTTGGATTATGACAAATCATCAAAGTCAACCACCCGACCATATGGAAGTTGACACTTCTCTACCACCACCATCATTCTTGGTTGAGTCATTCTTAAATGCACCTCCACCAATTCCTCCATCGTTTGAAGCTCCACAAGCCGCTTCTCTTGATCCTTCGAATCAAGCCATTTCATTTCATCCACCATCACTACCTAGCCATGACAAAGATTGCTATCATTGTCAACATGTTGAAAGTTTGATACATGAAGTACGAGAAGACCAACGTTTCATGTTCTATCATCTCCTCGAACGTTTCGACTAGATTAAACCTAAACAAAACTTGAGCTAGAAGATTATAGTGGTGTCTTAGCTTCAAGCGTTAGGTGATCTAGAAATTCCTAGTCATGTATTGTCTATTGTCTTGTTTTCGAGTCATGTATATCATAACTCTTGTTTATTAAATGGAATTACATGCTACTTGCTATATTTCTGAGTATGTGAGTATACCATATAATCCATATCTCCTTTCGGTATTAACATTTCTTGTTATACCAATCTTTGCTGACTTTATTCATCAGCCAGACGGATCCCTCAGATTTGCCTAGACGGATCCCTACTAGGAGGGAACCGTGGGATCCGTGAGACAGACAGCATTCTTTCTACTAACTTGAATCACATTTGTAGGAAATTGTGAATTATACTTGATTTCTAACCTTTGTTTTGTAGTTATTCAATCTACATATGAAGACTTTGACACCCTAAAGCTAGGGGCAGCTTTATGTCAAAGCAATACATTGCAAATTACTTGCAATACTAGGTTTACATTTTGTGACTTCCCTTTGCAAAAATTGCAATCATCAAGAGGGAGCACATTCATCTCGTAGACGATATCTTTAGCAAACTTATTTGCAAACAAACTAGATTAGTATTACTTTCTTGACGCCCTTACTTAGGGATGGACTCGTCAAAGGGGAGTAAAGACGCGATCCTTTCCGTATTTGCTCTCTATCTCTTTTCTTTTTCTTTCACATGTTTTTCTTAAAAACAATGTGTTGCCTTCCTTCAAACACTTTTGTTTCGACAAAAAGGGGGAGAAGAAAGTAAAATTACAAATTCAAACTTTTACGAATTTTAGCTTTTCCTTAAAATAATTTTATGTTTTGTCATCAACAAAAGGGGAGATTGTTAATACAAATAAGCCGTAAAACGTTTATTTATATTTTACGATCTTCTAATGTTTTGTCGATAACAAACGTAAAATCATATTAACGAAACAAATAAAATACGTAAATGGTTTGAACTAATAGTTTCTAACATATTCACATTTTCACATAAAACACTAAAACAAGTATAAGTGTTTTATGATTTAGATACATATGTACAACAACTAGTGTTTACATATTGGGTTAAACATATACTTAAACTAAGTATACTAAAATGGGTAAAACTAAGTGTATGCTAAAATGAGTAAATACAAGTATATACTAAATGGGTAAATACTAGCAAATGGTTTTGACCCCTAACCCATGGTTTTATATATACCACTTAACCAAGTTCATTGTATCCTTAAGATACATTGTATCTAGAAAGAAACCATGGATCAACCCATAACCCATGACCCATGACCCATGACCCATAACCAAAAATGCCCATGGGCAAAGAGGAGCGGACCACGGATCCCTAGCTTTGTACTAGCCGGATCCCTTGTGGTAGGGATCCATGGGATCCGGGGAACAGTAGAGGTTTTTCCTCTATAAATAGTGAGTCATTTCTTCATCGTTTCTCACCCCCTTTCATATATACTTTCTCCCCTGAGTTAAATCTCACTAACCTTAGATCCAAGAGATCTATGTTTGTAGTTTTGTTTTTGTGTGATCTTTTAGGTTCCTCTTAAAGGCAAGATCACCACCTTTGAAGTCGAGCAAGCTCAAGTCCATGAGTTGCCTTGCTTCCTCATCATCAAGGCCACTGAAGTCTTCTTGTTGATGATTCCTTTCTTTCTTCAAAGAAGTGTAGTGTTGAAGACATTAGTGAAAGATGTCTTAAGAGTTAAGACGAAGATATTAGTGAAGGGTATCTATCGTCTATAGGATAAAGCACTTGTGGTAGGTGCTTGGAAGTCAAGACTAAGTAGCATTAGTGAAAGGTGTTTAGAAGTCAAGACAGAGAAGCATTAGTGAAAGGTGCTTAGAAGTGAAGACACAAGACATTAGTGAAAGGTGTCTTGTAGATCTAGTCAAAGGCATTAGTGAAAGGTGCCTTAGATGTACATTCGATATGGTGTGTTTCGATGTACAAGATAGACTAGTATTAGATCCAAGGATATTGATATCCTTGATGATGTTGTAAAGGAGTAGATCTCTTTGGGATTAGTCGTTGGTGTAGTGTGGTAGTAGTTCCTCCATTGCAATGGAACTAGGTGCTTAGCCTAGTACCTTATAAAGGGTAGGCGACATTGTGAAGGTGTAGTTCACCTAAGGTGTGAAGAACTAGGTACTTAGCCTAGTACCTTATAAAGGGTAGGCGACGTTGTGTAGGTGTGGTTCACCTTGGGGTGAAAGAACCCGGTGGTTAGCCTAGTACCGAAAAAAGAGTAGGCGACGTTGTGAAGGCTTCTCCGCCATAAGGAGATTGGTGTATGATTACGAACTATCGAGTAGGTGACTCGGGGAGTGGAGTAGGGCAAGGAAGGTGACCTTGTAGCCGAACCACTATAAATACTTGCGTTGTGGTTTTGTGCTTCTTACTCTTATCTTTTCATTACTTACCTTTACATGCTTGTTTATCAACATCCAACACACACATCCAAATAGATTTACATAAGTCGATCTAAATAGATTAAAATGAAGTTTTAATTGGTAAAACTATTCAACCCCCTCCTTCTAGTTTTCCACAGTTGGGATTGGGGGGGAAGTAAATAAGGTTTGTAAAAACCTTTACAAGACATCCTTCAATTAAGATTTTTTGTTCAAAACCAACCCAAAATTCACAAACTTAGCTTAAAAAGAGATAAAAGTCGTTAAGAAAGTTAATTACACTATAAGTGTGATTTTGTGTTACAAAAGGAAAATTAGGCAAGTTTAGGGCTACTATAGGAAAAAAAGTTCGATGCCCAGAAAAGGAAAAGGTGGCAACTTCGATGCCTTTTTAGACAATTTGCCCAAAAAAATGTATAATATAAACTTTACATGTTGAACAATATTAAAACATGAATATTTTATTTCACTAGCCTTTGATATGATTGTTGTTGATGCTTCATAGATCCTCAAATGCTTATTTCCATTCTTTTTATTTTCTCTGTATTAGCTGCACAAAGGACCTAGAGGGAGTTGATTTAGAAAATTAAGTTTTCATGTGGAATCAATGATCATTACTAGTGACAGATATGAATTCCACGTGATGACCGATTGTGCTTGCTTCAATTCACATGTCTTGTTGATCAGCATCTTTGATTGGTGACCAGAAGAACCCAATCCACCCAATTGCTGAGCGACACATTCTTATTCTCGCAATACCCTCGCCCAGGTTAAGATCATTTCATTAAAGCAATTTCATGTACAAAAACACTTTTACAAATTCCAATAAATTGGAACTGTACGTTGCGTGACTTTAGAAACAGAATAAAGTTCCAGCCACTAGTTTTTTGTTTCTTTTGCATTGCCTCAAAAGCCTCTTATGTCCCCATTCTGGTATCCACGCCACTTGAAGATCGAACGGGGGTTTCAGAAGCTGTTCTTACCAATGAACATTTGTTTAACAAGGATTTCTTTACGTATGAAATTCTCGTATGATGAAAACAAGCTTTTGGTGTTTCATCTTTCTGTCTATGTAACGCGCAGCTGCAGTCTTTACGGTATGATCTCCGCTCTTTTTCCATTTCCGACATTAATAGGCTTCCTTCAAAAACAATATGCATTTTCATCAATGCCGCTTTTTTTGCCATTTCTAGTTCTCTTAGTAGCAGTGTGCCTGAATCTACAACAACTAAGAAATGATGTTTTACTATTGAACTTGCTGAGTTTTTTTAATGTGTGCATGTTGTGACATTCTCTAGCTAAAGGTTTATATACTACTGGCATTCTAGACAGGGTGGGATAGGTAGAGTAAAACTAGGAAAGAAAAGATGCCATAAAATTTCTATCTGAGAGTTCAAGGAAAATATACATAGATGCTTCTCTAGCAAACGCATAGTTTTGTGTAACATCATTTGTATTAATTGAGATGCTTTTAGAGAATCTATACAAGAGTAACTTTATTAACTAAGTTAGGTAGACATCATTACAATGCTCTTTCAAAATTGCTATAACCAATAAACCTTGTTTTGTTCCTATGTATGTGATTCTTATTATGTTTGATTGTTTGTTACAATATTTTGCAACATATGGCTATAAGTATCCCTAAATTTATCACAATTGGTTGTTTTTCTCAATCTGAAATGAATATTCATCTGATATTTTGATCAATGTAACTATAAGCTCTCATAGCAGGAATGGCCAAAGTATTGTGTTGCCTAGAAACCATAAATGAGTATTATATCAAATATTAGAATGGTTTTATTGAATTTGTGCTACATGTTCAATCAATCAATACATCAGAAAAACTTTGACAAGGTAGAATTGTAAATACTTATATGCTCATTTATCTCAGTATATACTTTATGCTTTTTCTGACACTTTATATCAGTCACTAAATGTCATTTATCTTGTAGTGTATCTACATACTTTTCTAACCATTATTCCACAAAAAGGTGTAAATTGGCGGGAACACCTTGATTCTGGGTGCCTTTTGGCATCAGAACTCTCCTGGCCTAATGGGGCACCAACTAGAGTGAGCACGAGCCAAGACTCGGACCCCTGAGCTCTTATTCCACAAAGCCTCTCCAGTGTGCCCATAGGTTTTGCGAAGGTGGGTACCTATATGAAGCAAATGCCAAGGATGAGACTTGAACTTGGGTCAATTGACTTAATCACAAGTGCTCCAACCATTGGACTAATGTTCCATTGGTACTTTTCTAACCATTATAAATTCATAACTACAATTTATAAATAGTAACGCACCACCCTCATGCTAAACTAGTATTAGTCCTCATGTACGAAATTACATATATTGTTGTTGTGAATAACAAGATACAGTAAAGATTTTGGATTAGCCATTCTTTGACTTTGCAAGGATCTCGTAAAGCCGTGCATATTTCAAAAAAAAATAACGGCAAAATTCACTCCAAAAACTTGAAACATTTGGATTCTTTTAAGATCGATACTTATAACATTGATATTTCTTGGAAGGAAGAATAAACTCAAGAAAAGTGCCATTAATCTGGACCAATACATTGTTAAAATGAGGATACATTGTATCATGGATCTTTTGCAAGTTGGACTACAAGTTGTGAGTTAATTTTGCCATGCATAATGTATAGTGCCAAAAATTGTGCCAATAAAAGTCAACGACTGTTAGCTCATTTTGGCATCCCATCTCATTACTACTTTCACATAGTGAGTGTCTTCTAGATTGTGAGTTAAAGTGAGAGTGTGTGGTATCTCCTAATTACAAGAGATATAAAAGATTAGTATTTATCCTTGTAATTAGAAAGAAGGTGTAACTTTTATTTTTCATCATAATGAAACATATCTTTTCTTGCCCGTGATTTTTACCCAATTGGGGTTTTCCATGTTTTTATTTTGAAACAACAAATATTAGAAATCTAATAAAAAAAACCCTTAGCGAGAAGCTATAGGGATACAACAAAGATAAAAAAAAACAAAATGAAAAACAAGACACGAGTCAATGGGAAATGGTGGCTGGTATACAGGAGATAGTGGATTCGCAACCCACTCGTGCCAATTTACGTTCACGTTATACGACTTGTTATCTAGCAAAAAGAGAGTCTTTGAACCTCAAGAAAACCCGAGTCAATACTAGTGTCAACTCCAAAAAAGATTTTGCGGTTCCTAGCATTCCAGATCACCATCCGTGGTAAAAATAACGGCTTTGAAGCATTTGAGTTGAGACGGATGAAACATCTTCCTTTTGTTATCACTTAAGCCCCTCACAAATCCTAGAAGAACACGAACATTCATCTCAGCCGGCACCTCAATTTCCTACCATGAAAATATATTCCCCAAAACCATTTTACCCGAGCACACAAGATCAACGCGTTCTCTAAATCTTCACAAAAGGGGCAAAGCACAGAGTCCATGTTAATGCTTCTTTTGTCTAAATTTGAATGGGTTGGAGGTCTATCTTTCTCAGCTCTCCAAATGAACACAAACACTTTTTTAGGGACAACGAAAGACCATTTTGTTTCATGAGATCTGGGGAGAAATTATCATTAAGAGCCATTTTAAGTGATTTGACAGAGTAAACTGGTGATGAATCCATGGACCGCTTCCAGCCATCACTTTCATGATTATTCAAAGAAGTGTTACCCGCGATATTAAGAAAATTAGTTAGATCATCTTGCTCTCTTCCACTCATAATTTGTCTTCTCTAACCCAATTACACTCGATCACGTCATCTGTTATAACACACCTCTCTTTAAGACTACAAAGTTTGTTCATCTCCAACTCAAATAGTATGGGGAAGGTGTGAGCAAGGCTGAATGAACCAAGCCAATAGTCCTCCCAAAAAGATATAGATTCCCCATTACCAATCCGCTTTTCAAATGATGAGATTAAAGGAATGCCTTGCTGAATTACTTCTCGCACTATACCGCATCAGAAGGCATCGTCACTAGGGTGCTACTTCATAATGCATAGTTGAAGTTATAGAGAATGACCTCTAAATGAGACTTAATGAATGTTGAACCATGCCAAACTCAAGTACCTGAAAAATAGATGCTAAAACAGTCAACATATTGTTGGTGAGTTCATAGGTTTAAGTAAAGAATAATGTAAAGTAAGAGGAATATTTATCAAAAGGATTTAGTAATCGTTGCATCTCTCGCAATATCAAAAACAAATAATGAGACCATTGTGTAACCCACAATGTTGTGAAAATGATGAGATCATTGTGTAACCCACAATGTCTTGAAAGTGAAAATTTGCCATTAAATAAGTTTAGTAGTGAACCACAAGATTTTAGAAAGTATGATTGTTATGTCATGTTAAAGTAAACAAAATTGCCCTAAGCTCATAGAACCGAATTAATTCAGCAGCCACTGATTATCACAAAATAGTTTACTTTGATTGTTGGGGATTAAGAACCCCAAGCATGGTGAAGATAATCAGTAGCCTAACTAACTAACAATAGATCGTTACTGGATATCACTTGGAATCGTGTTATCACTTTCCAAAGTAAATTATTTGACCCTAATGCCTGAGTATCATGAATATCTACTTGGAATAAGACCAAATGTATGTTAATGATTTAGGCAAAAGTCAACAACCCTTTTGCATCCAAGTGTTTATGTTTTCTGTGTCTCCTTCATGCATAATCTAATTTCCTATTTATATGAAAAATACTCATACCCCTAATGTTTTCTGTATCTCCTTCATGCATAATCTACCTCCTAAGCCATTACCAGGTGTGAACTAATCCCACAAGTGCACTAAATTTTCGAACATGTACATCAGTATGAAATTATTTTCTTCACACAGAACTAACTAGTACGTAGAATTAATTTGATAGTGTTGCTCTCGTATCTCAAATAGCAAAATAACAATTTAAGTCTAATCATGATCCATGACTTAAGGAAAGTATTTAGAAAAATCATTTAAATAAGATAAGTAAAGTAAATGCACAAGAGATTTTTTAACGTTTATATTCTTATTAAAACGAATCAAAATAATATATTATCCAAGTGTTTGCGGAACAACACTTGGGATTGAATGACAAGTATGGTGTGAACTCCACTAACCTTAGACTAAATCTAAGCACAACTACACGGAACCACTGAACTATTTCAGGGACTTAGATGTATTTGGAGGAGAGAAAGTTGCTTGTGAATGTTAACACATTTAATGCACAAGCTTAACTTCCACTCCTTTCTTATTCCTATTTCTATTTGGAGGAGTAATTGAGCTCTTGAAATTGTTCTAAATTTTAATACAAGAGATAACATTTACTCCTATTACAACATTCTCATTTACTCCTATTATAACATTCTCATTTATAGGCAAAGGCAATATGGATACCCGTTGGGGTATAAGGTACGTGTCAACTGTTTAATGTTGTAGTACTATAATTCCATTCCTAGGACTAGTACCACCTTACTTTTCGGAACAGTTGAACAACTGTTTTTACCTTTTTTCCAACTATAATAAATCTTGACTTTTTGATAAGTACATTTCACTTATCTTCTCAAGATGGATCCGCTCATATATTCAGTGACTTAGATATCCTACCAAAATGTGTAAGTCTCACAATGTTTTTAGTGTTTAAGGGGATCTTAAGGGAGTTAGTGATTTATTGTCATCACTCACTGACTCCATCATCTTCTTGTTGGTTCTTACCTTGACTGGGTTCCGCCTCATGTTGTGTTGAGTCTTTTATCAGATTGTGAGGAACATCTTGAAGATAATTCCCTGAATGTTTTCTTATATTCAGGGACGTTTTTTATAGTCAGGTTAATTTTCATTCAAATCTATACAAAGGATCAGTGGGCACTGAATTTGTCCAACAATACTTATCATAGAAAGTCAAAAAAATAATACAAGAGTTAGTAGAAAGGAGCAAACAAATGTCAACACTATTCCTTGGTAATAGTGTACTTTTCTAGTTAGATACTTGACACGCCGCAACCCCACAGGTAACCTCCTTATATTATGCTTATAAAAGAGAATGTCTCAAACGAGTAATGCTATCTTGAGAAATTAATGTGATACACATTGACAAGAGCATTTACTCCTCCAAATAACTAAGTCCCTGAATCTATACATACTTTGGTTAGTGTTTAAGTTAGTGAGGAGATCACCATACCTTGTCATTCAATTTAGATTGTTATTCCGCACACAATCTTAGTATATTTTTTAATTCATTTCTAATAAGAATTTAAACATTGAAAAAAAAACACTTGTGTACATCTTTCTTACTTATTATCTTGTTAAACGTTTTTATACTTTACTAGCAGGAAAGTTGGTTAGTTAACTTTATGAATACTTGTAAAAACTTAACGGAGAGCGATACCCAATCCGCAAGACACTTTATAAATACACTACAACACAAGGGCTAATGCAACGGTAGAAATCTGTTGCAAGTCCGTTGCATTTGGTCATTTGCAACAGATTTCTACCGTAGCATAAATGCTCCATGGAAATTAATTTTGCAATGGAATTGCAACGGTCTAAAAATGTGACAACTCGCAATTTCAGGTCATTTTCAAATTTACTATTCATCTCGGGAATTTACTATTCATCGGTTACTATTCATCATTTTACTATTCATCATTTTCGGAGTCAATGTAATATTCTGAGAACGTATTTCAAAATTTTACTATTCACGAAACACTATTCATTCCCCGGAGAAAATCACTATTCATCGTTTATCGTAAACTAGGTTTACGAGTATAAAATTCGCGTAACCTTAATGGTTTAGCTGCGAATTCATGAACAATCATCAAGGACATTTCATATAGACTAGGTTTAGTCTACATATCATTAGCATCATCATCATATCAATTTATGCATGGTTTTGCATTTTTCATTAAACGCATAATTTCCTATTAAATAAACGCTATCGCGTAATCATTTATTTTGAACATTTGATCCAACACTTCCAAAAATTATCCCGATATATTTTTATACTCATATTAAGATTATAAAAATAATATTATGAATTTACCCGGTGTTTTAAATTTATTTTGTATATAAATTGTTATATTTATATAATTACAACGGTTTTAGTAAATACTACACGATAATTATTATTTCACCCAATTTTTGTAAGAAATGTATTTTTATAATTTTTATGACTTCAATATATTTTATTTTGATCCGTTAAAATTTATTTTTAGCTAACGCTACCCTAAATACTCAAATACGTACACAAGTTACTAATTATTCTTAAATGACAACACTTTTATTTCTACACATGTATACTTAACTACAACAAAATGCTTCTAGTCCTTTTTTTTAAGAATGTCGACCAACAAGATGACTCACATATATTATGTGTAAAAAATATCTAAGACATAGCATAATACTTGCATTATTTTTATTATCTACACACACTAGCCAAAAGTTTTAAGGTGAAAAGAAAAAATAATCCTCTCATCCATTTCATTAGCTTCAACCGGCCATAAGGAGACCAAATAAGAAGATCATACATATTTTTCAAGTCAAGTTCATCACAATCTAGGCATACTCTTAAGTAAGGTTTTGAAATAAAAACCTTGGGTATTAAGGATAAACCTTTGTTCATTTAACCTCATCAAGTAACTAGTAAGCATTTCATATTCCTTTTCATCTTTCATATTCATATTATGTTCATTTTATCATGCTTGAGAAAAATATGCAAGTCATATGGATAGCTCTACCACTTTAAATGTTTTATGTTATATATATATATATATATATATATATATATATATATATATATATATATATATATATATACTAGTGTCAAAACCGTCCGATGGACGGGTATGACTTGTGGTTTTTATTTTTAGGATTTAGTAGAACACATATATACTAAAAAGTAATTAAAAGTTAAATGAAATGGTTAAGATCTATAATTGATGTTACCGTAATCCTTAAAACGACTAAAAGCAAGTAACTACTTTGATTTGGAGTACCAATTAAGAAAAAACATATTGTACAACCATTAAGTTCAAACTTCAGATAGCATTCAGCATCCTGTCAATTAAACGCGATAGGCCAGTACCATTTATCTAAAAGCGGACACTTTTCTCATTGACAGTAGGTAACTGAAGGCAAACAAATTTTAAGGACACGCCCTCCTTAAATAATTACACCCTTTTAATATTCTTGTATTTTTTTGTCATTTTCTCTCATTAATTACGATGAGCAAAGCCACACACTTAGCAAAGGTGAGCTCTTGATATATAAGCCATAAGCAAAGGCGAGCTCATGATATATAAACCATAAGCCCAAGTCATAATAGCCAAACACGCTCTAAGATTGATCACAAAAACTAAGCAAATTTAGCACTTGTTAGTATCAGGACTCATGTTTGTATTACGGATGTGTTTAGCATTTGACAAGGTAAAATCGGCCTTTGTCACACCTGCTTGGAAAGCTTGACTTGGAAAGTGAAAGTGGAAGCAACACACAAACATGATTAAGACTAATAAGAACCCATTCTTGGAGGAGGTACTGGTCTAATTTGTTGCAATAATAAACCATTTACAATTGTGATTGTTATTGGTTTTGATTTGAATAGTTAATAATGGTACGCCAATTATTAGTTTAATGGTGTCATCTTATTCATGTATGCGTAAGACGTTGTTTTGCCTTTCTCCTTGGCACCTATCATTTGGTTTACTAAGTAAGTGCTCAGTATACACAAGATATGAGTTAGGAAAGAACTCAATCTTACTGTAATAATATGTATTCATTCAATCAATGTTTATATGACGAAAAAAGGTGTACCTTTCTTTCTTTTGAATTTCCTATGGTTTATTACATAAATAATATGTTAGCAAAAAATGGTTTTCTGCAGCTTCTGCTAACATATCTGCTGCTTGTGAAGTTGTCTTGAACTCCACGTCCTATTCATGGTTGAACACGGAAAAATGATGGTTGGCAACCTTGATTGTTCATTGACATGTGGGAAATCAATGGTGTAATGGAGTCCATGGCTTTCATGCCTAGTCAGTGCACTGCTCACCACCAGTTTGGCACAGCAAAACAGGCTCCTCATTTCACAAGCCTCAAGCCCCACCATTGTTGCTTCCCACCCTTAACCCAAGAGTTTATTAGACATACACGACAAAGACATGCAAAACAATACCTCTTTTCTCAAATTGTCAATGCCTCCCCAACATACGGTACCCATTCTTCGGGAGTGAATTCCTTCACTTGAGCAACATCATCAGCTGTGCTTATTGGATCAAATATGATGGGACCCTTTCCTTTAACAATGTCAAAAGGTATGTTCATTGGTGTAAGAATGTCTGAAAACAATATGACCTGTAAACATAGTCAATATTACATGTAAAAGTAACATGTGTTTACAATGAATATAAAGGGATTATAAATAAAAGACTCACAGGTGGTGTCATGGTATGACATGTTCATTCCTTGTTTTACCGTCTTGGTCACTTTTAGTAGCTTGCTGATTCCAAAGTCTGCGACCTTTAGTTGCCCAGAATCAGCCCGCAAAATATTTCTGTTTTCTTACCCGCAAAAAGAAAATATTCAACAATTATGGTGCATAAACAGACTTCACTACTATTTCCAGAGACATGTGTATCTACCTACAAAAAGACACGAAGAATAGCTATGTAATAATATACTTACGAAACAAAAACAACCATTGTACAGCAATCCTGGCATTTACACTGAGAACTCGCCCAAGCTTAAATTCAGATAAAAAGAGAAAAGGAATGACTTTTGTCGTCAATTTTGAGTAATTTAATGAACGATGTGATTCACTGTTGTAGATGGGCTGTAAGATGTAAAAACAGATGTACCCATTGATATTCATTATTAATTTTGTAAATACAGGATTGTTTTTTTCATCAAAAGATATAAGAGCAAAAAAAGAAGTAATTGTATATTTCTAGCGAAAGAGCGGTGTGCTGACTTTTGTAGGAGTTTAATCTTCTGTTACAAACATCTCAAATTTGGGACATTATATCTACCAAAAATTTATATGTAGATATAATGTTCCCGGTAAGCATGAAACAACTCTATATAGCCATGGTAGTGTAAATGCTTGATGAGTTTCTTGTTGTACAGGTCTATATTTACTGAAATCAAACATCAAAAAGACTCAACCATATTTTTGTTTAAAAAGTATTAAGAAGTAACGTGGTTGCATCTTGCTAACAAACCTTCCAGCAATCTCTTGGAAAGTACTTTTGATAATGAAATCTGCTCAATTCATAGCAATCGTATCAACTGTAAATTGAAAAGAAAAGTGATATTTTGGGTCAATTTCATGTCCGAATCTTCGTACGACTTGGTCTTCTCTAAAGCATGTGTAATCGTTTCCTGAAAGTTCATAAAAACGTATTATCTGATAATTTATTCATAAAGATTTTCTAGGATTGAGCTATTTTAGTACGAAGGACATAGAAAGTACCAATGTGGTACCAAGTTCGTTAGCAATAAGAGATGCTACCAAATTTCCATCCGTATAGTTTCCAATGATAATATCTGGTTTGCGTTCCATTATTTCAATGATTTTTGCACTTGCATCCTATTGAATAATTTATTTCAAGTGATTAATATCCATAAAATGAGCACAAACACGAAGCAAAATAAAGGGAGTGTACCTGAGTGAACTTCTCAAGGTATTGATAAATATCAAACCTAGAAACCCATTTACAAAGAATGTCTTTTTCCTGTCCTAAATGGGACTCTAAGAATGTGTGAATGTTTTGTGTTGAGAACTGGTTCTATCTCTTGGTTACACTATTTATATTTTTTACATCTATAAGTTCAGAATTCTTTGCTGCAGTTGCGATGAGCAGCAAGAGCCATTTTCAAATACACATTAAAGTGCTTCAAGTAACGTACCTAATTCAGGGTCCAAGCCTCGGGCTTTAAGTTCTCGGTATTCTTGGCAAAGTGCACAGAACTCGCAAAATAGGTGTGTCACCCATCCTGATCCTGGACTCTCCATCAAACCGTAGCGGCTCCTGATCTTAGTACGATATGAGCATGACATGAAATTAAATGCAGCGGCCCCGTGTAGAAGTCCACTCGTTGCAAATAATATATGAGAAAAGGGAGCGTGCTTTCTTTGATGACAGCGAAAACCGTTGATCTAGACAACACAACTGAAGGAATGTGGCGTAGTGGTGGCCAGATATGGTATAATCCCGAGACATAGAAAGTACTGGTGACTGCTGAGATAAGAAAGAGGATAAAGCTCCGGTGATTTCCTGCACCAACACAATTACCTATCTGCATATATACAAGTAAGTTTCATTACTGGCTCTAATTAGAGGTAGATATATGAATGGGATGACTTGACCCAAAACCACTTCTCGTCCAAAATTGTTCACTCTCATTAAAAACTAATATTGAATAATTTTTTTTAAAGATTCTACACTTTTAGAAAACTACAGGTCTTTTGACTTGTTAGATGCGTACAATAACTGGCGTAAACTTTGAGATACAATATGATAAATTTGCAGAGTATACACAAGAATAACTATTGTCTATGTCAACATGGGCGAAAATATCATCCTTCTTACTAATTAGAAGCTTTTGTCCATTGTAACTATTTCTTGCAAATGAGAGTACCTCTTGCAATATGGAGATCGTATAATTGATGGTTAACATATTAAAGCCCTGTCTAATTATTAGAACTGATTCACAATATAGTAAAACTAATTTGCCAAGTAAAATCCACATAACTTGTATAACCTCCTGCATCATTTGGATTGTTTGATTTTACCCTGAAGTATTTAGCATAATAGATGAAGTAGATGAGAACACTTACAAATGGGCAATGATGATCCATGTCCAATACACACATTCCACATGACCGGCAATGATGACTGTTTGGTGACTTTGGCTTTGAACATATGTGACAAAAGTTGTAATCCGCAAGACCACCTCTTCCCACCACGTGCAGTCCCCACGATATAAGTGGCGGTACACCAGGAGACCGAAATGAAGCAAGGACACATGTTGATATTGTGCTTATTGACAGAATAGCCGTCACAATCATATGGAATATACCACAAAAATTACTCACGAAAATACAACAGGTAAATAGCCCAAACACCGCTACCTGTAAGTTCATTTGAACACATATGAACATATATGTCTTAAGCTTATATGATGTAAGGAAAATGAGTATGGATTCGAAGTTATACCTATAATGAAAAGCATAAAAAGCAGGAGAATAGTGACAAAACACCAGTCTTGAATACGTCTCAACCAAGAGTATTTACCATCGGATTTACGTGCATTGTGATTAGTAATGGCTCCACACCAACCACATTTAAAAACTGGTGCATAAGGTGCAATAATAAGCCGAAGTCCACATCCCCAGCAGGTTGTCTCATGTTCCTCAGTTATGGATGCTACAAAATGATCCTCCTAAATTAAACAGAAATTAGCAAACAATTAGGTGTCTGTTCGATATGATGACTGGAGTCGAGATGCTAAAAAGTAAATGCCCATGTTTACGGTTCTTTGGACTACTTGGTGCTTCAGATCGAAAAGTCCCTATCATGAATTCTTAAGAGCTTCTTGTGAGTTTTCATAACAATAGTAATTCCAACTATACTTTTCTAGTAACAAAATTGTACCAAACATAGAAGCACTAAAGAATTTTGAAAAACTAACCTGGATGAGGTAGGAGGATCCTTCTGCGACTACATCATCGCTGCGGGTTTGCAAGCCTAATCTGGTCATAACTCAAAGAAACGTATGTTTCTTTGTGCGTCTCGATTCGCTCTACTTTCGTGAAATAGTCGGTGTGGGTTTATATGCGGTCACATTTGCCCAAAGAAACATATGTATCTGGAGGACCTGCACTAAATCCGAAAGCAACAAATTATTAGGTGTGAGTACATCATAGCAGCAACGAAAAGCAATGTCTAGAGACCTAGAATCCCAGAAGCATAATATATTTGAGAAACAACTTCACGAAGTGGCAGCCGATGGAGTTGATTGCGTGGGTGAAGGCTGAGTTCGTGCATTACGTGCATCTATCCGTAGAACAGTAACAATAATTGAGATATTCGTTGACGTTGGATACCTAGTGAAAAACATGACACACAAAGGTTATACAAAAACATGCATAAAAAAACGGATGCCGTAAGTTTACGAAGAGCCAAACCTGTTACAGCACCCGATTGTCTGGTTTGAGGAAATCCTTTTTGATTTCTGCCAATTCCATGGCCTTCACGAACAACAATAGAATTAGAGACAGTTGGTACCTTTCACCTTTTTTGTCATTCACTTAGATGAGTTATAAAAAAATGCAACATACAAAAAACGCGTAAAAAGTATGAAGAAAAAACAGATACCAGAAGTTTATGCAAAAGCGGGATGAGACACACAGGTTGCAACATGTGTATGTTTGTAGTTTGAGCAAACCCGATGACTCAGCCTGAATGCACCAGCTTCACGCCCGAGAAACTATAGGAAGCATGCGGCACAGTTGCCAGAAGATATCACCGATGAACCAAAGGCTTTTTGCAGAACGAACATTTCGTGACTGAAAATCGAGAATGAATAGCCCACGTGTTGTTTCTGCAATAAGCAAACGAATAGCTAGAGGTTGGTTATAAAGTAATGACCAAAAAAGATAACGGTAAAAAAACTTGGCGAACCTCACCGGCGTAGCTCGGTTTATGTACAGTGTGGACGCCCTAGGGATCCCTATCTTCTGTGATCTGCCATTAAAACATTTTATCATAACACTCGATATGCAACATAAACGAAATAACAAAAATGGAACACAAATCGTCCAAAGTAGCCATGCTTCCAACGCTTGATACATCAACTATCAAAGATCTTAATCTGATTCAGAAGCATGAAAAGGACTGATTGTCGCTACACGAAGTAACGCTTGATACATTAACTATCAAAGATCTTATGATCAAACTAACGATGCACCATTGGTACCAGCAGACCCACTGACATACATTTGTATGCAGTAACATATACACTTCAGACACCTATGCCGCACAAACCACTATTCCAAAAGCCCATGTCCAAAACCATTATCCCAAATAACCCATGTCCCAAATGTCTTCACAGTGGAAAAGTGCAGTGGGAATACCTCTCATACACAATACTTGCAGCCTACCCATCTGCAGATACTTGCATCCAAATCGTACCAAATTATCAGAATCGAAAATTTGTTGGACCCAATAACCACTGTTTTTGTTGCATCCGAATCATTACCAAACCATGTATTAAAGTAACCACCGTGTGCGTAAAGCGCACTATCATCACCTCCCCTCTCAATTCTATCATTTCATCTTAAAGATTTTACAGTTTTTAATGTATCTCACTTGTGTTCTATCTAGATTTCTGGAGATTATGACTCCCGTGTTCTCTCGTTGCTTGCCGGTGATTTTTTTATGCTTATTTGTGAATTTTCTTATAGAAAAGCGTTGTTTGGCATTATGGTATAAATGCGTCTATATTTTATCATGTGAGATGCAAGTTCAACTATAAGAAGTTGTGATAGCTTCAAGTAACTCAGTAAGCTCTAGAAATAATTTGATTATGGTTTAGAACAGATTAACGTTATAACGGTGAAAAAAGAAACTTTACCTTCATATTGAGATTTGATATAAAGGCGTGCATTCGTCATCAGTATAGCTTGGATTTATCAGGTATGGTGTCTTTGGTTTTTGTGTTGTTCTAACGTCCACCCCACAACAGCATGTCCGGCTTCATGATAAGCTACAATACGGCGTTCGAGCTTGCTTATCACCTGTTTCAATAACACAGAGTTAGTAGAGGTGACAACATAGATTATTAGTTTATGAGTCAAATGAATTTGCGTAGGAGTCTTTACTTTTCAATGCAACCTTCTAAGTTGTTTTATAAATATGGTTCATTATCTCAATATGTTTATAAATATGGTGCATGATCTAATAGATTATTAGTTCAGGTTGCATGTGCTAAATATGGTTCAGGTTACTTTCAACATGTTAACCGGTTCAAACACATTTGACCCATCATCTGTTCCATTAATTTTCTGATTTGACCTTAATGATATAAAACCTAACCCATTCCTAAGCAAATGGTCAAAATTGTCACATCTAAGTATTAGGCATATTAACATGTGAGAAAAAGAGAAACTGGCTATTGTTTTTTCCCATAGCATCCACCATAGCACTGGCTTTGCTCAACCTGAGGCGAACAGATTGAAAACATGAATCAATTTATCTGGCTACTTTATAGCTACATAATTACATTTTGATCATCTGCTTACTTGCAGGACTACAACCCCATGAAAGTCTGATAGTTTGTCCACCAAACTGGGTTCCTTGCAACATTCTTAAAGCTTACTCGACCCAGCTTCATCCCGTGATATGCACAAATAGAATATAGAATATTAATTAGCACAAAGTAACATACTCTACCAGCTTATCAAGTCCGTTTCAATTCAATAAAACGACCCATCTTAACCTGATCACGCGTTTAAACCCGTACTCATCTCTCCCAACACACATATCTTACAAAGTTTGATCAATCGCAATGATATGTGCTTTGCACGTTTCAAAACTATACGAATTCAGAAACTGTCTACTCGAATTTAGGGACGCACTTAATTGCATTTATATGCATGAAGTCAGTAGGGTGAGTCATAAACGGCTTTACTAAACCTGATGCAAGCTTCTATGTGTTCCAATTCCTTCTGGATAACATTGCAAAGGCTGAAGCAACGCGCGACTTTCTCTTCAACCCAAGTTTAAACTATCCAATATTTTGATAAAAATCCTCAATAAATGAGAGTTAAAAAATACCGCTGCTTGTTGTGGCTATTGGCTCGTGATTGAGCAATTCTTTGGCAATAGCAACACCACAAAGACCTTCATTATCAGCATATATTGATGAAGTGTATGACTGTAATTGAGTTCCTGCCAAATAACAAAAACATTGTCGATGCATGAAAAGCCAATATTATGTCATTAGTAATTATCGAATAGAATGGAATACCTTGATTAAGGAGCCTTTATAGTAAGCCAATATATGATGATGAGACGCGTTATCAATAGAATCATCATCGCGATAAGATGAATAACAATCTTCTTCTTCACCACTGCTAATGCACATATGAGAATAACCTAAACATTAAAAGTATTTATCATTCACAAAAAAATTAGCTTATGTGATTACCTTAGGGTCAAGATCCTCGATGATGATACATGATGATTCCGGGCGGTTGAAAAAAAGGGTTTGTAACATGATGGAGGTGAAAAACATACGTGCCCTTCATATAACAAATTCAAATAAGGCTTTACATTAAATAAGGCTGCACAACAAATGACACGATCTAGAAACATTTACAAATAAGGCTTTACATTGGATGAAGAGCATTGAGTGAAAAAAAAAAGTGACTAACCTTGATGCTATAATCATTGATCAAAGTTGTTTTCTAGCCTGGAACATGCGTGCCCTTCATGAAAGCATCAATATCATCATCATTGTATGCTTTTCGTTAGTTAATTTCTCCATATTGTGTCCGTGAACAAACTAAATCAGCCCACCAAAACACCTAAAAGTCCTATCCTAATTAACTGAATATCCTACATATAACTCAATCATATCTGCAGATTTAATCACTTATAAATCGTATCCTAACATCATTATGCTACATTTATCTTAACTAAATCACCACACATTATCCACATTAGCTAATGATTCAATTCAATCACACATAAATCCTTTCCTAACGTCTTTACGCTAAGTGTATATTCACGATAATTCTGGAGAAAATGGGGTAAGTAATAATAATGAAACCTGCACTCACTACCATATTAGAGTGTCTAAGAGCTGGTTCATTCATATATATTGGAGACAAAACTCCAAAACGGTAATGAAAGTATGTATGATTTTAAACAAATAGTAACAAAACTAAATAGAAGAAACAAATAATAACATATAGCAATCATGATAGCTCTCATAGGCATAGACACTAAGAATCATGCAAAATACAATATAAATTGAAAATCTTCAAAAATCAAATAAGAAAAAAAGTTTACAATGCCTGTTCATCACAATCACTTTCTTGGGAGTTTTCATCAGAAGAACTATGTGCTTGGTTTCTTTGTTGCGTGGCTTAAAAATTGAAAACCAACCATCAAAACATGTGTGTTTGTTTGTGTGTTGTGTATTAGGGTTGCATAATTGAATTGTTTTAGGGTTGCAGAGAGACCGATATGGGATGAATTGGATCGACTTCTTTTAGTTTCCTAAAATCCAACTACTTCATGAATATAATGATATCCTTTATAGATTTGAAGTTACATAATTCCTCCAAAACAATTTGGTGGCTCAATGGTTAAGATACCACATAGTCTTTGCATAAGGTCAAGTTCGAATCCTTTTAGCATTATTTTTTACTGTATTTAATCCGAATTTATGTATTAAATATGTGCTTACGTGGACATAATATGATGATATGGAAATATGACATGGCATTATGGGATGCCAAGTGGCATTTTATGTGGCATGCCTCCTCTTATACATAATGTATAGATATATATATATATATATATATCATCCTATAATTACTCCTTGAAACATATCACTTTTGGCGATGTCTAGGAACCCATGACACCCTAAGAAGGTGTATGGTAGGTTTAGAATAGTTTTGGCGTTGGTTTGAAGTGGTTAGAATAAGTTTTACGAGAAAACTCATTTCGACAACTATATATATGGTCCTGACCTTTTCTGAAATCTGGAATTTTCGGCAGTTGATAAAAATATTTGGGCTAGATATTTGGAAAATATACTTTAAAACTAAAACGTGGCCGCTTGAATGGGTTAAAACGGAGTTATAACGAAAAAGTTATGATATTTTCAAGTTTGACGATGAAAACTAGAAAATCCAGAAAATTCAGCATGTTATTTTAACTTGTTACGAGTTAAAAAGGAGTCTTAAGTGTTATAAAATGTGTCCACTTATCAAAAATATATTAGTATACTTTAACACGAAGCTAAGGACATATAAAACGTAAAAAACGGACTTGTAACGATTAAATTACACGCGTTTAAATAAAGTTGCCGTAACTATATTAAATAAGCAAAACTAATATATTTCTATTAGACAAACATTACGGCCACAAATGACCATGTTGAGGGTCGCTTTTAACATTGATGTAGTACTTTTTATAACATGATGTCTTCTAGTAAAAGTAAGTTCGCTTAGCATATTTTCCAAAATGTCCAACCGTTTTTCAAGCGGAGTTGTAACGAATAAAATACGGTCACTTAAACTTTGCCGAAAACCACCCTTAAACAATATTTTGGATACAAGTACCATACTTTACCTATGTTTTCTCCATGATCGAGACCTATATGATGAAAACTTAAATGCTAAAACTTTGAGATAATGATACAAGCTTCCCAAAACCGTTGAGTTTGTTTCCTAACACTCGATGTGTACCATTTTACGACTAGCTTTTCAAGGCCGTTTAGTCACTTTCATGAAATTGTCAAATGACATTATTTTACGACTAAAAGTTATAATTTCATAATAAATCACTAAATGACTATCGTAGGATATCATTTCTATATAAATACTTGTAAAGTAATTTATAAATTGTCAAGACGTTATAAGACTATTTTTCGACGATAAACATTATTTTCAAAAATTCACAAGTGGTATAGATATCATACGAATTGCATGCATAACATTACATCATGACTTATTATAGAACATATCATTCATAATAGGTCACGGTTAGAGGTTGCACCTCATTTCAGTGTATCCACTTTTGCCATCGCATCATTGTCCAAGTGAGTTCCATAGCCCCACTTTTCTCGTTTTAATTATTTATGAAACTCTTTGGGGGAGATACATGCTCAACAACTTTTATGACATTCATGTCTATTTGCAAACTATGTGTTTATCTGAACTGAATGTTTAGTCATACAATGTAAAGATTGCCATACTTAGAATTTCTATATCATAAATCATTGGGCTAGCGGTCTTGGTATAATCATTGAACTAATGGTCTTGGTATAATCATTGAACTAATGGTCTTGGTAGAATCATGAACTAATGGTCTTGGAACGATTTGAAACAACACTCATATGTGTTATATCAAGTAACTATTGATACCTTAAGTTATGCACTATTTTGTGAATTCATTTGACGATGTGTGTTTGAACATAAACTATACACATTTTGGCAGTGGGTTGTGAACACACTGGTTGCAAGTTTTGTATGGGCGGAACTTGGAACTGAGTGGATTTACAATGCCTTTCCTGCATAAACGATTTTGAAAGGCTTTACATTTCAACACAAACTCTATGAACTCACTCAACCTTTGTGTTGACACTTTTAGCATGTTTTATCTCAGGTATCTAAGGCATATTCATCATGGCATGCATAGGGAATTATCATAGAGTCGCGGTGACGACGCGTCTCACTTGGGTTTTATGAACTTTAAAACATCGCCAGCTTGTAACAAACTTATTTCCGCACATGTCTAATTTCATTTGGGACCTATCTTTTGTAAACTCTGAATGTTTTATTATATCAAATGATGTTCTTTTCAAACGACACTTTAGGTCGTCAATATAATGTGATTGTGATGTTATGACAGTCAACCCCGTGAATTCCATTCCGCATTTGCAAAACATGGTAATTTGGGGGTGTGACAGATTGGTATCAGAGCTTCAGTTATAGAGAACTAGGTTGCATCATTGACCCTAGACTATAACTACATCATCATAGCATCTCATCATTTCATCATAAGTGCATATTCACTTTACATGCGGATTCATATACACTTTATTCGAGTTATTTACTTTCATTTCAAATCGATTGTCACATGGATGCCTTTAAATACCCATCCCATTATCCTTTCCTCATACTCTAATGTGGAGAATGCCTTGTCATTCCCTATCACAATTTTAATATCAGTTGACTCATCACCGATAACGTCGAATGCCGAGACAAAACCTTTAAGTAGGGCAAAGTCACTCTCACTCCTTTGTTTCACCACTAACATGTCGAGTTACACGTTATTCACACATTAAGTCACTAAACTATCATACATTTGAAGCACTTACAACATCTCATAATCCATTTCTTAGGAACCCCTCGATCATTTTGAAAAATAACCTCAAACTTATCACCTCCTATCACATCTCTTTAGAGCGTTTATTATAAACATAGGACTTTGCTACGTCTCACCCTTCCTCTAATTTTGAAAAGTTATACGCCAAGAAAGCTGCACTGAAATGACACCACTGCTATCCAAAAGTATGTAGAGGATAGTATAGCCGAGGTACTAAGGAAAGAACGAGCAACGGTAGTCAGCTGCTGCCGAGGTCAGAATCGCTGAAACCGCTAGACTTGCTTACATCAAAAGGTTTCAAGAGTATCGCTCTTTGTCCAGCTATGGTTTTGGACAATGAGAAACTATCGAAAATTTCATTGGAGGACTTCCACAAAGTATCCAAGGAGATGTAACTTCTTTTGATCCACAAACAATTGAAGAATCTACACGGATAACTCAAATACTCATGGGTCAAGTTGTGAAGGGGGAAAACATTATCAACAATAACAACAACAACAACAACAACAACAACAACAACAATCAAACTAACAACAACAAAAGGAAATGGGAAAACGACTGGGAGGTTATAGTAATGACAATCAAAACCGTAACACTAACCATCATCAGCAACAGAATAGAAGGCAAGAAGTGCAAGGTTTTATGTTGTTTGCACCAATACAAGGCAAAGGTTATCTTGGAATACACCTATTATGTAATCGATGTAAGTTTCATCACTCGGGTCCTTGCCCTGCCAAGTGCTACAAGTGCCAAAAATCGACACCTAGCCGGGATTGTAGAGGTAAAGCCATAGTCACATGCTTCGGATGTGGGGAGCAAGGACACTATCGGAACCAATGTCCCCAAAACCAAGGTCAACAAGTTAAGGATGCTCATGGGGAAGTATACATGTTAGAAGGAGGAGAAGCTCGGCATGGTCTCAACAACGCGACGGACTGATAAAGTTTAGAATGTAGGAGTCTTATTTCCTTATGCTTTATGTGCAGTCTAAGTTTATGTGTTCTATCGTATTCGGATCTTTAAAACTTAAGATTTTGTACTGTTTGATAAAACCACTGTTGTAAAAATATTATCATCTATCGTACTTTCTTTTTCTGTTCGATTCATTATCACATACAAAAGTTTTACTTCCTTCTACCTTAACTGTCATTTTAACGACATGGTTTGGATCTCTGTAAACATTAAGAGTTATAACAACTAAACCGAACGTCACATTATCGTTCCCTAATTATACATAGCCTAGCTAACTATGTCTAATTCTGGAGGGATCATGTTATGTTGGGAGCAGTATTTATAAATCTTAGTGCAAGCAAAATTTTCACATATTCCCAAAGTCAAAGTGTTACTCATGGGAGATTCATCCACTATTTTCTTTACTATGATGTTTTATACACCCTTAATCATAGATAACCGTAACGACACTTCCTCATTTCTTCTCTTCTCGTTATTCTTCACAAACTCAAAAATTCGATAGACTAACACGAACTGAATTCGTGGACTGAATTCCTTTTAGATGGGCGTAATGTGACAACTCACAATTTCGTGTCATTTTCAAATTTACTATTCATCTCGGGAATTTACTATTTATCGGTTACTATTCATTATTTTACTATTCATCGCTTTCGAGTCAATGTAATATTCTGAGAACGTATTTCAAAATTTTACTATTCACGAAACACTATTCATTCCTAGAGAAAAATCACTATTCATGCTTCACTATTCATCGCTTATCGTAAACTGCGTTTACGAGTATCAAATTTGCGTAACCTTAATGGTTTAGCTGCGAATACATGAACCATCATTCTAAGACATTTCATATAGACTAGGTTTAGTCTACATATCATTAGCATCATCATCATATCAATTTATGCATGGTTTTGCATTTTTCATTAAACGTTAATTTCCTATTAAATAAACGCTTATCGCGAATCATTTATTTTGAACATTTGATCCAACACTTTCAAAAATTATCCCGATATATTTTTATACTCATATTAAGATTATAAAAATAATATTATGAATTTACCCAGTGTTTTAAATTTATTTTGTATATAAATTGTTATATTTATATAATTACAACGGTTTTAGTAAATACTACACGATAATTATTATTTCACCCAATTTTTGTAAGAAATGTATTTTTATAATTTTATGACTTCAATATATTTTATTTTGATCCGTTAAAATTTATCTTTAGCTAACGCTAACCTAAAAGCTCAAATATTACACAAGTTACTAATTATTCTTAAAAGACAACACTTTTATTTCTACACATGTATACTTAACTACAACAAAATGCTTCTAGTCCTTTTTTTTAAGAATGTCGACCAACAAGATGACTCACATATATTATGTGTAAAAAATATCTAAGACATAGCATAATACTTGCATTATTTTTATTATCTACACACACTAGCCAAAAGTTTTAAGGTGAAAAGAAAAAATAATCCTCTCATCCATTTCATTAGCTTCAACCGGCCATAAGGAGACCAAATAAGAAGATCATAAATATTTTTCAAGTCAAGTTCATCACAATCTAGGCATACTCTTAAGTAAGGTTTTGAAATAAAAACCTTGGGTATTAAGGATAAACCTTTGTTCATTTAACCTCATCAAGTAACTAGTAAGCATTTCATATTCCTTTTCATCTTTCATATTCATATTATGTTCATTTTATCATGCTTGAGAAAAATATGCAAGTCATATGGATAGCTATACCACTTTAAATGTTTTTAAGTGTTATATATATATATATATATATATATATATATATATATATATATATATATATATATATATCATCCTATAATTACTCCTTGAAACATATCACTTTTGGTGATGTCTAGGAACCCATGACACCCTAAGAAGGTGTATGGTAGGTTTAGAATAGTTTCGGCGTTGGTTTGAAGTGGTTAGAATAAGTTTTGCGTGAGAAAAACTCATTTCGACAACTATATATAAGGGTCTGACCTTTTCTGTGAAATCACGGAATTTTCGCAGTTGATAAAAATATTTGGGCTAGATATTTGGAAAATATACTTTAAAACGAAAACGCGGCCGCTTGAATGGGTTAAAACGGAGTTATAACGAAAAAGTTATGATATTTTCAAGTTTGACGATGAAAACTAGAAAATCCAGAAAATTCAGCATGTTATTTTAACTTGTTACGAGTTAAAAAGGAGTCTTAAGCGTTACAAAATGTGTCGACTTATCAAAAATATATTAGTATACTTTAACGCGAAGCTAAGGACATATAAAACGTAGAAAACGGACTTTGTAACGATTAAATTACACGCGTTTAAATAAAGTTGCCGTAACTATATTAAATAAGCAAAACTAATATATTTCTATTAGACAAACATTACGGCCACAAATGACCATGTTGAGGGTCGTTTTTAACATTGATGTAGTACTTTTTATAACATGATGTCTTCTAGTAAAAGTAAGTTCGCCTAGCATATTTTCCAAAATGTCCAACCGTTCGTCAAGCGGAGTTGTAACGAATAAAATACGGTCACTTAAACTTTGCTGAAAACCACCCTTAAACAATATTTTGGATACAAGTACCATACTTTACCTATGTTTTTCTCCATGATCGAGACCTATATGATGAAAACTTAAATGCTAAAACTTTGAGATAATGATACAAGCTTCCCAAAACCGTTGAGTTTGTTTCCTAACACTCGATGTGTACCATTTTACGACTAGCTTTTCAAGGCCGTTTAGTCACTTTCATGAAATTGTCAAATGACATTATTTTACGACGAAAAGTTATAATTTCATAATAAATCACTAAATGACTATCGTAGGATATCATTTCTATATAAATACTTGTAAAGTAATTTATAAATTGTCAAGACGTTATAAGACTATTTTTCGACGATAAACATTATTTTCAAAAATTCACAAGTGGTATAGATATCATACGAATTGCATGCATAACATTACATCATGACTTATTATAGAACATATCATTCATAATAGGTCACGGTTAGAGGTTGCACCTCATTTCAGTGTATCCACTTTTGCCATCGCATCATTGTCCAAGTGAGTTCCATAGCCCCACTTTTCTCGTTTTAATTATTTATGAAACTCTTTGGGGGAGATACATGCTCAACAACTTTTATGACATTCATGACTATTTGAAAACTATGTGTTTATCTCAATGAATGTTTAGTCATAATGGTAACAGTATTGCCATACTTAGAATTTCTATATCATAAATCATTGGGCTAGCGGTCTTGGTATAATCATTGAACTAATGGTCTTGGTATAATCATTGAACTAATGGTCTTGGTAGAATCATTGAACTAATGGTCTTGGAACGATTTGAAACAACACTCATATGTGTTATATCAAGTAACTATTGATACCTTAAGTTATGCACTATTTTGTGAATTCATTTGACGATGTGTGTTTGAACATATATTATACACATTTTGGCAAAGGTTGTGAACACACTGGTTGCAAGTTTTGTATGGGCGGAACTTGGAACTAAGTGGATTTACAATGCCTTTGCTGCATAAACGATTTTGAAAGGCTTTACATTTCAACACAAACTCTATGAACTCACTCAACCTTTGTGTTGACACTTTTAGCATGTTTTATCTCAGGTATCTAAGGCATATTCATCATGGCATGCATAGGGAATTATCATAGAGTCGTGGTGACGACGCGTCTCACTTGGGTTTTATGCACTTTAAAACATCGCTTGGCTTGTAACAAACTTATTTCCGCACATGTCTAATTTCATTTGGGACCTATCTTTTGTAAACTCTGAATGTTTTATTATATCAAACGATGTTCTTTTCAAACGACATTTTAGGTCGCTCAATATAACTGATTGTGATGTTATGACAGTCAACCCCCGGAATTCCATTCACAAAACAGGTAATTTGGGGGTGTGACAATTGTAACAATTTTCCAAGGAAAGAAAATCTGAAATCTGTTGGAATATTTACAACGGTTTGCAAACGACATAAATTTTCGCGAATTTGCAGCAGTGATATATATGCTACATGATTTACAACGGATTTTTAACGGTATATATTGCAACCATATGCATTTGCAACAGATTTGCAACATAACTATCCAACAATTTTGCAACGAATAAATTTGCAAAGAGTTTGTAGAAAGTGCTTTGTCAACGGAAAATATGTTGCAAAATAAATTACATTTGTTACTATTTTTCTATTAACAATACATATATTCAAAACCACAATCAAACTCAAATCATAAAAATCATATCCTATTAAAATATTATGTTACACAATCAAAAGTATAGCAAGTCCAACCAACTGTACCAAATAAAAGATTGCAACAAAATATTTACATGAGATGGTCAAGGGAAGGTTGATACGATCGCCTCAACCATCTTGACGTCTTAATTTGTAAAGTTTTTTCTAGCGTACTCGAAAGCTTTCTCTCGCATCCATGGAGTGGCTAGCGTATCCTATCTTGAGGACACGTATGATGCTACTCCACCAAAATACATTCTTAGATATGTTAATCAATATGTAAGCAACATATATATATATAAAGTAAATAAGGAAAGAAACAATCAAACCACGGCAAGTTGTTTATAGTGTTTCGGTCTACAAGGACTCTTTTTCCTTGCCCGACTCCACTCCCGAGTCTCACACTCGAGAGTTTAACTTCACTAGTCAACAAGCTCCTTTCACCGGAGGATAAACCTTTACACTTCTTCGCTACACACTATTTCCGACACTAAGCTAGATGTCGAGTTCTTTTCAAGGGTACAACCACTCCTACACACAATGTATTTTAAGGACTAAAATACTAACCACTCACACTCACAATTTTATGATGGTTTGGTACAACAATGATGTATGAATCAACACTAGATCATACAACAACAAACAAACAAGACTTCCAACTATTTGTTGAAGCTTGTATATGCCTTGATCTTCTTTGCTACAAAAGAGGATCACTATAATGATATGAAACCGAGTTAGAAATGTTAGAGAGAAGGAATGTATGTGAATATGCTAGAAAGGGATGAGAAACAACTTGGTTTGGCTTTGCTATTTATAGCCAAAACGATCAACAGCATCACGGACCACGGATCCCTCTAAAGGGTTCCTACCGTATTAATTTATTGCCGGGGTCAGATAGCAAGATCACCAAAATCTTACCAAAGTCAACCATATCTATCCAAGATTGTGTAAGATATGTAGAGTCTAAATCTACACAAATATCTAGTGAAATCTTCTAGAGATTTCAAAGATGCACAAATGATGTCATGTATTGTTTTTCTATTTTTAGAAATATGTTAAATGTAAATGCATATGTAATGTTTTTTGTTTTAAGAAACCAAAACATGCTTGATCTAAAAATGTTAACATACATTATGGTTTAGAGGCATATTAACAATATGATTAATTAACATGTAAATGCTTGAGTGATGAAGAAATTATTTGATAAAAAGCTTGTTTTAATATCTATTAAACTTGACAAGCTTTAAGCTTTATAAAATTAAATTTACTTTTGTCGTTAACAAAACTTAGGTAAAGATCAAAAATATAAATAACGTTTAATGAAGATATTTGTATTAACAAGTTTGTATATGCACATTAAATGGATGTTGAATAAATGGGTGTTTCCATGCTTATGTAGATAGAAAGTCCTAAGGTCACATATTACATAGGTTTTTACGATGATAGCTGCCAAACACAAAAAAGGTATTGCCTTTACAAAACAACTAATCTACTCCATTAGGAGCCTAAACAAATTGTTTATTTATGTTGTTCAAAGAACAAAGAAACTTGATATTACCATGGCTTAATTTGAATTCCAGGTATACATGAACAATAATTAACATGTTAAGCAAAGAAAGTTCATTCATGTTTGACGAGTAACCAAAATTTAAAACAAATACAAGTAGTTATCTAATTAATGATATGGACTATAGGTGGCTGCAAGCTTGATAATATTACATACATTTATCGGTATGGTGATGAAGAGAAAACAGTTTGTGATACACAAAACCGAGAATAGGCAGGAAACAGTTTTGAATAAACCGTACAAGTAGTAAGACATAAATATTTTGCCTTAATCTATCTCTTATGCAGAAGTACTAAATTATATTTACCCTTGCTTAATTCGAAAAACACTAGTTATTAGATACTTTAAGGGAGACTAGCCTCGGGCCCTAAACACGAACAAGAAGAGTTTAAATCACTACAAACAAATATATATTTTAAACTTTTCAAAGTCCAAACCATTAATTGCTAAACATGAGTTTGTAGATAAATTAACAAAGCAAATTGATTTGAATGGCTTACTTATATATGTTATGGGACCAGAAGGTAGATCACTTAAGTCACACTTGAAACCCAAGCCTCTTTTACATTCAAATGCACTCAGAACTAAAATGGATTATTGTTGGACTCTTTTCCCAGCAAAACCAAGCTATAATAGACTTGTGGGTTGCTGCAGATCAACAATAACCACATCAAAATAAGAGCAAAACTTGAACAGATTATAAGCCTTGACAATCAACTAGAACAATCACTAAATAGCACACGAATAAGCCTTGTAAACCCTTTAGTATAGATCGACTATTTACAACTAACCCTTATAAGTTTACTTTTAATTCTAACAATACATTCTAATTATGACATTAGCTTATACTAAAAAAAGAGAAGGGTTACACAAATCAAATGAGTTAAATGGGTTAGATGTCATTCAAAGTATTTTTTACCCGTAGAAGATGAAATGACCAACCTTAACCAGTGAAGATACTTTCTTCCCAAGAACTCGAATCTGGCCAAATAAAACAATTGAAGATTTAATAAATAAAGTTAACCAAGAAATAAACACATATAAACATATATTGACATATAAGAAGATGTAATATGACCAAAATCGAACCCCAATTTCAACCCTAGCTTATGGGTTTCATAATAATTGGCTTCTTTAATCTAAAATACTGTTGTAATTATTAGTAAGATACATCATAGCAACAGAATCACATAAAAAATAATACAGAAAAACAGCTTAAAATGGTCTATAATGGCGTATCAGGGCTCAAACCCGATATTCCTTATATGCAAGTACCCCTTGAATTGCGAGTTCATGGCCAAAATTGAGTCGGGTGATGTTTACATACTCATTTGTGGTGAATTTGGAAGGAACTCCAAGAGAAGAAGCAAAGATAATATGGTTTGGCTTTTTTGTTTCAACAGCTGCAAATGAAAGAAAGAAAAGGGGGCGGGAGTTAGAGGGATAACACTAGTACAAAAACGATTTGGTCACGCATGGTCAATGGAACGCCAAACATTCGATATTTGTGTGGTGAAGGTACGAAAATTGAAAACATTTACTAATTAGTCACACATGAAAATTTTGATTGTGTGACCATTAGAACTGTATTGCCACACAATTGAACATTGTGTGGCTAAAGGTATATGGTGATTTTGTTTCCATCATTTAGCCACATATGAATTTGGAACGTGACAAATACAAGCCTTGATGCTAGTCACATGAAGTAATTTTTGTGTGTCTAAATCATAGAGTCAAGTTTTGTCACACATTATTTAAGGGTGACTTATATGTTTTGCCAACTCTGAGCCACATCTAAATTGGAACAAGTGACAAATGAAAATTAAGGTTGAAGCATTAGTCACAATATACATATAAACAGTGACAAATATATGTCACACACATGAACGCTATGACTAAATGCCATATATGGTCACACTAAATATTTTGTCACACATTCGTTAAGTGTAGCCAAAATCCAGTACATATGTTCATGTAAGTTAATATGTGTGTTTAAAGTTTAGTTTGTGTTAGCTTGCCAAAAGCTAATCTATATAGTCACATTTACTACTAACACTGTGACCAAATGCCATATATGGTCACACTAAACGTTTTGTCACACATATTATTTAAGTGTAGCCAAAATCCAGCACATATGGTCACGTAACTTAATATGTGGCCATTGGATGATCAATAGTCACTCAAAATACACGCTTCACTTTTAAACACCATATGGTCACACTTATTAACACTTTTGGCCACTTTATGCTTAATTGTATGTGACTAAATACCAAAAACAAACATGCTTTGTGTGACTAAATGTTAGAAAAGGCCACACAAACATAAAATTCATGTGGCCATTGGATGATCAATAGTCACACAAAATACACGTTTCTTCACTAGAAACACCATATGGTCACACTTATTAACACTTTTGGCCACTTTATGATCAATTGTATGTGACTAAATACCAAAATAAACATTCTTTGTGTGACTAAATGTTACAAAAGGCCACACAAACATAAAATTCAAGTGGCCATTGGATGATCAATAGTCACACAAAGTACACGTTTCTTCACTTTAAACACCATATGGTCACACTTATTAACACTTTTAGCCACTTTATGATTAATTTTATGTGACTAAATACCCAAAACAAACATGCTTTGTGTGACTAAATGTTAGAAAAGGCCACACAAACATAAAATTTAATGTGGCCATTGGATGATCAATAGTCACACAAAACACACATTTCTTCATTGTAAACACCATATGGTCACACTTATTAACACTTTTGGCCACTTTATGATTAATTGTATCTGACTAAATACCCAAAAGAAACATGCTTTGTGTGACTAAATGTTAGAAAAGGCCACACAAACATAAAATTCAAGTGGACATTGGATGATCATTAGTCACACAAAACACACATTTCTTCACTTTAAACACCATATGGTCACACTTATTAACACTTTTAGCAACTAAATGGTTAATTGTATGTGACTAAATACCCAAAACAAACATGCTTTGTGTGACTAAATGTTAGAAAAGGCCACACAAACATAAAATTCATGTGGCCATTGGATGATCAATAGTCACTCAAAATACACGTTTCTTCACTTTAAACATCATATGGTCACACTTATTAACACTTTTGGCCACTTTATGATTAATTGTGTGTGACTAAATACACAAAACAAACACGCTTTGTGTGCCTAAATGTTACAAAAGGCCACACAAACATAAAATTAAAGTGGCCATTGGATGATCAATAGTCACACAAAAGACATATTTCTTCACCTTAAACAACATATGGTCACACTTATTAACACTTTTGGCCACTTTACGCTTAATTGTATGTGACTAAATACACAAAACAAACATGCTTTGTGTGACTAAATGTTAGAAAAGGGCACACAAACATAAAATTCATGTGGCCATTGGATGATCAATAGTCACACAAAACACATATTTCTTCACTGTAAACACCATATGGTCACACTTATTAACACTTTTGGCCACTTTATGATTAATTGTATCTGACTAAATACCCAAAAGAAACATGCTTTGTGTGACTAAATGTTAGAAAAGGCCACACAAACATAAAATTAAAGTGTACATTGGATGATCATTAGTCACACAAAACACACATTTCTTATCTTTAAACACCATATGGTCACACTTATTAACACTTTTAGCCACTAAATGGTTAATTGTATGTGACTAAATACCCAAAACAAATATGTTTTGTGTGACTAAATTTTAGAAAAGGCCACACAAACATAAAATTCATGTGGCCATTGGATGATCAATAGTCACTCAAAATACACGTTTCTTCACTTTAAACATCATATGGTCACACTTATTAACACTTTTGGCCACTTTATGATTAATTGTGTGTGACTAAATAAACAAAACAAACATGCTTTGTGTGACTAAATGTTACAAAAGGCCACACAAACATAAAATTAAAGTGGCCATTGGATGATGAATAGTCACACAAAAGAAATATTTCTTCACCTTAAACAACATATGGTCACACTTATTAACACTTTTGGCCACTTTATGCTTAATTGTATGTGACTAAATACCCAAAAGAAACATGCTTTGTGTGACTATACAGTGTTTATGGTCACTAATACGGATTAATCCAACAAAATTTGTACCTAATTAGTCACACATGTTACGGTTTTGGTTACTCTTTTGCAATAGAGACTAAAAAAAAGGTCAAACACGTGACCATAGAGTACCTATGGTCGCGGCACCTTTAGTCACACACTCGAAATCATGTGTGACTATATGTATATCGTCACACTTTTTTGATGTAGCCAAATCCACTTTTTGTTCTAGTATAAGTATTTGGTTTTTGATTTTTGGGGAAATATGTATGTGAAAACTAAAAGCGGGAGGCTAAAATTTTCTTTATTTTTGGTGTTTAAGAAATATAATTATCAAAAAGTATAATAAAAAATATGGTACCCTTGCATTATCAAAAAGTTGAGTAAAAAAACTAGGCTATAAGGTTTAAACTACGATAATTCATATCAAAAGTCTTATCTTAGTATCTAATGTATCTGATTTGAGGTGTTGTGAATTATTTAAGCGAGCTCGGCTTGGCTAAAACTAGACTCAAGCCCCACTTAAGTGAGCTAGAGCCAAACATGAGTTTGACTTCAAGCCTAAACCCGATTTAAGTTTTAGCCTTAACTCATGTTGGTGAAAAGGAAATATAGATTACACCACATGATCACGGATACCTAGTCCTATGAATATCGACCCTTAACCCTCGAGTAACTTACGGGATTAACAGTAGAAGAAAATAAAAAGGGATGTTACACCCCAGCGAGAATCGAACCTGCGACCTCCCCTACGGAAGTCAAGTGATTTACCATCTTGCCAGGGTAACATATTCGTTAATGTAATGCTTCATTATTTTTGGCTAGTAGCTTAAAGAGTGCTTATAGAAGCTGCTTATTAAACCGTGACTTTTTCTCCCTCTGCTTATTTTCAATTTGTTTCACTTTTAAAATTTCGAATCTAGCAAAACTAAATAAGTTGTAGGTTATTTGGTTTAAAGGGTAAAATATCATAACGGTTTAAACCGTTTTCGTTCATTTTTTTTCTTGATTTCGACCATTTTTGTACGTCTGGGACTGATTGGTGGCAAACCGTCAAGTTTATCACACAAATCAACCACTTGTGAATGGTCAACCGTAATAAAATTCAAACAGTCTAAAACCAATGCAATTTCCCTTGGAATATAGTGGATTCCCGGGTCGTTAAGTCCCACGGAGGATTAATGGTGTTTCAATACGTTCAGATGTCGAATGATCACTAAGGATAATGATCAGTAAGGATTTTGAGTGGTAATTACACTACTGATTGATTGGAATGTATTTGGATACAGAATTATAAAGTACAACAATCAGATTAAACAAACTTAAACACGTACGTATAATAAACTACGTAAACGTACAAAAATAAAACGTGAGTTTTAAGAAATAAAAGACCTACACATATGAAAATGATATTTTTACAAACCTAATAATAAAAGAAAATTATTAGAAAATTAAAATTATTTTTATAACTATTTATTTAATTATTATTAATTAAAAACTATTTTAAACTATTTAATAATACTCTAAAATATAATAAAATATGAAATAAAGCTAGAAAAATGAAATTAAGATTTAGAAAAATCTAAAATATTATAAAACTTATTTTAAAATTGAAAATATATTTTTTTACACTTTTTATCTATTTATTATTAATTAATTACTAATTATTAATTATTTAAAATACACTTAAATACAAGAAAATATAAAATTAACCTGGAAAAATAAACTTATAACTTAGAAAAATCTAAAATATTATAAAACTAATTTTAAAATTGAAAAGATATTTTTTATGTTTTTTATTTATTTATTATTAATTATTTAATACTTATTAACTATTTTAAATTCTAATAAATACTAAACAAGCTAAGAAAATTATGAAATTTTTATAAAATTATCCTATGATGACAGAAAACTAAGAAAATTATAAAAACTGAAAATGCTTAATAATAAGCTGAAAAGAAAAATTAAAAAGCTAAATTCTATTAAATAAACGCTATCACTATTTTTAAAATGATGTTTTTGTGATTTTTCTTTTTGAAAACTATTTAACTACTGATAATAAGCAACTTTAATGAAAACAAAAATTTTACAACTTAAAAATAAGCTATTTGAGAGCTTATTAGCTCAACAGTGGACTTATAAGCTTATTTTGATGTTATTAAGCTCAAACAAGCTTCATAGTTGGAACAAAAGATGAAATAAGATTCAAACAAGCTTAAGCTACTTAAATGAAGCTAAAAAGAACAAATATCAACACTGATAAGCTATAAATAAGCAAATAAGCACTTATCCTAAGTCTACTAACCAAACAGGCCTGCATCCATATTAACAAGCAATTTAAGCTTATGTAATAAGCTAAAAAGCTCAAAACAAAGACTGAGGTAGCAAGATGGACTGGTGGGCTTTCCAAAAAGTCCAAGTTCAAACACTGGGGACCACTGATAAGCTTTTGACAAGCTTGTGAAAAAGCTTCTAAACCACTGATTGCTTAGTGTACACAGAAATGGGACAAGCTAAAAGTTACTTGCAGGCTTATTAAATAAGCTGCAAAATGAAAATTAAGCACTGGACTTGTGAAATGGCTAGATTGGCTTCCCAAAAAACCAAGGTTCATAAGCTGAGGTTTACTAATAAGCTTTTTATAAGCTTGTGAAAAAGGTGGTAAAACTGTGCACAGAGCACATTTTTGAAAAAGGGTCTAAAGTAAGCTATAAAATAAGCAGTTTAAAAAGCTAATTGAAAATTATAAAAAATACTGTGATTAAGATTAGCAACTATATTTTATAAATCTAAAAGCTTAAAACATGAAACTCAAAGTTAAACCCTATAGAAATTAATCTATTTTATTCAAAAACTACAAAACTGAAATTTTGACTTTTTAAGATAAACTAAAAGGTTGACTAAAATGAACTTTAAATCAAATCTACTCACTGATTATGATATGTTAAGCTATAATAAGATGTAATTAAGCTAGATTAACAAGTTATAAGCTACTATGATGAGTTTTACTCTTTAAATCCTAACAGTTATCAAATTAAGTGGGATTAAAAGAGATTTTGACTTTTTACAAAGTAAGGACTGTATTTTATGGTATGTTTGAGTTATTTAGACCAAGTGTGACATGTATCAAACAAGAACACTGTCTTGAACAACCTTTAACACAATGAACAAATCAAATCCAAACAACACCTTAATAAACTGTTTTTGTGATTTCCAAAGACTTTTTCAGATTCAGACCATGCACTAGATTCAAGACTTCATAATATCATATATTAAGACTAAATAAGCATAAAACAACAGTAATAACAACATAAAACTCAAGAATGATAATTATGCTCTTATAAATATTAAACTATGATTTTTAGTAACTAAAATATTTTAAAGAACAAGCTAACTGTTTTATTGTTTAACTTTACTTAACTACAACTAAGAAACATAAAAACACAAAGCTTAAGGCTAATAAGTAACTTAAACAGTTAAATACAAGAATTGCTTAAAAAGGCTTACAACTTGAATTTAGCTGAGAACACAGAACAAGGTCCAAAAATCAACCCTATTAGCTTACCACTAAGCTTCTAATCCCAAGGAAATCCAAGATTTACCCTGCTCCAACTTCTTGATCATCTTCTCCATGGATTTTTGATTTTTCAACATTTTTTTAGTATTTTTGGTATTTTTTTCTTTTTAATACTAAACAGAGTTTTTAAGGTTTTTAATAGCTTAAATAAGCTATATAGGAGCTTAAGTGAGCTTATGAGTCCAAGATAACAACTAACAACAACATTAACACATATTGAGATTTTGAACTTGAAAATTGCATAAACTGAAATGGAACTTAATACTAAAATTGAAACTGAAAACAAGTTTTTATTACACTGAGATAACTTAACAAGGTATTGGAAAGCTTTAAATTGCACTGGAAAACTTAAAATATTTAAAACGACATAAGCAAATTAAAATTACACTAGATAGTCTTCACACTTCTCCTCTTTTGCTTTATAAAGATCTTTTAGGCTCTTGTCGACACCTCTGAGACTTTCCCACTTGATTCCAACAATTGGATCTTTAAAAATCATCAGAATCGTCCATGTGGAATTTTGGCGCCAAAATATCATAAGCAGGTATTTGCATTTAAAGAACTTTGGGAGATAGTGGAGGTGGAAGGGGGTGGTTAAACAGCTGGGAAGACAGGTGGAAAGGTGGTGGTGAGGTGGAGAGGTGGGGAAAACAACTGGTTTTGGGTTTCAGGTATGGTAGAGGAAGATAAACAGTGAACGTGGTTTTTGGCGGGCGTTGACCTGGTTTGACCGAGTTGATATTAATAACGGGAGGGGTCAAAATGGTATATTGGACTGGTCAAAATGATTTTGGACTAGCTCAAGGTTCAGGGGTCATGGTTCAAGGGTCAAGTGGTGTGGGTTGGGCTTGTGACTTGGGCCAGCTGGGTTTGTGTTTGGGATTGGATTAATATTACAAGGGGTCCGTTTGGTTTAGTAGAAATATAAGCCCAAGGACCATTCATGTAATATTCTAAAAAGTGAGGGGTTAAACCTGCCAATTTTCCAAAGTTAACACAAGGACCAAACTTGCCATATATGAATAGTACAAGGACCATATTTGATTATTTTCACTTTTTAAATATCCGAGGACCTTTTATGACAATTTTCAAACTTGAGGGACCAAAGTTGTAAATATGCAATTTTAAAACTTTGAAGGGTTTGTTTTGACAACTTTTGAATCCCATGGACCTTAAATGATATTTTATAAGTTTTGGAATGACCAGGGACTAGATTTGACAGCTTTTGAAACTTAGGGGACTAAAACTGCCAATTATGCAAACTTGATACGTTTTTCACCTGATTTTGGTATTTTTGCATTTAAAACACATAAAACACTTATTTGTGATATTTTCATCATTTTGATGCATTTCTGAGTGTTTTCAGATGTTTTTGGCATTCTAAACGGTATAAAAATGATGAGTATTTAGACACTCATCAATCCCCCACACTAAGATATTGCTAGTCCCTAGCAATCTTTTAAGAAAACTTAATGGATTTTATCTCTTTACCAAAAGCCATTACTTCTGGAGTAGCCAGTTGTTTTAGTTCAAGTAAGAACCTTGGTACAATGATAACCAAATGATTTTGAGCAAATCATAAGCTTTCAACGGTTTTGATTTGTCTTTACCAGAAGCCGTTTGCTTCTCGACTAGCCAGCTCTAGATAAATTATCAATATTATCTTTGGTGAGTCGATACCAATTATGGCTTTCCAACTGCCTTTACCACAAGCCATAAACTTGCGGGCTAGCCAACTCTTCACTAATTAAAGATATGGTGAGTTGAACACCATACAATTTTGGGCAAATTGCAAGCCATCAACGGATTTGATAAATCTTTACCAAGAGCCGTTTGCTCCTGGATTAGCCAATCCTTATGTGTGTTAGACATGGTGGACTGATTACCATTTGCTGAGTAAGTGAAAAACACTTACTCCAAAAAAAAATTTGCCAAAAATGGGGGAATTGGGTGGTATAATTACATGATAAAATTCTTGAGAATTCCCCCCCACACTTAGAAATGAATATTGCCCTCAATATTCAAAGTACCGGCGGTTATGCCGAAACATAGAACGAAAAAGGGAAATATTACGGCCATTATCTTATTTTTGATATATATACATTTTTTTTTAACTGAAATGTTAGAAAACTTATATACAAATGGGGCAACTCCCCACACTAGGGTGGTAGAAAGTAGAAAGAAGTCAGAAATATGGGTGAAAACCCATATGGCGTGCTACTGTTTTGATTACCAGTCACTAGCTTGACTCGATCCCCTCAGATTCATTGGTTCATGGGGAAAGCAATGGAAAACCAATCTCGATCGGACTTTCGCTCACAGCTTTAATAAACATATGAACATCATAAAGTTTCACACCGACGCAGATACAACCGCTGTATTTGTTAATAGTAGAAACTATAAAGGATGATACGGGTCAAAGATGGTGTCCTCATTCCTAAAGAGAAAAGGGAAAGAGCAACCACATCATTTGTGAAGAATGGAATAAATATGTGCATCAAAATACAGGTCCATTCTTCATCAGATAGAAGCAAATCACCATTTTTGACATTTTTAAGCTTAAATTTGAAGCTTGTATGGTGATTGTCAAAGGAATTTCCGGTCGGGAAGGTTGGAAACGGTTCTTCAATCAACCAATTTTCCAAAAAAAGGATGTCCCCTTCCGAATCAAAGTAAGTATTATCAATTCCTGTTGGAATCGACTCATCACTAAGAAAGGCATCGACTTCATTCCAAAAGTTGTCATCTTCCTCATCCGGAGTGAAAGAAGGAATGGAAAAGTCGGAAACGATAAGACTTGAGATGGATCATTTTTGAGCAATTTTTAATGGGAAGAATGTCTCCCATGGATCACAAACATCATCATCCAATCCAGATGAAACCTAAGAGAGTTTGGTTTCATCCAGAGTTAACAAACTCGATACGATAAACTGATTCCGGAGGTGGGACAAGTGGCATGCTCTTAGAGCTAGCAATTTCCACTACTTCCGATAAAGTCTCCGATTCTAGATCATCATCATCAAGAACACTCTTGACTTCCTTGGTACAACTTTCAAACCATTTGTTTGAACCCGGGTTGATTTTCAAAGCTTTTAGCTCAGCACGTTTTTGGTGACTCCTTTAACAGGAAATTTGAGAGTGTTGCATTGATTTTTTTCAGATTTTTGATCAATTGTGGCAACACTATGTTTGGATAGAGGGTTGGAGTTCTGGTTGATATTAAACGTGAGTTCTTCGTTGTCAACCCGTATAGTCAACTCTTCAAGCATACACATCGACAGAGCACGGTCGCTCAAGAAAGCTCTCCCTAAGATGAGGGAACTCTAGGATCTGCATCAAAGTCTACTACAACAAAGTCAGTAGGAAAGTGAGACTTTCCTACTTTTACATCCCTGCTATCCCAAGTGGACGAAGTTATGGTACACCGCTAGCTCGAGTGTCATACAAGTAGATGTAAGTTTAGGAAGAGACAGTTTCTTCATACTGAGAGTGGCATGAGGTTAATGCTTGCGCCAAGATCGCCAAGGCGGAGCATTGAACCATCCCCAAGAAATCACACGGGATTAAAACCGCCGGGTCTTCAAGCTTTTTAGGAAGCTTCTTGAGAAGGACCGCAGAGCATTGCTCATTGAGAGGGGTTTTAGCCATTTCAGATAAATTATCTTTGTTGCTCAAGAAGCCTTGCGTGGATGCAAATTGGGCATTAGAACAAGAGCATCAACGAAGCTTATATCAAAGTGTAGCTCATTGAAAATTTGGAAAAATTTTTCCATTTGCTCTTTGGTTTTGTCTTTGAGCTTTCTTCATGCAATCTTGATGGGTAAGGAAGCTGACTAGACTTTGAGCCGACGGAAGTCATTTCGGCTCGAATTAGTCTTCGAATTTCGGTTCCGGACTTAAAGCTTGGACTACCGTTGTGGGACGTGTGCGATACTTCGTGGGCTTGAGAAATGCACCTTGTCCGTAGTATCCTTGGTAACTTGACTCATTGCTCCTGGTGGAGGAGGCATTGGAGTCGAAGGTCCATGGTGCGTCTTACCACTTCGGTTGTGATCGCTTTGCATCGGGTTAGCGATCGTGTTGCTCGGAAGTTTTCCTGAGCCCGAGGGTTGATCATTTAGAGACTTCTTAATGTCAAATCGGCAACCAACAACCGCCTCATTTCATTTCATCTTGGGATTTCATGAATTGCTTCAATAGCTCATCGATGATGGTCCAGTTGGAACAATGGCTTGAGTTTGATTAGGAAAATTCTCGCCCTTATTATTCGATTAGGGCCTTGATTTTGAAAATTTCCTTGGTTAGGATTCATATTCCCATGAAATTGATTCCCTCGATTGAAATTGTTTTGATTAAGGTTTCCTTGATGTTGGAAACCTTGATTTGGTCCGGGATAGAAATTACCTTGGTTTTGATAACCTTGGTTCATTCTAGGTTGGATCTGAGTCCGGTTTTGTATGTTAGGATTCTGGTTAAAACCGGGTTGTCCCTGATAAGTATTAGCACGGTAGCTTGGTTCATTTTGAGGACGGTATTGATTACCTCCTTGATGTGAAGTACCGGCTATAGCATTGGCTTCAAACGTACTACCATCGGTGGCGCGATGTTGTAGTATGCATGAGGGCCACCACAAGTAACACAGCACTTACTTTTTTCACTTCACCATGTGATGGTGTCTGTGTGAAAGTGACTTTCTTTTGGTTAGCAAGAACCAAAGCCCTGAACAATATCTCGTGAGTTTGTCAATCTTAGCATCGGTGCTAGATGTACTCACGCGAGATGAAGTAGAAGGTCCCCATTAGACCGAGACCGATATGTCTTTGTTCGAAAGGACCTGGGACTTGTTTTCAATGATTTGTAAGGCTTCTTTTGTGGTCTTGCTAAGGAAATTACCTCTCGCGGAGGCATTTAAAGAGTCTTGGTTAGTTTGGTTCAAACCATTGTAGAAAGTATCCATTTGCATTACCTCGGTAAAACCATGATGGGACACTTATGAGCAACTCTTTGTAACGATCCCATGCCTCCCCAATGATTCATCAAATCTTTGAGAATTTCATTATCTCATTCTTAAGACTTGTAGTTCGGGATGGAGGATAGAATTCGCTAACAAACTTAGTGACTAGATCTTCCCATGTCTCAATGGAACGAGGGGTTGTTTCTCAAGCCAATTCCGGGCTTGTCCCTCTAGAGAGAATGGGAACAGAAGAAGCTTAATTGCTTCATGAGGGACATTCTTGTATTTGATGGTAGATGCAATCTTGTTAAACCATCTAATATGAGCATGAGGGTCGCCCGCCAAAACCATAAAATTGGCTTTGGGTTACAAGATTAAGCAACCCGGTTTTGAGCTCGAAGGTATCAGCCACGATGGTGGGACAATAATGGCATCTCCGTAACCCTCGATGGGTGCTTGGAGAAGCTCATTCATCGGCTTATCTTCCGCCATTACGACGTGGGGTGGTGGTGCTAGATGTTCCTCACCACGGAAGGAGCAGAACGCCCCTACGCCTACGCGGAATATTTGCAAGCTCTGAAAGTGGCTTGTAGAGCTGGAAGAACGAGTGCGCATGCACTAAGTTTAAAAATCAGTTTCCAAAACAAATGTGAGGCAAAACGACAAGTGAACTTAAACCAATAATCACAAATGAAATGGCTTCTTTGAAAAGGTACACCAAATCACAAGGACACAAAGGCAAGTTTTGATCTGTAAGATTGGGAACTTATTAATGTTCACACCCCCGTTGGTAGGTGTAATCGCTTGATTTGTGGTTGATTTTTATGTATTTAAGTACCACGAAAAGACGAGGTATGGATTTGTGCTAAGGGTTTAAAAACTTTTGGACATATATTTTGGTATCGCCTCGTTTAACCAAATAGTATCTTTAAGAATCACCTTAAAGAAAATACAAGCTAGAAAACGTTACGATTGTTTTGTTGTTTTATATTTTTTAAGTGTTGTTAACACTTTAGGAAAAGTGTTAATGAACTTTTTGATAATTTTAAAAACTATTTACAAAAGGTGGTATATGTGCAAGTACGGCCTCGAAATGTTTAAAACACGCTAAAGCCTCCCGCAGCAGGCGCCAAAATTTGATCGGTGGCAAACCGTCAAGTTTATCACACAAATCAACCACTTGTGAATGGTCAACTGTAATAAAATTCAAACAAATAAAACCAATGCAATTTCCCTTTGAATATAGTGGATTCCCGGGTCGTTAAGTCCCACGGAGGATTAATGGTGTTTCAAAACGTTCAGATGTCGAATAATCACTAAGGATAATGATCGTAGGATTTTGAGTGGTAATTACACTACCATTGATTGGAATGTATTTGGATACGAATTATAAAGTACAACAATCGATTAAACAAACTTAAACACGACGCTTAATAAACTACGAACGCATAAAAATAAAACGTGAGTTTTAAGAAATAAAATACCTACACATATGAAAATGATATTTTTAAAAACCTAATAATAAAAGAAAATTATTAGAAAATTAAAATTATTTTTATAACTATTTATTTAATTATTATTAATTAAAAACTATTTTAAACTATTTAATAATACTCTAAAATATAATAAAATATGAAATAAAGCTAGAAAAATGAAATTAAGATTTAGAAAAATCTAACATATTATAAAACTTATTTTAAAATTGAAAATATATTTTTTACACTTTTTATCTATTTATTATTAATTAATTACTATTTATTAATTATTTAAAATACACTTAAATACAAGAAAATATAAAATTAACCTGAAAAAATAAACTTATAACTTAGAAAAATCTAAAATATTATAAAACTAATTTTAAAATTGAAAAGATATTTTTTATGTTTTTTATTTATTTATTATTAATTATTTAATACTTATTAACTATTTTAAATTCTAATAAATACTAAACAAGCTAAGAAAATTATGAAATTTTTTATAAAATTATCCTATGATGACAAAAAACTAAGAAAATTATAAAAACTGAAAATGCTTAATAATAAGCTGAAAAGAAAAATTAAAAAGCTAAATTCTATTAAATAAACGCTATCACTATTTTAAAATGATGTTTTTGTGATTTTTCTTTTTGAAAACTATTTAACTACTGATAATAAGCAACTTTAATGAAAACAAAAATTTTACAACTTAAAAATAAGCTATTTGAGTGCTTATTAGCTCAACAAGTGGACTTATGCTTATTTTGATGTTATTAAGCTCAAACAAGCTTCATAGTTGGAACAAAAGATGAAATAAGATTCAAACAAGCTTAAGCTACTTAAATGAAGCTAAAAAGAACAAATATCAACACCTATAAGCTATAAATAAGCAAATAAGCACTTATCCTAAGTCTACTAACCAAACAGCTGCATCCATATTACAAGCAGAATTTAAGCTTATGTAATAAGCTAAAAAGCTCAAAACAAAGACTGAGGTAGCAAGATGGACTGGTGGGCTTTCTAAAAAGTCCAAGCTCAAACACTGGGGACCACTGATAAGCTTTTGACAAGCTTGTGAAAAAGCTTCTAAACCACTGATTGCTTAGTGTACACAGAAATGGGACAAGCTAAAAGTTACTTGCAGGCTTATTAAATAAGCTGCAAAATGAAAATTAAGCACTAGATGTGAAATGGCTAGATTGGCTTTCCAAAAAGCCAAGGTTCATAAGCTGAGGTTTACTAATAAGCTTTTTATGCTTGTGAAAAGGTGGTAAAACTGCGCAATGTACATTTTTGAAAAAGGGTCTAAAGTAAGCTATAAAATAAGCAGTTTAAAAAGCTAATTGAAAATTATAAAAAATACTGTGATTAAGATTAGCAACTATATTTTATAAATCTAAAAGCTTAAAACATGAAACTCAAAGTTAAACCTTATAGAAATTAATCTATTTATTCAAAACTGCAAAACTGAATTTTGACTTTTAAGATAAACTAAAAGGTTGACTAAAATGAACTTTAAATCAAATCTACTCACTGATTATGATATGTTAAGCTATAATAAGATGTAATTAAGCTAGATTAACAAGTTATAAGCTACTATGATGAGTTTTACTCTTTAAATCCTAACAGTTATCAAATTAAGTGGGATTAAAAGAGATTTTGACTTTTTACAAAGTAAGGACTGTATTTTATGGTATGTTTGAGTTATTTAGACCAAGTGTGACATGTATTAAACAAGAACACTGTCTTGAACAACCTTTAACACAATGAACAAATCAAATCCAAACAACACCTTAATAAACTGTTTTTGTGATTTCCAAAGACTTTTTCAGATTCAGACCATGCACTAGATTCAAGACTTCATAATATCATATATTAAGACTAAATAAGCATAAAACAACAAGATAACAACATAAAACTCAAGAATGATAATTATGCTCTTATAAATATTAAACTATGATTTTTAGTAACTAAAATATTTTAAAGAACAAGCTAACTGTTTTATTGTTTAACTTTACTTAACTACAACTAAGAAACATAAAACACAAAGCTTGCTAATAAGTAACTTTAAACAGTTAAATACAAGAATTGCTTAAAAAGGCTTACAACTTGAATTTAGCTGAGAACACATAACAAGGTCCAAAAATCAACCCTATTAGCTTACCACTAAGCTTCTAATCCCAAGGAAATCCAAGATTTACCCCCGCTCCAACTTCTTGATCATCTTCTCCATGGATTTTTGATTTTCCAACATTTTTTAGTATTTTTGGTAATTTTTCTTTTTAATACTAAACAGAGTTTTTAAGGTTTCTAATAGCTTAAATAAGCTATATAGGAGCTTAAGTGAGCTTATGAGTCCAAGATAACAACTAACAACAACATTAACACATATTGAGATTTTGAACTTGAAAATTGCATAAACTGAAATGGAACTTAATATCGAAATTGAAACCAAAACAAGTTTTATTACACCGAGATAACTTAACAAGGTATTGGAAAGCTTTAAATTGCAACCGAAAACTTAAAATATTTAAAACGACATAAGCAAATTAAAATTACACTAGATAGTCTTCACACTTCTCCTCTTTTGCTTTATAAAGATCTTTTAGGCTCTTGTCGACACCTCTCGAGACTTTCCACTTGATTCCAACCATTGATCTTTAAAAATCATCAATCGCCCATGTGGAATTTTGGCGCCAAAATATCATAAGCGTGTATTTGCATTTAAAGAACTTTTGGGAGATAGTGGAGGGAAGGGGTGGTTAAACACAGCTGAAGACAAAAGTGGTGGTAGTGGAGAGGTGGGGAAAACAACCGTTTGGGTTTCGTGTATGGTAGAGGAAGATAAACATGAACGTGGGTTTTGGCGGCGCTGACTGGTTTGACCGAAGTTGATATTAATAACGGGAGGGGTCAAAATGGTATATTGGACTGGTCAAAATGATTTTGGACTAGCTCAAGGTTCAGGGGTCATGGTTCAAGGGTCAAGTGGTGTGGGTTGGGCTTGTGACTTGGGCCAGCTGGGTTTGTGTTTGGGATTGATTATTTACAAGGGGTCCGTTTGGTTTAGTAGAAATATAAGCCCAAGGACCATTCATGTAATATTCTAAAAAGTGAGGGGTTAAACCTGCCAATTTTCCAAAGTTAACACAAGGACCAAACTTGCCATATATGAATAGTACAAGGACCATATTTGATTATTTTCACTTTTTAAATATCCGAGGACCTTTTATGACAATTTTCAAACTTGAGGGACCAAAGTTGTAAATATGCAATTTTAAAACTTTGAAGGGTTTGTTTTGACAACTTTTGAATCCCATGGACCTTAAATGATATTTTATAAGTTTTGGAATGACCAGGGACTAGATTTGACAGCTTTTGAAACTTGGGAGACTAAAACTGCCAATTATGCAAACTTGATACGTTTTTCACCTGATTTTGGTATTTTTGCATTTAAAACACATAAAACACTTATTTGTGATATTTTAATCATTTTGATGCATTTCGAGTGTTTTCGTGATGTTTTTGCATTCTAAATCCAGATAAAAATGATGAGTATTTAGACACTCATCAGGACCGCTTGTTCTATTGTCTAATGTTTTCTTAAAATGGTATGAAGGCGCATAAAAATGTAGGAAAGTTTAACACAACGTGAAAACAAAGAAAAAAAGGAGAAGGATGTATGAAAACGAAAAATCGTGAAAAATATACCTAAAACGTAATAAACGCTTAATACTAAGGAAAATGTTAAAAAAGCTTGAAAACATATGAAAACGAGAAAATTGCCAAAACGTTAAAAAATGGATGAAATCGCCGAAAAGGTCAAAATCGGCCTAACACGTCGCAATCGGTCGTAGTCGGTCTAAAACGGTCTAAACTACGAAATTGTCAAAATCGGTCGAAAAAAAGCGAGATCGGTCAAAATCAATTGAATGGTCAAAAGGGGACGAAAAACGTTACAAACAGATGAAAACGTGAAAAAAATACAAAACGTATAAAAATATTGTATAGTATTTGTCTTAGTTTACAAAATCCAATGCACATGACCCATGACCCATGTTAATTACCCATAATGCATCACCAAATATGTATTGGTCGATGACATGACAATATAGCCACTACAACCCAATGCACATGACCCATTACCCATGTTAATTACCCATTGTCAAAAATCATGGATGTGTCGTGAATGACATTAAGCAACTATAACCCGATGCATATGACCCATATGATGTCAAATACCCATTAATTAATGTGACAAAGTGATAACTTAATGCACATGAACCATGACCATGTGAATTAGCCATTATCACCGTCATGCATGGTTGTAACCGACTTGGTAGGTGTATAGTTATAGTGTGAAGATTATATTTGTATTGGAAGTTATTAAAGGCGGTCATGCATTGGTTCCATTACACTATAAGCCACTACAACCCAATGCACATGACCCATGACCCATGTAAATTACCCATTGTCGATCACCAGTCATGTATTGGTCGATAATATGACACTATAAGCCACTACCACCCAATGCACATGACCCATTACCCATGTTAATTACTCATTGTCAACCGTCATGGATGTGTCGTAGCATGACACACTAAGCAACTATAACCCGATGCATATAACCCATATGATGTCTAATACCCATTAATGAATGTGACTAGTGATAACCTAATGTACATGACACATGACCCATGTGAATTAGCCATTATCACCGGTCATGCATGGGTTGCACCAACTTGGTAGGTGTATAGTTATAGTGTGAAGGTTATATGAATTGTATTTGATGTTATTAAAGGCGGTCATGCATGGGTTGCAACCGCCTTGGGTGTGTATACCGCTTGTCACGCATTAAGCTAAGCAAGTATCCGTGGACCTCCGATCATGTTATCCGGATCGAAAGTTTGAACTCTTGAGCTTGATTCACTAAAGCTCGATTTATTTGTAAAGATGTGTTTTCTTACACAAATTAAAAATTGTAATATAACATAAGAATCGAACTCGGTTCGAATTGAGCTCGATAAGCTCGATACATTCATAAATAAGTATTTACACTTAGTGCACTTACATACAAAATATATAAAAAACATATGCTATATCACTTACAAGCTTGAAAACTCAACAATGACTCGAGTTGAACTTATATAAGGTTGAGCTCAACTCATTAAACATTTCGAGTTCATTTGATAGGCTTGAGCTTAAGTTCAAAGCTCAATAAGAATCAGCTCGAACAAACTCTAGTTACTCGACAAAAGCTCAAATCATTTACGCCTTATCCTTAACTATTTTACTTAAAAAAAACCAATCTTTTCCCCGAAATTTCATTCTCCCGCTCAAGATCCCGCTCCTTTTCCCCAAAAATTAAAACCCTAATAATTATCAAAAACAAATAGTGAGATCTATCTTCTCTCTCTCTCTTCAACCGTTCATCTCTTCTTCTTCTCTCTAGAACCGACTCACACCACCGCCACACTTCACCGCCTTATCTCGTCGTCTCTCCACCAACCATCGCTCCTCCACGCCATCACCATCATCAAGAAAAGGGAGGAAAGGGGTGAGTTTGTTTGCTTCGGTTGTTTGGTTCGAGATAACTACCACATCTACTGCCATCACAGTCGAGCCACCATCACCCTCATCTCACCTATGCTACTCTAATTATGGGTATGCTCAAACACATATTTAATTTATATTTTCTTAAATGTTTAATCGAATATAAAACAATTTATGTTGATTTTAGTGGATTAAAACTAGCCTAAAACATGTTTTTGATTATAACTTCGTGAAATCGTTTATGTTGTTTGATTTAATTATTTTGCAAATGGGTCGGGTCAAGAAACCCGTATGGGTTTGGGTTAAGCCCGTTTGGTCCTGGTTTTGGATTGGATTTGCTTATTGTCTATGCTTATGGCTCATTTGGTTATTAATAAGCTGAGCTTATTTGAGTCAGATTTTGTGATCCTTCAACAAATTTAGACCGTTTTAGACAGATCAAAGGATCCAAGAAGTCCAGCGTAGTTCGGTAGGGGCATCAAAGGCTGAAGAAGTTTCTTCTTCAACGAGAGTAGATGTGAATAGTGGCAGGGGTTCGGTTGATTCCTTTACAGGTGGTAGTAGATCAGGTAGAATTAGGATAGAGGAGCCAATTGGTAGGTCTAATAGTAATAATGGTAGAGTGTCTATCTTTCGTGACCTTGAAGTTGAGCGAAATGATCCTGATTATGATAGGAGCTATGACAGATATGCACAATGATTTGATCCAGGCTTTGGATTTAATGGTGGCTCATATCCTGTTCAACCAATGTATGCACCTGTCTTGCTATGTGCAGCCTCTTCTCCAGAACTATACAGAATAAACTTAGAGCAGGTTCATTGCCAACGTCCTCTGTATCATACTTCTTTGTGTGTGCGTAAAAGTATCTATAGTTGCAGTGCTAATTGTACTTTTTTTATCCAGGGACGTTTCTTAGCTTCTCTCAATACACAATCACCAGCTTTAAATGTAGTCTCTAGAAGGTTAGTTTGACTTCATCAATTAAGTTGCCACTTGTTTGTTTGCATTACATGCACACGAGTTTTTTGTTCTAGCTGTAGTTAATACTTTTTTCGTGTTCAATATCAGCAAGTATCATGGGCTAGTTGCTGGTGGTGGTGAGGATGGTGCTGTCGAATGCTTTGACATGAATAAAATCTTTGTTGCCGGCTCGATGTATCTGCTGATGAGGTGGAGATTCTTGTTTAAATGTTCATTACCCTTTTCCTAACGGTTTTTATGATCATGCTTGTTTTCATATAACAATGCAGACTTATTTTTGTATTTATAAGCTTGCAATTAAGGTTAACTTGTTAACATCTTTATTTGTTAAAGGTTGGGATATATTTCTAATCAATAAAAAATAAATAGTATTAATTAAAGTTATCTGCTCACCGCCTTCAAATATTAGAATGATTATTTCTGTTGATTATTATTGCAGTTCATTCCTTATTATATTTTTTAATTTTATTAGGTCTTTTAGTGCATCTTTTTTATTTTATTTTTTATTTTTTTTATTTTTATAAGTTGTTTTCAAGCAGAAGATAACTGTGTACCATATTCTTGTTTTATATAGGAGGTTACTGCAGTAGAGTTTGATGGAGATGGTGGCTTTCACATGGCTGTTGGAAGTAGTGGCGGAAAGGTATGCTATAAAGATATCATTATCTATTCTGTTATTGGCATCATATAGTATCAAGCCAAACACGATTAGTTATCTAATAGGCTAATTCCATTAAAGAAATGAACAATTTCACAAGTCTTTTTTCTTCTAATGTACAGGTGATGATATATGACTTACGCTCATCAACTCCTCTTCGAGTAAAAGATCACATGTAAGTAGCCAATTCATTCTGGTACGATAATGACAGTATGTTAAACTCTTATTTCTTTACTTCTGAACTAATCACGGCAACCTACCATAACATTACAGGTACGGAAGCCCTATAATAAATATCAAATGGCATAAAACTCTCAACTCCGAACGGCCAAAGCTAATTACTACTGACAAACATATTGTTCGGATTTGGGATCCAGAAACTGTAAGTTTTTATTCCATAGTTCATTATTATGCTGAACACATATCATACTGTGTTTGCTTTATTTGTTTTCGAAACACCAAAATTATTTGTTGTTGTCCTCAAGGCTCAACCATTTTTATTGCTTTCAGGGGGATGGAATGACCAGTATTGAACCAACAGCTGGCGCAATTAATGATATGTGTGTGTTTCGTGAAAGTGGACTGATGCTGTTGGCTCTGGATACCAGTCAGATTTCCTCTTATTTCTTACCAGCCTTGGGATCCCTCCAAAGTGGTGTTCATCTCTTGAAACTATGACAGTAAGTAAAAGTTGTAACCGACACAGTAAAATGCACCCAAAGTGTCCATATTTACCGAAAGACAAAGGTTAGTTCGACACGCACTTGAGGAGCATGAAGACCGTACGCTCTATCTTGTTACTAGTTTAGTTGCTTAAAAATACCCATGACATAATCTCCCGACCCCCTTTCCACATGACTAAGTGTTTGTATCCATTAAAATAACCAGATGTGTATCATTGAACTTAGTTCATTAACATGTCTCTTATCTTACTGTGACTTTTGTTGTGAATTCTGAAAGCGCGGACTCCATTAATCGGGCATGGGAGATCCTTGATCAGATTCCTGGAAGAGCAACTGGTGCTTACAGTCACAGTCAGGTAAATCTGCTGTCTATTTGCAACTCTTAAGATGTTAAATGTTGGTTTTTGCTTACAAAAATTCTAAGCACATTGTACACTGTGATTCAAGGCTAATGACATGTTTTGTAATTGTCATCAGGGTGTTAAGGGATTGCATGATACCATTGCTGCTGGTATTGAAGCTCGTGATGGCTTTCCTGCTAATCCAGATGATACTTTATTGACAGATGGTGCAAGTCCAGCGGTATAATGATTTCTTTTCGGTGCTCTTATTGGTAGTTACTCCATCTTGATTACTAATTGTACCCTCTTTACTCTGCTTCAATCGCCCTTCACGGTGGCACTCTTGTATGTGCTTTTGAAACCATGCAAAGGCAAGCTAGGACGGCGAATAGTCAAAAGTTGGTAGTTGAGAATTTGATTATGTACGACATTACAATTCTATATTTGATTCAATTATATACATTTGATTTTTATTCAATTTGAATTTGTTTATTGTTTTTAATTCTGTATATGTATGTGTACTCATTCCATCATCACTAACACAGTACTAGCAGTATTAACTTGCTCCAGGAGTACTAGCTTAGTATTGGCAGTAGTAACTGTGCTCACCAGTACTAACTTAGTACTAGTAGTAACTACCATGTGACTAAAAGATGCACTCACATAATATGGTCACACTTATCAATATTATTGGTCACTCTTTGTTTAATTCGATGTGTGACTAAATGTTAGAAAAAGCCACACAAACATAAAATTAATGTGACCATTGGATGACCAATAGTCACACAAAACACACATTTCTTCACTTTAAACATCATATGGTCACACTTATTAACACTTTTGGCCACTTTATGCTTAATTGTATGTGACTAAATACCAAAACAAACATGCTTTGTGTGACTAAATGTTAGAAAAGGCCACACAAACATAAAATTAATGTGGCCATTGGATGATCAATAGTTACACAAAACACACATTTCTTCACTTAAAACACCATATGGTCACACTTATTAACACTTTTGGCCACTTTATGCTTAATTGTATGTGACTAAATACCAAAACAAACATGCTTTGTGTGACTAAATGTTAGAAAAGGCCACACAAACATAAAATTCATGTGGCCATTGGATGATAATAGTCACACAAAACACACATTTCTTCACTTAAAACACCATATGGTCACACTTATTAACACTTTTGGCCACTTTACGCTTAATTGTATGTGACTAAATACACAAAACAAACATGCTTTGTGTGACTAAATGTTAGAAAAGGCCACACAAACATAAAATTAATGTGGCCATTGGATGACCAATAGTCACACAAAACACACATTTCTTCACTTTAAACATCATATGGTCACACTTATTAACACTTTTGGCCACTTTATGCTTAATTGTATGTGACTAAATACCAAAACAAACATGCTTTGTGTGACTAAATGTTAGAAAAGGCCATACAAACATAAAATTAATGTGGCCATTGGATGATCAATAGTTACACAAAACACACATTTCTTTACTTTAAACACCATATGGTCACACTTATTAACACTTTTAGCCACGTAATTGTGCATTGTCCAAACAAACCTAAACAAAATTCATGTCATTGGATGATCAATAGTCACTCAAAATACACGTTTCTTCACTTTAAACATCATATGGTCACACTTATTAACACTTTTGGCCACTTTATGATTAATTGTGTGTGACTAAATACACAAAACAAACGTGCTTTGTGTGACTAAATGTTAGAAAAGGCCACACAAACATAAAATTAAAGTGGCCATTGGATGATCAATAGTCACACAAAAGACATATTTCTTCACCTTAAACAACATATGGTCACACTTATTAACACTTTTGGCCACTTTATGCTTAATTGTATGTGACTAAATACCCAAAAGAAACATGCTTTGTGTGACTATACCGTGTTTATGGTCACTAATACGGATTAATCCAACAAAATTTGTACCTAATTAGTCACACATGTTACGGTTTTGGTTACTCTTTTGCAATAGAGACTAAAAAAGTCAAACACGTGACCATAGAGTACCTATGGTCGCGGCACCTTTAGTCACACACACTCGAAAAATCATGTGTGACTATATGTATATCGTCACACTTTTTTGATGTAGCCAAATCCACTTTTTGTTCTAGTATAAGTATTTGGTTTTTGATTTTTGGGGAAATATGGGCGGGAAACTAAAAGCGGAAGGCTAAAATTTTCTTTATTTTTGGTGTTTAAGAAATATAATTATCAAAAAGTATAATAAAAAATATGGTACCCTTGCATTATCAAAAAGTGGAGTAAAAAAACTAGGCTATAAGGTTTAAACTACGATAATTCATATCAAAAGTCTTATCTTAGTATCTAATGTACCTGAGTTGAGGTGTTGTGAATTATTTAAGTGAGCTCGGCTTAGCTAAAACTAGACTCAAGCCCCACTTAAGTGAGCTAGAGCCAAACATGAGTTTGACTTCAAGCCTAAACCCGATTTAAGTTTTAGCCTTAACTCATGTTGGTGAAAAGGAAATGTAGATTACGCCACATGATCACAGATACCTAGTCCTATGAATATCGACCCTTAACCCTCGAGTAACTTACGGGTTTAACAGTAGAAGAAATAACAAACAATAGACAAACGATAAACATGGTGAAATCAATATGCAAACCGAAAGATTATACTTCGAATGATGATGTGAGGTGTTCTTCTATTGATTCTTTGACCTAAATTGGTGTTTTTTTGGTCTCAAATTCGTCCTAGGGTTGACTGGTGTTGAGAAAGTGTAGCCCTAAGTCATACTAAGGATTTGTATTTATAGTCTTATGAATTTGACGTCGATGCGACGTATTCAATGTCTATACGATGTATTAAATATCTCAAGAGTGGGCTCCAAGGATAGAATATTCTGGTCAATTCGTCTGACTAACCTTCGATACGGCATATCACCATAAATGGATATGTCGTATGTCTTCAGTCACGACTTCCTTGTATAAAGAAAAGGGCTTCTATATGGCGTATTCCCAGGTATTTTTCAAGAGTACAGGTTAAATTTTCTAAGTGAAATATACGGCGTATCACTAGATTTGGATACGCCGTATGCATCTGCTGAATTATGCATTTCTTTTAAGATCTAAGTATTGCCATTTTCCGTGTCTTTTCCATTATTGCTCTAGAATTACTAAGAATACGAAATATAAAGGTTTAAGCGACGATTCTTATGTAGAATTATAGTAAATGAACAATATACATATGATCAATATGATGCACTAAATGTGTACTTATTTGATTACATTAGATGAAAAACCTTAACAAGAGATAACTCTTTAAAACTGAAGTGTATAAATAAATCAAAGATCAAAAGTTAATTAAAATGATACCGAACACTACATTTATAGGAAAAAGTTATCTTGGATAAAAAGACTAATTAAAGTAAATAACATAATAAAGATAAATAAAATTTCCGAATAATAAAGATGTAAATTGCGTTTGTCGCCTCTACAGCGTAACAAGGAACGTCTTGTTATGGTGTAACAACCTGGAAGCCGATTTTAATCCCTATTAGAGAGCTTTAAGGCATAAAAAAGATTAGAGTGTTACGTCGTAGCGAAAATTACTTTTACGACTCCATTTCTCAAATCTTCTCCCCATCATTTCTCCTCACTTGTAAAGAACTCGCCCTCGAGTTCTCACCATTAAGGGCTTCAACAACCTTGAACATCTTCTCACTGCGTACCTTATCATTAGTAGCTTTACGCTTTACATCAACTCGAGAGCTCTTTTCCTTCACTTCTTCTCATTTCTTCACATGTTTTTCACATTCTCCATGACCCATACAAAACGCTAAGCCTCTCTTTATCGCCCCCTCGTCATTCTCCTTCTCTTCGAAACACCAACTTCCTTTGTCGTTTTCAACACCAAAGTTGAGATTTCGTTAACAATTTTATCATAAATTTGAAGGTCTTGGATTTATTCAACATGTTCTTCAACAAATTTGGTTTTCAAAATCTTTTCTTTCGCCTTAAACTCGAGCTTTGGTAATTGTGGTTTTACTTCGGTTGTAACCATGACAATTCTCCTTCCTTCCAATGAGAAAAGGTAAAGATTTTGTTAAATATCGTATTTGCCCTTAACCTCACATCGCCATGGTTTCCCGAACAGAATATGGCACTCATCAAGTTCATCCATAATACAAAGTATTTCTACTTTATAAAATTCCGCGATGGTAACCAGAACCCTACAAACTTGGTAACCTTCAACTGGTAATTTTAAGAAGTCTACCTATTTTCTTGATACTAAATTATTTAAACTACAACCCTTAATAATTAAAGAACATACCGACTTACGGCTTAATACTTTCGAACGAAATAACTTGTTTGTAGATACCTAACAGTCCTTCTTTCTCTCCTCTCATTCATCAACCCTCCTATTAATAGGCATTAGGTGGTTTATGCGTAAACAAACACAAAGTAGGTTTTTTATCCACCCACAGTTTGGAAGAGTGGGGATGACGTCTAGGATTTTTGGGGACAACATCTTGCTAGATCTCAAGCCCGTAGATAAAGATGGCAACGACGTATTTAGGGCGTCGACGCGTTTTTAGGCACTCTGGAATGTTTGTGGCCAAATGGCTACGTCGTCTTGATCCATATTAACTTATATTTTTCACGTATTTGACTAAATATATTTTTGGGCCATCGCCAAATATTTTTCACGTATTTGAATAAATATATTTTTGAGCCATCGGCAAAGTGGCGACGGCGTCTGCTTCGATTTTTCAATGATGCTTTTACCACAATTTTGCAAAGACAATTAATAATAGTTTCTTAATGTAATTTAATATTTCGTTGCAAATTTAGCAATGATTTTACAATGGATTTGTAACGGAATATTAAAAATAAAAAAAAATTAAATTATTATTATTATTTGTTGCAAATCCGTTGCAATTATATGAAATTTTGAAACGGAGTTCTAACGAGAACTAATAAAAGTCTCTTTTATATATGTTTTTTATATTCCGTTGCAAATCCGTAACAAATTTTTAATAATTTTCACGAATCGCTACGAAATATTTTAAAATAAATAAAAAAGAAATTAGTTAAGTTTTTGCAACAGATTTACAACGGGTTATCGGGTAGTTGCTAACCCGTTGCAAATATGTTGCAAACCCGTTGCATATTTGCTACGGAAGTTGTCCATTGAAAATTTCCGTAGCATTAGCTCACTTGTGTAGTAGTGATATTTGATTCATTATAATAAGAATTATACATTGAAAATTTTATCTTGTATGTTATTAAACAAACATTTTTAACATTGTTTCATAAAACTACATGGCTCAGCGAACTACAAAACTTATTCGTTATGTGGAGATTTGTTTTCCTTTAAGGGACATAGATCTAACTTACGGGTGTCATGCTGCTAGATAATGAAAACCATTTTAAATTTACAACTTCAAAATATAAATAAGAGTAAATTGCATAAATCATCCCTAAAGTTTGGTGAATTTGCATGTTTCGTCCTAAACATTTCGAAACTGCAAACACCGTCCCTATGGCAAACGTTTGGGATGTATATCGTCCCTAAAGTTTGACGAATTTGCATGTTTCGTCCCTAAAGTTTGACGAATTTTCTCCCACCAAGGACAATACATGCCCCAAAGGTTTGCCACAAGGACGATCTTTGCAGTTTCGAAATGTTTGGGACGAAACATGCAAATTCGCCAAACTTTAAGGACGCTTTATGCAAGTTACTCTATAAATAATAACTGCGCGCGACTTCACCTCCATCCCTGACTAGTGTTAGTCTGCATGTACCAAACATATACACTGATGTGAATAACAAGATAAACTTCTTGGATTTAGCTATTCTTTGAACTACCACGGATCTTGTAAAGCTGTACATATTCCAATTGAAAATATAGGCAGCATTCACTCCAAAAACATGGATTGTCAATACAGCCGAATATAGGAAGAATGAAATTTGTAAAAGTGACCTTGCTTTGTGTTAATTTACACCAATGGAGCTTTACCGTGAATAACTTCACCATAAGCATGTTTAATAAGAATATCATGTAAACGTTGCATGTTAAACAATATTAAAACAATAAAACAGGAAGATTTTAATTCACTAGCCTTTGATATGACTTGTGTTGATTCTTCAACGAGCTTCAAATGCTGATCATTACTTTTGTTTATTTCCATATCAGCTGCACAAAGGACCTAGAGGGAGTTGATTTAGAAAAGTAAGTTTCCATGCGCAAGCAATGGTCATTACTAGCCAGTCAAAGATCAATCCCACGTGAGTAGACCCATTGTGCTTGCTTCAGTTCACATGTCTCGTTGATCAGCATCTTTGATTGTTGACCATAAGAACCCAATCCACCTAATTTCCGAATGATGCATTATTGCTATTCTTGAAATACCCTTGCCCGGGTTAAGATAATTTCGTTAATGCACTTTCATGTACCAAAACAGTTTCACAAGTTCCAGCACATTCGAGCTGTTGCACGACTCAAAAACAAAAGAAGTTCGGGCAGCAAGATTTTTTTGTTATTTCTTTTGTGTTACCTCAAAGGCCTATTATGTCCCAAGTTTGGTAGTCCATGCCACTTGAAGATCGAATGGGAGTTTCATAAGCAGTGCTTACCAATGAACATTTGTTTAACGAGGATTTCTTTGCGTATGAAAATCTCGTTATGATGAAAACAAGCTTTTGGTATTTCATCTTTCAGCCTATCCAACGTGCAGCTGCAGTCCTTATGGTATGGTCTCCGTTCTTTGTCTATTTCAGACATTGATAGGCTTCCTTCAAAAACAATATGCATTTTCATCAATGCTGCTTTAGTTGCCATTTCTGATCCTTTTAGCAGTAGTGTGCCGTAATCTACTACAACTAAATGATGTTTTACTGTTGGATTTATTGCGTGTGTTAAATGTCTGCATGTTGTGACATTCTCTAGCTAGTGGGTTATATACTACTGGCCTTCTAGACAGGGTGGGATAGGTAGAGTAAAACTAGGAAAGAAAAGATACCATAAAATTTCTATCTGAGAGTTCAAGGCAAATTTACATAGATGCTTCATAGCAAAAAGATCCAATAATCTCAATTATGATTGTTTGTTGGAACTACTTGTTATCAGATTCTCAGAAAGAGAATACATTGATTTGTTTTTCCCTCACTTTGGCTTTGGTAGCACACTAGCAGAAGCGTAGTTTTGTTTAACATTATTTGTTTTATTTTGAGATGCTTTTATAGAATCTATACAAGAGTAACTTTATTAACTAAGTTAGGTAGCCATCATAAAAATTCTCTCTCAAAAATGCTATAACCTATAAACCTTGTTTTGTTCCTATGTATGTGATTCTTATTCTGTTTGATTGTTTGTCAAGATAGTTTGCAACATATGGTTATAACTATCCTTAAATTTATCATAATTTGTTGTTTTTCTCAAGTCTGAAATGAATATTCATCTGATATTTTGATCAATGTAACCATAAGCTCTCATAGCAGGAATGGCCTAAGTATCTGTGTTGCCTAGAACCCTTATGTTTTCCTTTTGCCCGGCCTTCACTTGTACTGTATAACTGATAATTCGAATTATCATGTCAAATAATTAAATGAGTATTATATCAAATATTAGAATGGTTTTATTGAATTTGTGCTACATGTTCAATTAATCAATACATCAGAAAAACTTTGACAAGGTAGAAATGTAGTTAATTCTATGTTCGTTTATCTAAGCATCTACATACTTTTCTAACAATTTTAAATTCATAACTTAAATTTATAAATAATAACGACACCACCCTCATTCAAAACTAGTAATAGTCCTCATGTACCTAATCACATATATTGTTGATGTCAATAACAAGATACAATAAAGATTTTGGATTTAGCCATTCTTTGACTTTGCAAGGATCTCGTAAAGCCGTGCATATTCCAAACAAAAATAACGGCAAAATTCACTCCAACAACTTGAATGGAATATTAATCTACGAAACATTTGGATTCTCTTAAGATCGATATTTATAACATTGATGTTTCTTGGAAGGAAGAATAAACTCAAGAAAAGTGTCATTAATCTGGACCAATACATAACTTACACGATGCGGATCAAGCCGAGTTAACAACATTTCATTTGTGTACTTTCATTACAAAAACACATACATTCACACACTCCAATACATTGGAACTGTTTCATGCCTTTCCAAAACGAGAAACGTTCAACCCCTAGTTTTTATCTCGTTGGCATTTCCTTAGATGCATGTGTTGTCCCGAATCTGGTAGTGCATTCCACTTGAAGATCAAAGTGGAGTTTTGAAAGCTGTTCAGTCCAATAACATCTGTTAAATGATGGTTTCTTTGTGTGTGAAATTCTCGTATGATGAAAGAATTTGGTGTCTCATCTTTCGGCAAATATGCGACGCACAACTGAAGTTTTTAGGCTCTGTTTTTTTCTGTTTTGGTCATTGATAGACTTCCTACAAATACAAAATGGATTTGCATCAATGCTGCTACAGTTCCTTTTCGGACACTAACAAACTAATTTCATAAATGGTCAAACTAATTGCGTAAAGCACATGGACCATTTTAATAATTAGCTCTAACCCAAGAGATGGACTTTAAGCAGTTATTCGGAATGTATAGGTGATCAAGCAGCTCCTTTTAAAAAGGTGATTAGGATTTCTCAATTTGAAGTGGTTGTCTACTTCAATAAAACCGGGTTACACCCTATTCATGTAGTGTGCTGTACGCTCTGGTGCTTAATCTTATTATTTGTCGAATTTGTTAATCCAAGGAGGCAGAAAACTAAAGAAACACCATAAAATAAACAAATTAAAAATCGAACTTTAACTTATTATATACCACTCTCATTTATTGCATCTGGCAATGGCACTTCTATTCTCGGATCTGCTAAACTTATAAATTTTTATGCAGTCATATTTTTGTGTTGAAATTGATAGGTTGCCATCATTATGAACTTTATAACATCCCATCTCTTTTTATGATGATGATGTTGTTGGCCTTTCTTCACAGGTTGTAAATCGAGCCATCTACGACACATGATTGCCTTGTAATTTACCATGGTTTGTGTTGGTATGCGAAAGAGATTTTGAGGCAAAGTGTATAAACTCTACGAATTGAATTGACAAGATATATGAACAAAACGAAATAACTAAAAGACTTAATAACAGAATTGTTGTACATAAACTGACATGACTCGATCCTATTTAACCATTGTGAAACGTCACCAAACATGCTTGTGAAACGTTGTGATGTTTCACTGGTAACCGTTTCTGTAACTGCCCTTTAAACGGGCCTAACCAACTTAACTAACATTGTTAAGTGGGTGTTTGGATCAAGCAAAGATCCAACCCAAAGTCATACCCCGTTTGACCCATAACAATAAAACATAAATAAACATTGTATCAACTTTAACTAATAAACATTAACAAGAGGTTTACATCTCCCCCTTAATTTTGTAAGTTAAATGTCGTCCTTCCTTGGTTCTTGTTGCCTTCATGTGATGACGATGAAATCGTCTTCGCTTGATGTGTTCCCCTTGCTGCTTCCACTTGTGGTGCATCCCATGTTGCCTTCCTTCTTGACTTCATTATGAACATTCTTGAATATTTTCTTTGGATTCTCCTCTTGTGCTTCCTCTACGTCTACACTTGTCTTTACATCGCCAATATTGGATACTAATTTATTTAATCCATGAAGGTCAAACATGAAAGTCAAGTATTTAGAGTCGTTGTGCGAAACCATACCCGGTTGTGCGAAACCACCGCCGGAGAAGAAGAGAAACCATACCACAATAACCATCATTACCGGAGAAGAAAATTGAAACACCGGTTAACCACCATTTGATTAGAAAGAAAAGCAGAAGAAGGACCGATCATATTTGAACCCTAATTACGTGTAGAAGAAAGTATAGAGAAGGAAGCAGAAGCGGGTTTAAATTGGGGATAGAAAAGGAAGCCGGTTGTATTTGGGAACAGAAAAGGAACGACACTCTATAAAGCCCCACAAGAATTGAAAAGGCCCAAAGGGAAATTACAGGTTTTATATTTCTTAATACTTGTTTTTCTCTATTAGTAGAATAGATTAAAAGTAAATTTTTTTCTCCATTACAATTCGCCTTTGGAATATGTTAGAATCATTTGAGAGTTATTGTGATTAGGCAGAAAATTTAAGTTCGACTGTTTATTAAGATTATATTGGTTTTAGAAGTTGCATATTATTATTGTGGTTAGAAAGAAGAATTTAAGGTCGACTATAATTAGAATTATATTGGTATTAGAAGAAAACCAAATCGCGAAGATATGAGCGAAAATAAGCAGCGAGTTGTTTTCACTACATATCATATTATCGCCAAAGTTTTAAGCAACACAAATTATACATTATGGGCATTAAGAATGAAAAAGATACTAACGGAAAATAGATAGGATTTAGTAGAAGGAGTAAGTACATCAAAAGAGATTGATGTAAAAAAGGATAGTTCGGCGTCGGCATACCTATTTCAAGGGTTACCGAGGATTTGAAAAGGCGGATGTGAAAGAGAATTTGGGACTCTCTAAAGTCCGGATATTGGGGAAGACGTCCAACAAGCAACACCGCAACAACTTAAATCAGAATTTGAGAGACTTGTGATGAAAGAAGATAAATCAATAGATTCATTTGCTGGGAGGTTGATGAGTATTGTTACAAAGGCTGCTACATGTGGATTGACGTTTGATGAAAAAAAAAGTACAAAATTATTGAATGCAAGTCCCATAAGTTTGTACAGAGTAGCAACCATTGAAATGGTTGTTGATTTTAAGAAAGCAAAATTAGAGGAGATTATTGGGAAACTTAAGACTTATGAAGAAAGGTTTAAGTTTAGGAAAGGAAGTGATGAAGATAATAGTGAGAAATTGTTATTCACACGTCAAGGGAATAACATAAATTATGAACGCAACTATGGAAATGATAGACGAGGAGGTGGTAATCAGACACGAGGAAGAAGCCAAGGAAGATTCACAAGAGATAGTAAGAATGGAGATAGTTATGATAGAAACAAGAGAAACCATGGAGATCAAAACTACCATAGGAGAGACTTTAGAGAAATAGAGTGTTATAATTGTCATGAGTTTGGACACTTTGCTGCAAATTTCCCAAAACCAAACCGTAGAGAAGAAAAAGAAAACCTTGTGTTCGAAGATTACGAGCCAACATTATTGATGGTTACTAGTAAAGATGAAAAAGAGATAACATCCTTAAAGGAAGAACCGAGAGGGAAAGGAATTATCATTGAGAAGGATGAAATTCCAAAAGAAAAGTTAGAAGATATACGGTCAGAGATAGAAATTGATTTGAAGAGTAAATTAGAGTTTTGGAAGTTTGAAATGCTTCAAGAGTTAGAGATGGAAAAACAAGAGTTTAAGAAGAAAATAAGAAATAGAGAAATGGCATTTGAGAAACAAATGCAAAGAGAGTTAGAGAACCTCAAGAAGTTGAGAGATTGCACAAGCAAAGAGATGAAAGAGTTAAAATGGAGAAACAGTTTGAGAAAGAGAACCATGAAGTTGTTTCAGATGAGAAACATTTAGAAGAAGAACCAAGTATTGACAAGGGCAAATGCAAGAAGGCCAAGAGAGCCATCAAGATTTCGAAGGAAATCCAGATTGAGAAAGACATTAAATCATGCAACAAGAAAGTTGAACCGAGAAGATCGTGGATACAAGTACTACAAGAAACAAATTGTTGGAGTTTCAAGATTGTGAAATGAAGCAAATGAAGGAAGATAGTGACAAAAGTGACAAAGATGATCGAGATGAAATTAAAGACAAGGAAGAAAGAAGTCAGACCAAAAGGAAAGTTCAAGACATATTTAGCGTTGAAGATCAAGACAAAGGAAGTGGAAACAAGCCAAAGTTCAAAGAAAAAGATGATGGAGCTTGAAGATATCGAAGACATGGATTAATAAATTAGGGAGGAGTATTGGATACTAATTTATCTAATCCATGAAGGTCAAACATGAAAGTCAAGTATTTAGAGTCGTTTATTCAGTTATAGTTGTTTAGAAACGTTGTGTCGGTTTGTTATGTCGGTTGATGGGTTATAAATACCCATAAAACCCAAATCTGTAACTAACGATTATATATATATCAAATAAAATCAATGTGCTTATTATTATATACGATTGTTCATAGAAGATTAGACTAACAGCCAAATGGTACATCACCGACCATATTCAACATTGGCTCTCCATGCCCCGACCTCCGTGCTTCCTCGTAGTACACTTTAACTAGTGCTATATATTCCCTATAGCACTCCTTTACACTATGCCCATCCTCCCGAGTCAATCCCAAAGGAATTGCAACATCACCCCACATGTTGTTAAATGACACATTCATATAACCACCCATGTCATCTACAAACTTATACAACGCTAGCAAGTCTATCTTAATTACCCCTATCACCGGTGGTAATTCACCCAACACATCTTGTCTCATATAACCAATATAGAACCATTCCAACAATTCAATAAACTTCCTTCTCATGATTTCCCAGTTTTTAAACACTAACTTATCGATTTTAAGTAAATCCAAAAGCGATAAGAAACGTGGGAATGTGTTTACCTTAAGATGATAAAGCATCTCGTTGAGACTAAGGTATTCATCATCGATATAGTATTGGCTTTCGTCTTTGTTCATTTCCAACTCCTCCATCCCTTTTATCAACGAGCATTCGTCACTAGGGTCAAGCGACTTATAGTATTCTTCCATAAATTCCTGGTGATCTTTAATCATCTCTTCATCACCCATATCCACGGCTACTTCCTCCTTGTCAAACATGTATCTAATTTGACATGTACCGTCATCATAAGTCACTACGAAACCCTGGTATTCGAGTTGGCTAATACTTAACACGTTCTTTGTGATTTCCGGCGTATATAGTACGCTAGGAATCACAATACCTTCCTCCTTATTGTCAACAATTGCCTCACCAACACCGTAGGCAACAATGAATTTCCTTTCTTTCTCATCTCTTCCCACCACTTTAAATTGATTAATCATACGGTTGAACAAACCCCTTGTGGGACTCATATGCTTAGCATGAGATTTGCTAACGTACCATATGTTGTTCCAGTTTCCCTGGTCCGTCCCTTTTACCATAAAGTCGGTCTCGACATGAACTTGTTCCGTTGGCCAATTGAGTGCTTCTTGAATGCTTGATTTGTTCTCCATTGATTGATGTGGTTCGACTGGTTTTTTGTTTTTGCAGTTCCAGTAAAAATGGCCTTTTACTTTACACAAGTAACAACGAGATCTTTTTTTTCTTTCCTTGGAAAGAAGCGGGTGAACTTTATGTTTGAGACTTTGAAGTATTAAAGGATATAACCTCTTTGAGTTTATCCCGTAGTAACTGCTTGCCATGATTTGATATCAGTTTCTATTTTCCTTCCCACTTGTAACCGTTTGGGGTTTCACCCCTTTGTAAGAACTTTTTATTTAACGTCACTTTTGTGCCCCTCCTAGATGACTCGTTCCAAGAATCGGAACATGGGATTTGGTACCACTATAGAATCGTTTCACAGGTTTATTCCATGATCGAAATGAACAAAAGATTGACAAGAATAATTCTTTTATTGACAACAACATAAGATGGATTACATTGTTATACAAGACACACTTTTGCAAACTAACATATGTAGCGTATATATAGGTTTCCAACCGGTGTAATGAACCGTTGTGTCCTTTTAAGAAATAACTAACTATAAATAACTTTTGTAACCACTAGTAACTACCAAACGGTTACTAACTATCTATCGAACATGTTTGGTCCTCCATGTTTCGTATATTACATAAGTACACCGAGCAATGTGTTTTTCCAACAAGACTTAATGTAATTATGGTCCAACATCTCCCCCTAATTGTTTAAGTCTTGTTCTTCGAGTCTTCATACTCTTCACCGCGTTAGTATCCAACAACTTGTTGTTATTCCCAAGTTGTTTCCTTGCTTCCCTTGATTCGTTGCAATTTCTTTCCAATTCGTGTGCCAAAACTAACCTTTGGCCTTTTTCCTCTTTCAGAGATTTTGTTCCCGAATTTCTCTTCCGAGTTTCCCTTCGAATTGCTTTCGAATTTCTTACGAATTTCTTCCTTCAACGAACCAAAACAAGTTTCTTTCTTCTTTGTCTCGGTATACCATACTTCCACGTTGCCTCCTTTTCCTTGTGTGTTGTTTTGATTTCATCTTTGGCTCGAAATCAACAAACCTTCCTACACACAAATTTGGTACCAATCTCGGTATTCTTACCAAAACAAACGCTTGTTTGTTCCTTCCATGTTGCTATCCATCTTGACACCATCTCTTGCAGTCTTGCTTTTCTTCCTTTGGAGTTCCATCTAGTGCATCCCCTACTTGAACACTTATCCCCTGCAAAACCAAATGGTTCCTTTTGACCGACCATATTCCTTGGCTTTTCCCGCTTGGATCTCTGGCTCTCAGCGTATCTTCACCATCCCTATGTACTCCTTACAGCATTCCTTGACTGCCTCTTCATCCCGTGTCAATTCTAATAACCGTGCAACCTTGTTCCGGTGTTGTTTTCTGTTTCCAAACAACACGCCTTCCACCGAGACTCTTCCATTCCAACGTGGTCCTTGGTGTCTTTAACCTTGAATCAAACTTGTAATCTTGTAACCTTCATTTCTGGTGCCACTTCCCATGTTTTTGAACCTTTGGCTCTGATGCCACTATGTTGTCCCAATATCTAGATCAAAGTTTGTAGATTGCAAATGTAAAGTAATATGAATAAGTAATTTGTCTATTAACAACATGTGGGGCGATGTTGCAATTCCTTTGGGATTGACTCGGGAGGATGGACATAGTGTAAAGGAGTGCTATAGGGAATATATAGCACTAGTTAAATTAAAGGGATGTTTGGATCAAGCAAAGATTCAACCCAAAGTCCTACCCCGTTTGACCCATAACAATAAAACATAAATAAACATTGTATCAACTTTAACTAACAAACATTAACAAGAGGTTTACAGATGTCCCCTTCTCATCGGTGACTTACACCTTGAAGATAAAGTACGTTTATGTTTGCTTTACTTTGATACAGCCGAGAGAGAGGTGTAACACTATTGAGCACCAAAGAGTTTGGATTTTTAAACAATTTAATAGAACGAAAGACAAAAAGTAGTTAAAAATCGCATACCATTATCATAAATTTACTTTTAAATGTTTTTCAGATTGGATACCGAAGAGTTCATTTTGTTATCTTGATTTACCAATTACTGGAGTCTGGAGACAAGAAAAGTCATATTAAGCTTCGATATAATTATATAAACATACAAAATGTTCTTGTATATCAATGTACATCAGTATGAAATTATTGTCTTCACACGGAACTAACGAGTATGTAGAATTAACTTAATAGTTCATAATGTTTCTCTACAAAAGCATGTAGCACTTGTTCCATCTTTGAAGTAGCCACGAATTCATTCTTTCTTTTTATTTGCGGTGAATGATCACATTCACTTGAATATTGAAAAGATGAGAAACACAGTTAGCAATACCCTTTTTGCATATGATATTCTCTTGTCTTTGGGAACATGCTATTGGGATTGCATCTTTTGTCTTATGCAACCCAGTACTGCTTCTATGGTACGGTCTCCAGTCCTTCTCTATTTCTGACACTGATAGACTTGCTTCGAGAATACAATGAAATATCATATCACGCAAAGCCTGTTTATGCAACACTTCAAGAGGTAATAATGTATATACGTGATGCTTGATATATCACATTTGTGTGAATTTATTGACATATTAACGAGGTTTATATAGCACCTCAATATGGCTATGGTAGGGGATTGTTAGGAGTTATCTAGAGAGCAAATATTCCTTATAAGTTCTCTGGATGGATATTTCAAGGAGAATTTGGACTGGATGCTTTTTGTGTAGTACATTCGGTTTTACTTATAGCGGTTTCTTCTAGGAATGTTGTGGTAATAGATGTGGACTCTTGAAGATTCTAACAAACAGAGTATATGTTTTTTTGGCTTAACTATAGTGCCTAACATATTGGAGCTAGCGATAAAATTAGGTTCTAAGTGACATGCTTTTAAGGTATCATCACTAGCATGCTCTTGTTAATTCAGATTTAAATTATCGGTATTTAAGATCCAATCTATGATGCCGGGCATATTCTTTATTATTTCTTAAGAAAAAATGGCATCCTTGAATTATTCCGCTAGTCTTCTAATAATAGTCGTAGTTCTTTTATATTGACGTCGCTTTTATGACTTGTGTATATTTGTATGATTGTCCCTCTAAATTACTCATTGTGTCTTTTAAATTATCGTACATTTTTGCATTAAGTATAATTGCGACTTCATGAATTAGGTTTCAAGTTGTGCATTAAGTGTCAACATATTTTATTTCAAGAACAAGTGTCACTGATGGTCGACCTAGAAAACCGCGATAAACGAGAATCGAGACTAACACTAAGGCAAAGCAAAACATAAATATTAAGGATCGGACTCACAAGCAGAACCACATCTTAATTAGAAACTACGTATATCATGAGACTCATACACTAACATATTAGTCACGAATATAACTTGTTACCCTAACTTTTTACAGATTGAAGCTAATTACAAGATGTTGTTTTTAAATTAGTTTTGGCATGACTCTATAAAGGAATCAGGATCTCGTGAATGACGTGTTATTCTGGACATGTACTATTAGCCGCAAAGGAATAAACATTCATTCGAGTACATGAAACTTTGACCAAGGAAAAATATTGTTAGGGGAACAAAAATAGACTTTTCTTGAACTGCTTGTTTAAATGTTTCCTAAATGATTTTCATTATACAAACGTGTCTAGATATAATAAGAATATGCAAAGTATCAATAACTTTAGACAAAGACATATGTTTAACTCTTACTAGTACTTTTAGTTGCCTTTGTAATTACACTCGATAATTACCGGACACCAAGGACTTCTTCTCGATAGTGCCAAATTAGTCAAAATTTCTCGTGATGTCTTTGGATCGATGAAGGCTCAATGAAGGACGCTCGAATAGTCGCTTTTGACAAATTTTTAAGACACGCCGCTCGCTCAATGCCGTTTAGCAACTGGTTTCACAAAGATGAACAGTAAATGAAATTTGTTTTTTTGCATTTAAATATAGGGGCATAGTGTTAGTCTAATCTCTTTTGTGAACAATCGAATATATGAAATATACTAAGTTTTTATTATAATCAATCATTAGTTTACAAACTTGGTTTACATGGTATTTATAGACCATGAACCGACCTAACAAAACAACATAACGCTTTCACTAATAACGCCATAACCTAAAACGGTTATTTACTTTGTTCTTGTCATTCTTAGACCCTATACTTTATACATATACATATATTTGACTTTTCGTATTTGACTTTGACTTTCATTGCTTGACCTTCATGGATTAGATAAATTAGTATCCAATACTCCTCCCTAATTTATTAATCCATTTCTTCGATATCTTCAAGCTCCATCATCTTTTAAACTTTGGCTTGTTTCCATTTTCTTTGTCTTGATCTTCAACACGAACTATGTCTTGAACTTCCTCCTTGATTTTACTTCTTTCTTCCTTGTCTTCAATCTCATCTCGATCATCTTTATCTCCTTTGTCACTATCTTCTTTCATTTGTATCATTTCATAATCTTGCATCTCCAATAATCTGTTTCTTGTATCACGATCTTCTGGTTCAACTTTCTTGTTGCATGATTTAATATCTTTCTCAATCGGCTTTCCTTCAAGTCTTGATGGCGCCTCTTGATGCTTCTTGCATTCGCCTTTGTCAACTCTTTCTGCTTCTAGATGTTTCTCATTTGAAACAACTTCATGGTTCTCTTTCTCAAACAATTCTCTTTCGTCTTTAACTCTTTCATCTCTTTGCTTGTGCAATCTCTCAACTTCTTGAGGTTCTCTAACTCTCTATGCATTTGTTTCTCAAATGCCATTTCTCTATTTCTTATTTTCGTCTCAAACTCTTGTTTTTCAATCTCTAACTCTTGAAGCATTTCAAACTTCCAAAACTCTAATTTACTCTTGAAATCAATTTCTATCTCTCGACCGATATCTTCTAACTTTTCCTTTTGAATTTCATCCTTTAAGGATGTTATCTCTTTTCCATCGTTACTAGTAACCATCAATAGTGCCGGTTCGCATCTTCAAACATAAGGTTTGCTTTTTCTTCTCTACGGTTTGGTTTTGGACAATTTAAAAAGTGTCCAAACTCATGACAATTATAACACTCTATTTCTCTAAAGTCTCTCCTATGGTAGTTTTGATCTCCATGGTTTCTCTTGTTTCTATCATAACTATCTCCATTCTTACTATCTCTTGTGAATCTTCCTTGGCCTCTTCCTCGTGTCTGATTACTACCTCCTCGTCTATCATTTCCATAGTTGCGTTCATAATTTCTATTATTCCCTTGACGTGTGAATAACAATTTCTCACTATTATCTTCCTCACTTACTTTTCTAAACTTAAGCCTTTCTTCATAAGTCTTAAGTTTCCCAATAATCTCCTCTAATTTTGCTTTCTTAAAATCAACAACCATTTCAATGGTTGCTACTATTGGTACAAACTTATCTCGCATCTTGCATTCGTAATTTCCGATTTTTTGTTTGTTCATCAAACGTCAGTCCACATGTAGCAACCTTTGTAATAATACTCATCAACCTCCCAAAGAAATGAATCTATTGATTCATCTTCTTTCATCACAAGTCTTTCAAATTTCGATTTAAGTTGTTGCGGTGTGTGTTGGACGCCTTCGCTCCAATAAATCGAACTTTAGAGAGTCCCAAATTTCTTTTGGTTTCACATCCCGCAACTTGCATTTGCAAATCTTCCGTAACCCTTGAAATAGGTATGCCGACGCGAACTATCCTTTTTACATCAATCTCTTTTGATGTACCTGTATCTTCTACTAAATCCCATACTCCATTTGCCATTAATATCTTCTTCATTCTTAATGCCCATAATGTATAATTTGTGTTGCTTAAAACTGGCCATTGATATGATGGTAACGATGTGGTGAAAATAACTCGTTGCTTTTTATCTCCGTCATATCTTTCGATTTAATTTTCTTCTAATACCAATATAATTCTAATAATAGTCGACCTTAAATTCTTCTTTCTAATCCACAATAGTAATATGCAACTTCTAAAACCAATATAATCTTAATACTTCTAAGCTTTACTAATAATGGTCGAACTTAAACTTTCTGCCTAATCACAATAATTCTCAAGCAATTCTAAACGTTTTCTAATACGAATTGTAATAGAAAAGAAAATCTATTCTACTAAATAGAAAATAAACTATCACAAGTAAAGAAAATGGAACCTTTGTATATTTCCCTTGGGCCTTATCAATTCTTGTGGGCTTAAAAACGCTTCGTTCCCAAATAATAAAAGCGCCTTTTTTTTTTATATCCCCAATTCACTTTTTCTGCTTCTGCCTTCTCTCTATCCCAAATAACCTGCTTCTGCTACCTTCTCTCTCCTACACCCAATTAGGGTTCTTCTTCCGGTTTCGTTTTAATCAAACGACTATGGTTAATCGGTGTTTCAATCTTCTTCTCCGGTAATGATGGTTACTATGGTATGGTTTCTCTACTTCTCCGGTGGTTTATTATGCATTTCGTTTCAAGGCACACGGTGGTGGTTCTTGCACAACCGGCACGTTTTCTCTCTTTTCTCTTGATTGATTCCACGAATCAATCTCTTCTTTTTCTCGAACGATTCCACTGAATCGTTATAGTACTTCTTCTCTGCTCTGGTTCAATCCTTTGGTTTTCTTTCTAAAACGATTCCCCAATCGTTGTCTCTCTTTTCGTCTCTTGATTGATTCCCAATCAATCGGTTTTGTTTCTCTTCTCGGTTCGAATCGTTTGGCTCATGCCAATTGTTAGTCTAATCTCTTTTGTGAACAATCGAATATATGAAATATACTAAGTTTTTATTATAATCAATCATTAGTTTACAAACTTGGTTTACATGGTATTTATAGACCATGAACCGACACAACAAAACAACATAACGTTTCACTAATAACGCCATAACCGAAAACGGTTATTTACTTTGTTCTTGTCATTCTTAGACCCTATACTTTATACATATACATATATTTGACTTTTCGTATTTGACTTTGACTTTCATTGCTTGACCTTCATGGATTAGATAAATTAGTATCCAATACATAGGGCCAATAGTTAAATTTGAAAGAAATAATGAGCTGAGGTTTGTCCAAATAAACCTTTAACTTTCAGCCCAGCAAAGGTGTGAAGCACATGGGTGGTGGACACTCTTGTTCTAGAAGAACACTTTTCTGGCATGATAACTAAACTTCACCTCCATCCCAGACTAGTGTTAGTCTTCATGTACCAGACGTATATAGTGATGTGAATAACAAGATTTTTTGTATTTAGCCATTTCTTGTAAAGCTGTACATATTCCAATAGAGTATATTGCCAACATTGACTCCAAAACATGGATAATTAATAGTAAGTCAATATATATAGGATACATTCTATCGAAGTCCAATAAAAAATATATGACAACATTTGTTGGAGCGAAAATTAAATGTGTAAAAGTTACCTTGCTTTCTGTTAATTAATATTCTTACCTTACACCAATAGAATGTAACTAACTTCACGTACCATAAGCAAGTTCAAAAAAAAAAAAAAAAAAAAAATGTATCATATAAACTTTGCATGTTGAACAATATTAAAACATGAATATTTTATTTCACTAGCCTTTGATATGATTGTTGCTGATGCTTCATAGATCCTCAAATGCTTATTTCCATTATTTTTTTTTCTCTGTATTAGCTGCGCAAAGGACCTAGAAGGAGTTGATTTAGAAAATTAAGTTTTCATGTGGAAGCAATGACCAATTGTGCTTGCTTCAATTCACATGTCTTGTTGATCAAAGATCTTTGATTGTTGACCAGAAGAACCCAATCCACCCAATTGCTGAGCGACACATTCTTATTCTCGCAATACCCCGGGTTAAGATCATTTCTTTAAAGCAATTTCATGTACAAAAACACTTTTACAAATTCCAATAAATTGAATCAGACGCTATGCGTGACTTTAGAAACAGTAATAAAGTTCCGGCCACTAGTTTTGTTTCTTTTGCATTGCCTCAAAAGCCTCTTATGTCCCCATTCTGGTATCCACGCCACTTGAAGATCGAACGGGGGTTTCAGAAGCAGTTCTTACCAATGAACATTTGTTTAACAAGGATTTCTTTGCGTATCTTTTGTATAGAAAGATTTAGGGTTTTTTGATGTTTTATTTTGAATGAGACTAGGAAGGTTTTAATGTGATAGATTGAGATATTTTAGGAATGGATGGAGGGCTTTAGGCGTTTAATTAGAACCGAACAAGAGGGGGGAAAAGACCAAATCACCAACATTATTTGCTTTCCAAAAATACCTTGTGCATTTATTTATTTGATTTAGTATATCGTACATGTATCATTTTAAAGTGTTATATAATTATTTTAGTTATTTATAAGCTTTATTATTCCATGTCTAATGTAACTCATGTACCATTAAGTAGTTAACGTAGTTATCTGGCTCGTTTTATTTTACGGATTTTCACTAGTGGGGTATAATAGTCTTTTAACGCGCTTACGGTTTTCAGGGTTTTACAACTGGTATATTTACTTAACTTGATTATAACTTCTAGATCAAGTCTTACACACGTCATTAGACACATAAGACGCCCAATATTCTCTGAGTATTCAAGATAGGCAACACCTCTACCTCTATTATAAATAGATTTAAAAGATGTCATTGGAGTTATAGCTAGGTCAGAATCCCCCAAATTGAACCTCTCAAGAATATTGTTCTTATAGTGTTTTTGACTTCAAAACAAATCCATTTGGTTTCATATGATCTTATTTCCAAGAACCATATCGCGACCAATGTAGTTCATGTCAAATCTTGACTCCAACATTTCATTAGTGGATTTGATCATCTTGTTATCACTTTCAGTGATAAGTATACCATCTATGTATAGACACATGATTACTTATATACCAGCAATTATTTCTTTCCACAAACATCTATTATTTTTAAATCCACGTTCTGACATGACGTGAACAAAAAAAATTTGATGTCATTGTTTGGGAGCTTGCTTTAAGCCATATAATGACTTAACAAGCCTACAAACTTTGTTCTCTTGTCCAAGAGCCATGAAACCCTCGGGTTGGTTCATGTAGATTTCTTCTTCTAAATCTCCGTTTAGAAATGCCGTTTTCACATCCATTTGGTGAACTTCCAAATTTCTTAAAGCGGCAATAGCAAGTATCATCCTAATCGAGGTTATTCGCGTAACAAGCGAATATTTATCAAAGTAATCAAGACCTTCTCGTTGTCTAAATCCTTTGATTACTAATCTTGATTTATACTTGTCAATGGTGCCATCGACTTTCATCTTCTTCTTGAAGATCCATTTATAGCCTAGTGGTTTACAACCAGGAGGTAAATCCACGAGCTCCCAAGTATGATTTTGTAAAATAGAATCTATTTCACTTTTAATGGCTTCTTTCCATTGAGGCCCTTTTGAGGAAGTAACCGCCTCTCGGTATTAAGTAGGTTCGTTTTCAACCATAAAATAAACAAAATTATGTCCAAACGATTTCTCGGTTCTTGCCTTTTTGCTTCTTCTAGGTTCAACCTCTTCTTCCTAAGTTTGATCTTGTATCTCATCTTGGAGATCATTATCAACTCCTTTGTTGTCTTTTATCACGAACAACATTATCATCTTGATGTCTCTCATCATGAAGCCGAGGAACGTGTTTGACACGCTTCCCTTAAAACAGATTCGCCGCTCGTCTGTGGTACAACATGTACCAAAACAAGAAGTTGTATTTCGTCGAACTTAACTAAACTGCCAGGAATTTCATATTAAGAGATGCGTATTCCATATGTTGGAAATCAATAATAACTATTGATTTGATGTGTGTCAAACTTGTGAAATTAGGGCCTCTATTTATACACAATAGACTCTCTCTAAGTTTACTCATCCCACCGATGTGGGATTGAAAATAAACTACTTTTCCTCTTTAGGCATAGTACCGAATGCCTAACTTTGAGACCTGATATCTCATTCACATCAACTCTATTTTGGACACATAAAGGCTTATTCATAAGCTCTCTAGGAGAACGCGAACCTACAAACTATTACTCATATATGTGACATATACATATAGATAATTGTGTCCAAAGTTGGTCAAAAGTCACTTTTGCCACCCAATTTTCCAACAAGAAATACTTATATGCTCATTTATCTAAGTATCTACGTACTTTTCTAACCATTATAAATTCATAACTACAATTTATAAATAGTAACGCACCACCCTCATGCTAAACTAGTATTATTCCTAATGTACCTAATTACATATATTGTTGATGTGAATAACAAGATACAGTAAAGATTTTGGATTAGCCATTCTTTGACATTGCAAGGATCTCGTAAAGCCGTGCATATTCCAAACAAAAATAATGGCAAAATTCACTCCAAAAACTTGAATGGAATATTAATCTACGAAACATTTGGATTCTTTTAAGATCGATACTTATAACATTGATATTTCTTGGAAGGAAGAATAAACTCAAGAAAAGTGCCATTAATCTGGACCAATACATTGTTAAAATGAGGATACATTGTATCGGGAATCTTTTTCAAGTTGAACTACAAGTTGTGAGTTAATTTTGCCATGCATAATGTCAAATGCCAAAAATTGTGCCAATAAACTGTTAGCTCATTTTGTCATCCCATCTCATTACTACTTTCACATAGTGAGTGTCTCCTAGATTGTGAGTTAAAGTAAGAGTTTGTGTGGTATCTCCTAATTACAAGAGATATCAAAGATTAGTATTTATCCTTGTAATTAGAAACAATGTGTGACTTTTATTTTTCATCATAATGAAACTTATCTTTTTTTGCCCGTGATTTTTACCCAATTGGAGTTTTCCACGTTTTTATTTTGAAACAACAAATATTATAAATCTAATAAAAAAAACCCTTAGCGAGAAGCTATAGGGATACAACTAAGATAAAAAAAACAACATGAAAAACAAGACACGAGTCAATGGGAAATGGTGGCCGGTATACAGGAGATAGTGGATTCAAGAACCCACTCGTGCCAATTTAGGTTCACTTTATTACGACTTGATATCTAGCAAAAAGAGACTTTGAACCTCAAGAAAACCCGAGTCAATACTAGTGTCAAATGCAGAAAAGATTTTGCGGTTCTTAGCATTCTAGATCACCATCAGTGGTAAAAATAACGGCTTTGAAGCATTTGAGTTGAGACGGATGAAACATATTCCTTTTGTTATCACTTAAGCCCCTCAAAAATCCTAGAAGAACACGAACATTCATCTCATCCGGCACCTCAATTTTCCACCAACAAAATATATTCCCCAAAAACATTTTACCCGAGCACACAAGATCAACGCGTTCTCTAAATCTTCATAAAATGGGCAAAGCACAGAGTCCATGTCAATGTTTCTTTTGTCTAAATTTGAATGGGTTGGAAGTCTATCTTTCTCAGCTCTCCAAATGAACACACACACTTTTTTAGGGACCACGAAAACCCATTTTGTTTCATGAGATCTGGGGAGAAATTATCATTAAGAGCCATTTGAAGTGATTTGACAGAGTAAACTGGTGATGAATCTATGGACCGCTTCCAACCATCACTTTCATGTTATTCAAAGAAGTGTTACCAGTGATATTAAGAAAATTAGCTAGATCATCTTGCTCTCTTCCAATTCTAATTTGTCATCTCTAAGCCTAATTACACTCGATCACGTCATCTGTTATAACACACCTCTCTTTAAGACTACAGAGTTTGTTCGTCTCCAACTCAAATAGTCTCGAGAAGGTGTGAGCAAGGCTGAATGAACCAAGCCAACAGTCCTCCCATAAATATATAGATTCCCCATTACCAATCCGTTTCTCAAATGAAGAGATCAAAGGAATGCCTTGCTGAATTACTTCTCGCACTATACCGCATCGGAAGGCATCATCACTGGGGTGCTACTTCATAATGCATAGTTGAATTTATAGAGAATGACCTCTAAATTAGACTTCATGAATGCTGAACCATGCCAAAATCAAGTACATGAGAAATACGTGCTAAAACGGTCAACATATATATTGTTGGTGAGTTCATAGGTTTAAGTAAAGAATAATGTAAAGTAAGAGGAATATTTATCAAAAGGATTTAGTAATCGTTGCATCTCTCGCAATATCAAAATCAAATAATGAGACCATTGTGTAACCCACAATGTTGTGAAAATGATGAGATCATTGTGTAACCCACAATGTCTTGAAAGTGAAAATTTGCCATTAAATAAGTGTAGTAGTGAACCACAAGATTTTAAAAAGTATGATTGTTATGTCATGTAAATGTAAACGAAATTGCCCTAAGCTCATGGAACCGGTAATTGGCCATTGATTATCACAAAATAGTTTACGTTGATTGTTGGGGGTTAAGAACCCAAAGCATGGTGAAGATAATCAGTAGCCTAACTAATTACCAATAGATGGTTACCGAATATCACTTGGAATCGTGTTATCACTTTCCAAAGTAAATTATTTGACCCTAATGCCTGAGTATCATAAATATCTACTTGGAATAAGACCAAATGTATGTTAATGATTTATGCACAAATCAATAACCCTTTTAATGAAGCTCCATGGGAATACCTAATGTGTATGCTTTGGACTTTGAACAATATAAGTCTGCTAAAGAGTTAATGGATGCTATTGAAGTTGGTGGACTACAAGGTTGCTCAAGAAGATATAAATTTGAAGTTCATCAGAAGTTTATCACCTGAATGGGCCTGCACAATAGTTGTGTGGAGAAACAAGGATGATTTTGAAAAGATGACTCTGGACAATCTCTACAACAACTTGAAGGTATATGAGTCGAGAACAACATTCTGGTGCATCTTCAACTAGCCAAAACATTGCTTTTGTTTCCACTAATCAGAAAAGCTCTCAAGATGTATCCCGCACGCTTATGGAATAACCACGGCTATTGCAAACAATACCATCAAGTTAGTGATAATGTCGTGATGGTGCAATTTGTGCTTTCTAGCGATTTAACTACCGTTGCTGTTGTTTTAAATCAAGATCTAGATCAATTGATCTTGATGATCTTGAAGAGATTAATCTTCAATGGCAAATGGCAATGTTGACTCTACAAGCAAGGAAGTTTCGAGGAGGACCGAAGACAGTTAAGTATGATGGTCAAAGGAGAGTCGGATTTGACAAAAGCAAGATAGAGTGCTTTAACTGCAAGAAGAAGGGTCACTTTGCTAGAGAATGTCGAGCTCCCAAAAGGACTGAAGGTATCAAGAAGACCAATAAGAGCCCTGCTTCTTCTTCAAAGATTGTTTGCTCAAGATGGGATTGGTGATTATGACTGGAGTGATCAGATTGAAGAAGGTCCCAATGCAGCTTTTCTTGCTAGTGAAGCCTCTAAAGAGCATAACTTTGCTCTTATGGCATATGCTTCATCTTCTGGTTCAGATTCTGAGGTATCTAATGATTCTAAAAATTCTACTTGTTCTTTCAAATCATGTTTAGATAACCTAGAATCACAAAGAACTATAATTGAGAGTTTGAGAAAAGAAGTAGAAAGACTGTCTCTAGATAACTTAGGTTATAGAGTTGGTCTAGAAAGTGTTGAAGAAAAGCTTAATTACTGTATTAAATGTGAGTTTGAGTATGTAGATAAAATTAATATACTAGGTGGTGAACTTGATCTTAAAGATAGAGAAATTTCAATGCTTAAAAAGAAACTAGAAGAGGCAGAGAGTGTAAAACAAGAGGCCCCAGTAGAAAAAGAAAAACATGTTGTTAGGGTTGCTAAAACACAGTATGCTTCTGATCTAGTAAATAAGCCAATAAGTCAAAAATTGTTCAAGGATGGTACTGGTATTGGTTACAATAATATGCCTCCACCATCTCTTATGAAACATGCACCACCTTCTAAAGAACTGCCATTTAGCGAATTTATTTTCAATAAACTGTGTAGGTGAGACTAGCATTGCATCACCTAAGATAGGTTCTCGATAAGTCATCGATGCTCCCATCATTGAAGATTGGGAATTAGATTCGAGGAAGATAGATCCGAATCAACACAGCCTGAGAGGATAGAACATGTTATGAAAGTTGATTCTAAGCAAGCCAATCTTGTGCCTAGATTTGGAGCTCAAATTGCTAAGAAAGTAGTAGAGTAAAAGGAAGTACCTAGGGAACAGATGAAAAGATACATACCTAGGGGAAACCAGAGAAACTTCAATGGACTAATTTCAAACAGATTAGGAGATGAGTTTCAATGTGTTAAAAAGGCTTGTTTTGCATGTGGTAGTTTTGAGCACTTACAGAGAAATTGTTATAAAAATAGACCACAAGTTTGGAATCAATGGAGGAGGGTAAATCATCAAAACTTTTCAAAGAAAACAAACCCTCATCCTAACAAAAACATGATTCCTAGAGCAGTGTTAATGAAGAATGGGAATACAAAATCAATTGTTACTGTTGCACCCAAATGGGTTCCAAACACTGCTAAGTAAAATATCACCAATGATTCAAAAGAAGTTTTAAAAATTCCAAAGGTGATAACTGACACAGTGGTTGGAAACTATTTTTATGCTGTTAAGGCCTCAGCTAGTTGGCAATGGAAGCCTAAGACCAAGGTTTTATATCATGTCAACTGTGCATCAATGGACCTAAAGAAATTTGATTATGTTGATGACAAGTGCACCCAAGTCGAGATTGGCTTGGGTCCAAAAGGAACTAATTTGTTTAATTTCATGTGCAGGGCAATCTACAAGATGAGCTAAAAGATAAAGGAGTTTTTGATAGTGGTTGCTCCGGGCACATGACTTGGGATGGGAGCAACCTGGAGGATTTTGAAGCTTTTGATGGAGGATATGTGGCATTTGGTACTGATCCAAAGGGAGGAAAGATACTGGCGAGGCATAATCGAATCAGGAATTTAGACTTTGAAAAGGTCTATCCGGTACAGGGACTTAAGTATAATTTATTCGTGTTTCTCAAATGTGTGATAAGAAAAACTGGGTACTTTTTGGTGAAACTGAGTGTGTGGTGTTGTCACCTGATTTTAAGATGCTTGAAGAGAAGTATATACAGCTAAGGGTACCTAGGAAGGAAAACATATATTGTTTTGATCTTAAAGATGTAATTCCTAATAGGTCCTTAACTTTTTTGTTTGCTAAAGCATCATAGAGATGAGTCTAAGTTATGGCATAGAAGGTTAGGTCACCTCAATTACAAAACAATCAATAAACTAGTAAAAGGCAACTTAGTGAGAGGGTTACCTTCTAAGGTTTTTGAGTGTAAGGAATTGTGTATGGTTGTCAAAAAGGAAAACAACATAGAGCTTCTTGTAAGACCAAAACTGTTAACACCATCACACAACCACTGTTTATGCTTCATATGGACTTATTTGGACCTACCTTTGTTAAAAGTTTGAACCATAAGCAGTATTGCCTAGTTATCACTGATGATTATAGTAGATTTTCTTGGGTATAGTTTTTTGGTCGCTAAGAGTGAAACTAGTGAGATCCTCAAGAGTTTCATTACTAAGATAGAAAATCTAGTAAATCATAAGGTCAAGGTAATCAGATGTGATAATGGAACCGAAGTTTAATAATGATGTGATGAATCGGCCTGTAAAGGGTATAGAAAGACAGTTTAGTGTTGCTAGAACACCACAACAAAATGGTGTAGCTGAAAGGAAAAAGAGGACACTAATTGAGGTCATTGGGACAATGTTGTCGAATCTAAGTTACCTACTACCTTTGGCTGAAGCTGTAGGCACCGCATGTTATGCGAATAGAAGTAAGGTAGTAAAGCCTCATAACAAGACCTCCTATTAGCTGTTACATGATAGGAAGCCAATGATTGCATTCCTAAAACCTTTTGGGTGTCCTGTTACTATCTTGAATACCATAGACTACCTATGCAAGTTTTAAGAAAAAGTCGACGATGGATACTTTTTATGCTATTCTACTAATAGTAAAGCCTTTAGAGTATACAATAGGAGGACTAGAATTGTTGAAGAGAACCTACATGTTCAATTTAGTGAAAAGACTCCTAGTGTTGACCAAAGGACCAGACGGGGCTTTAACATTGATATGCTAACCAAATCTATGAATTATGAGCCTATCATTGCAGGAACTTCCACTAATGTTAATGAAGGTACACAAAAGGATTCTCGATGCGTAAACAGATTCTAAGGAAGCCGATTCTCCAAAGGAGTTCTATTTGGTTGAAAAGTGGAAAGTCGGTTCTATCTCATCCATCATTGATAAGCAAGGTCCCACTGATGATGATGTATTGAATTCTGGAGGCAATGTTGATCATCATCAAGATAAGGATGAGTTGTTGAACGATAACTCGCTATCGGTAGAAGAAATTGAAAAGAAGAAAAGGCATTCGAAAGCACGCTAAGCCAAATGAAAGCACGGATAGAAGTAATGAAAGCACCGCTAAGCCATTTTCTACCACCGCCAGTCAAGTGAAACTCCGCCGCAAGTACCGGTGATAGTACTTTCTTTGGACCAACTGCAAAGCCATTATTTGGTGAAGAGGAGTATCCACAGGATCCTACCATGCCTCGCTTTGATAGAAATTGATACTCCTACTGATGATGAAGACATGGATGATTTCTTCAATGCTGATTTTACTAATTTGGAACATGTCATTCATGAAAGTCCAGTTACCTCTACAAGGATACATAAGATTCATCCTAAAGAACAAATACTTGGAAATTTGAACACCCCTGTTCAAACAAGAAGCAAGGTTCAGAACTCTAAAACCTTCCTTGAGCAAGGTTTCTTTGCAAGATCACTTCACAAAAGAAATAGTCATAAAGATCTGCAAAATTGCTTGTTTGCTTGTTTTCTATCTCAAAAGGAGCCCAAGAGAGTGGAAGAAGCTTTATCAGAAGAAGGATGGGTAGAATCAATGCAAGAGGAGCTTCTTCACTTCAAACTTCAAGAGGTTTGGACATTGGTTGATCTTCCTAATGGTAAGAGGGCAATTGGGACAAAATGGGTATTCAGAAATAAGAGGGATGAAAGAGGAATTGTGGTAAGAAACAAGTCAAGGTTGGTTGCTCAAGGATACACAAAAACTGAAGGCTTGGATTATGATGAAGTATTTGCTCCAGTTGCAAGAATTGAGGCTATTAGATTATTTTTAGCTTATGCTTCATTCAAGAATTTTGTTGTGTATCAGATGGATGTTAAAAGTGCTTTTCTCAGATGGCACTATTGATGAGGAGGTTTATGTTTGTCAACCTCCTGGTTTTGAAGATCCTGATTATCCTGACAAGGTTTACAAGGTGAAAAAGGCTATGTATGGGTTGCATCAAGCTCCTAGGGCATGGTATGAGTGCTTGTCTACTTATTTGATGGACAATGGTTTTAAAAGAGGGCTGATTGATAAGACTTTGTTCATATGGAAGCACAAGGATGATATTTTACTGGTTCAGGTTTATGTAGATGACATCATCTTTGGCTCAACAAACAAGGAGCTATGCAAGGATTTTGAGAAACTTATGCATGATAAGTTTCAGATGAGTTCTATGGGAGAACTCACTTTCTTTTGGGGCTGTGTTTAACAAAGGACTGATGGTATCTTCATTAGTCAAGACAAGTATGTAGCCGATGTTTTGAAGAAGTTTGGGTTTCAGGATGTGAAGAGTGCTAGTACACCTATGGAGACTCGAAACCATCGCTACCGGATGATGGAAGTCCCAAAGTTGATCGAAGTTGTACAAGTCCATGATTGGATCTTTAATGTATCTCACGCATCTAGGCCGATATAATGTTCTCAGTATGTGTGTGTGCATGATTTCAAGTCACACCCAATACAACACACATGAATGCTGTTAAGAGAATATTTAGATACCTTAAAGGTCATCCTAAACTGGGCCTTTGGTATTCTAAGGATTCTCCTTATAATTTGGTGGCCTATACAGATAGTGATTATGCTGGTGCTAGTTTGGATAGGAAATCTACAACTGGAGGATGTCAGTTTTTGGGAAGCAGACTAATTTCATGGCAGTGTAAAAAGAAAACTGATGAGTGCTTATTCACTCATCATTTTTACCCGCCTAAGACCTAAAAAATGACTAAAAACACCCAAATACGCTCAAAATATGTTAAAATATCCTCGGAGTGTGTTTTATGTCTTTCAGGTACAAAAGGATTGAAAACAGCTTAAAACGGGAAAAGTCGAGCTGAATCTGAAAGAGTGCAGTCAAGACCTAGCCGGGAAGCAATTTTCTACATTTCTGAAGCCCGAGACGCGTTTTGAGAGTGATCAGGGGGAAAAACAACCCAAAATCCTATCCCGAACCCAAAATTCTCATTTCACCATTTTCCGATACCGATAACACCCGAAACACCTTTTAAACCGAAATCCATTTTAAACCTTAAAAACCGTTTTGTAAAAATTCTATTTTTTTTTTCTTAAAACAAATTATTATACTTCAAAAAAAAAAAAAAAAAAAAAAAAAAAAAACTACAAAATTTATAACCACAAAAATATTTTTACTTAAAACCAATTTTTACAAAAATAAATACATCTAATCCTACTTTTTAAACCTTTCCCCAATTGAACCCTTCCCTATCTTTCTTTCTCTCTTCTTTCTCACCTCTAACCCAAAACCAGAAAAGATAACACAAAATCCCACCCAATCCCTTTGCCGCCCAAACCAGCTCACAACCCAGTCACTTCCTACTCAGCGTCCACTCAACCTTCCCCTTGTCACTTTCAACTTGGGAAGCTGCAAAAGGAGTCAACTCTCCCCTTCACGAGATGGCAGCCATGGTGGCAATCCTCTAATCTTCCATTGGAGCTCAGGATACAAAGCATTTGGATGGCATGGATCATATGGTTGTTTCTCCAAAGCCCTTGGATGGCCAGGATTTGTCCCAAGAAAGCACAAATTTATCTCAGCTCAAGTTTCCCTCACAAAAGAAACACAACCATGAAGAAGAGAAGACCAAGACATCTAGTATAAATAGCATTCATATGTAGCCATTTGGAGGCACCCCTAGTCTTAGTTTTTAACTCAGTTTCAGTCTTTTAAAATTCAAGTTGTAATTTGTTTTCTTATTAATGAAAAGTCTTTTTTTTTATCAATTCTGTTTCTTTAGCATTTGAGTTATTTTAGTTGTTAAATGTTGAGTTTCAAATTCTTATGTTAATTACCATTTCAAGTTTATCAAAGAAATCCAAAATCGCCTTCCAAAAGTAGTTTTGTTTAAAATCCATTTCTTCGTGAGTGTTTGTTTTAAGCTAGTTAATGGTCAAAAAGAGCTTTTTACCCGTTTAATCTTCAAGGTCAAACTCCATTTCAAGTGGTTAATAAATGTTATAAGCTTCAAATAACTGTAACAAAGTTTTGCACAAATTCGGTTTCAAAAAGGAAGAGTTTTCTGTCTCACTGAAGGTTCACGACAGCAAAGAACGACGCTATTCTTGGAGGTTTTTCTCAGCTTATTTGATGTCTAGTTTGTGTAAAATTAGTGTTTGTCTAATCCTTATGTCCCCTACTCAATATGTGTTAAATTTGTGTTGCAAGTTAATGTCTTTCAGAAAGGTTTAGGTGCATTTAAAATCAAGCAACTTCATGTTTTTAATCGATATCGATACAATAAGTTCCCAACACAAGCTGAACTTAGCTCATTTCTAAGCTGATAAAAGCTTCTTGTTGGGTCCTACTTGTTAATTTTAACATCTATGCTAGCTTAACATTGCTTGTGCAGCTTTGTCGCTGACTTGAAGCTTGTTTCTGCCTTATAAATAAGCTCCAACAGGGACCCTTGGGTCGGCCTGCATAACTGCACTCACGTGTCTCATCCCCTGCTTGTTCATTTAGCTTATTCATAGTGCTAATTAGATGATTTAGGTGGTACGTAGTTCATTAGAGTAGGTTTATGATAGTAAGCTTTTGAACATCTGCTTTAGTGCTTAATTCCCTTTAGCGCCCTTTAGGATTCCCATATTTCATGCCATCTTCATGCTTGCAAATCGCTTAAAGGGTAAATTGTGTTTCTGTCCAAAGCCCAGATAAGCTTTTCTGCTTATTGAGATAATTTTAGAAGAAATATTTTCACAAAACTTTTACATCTTGAGTGCATCTTTGATAGCAGTCCTAAAAAAGAAATGTTTCAATCAAAAAAAAAATAAAATGAGGAGACCAGATTCGAACCTGGGTCTCCTCACTCAGAAACCAAAGCACCAACACACACCCTCCAAACCAACGCGCCCTTGGGACTTGTCTCGTTGGATTTTACACAAACAAATCATTTAAGGCATTTTGGCAGTCTTAGCTTTAAGCCTTTTTAGCTTATTCTGTAGCTTATTTCCAAAACAAGTTACTGTTTTCTTAATTTTCTTAGATCAAGCATTAATCAAAGTACTTTCTGTGAATTTTTCAGATTTTTCCTAAATAGTTTAGTATTTTTAGTTAATTAATTAGATTAAATTAGTTTTTAATTCGTAGTAATTATTTTAAAAGCTCCGAAAAAATTCCCTGCTTTTTCTAAAATTATTTTTAGTCAATTAGGACGTAGGAAAATTTATTTCACACCCGTAGCCCTTAAATTGCAAAACTTATACGTATTTGGCTCGGGTGGTTGCCGGTTTTTACGTTTTTTAGTTTTAGCACCCTAGGACCTAGTTTAGCTTCCTTTTATCATTACTTAAGCTTAGTAATAGTTAATTTGTAGTTTATAAGGTTTCCCTTGCCTTAATTACCTTCCCGTTAATTAATTCGTAGAAAACGTAATTCAAATCAACAAATCATCATTAAACCAATTCAAGTTGTAAATCACAAAACTCAACGAATCCTTCCATTCACACCTCGTTGGGACACGACCCAGGAAATCACTTTTCCGGTATCACTTTTATCACACCCGTAAGGTTTGGTACGTTAACCCTTTTCCTAAAAGGTTAATTTGTCGAATTTTACGGTTAATTTGATATATATTGATATTGTGTTTTTCACCACTCACAAACAAACGAATCACAAACTATTGTGGCAAATTCTACAACTGAAGCTGAATATGTGGCTGCTGCTAGTTGCTGTGGTCAAGTTCTTTGGATTCGTAATCAATTCGGATTTTGGGTACAACTTTATGCATACTAAGATTTACATTGATAATAACAATACAATTTGCATCATTAAAAATCCTGTTTTACATTCTAGAACTAAACATATTGAGATAAGGCATCATTTTATTAGAGATTGTAATGAGAAAAGATTGATTCAAATGGTCAAAATCCATACTGATTTCAATGTTGCTGATCTTCTCAATAAAGCTTTTGATGTGGGAGATTTCATCTTGTTGTTAGTATTGGAATGATTAATCTCTAAATCTCAAATTGTTTTGTAAAAGTTTGTATAAGTTTTGATCGTTATTATGTGATCTTAGTATTGCTATTTTTGTTTCTAACCACGATAGTTTTATTCAAACCATCGTTTGTTGCCTTGTGTTCCCACTCAACCATTTTGCGACAAATGAAAGTTAATTATAAATGCAAAAGAAGTACTGAAGTTAAATTGTTCATTCATTCAAGAAATAGCTTACAGCTTACAGCTTATAATTAACTTCAAGTGAAAATACAAGACCAGTTCAATACAAGATTTCCTACACCTACACTAGCCCATATCATCTATTCCAAAAGCTGGTGCTATGCATGACCAATACGACGAAGAAGCTAAAAAGGATGGATTGATGAAAACGAAGATGATGAAGATGAATACGAGATGGATTTATGATCTGAGAACTTTTCAGTTGTCCCATCTACTCGTTCCACCATAAAGCATCACTCCATCTTCCTTTTACCCTTTCCCTTACCGATATGAGATGAAGCACCAAAACTTGGTGCAGGAAGACCAAGCACCACCTCTCTGTTCTTTGGGAGTGGTGGATTTCTGGCACGTGGCCTTGGTTGAGGTTGGGATGGTAAAGGTTGTGAACTCTCTGCTTCCTCACTCACCAATCTATTAAAGATTGGCTCTAGGTGCTCAGTAGAATCATCTGAACCCCTAGATGATTCACTAGGATCAACCACACTATCATCTTCAGATGACGGAAGAAATGAGGACTTTTTAGGTCATGGTTCTTGTGGAGGAAGGTAAAGACACAATGGGTTAGAATCATCACTTGATGATGATGATGATGATGAGGAGGAGGAGGATGTTAGATCAATGACTTCTGGTTGATTCCACATACTGATTGTTTGATGTGTGTGATTTTTGAGAAGTTAGGGTTTGGATTATTTGATGTGTGTGATTTTTGAGAAATTAGGGTTTGGATTATTTGATGTGTGTGATATTTGGGATTCTTTTTATAGGCAGAGCAAATGGTATTAGTGAGTAAATGAGGGGAAGATTTCAGTGGTTGAGGAGTTAATGAGGTCTTTTGACTTTGAAAATGAATAAACACCGAAAGTTGACCATATTGACTTAGCCTTCGACATTGGCTAACCCCTGCTAAGTCTATGAAACCACTTCTACGTTTTGCTAACCACTGCTAACATTAATTCTCTTCTCTGTGTTTGGTTTATGTTTGTGATTTGCAGGTATGAAGGATTGTGTACATTGGAGCTTGTGATGTTTTTAGCTGCTAGTAATTAAAAAAAAAAAAAAAAGATTGTGTAATCCTTCATATTTTTGTGATATCACTAATTTTGACACAGATTTACTTGCTGTATCTCTTGGTCAACTGGTTGGAGTGAAATTCTGTATCTACTGCTAGTGTTTTTCAAACCACGGATAGAGGCTGTAAAAACACTGCTAGCATGTTGCTGCTTTTTGGATACTTCAGGGGCTGTTTGGTAACTTTGGTGAAAACACATTATTTCTCCCCAAATCACGGATAGATCACTTAGTTGATCTTCAAAACACTTCAACTTGGCGCTCTTCATAAACCCTAATTACTTTACTTTGCTTAATTCACAAATCCCACATTATTTCCATCATCAATTACAATGCCGAACCAGTACTCACAAACACATAACCTTGTTGCTAACCTGATAAAAAACAATAGATCTGAAGGCTTTCATCAAATGATTGATTTCCTTATTCACAGTCCTATTCACTTTGCCTTGTCTGTCACACCAACCATCCTTAAAGCCTACATACATCAGTTCTGGGGGAATGCTAAGCTTGAGGAGGTCGATGGAGTAGAAGTGTTTAGTTCTGTTGTGGATGAAAATGCAATTTTGGTTAATGAGGAGATCATTAGAAGGGTTTTTAAGTTTGATTATGCTGATGGTGTTGTTAATCTTTCAGATGCTGAGATTTTTGCTGGTTTAGAGAGGTTAGGCTATACACACATGGGTGATAAGGTAAAATTTTTTAAGAGCATGTTTTCACCCCAATGGAAGTTTTTGATACACACCTTGTTGATGTGTATGAGTAATAAGACCACTGGTTTTGATGACTTTCCTTCCAAGATTGCTACAGCTATTATATGTTTTTTTGAGGGAAGGAAGTTTAATTGGTCTAGGATGATTTATGATGGTTTTGTGCAGAACATTAGGAAGAAGGGTAAATATTATTTATATCCTAGGTTTGTTCAACTAATTGTGGAAAGTCAAATAGAGGAACCTGTTGAGCATACTAGGGAGTATGAAGTGCATTATATGCTTCCTAAGGTCTTTGCACATATGAGGAATCAGAGGCCAAATGTTCAAATAAGGGATGTTCCTTTGTTCCCCCATATGCTTACTTTGCCTCGTTATTCCGAGTTTGATGAAGGTTTTGAGGAACAACCCATAGTATCTGAACCCACTGTTAGTACACCTCAATCCACTGATAGTGCACTTGTTCCCACTGTTAGTGAATCTCAACCTACTTCTTGTCAAACCCAAACCACTGTTAAACCAATAGTATGGACTAGGAGAAAGAAGGGCATTAAGATACCTCAGGCTGGTGTTAGTGGTGTTGTTAATGAGGCTGTCACATGGTGTAGAGGTGACATGATTGGAAGGGCTTCCACTACTGATTCATGCTTAGATGCTCAGGTCGATAGTGGAAACATCATTAAGACCCAACCTTTGGCAACTCCTAATGTGGAGAGTTCCTTGGAACTCAATACAGTTGGAGGAATCCCTAGCCAACTAGCTCACTCCAGGTGCATAGATGTTCGGAAAGGTCCGATACTATGTTTACTATATCCAAGGATTCACTTCTGAGCAAGTTAACACCAAGTGATGAGGATAGTTTGGAACCCGACATTGAATTGACGGATCCTAAGTCGGTACATGATGACTTTTCCAATGAACCACCTCGGACCAGCAACACAGTGGAAGTGGGGAGGATACTCTTGAACTTTTTAATGAATTGACTGTTAAATGTGCTAAAATGGATGATACAATCTCAAGTCTTCAAGAGTCTACTGTGTTTCGTGGTAAAGAAATTGAGGTCAAGCATAGGATGCTTGTTTTGGAGAAAGTAAGAAGACCTGGGGTTGTTGTTTTGAGGTCTATGAGAAAGATGAAAAAGAAGGTGGACTCCTCTCATTTGTGAATATGGAGAATGTACCCAAACAGGGAGGAGTGAAGGTATGAATTGGGTGTTGATGTGCATATAGAGAATGATGTAGATAGTGGAGATTAAGGAGATCAATTTGTAGTATTTGATAAAGATGGGAATGAAGCCGTTCTTGAAAGTTTGAAGACTGTGGTAGAAGATGAGGTGATGCGTAACATAACCACCGATAGTGTGTCGCAACCACGGATAGTACTTTTGAAACCACTGCCGCATTTCGACATGGCAATTGTACCCACCGCTATCATAACTACTTCCACAATTGTTACTACCATCTCTCAGATCACCACCTAAATCAAAAGAGGTTGAGAAAGAAGCTGCAAGTACATTGATTAATCTTAGTAAAACCTCATCTAACCCTATACCCATCATTGCACCTGTTTATCTTTTTAAATCTATCGCAAACAAACCCAAAGGTAAAAGTTTAGTTATTGGTGAGCCTTTGAAAAGAAGGTGGCTCAACCGGATGTTAGAAAAGGTAAAGGAATTGCGTGAACCAGAGTTGAAGTTTAAAAGTAGAGAAGAACAGATTGCTTATGATGCAGAGTATACAAGAGGCATACAAGAGAAGAGAGCAAGTACCAGAGAGAAAGAAAAGCAAGAAGAGGAGGAGGCTTCTCAGAAATGGCTAAATACATGGTATCAATCACAAAATTATCTGCAAGCTTCTAATCAAATAATGGATGAGTATACTACTCAAGAATGGTCATTGTTAGATGATGAGGAAAGAGCTAGAATCTTGGGTGAATGGGCAAGGAAGATAAGTAAGGAAAAGAAGCAAATTCAAAGGAAGAAACCTCCTACAATTCGTGAGATGAGGAATGTATCGATGAAGATTATTAAGAATTGCATACATATTCACGATAATCTTAATAAATGTTCATTTGAAAGAATTCATGAGCTTTATCTGATGTGTATGAGGATTAATAATGATAGTTTCTGTCCAATGAATTCTGAAAAAGATGAAGAGTGGATTAAAGGTAATCTAAAGAGAAAATCTGAGCTTCAGGATGCATCTGGTTCTAAAAGATTGAAAGATTTTGAAGATAGCAATCAAATTATCTTTTATGATTATGAGCTTAAAGGAAGTGAAGGATGCTGGAAAATTCAAAGACTCAATAATGAAGTTTCTGAGTATAATAAATTTTCACAGATGCTTCAGTATTTTGATAGAGATGATTTGGTGAATCTTTGGGAGCTTTATAGGAATAAGTTTGGTGATGTGCAACCAAATGATTATCATGAGAGAATGGTTTATCATCACTTGAAGATTTTGTTTGAACCTACTCATGATGAACCTGAATGGAAAGGACTCTGCAATGGACAAGTTATGAATGGTTTCTATATCAAACTTGTGGAGTTCATGTTTTAACCGATCCGGAGAAGTTATTCATATGCTTGTAGAAGGTGATTATCCTCAATTGAATAAGTATCCGAAGTTATTGCTCGATGGTGAAGCCTGGTGGTATAAAGATGTTGATGCCCTATGATGGTCAAGCTTACAATTTGTTGTCAAGTATGAGAAAATTCTTAAATCTAGTAAGTGTTTGGCTACATCCTCCAGTTCAGATGTTTTGAGTTAAAGGAAACTTGAGAATTCTGTTGGAATGTATCAAGTTTAGGGGAGGATTGTTGGGTTTTGGTTCCTTGGATCAAGAATTATTCTAAGTGTTGGAACCACGGACAATATTGATGAAACCACGGACGAAGAATGGATCCATCGCTGAAGATAAAACCGCTAGTAGTATTGTGTAACCACGGATATTGTAATGTAACCACTGCTAGTCATGTATAGTCAGTTTAATGTTTTGTATTAGATAAATATGGAAAAGATATTTATCTTGTAGGTTACGTATTGTATTATGTCAAGGACTCCTTAGTCTATAAAAGGAGGTCCTAGGTTAGATTAGATATCATTATGTTTTATATCTAAGGTCGATACACTTCAAGGTTGTAAAACCCTAATCTGGTTAGAGTAGTGATTAATAATAATATTGAGGTGTTGAATGTTCATTGTTCTTCTTCTTAAGATTAAGTATTAAATTCCGCGTGATACTTAATAAGTATTTGTTTAAGTCGGTTTCTATATTAGATCGTTTGCTCAACTGGGATCAACAACAATCGAGAACTGCAGGTTTGTGTTGGCATGAATTATGATGTCGAGAATGGGTTCAGCCTTTTTTGTTCGTCATTACCCAGTTGTAATGATCGATTCCCTTTTGTCTGATCTTAGACAACCTTTTCTTTTTTTCAACCTTTTTCTTTTTCAGGGCACTTAGTTCAACATCCTGAGCAGCTTTGAACTTCTTACCTGCTTGTCCACTTTCTAGTTCCTTTGGATCAATCCCTATCGTCTTAGCTTCTTCATGAACAACCTTAACCAGGGCATCCTTGCTCTTCTTTTCTTCTTTAGCCAGTTTCTTAGCTCCTTCCTCTTTCTCAAGATAGGGACTCATCTGTTCCGTAGTCAGTATGTAAACTTTGCCATTGATTTCAAATGGGATCCTGATAGGTTCATCAGGATCCGGTCTGACTGTCTTGGAAGTAGGTACCAGTTTTTGTTGCGCATGCTCAGTCGTAGTTAGTATGCCTTTGCCTTTGTCATGAGGAGGGACTGATGATGATGGTGGTGGTGTTGATGATGGTGTTGATGTTCTTGGTTAGATTTAAGAGATTGGGACTACTGAGTTGGCTCCCCTTCAGTTTGAGAAGGAGTTTCTTCAGTGATATTCTCCCCCTCAACTGTTGCTTGACCCTCAGTGAGAGCAAGAGTTGGCCCGTGCACTGAGGGTGAGGGAGTTGGTTGACCCTTGAAATCCTGATAGATTTCAGAAACCATGGTCTTGATCTCTAAAGTATCATGTTGAAGACCAGTGAATTTCTCCCCAATATTGTCCTGAGATGTTTCTAGTGCAGTCATTCTAGGCCCGAGATTCCAGGCCATAAAAGATGAAGACTTAGCCAAATCAACAACATTTTTATCCAAAGAACAAACAGAGGACTGAATCGCCTCTACTGATGAATGTAGACCCTGAACATTTGAGTTGTTGAGTATGGTGATGAGTTCAGTCAGGCTTGATGAGTTCTTCACATAAGTCTCAGTAGCCTCAAACACCTTATTGTTTAATGTAGGGTCTTCTTTAACTGCTTCTTTGATCTGGTCGAGTTTGGTGTAAGAATCCTGAAAAGCCTTGAGGATCTTCTTCAGATGCTCATCCAGGGTGTGAAGAGAATGATACATATTTTCCCTATGTTCACCATTGTCTTTAAAATTTTCAACCACAGCAGCTTTGAGATCAGCATAGCTTACAGCAGCATCCACTTGTTGATCCCATAATTCATCAGTGACACAAGCATACAACTTTTGAGGAGCCTTTCTCATAAACTTGACCAATTGAATCTTAGTGAGGGAAATAATGTTGTCATACTTCTTTAGGTCTTCAGGGCATGAAGATGCTGCAGAGTCTGAAGAGGCAGAAGAGTCATTATCAGGCTGAAAATGTGACTCTTCAGTCTCTTTTGGATCAGGCTGATGTTCTTGTTCAATGGGTTGAACATCAACGTCCACTTCATCACCAGCAGTTAATTCTTCCTCCCCACTTTCAATCTGCAACTCATCATCAGACATTAGAAACTGTTGTACATCTGCTATACTGAGAAAACCCGAGAGGGTGATGGGTTCCGTATCAGCGGGTGGTTTTTGTCCCTCTGAGTCTTTGCCCCCCAAGGACCCTTCAGACACTGGTGGGTGTTTCCCAGTGCCTTCTCTAGGGTCAGGATTGGTTGTGAGTTCAGACGCGAGGGTTTGGATCCTCTCGAGTCTTTGTCCTCATTGCCCCTTCAAGCACTGGTGGAGATTCCTGGTACTATCATTAGGGACAGTGGCAGTGAGATCCTTATCAGTGGGTTTTTTGTTTCCCTCTAAGTCTTTGGGATCAGCGGTTGTGCCCTAGGACAAAAGCGATGATTTGCGAATGTCCTCATCAGGCTGAGTGAAAGACGCTCCCCTACCAGCGGGTTGTATGTTTCCCTCTGGATCTTAGGGAGTAGTAGTTGGGACCAATGTCATTGACTGTGATTTATCAGTGTCTTTCGTTGTCACCGGGGGTTGTATTTTTTGCTCACCATTTTGTGTCTTATCAGTCTGGGGTTTCTTTGGCCATTTGGCCTGTGTTCGAGAAGCCTCAGGGCCCTGAGACTTGGGTTTGGTCTTAGTCCCAGTCTGAGACTTCTGCTTTCTCTTTTTAGGAGCATGGTTTGGAGACGCTGATTCCCTTTGGTTGTTTACAGCAACCATATGGGCCATAAATTCAATATCGGTGACTAAGGATGGGTTCTTTGAAAAGTTTGATGCACTCAGGATGGCAGGTAAAGTGGCAAAGTTGTTACGATTAGGTCACTAAGACTGCAACCATAGCACAACCGATCACCAAAGAGGCTACTACAACCTTAGTCCTTTGCTAGAGAGTAACTGATTTTGGAGCCGTTTAGGTGTGGAGAGAAAAAGGATAGCAGGGTTGATATACGGCTTGGAGAAAAAAAAAACGTGTGTAGGGGGAAATAAAAGGAATTTCATGTATATTAGTTTCGGAAGGATTATAACATGCAAATATTTTAAATGAATAAACTTATACCCATGGTTCTTATCCAAAAAATAAATAAATAAATAAATAAAAAACGTGTGAGACCATATGAGAAAGGAATGTGCCGTTTTTTTTTGTACTAGTTTAGAATTAGGATTTAGTTAACTTTGTATTTTATTCCTTAATCTATAGTATAATGTATTATGTCACTTAATTATTTATTTAAACTTTAGGGTATAATCAAAGTAAATAATTAAAACATTAATTCTAATTTTAGGATTTTATAATAAGTTTCAGCAAAAACACTTTTTATTTTTAGTCTGAGATGATTGAGAGGGTTGTGACTTTGAGGTACTAGCTTATAAAAGAGCAAGTTTGGCTTTTAACTTCTTATACTTAGTCATATAATTATTTTGAGTTCTAGGTTCAGCTTGATCCTTTTGACTAAAGGTAAGAATTTTTGGTTGAAATTTAGGGTTTTTGTATGAGGGAGTGGATATTTTTTATAAATAGTCCTTTGAAAAGCTTTCCACATTTCAAACACTCAACATGTTTTAAATATTTTGTTCCACTGAACTTAGAAGAATTTCTTTTTAAAAATCTTTTTGAATTGGCAAGTAATGCCCTTTAATGGAATTCTTTGGTTAGGTTATCCATTTATTCTTGACTTCTTCTTTCATCTACCTCATCCTCTGAGCCATCTTGGAATAACAACATTAGGGAAAAAAAGTAGTTGATATGGGTGATGAGATTAAGGTCTTCTTTGGTTCAAGGTACATTTTGGCAATGAGGTTGTCCTCATGAACAAATTTCTCATAGAGGTCAGCTAGGTCATGGTTCTTGACATGATTAGTATTTCTTAACCCTTGATTATATATATATATATATATATATATATATATATATATATATATATATTTATATATATATATATCATGATTTGATTAGGTGACAGTATCATTTTTCAGTTCATTCATTAAGGCCTTATATATTGTGTAGGTCGAGGATAGACTTTCACTATCTTTGGCTTTGAAAGTATTATATTCATGTTTCAGGTACATGACCCTGTTTTTCTTGATATCATAGACACCTTCAAAGTTATGAATTAGATCAGTCCAAGTCTGATTGGCAGTAGGACAACCAATCGCTGATTCCGTAATATCATCTGGTAGACATGATATAATCATACTTTTAAGTCTTTAGTCTTGATTGACTGCCCTCCTCTCGCCATTTGACCATTGGGCCTCAGGTTTGTCTAGGCCTTCTATGGTCTTGGGCTTATATAGACCTTCCTTTAAACATTTGATTAGATAAGGTTCATGCCAACAAGATAGCACAACATTCATTTCTTCTATTTAGAAAACTTACCATGCTCTAGCTTAGGGGTATTAGATTCATAACTACCACCCTTGGGATCTATGAGTTGGGGTACATCATCAGGCATGGTTAAACTTTGATTTTAAAAACTTTTAGAACAATTTATGAAAGAGTTTTGCAAACCAAACTAATTTGATACCACTTGTTATTCCTTATTATTTGGTTCGAAATTATTGACTAGTAAAGTAACCAAGTAACATTCCTAATAATATAAGTTTACACTTTAAAACAATTTATATTGGGGTAAGATAAACACAAGATATTTTTTTAACGTTTAAATTCCTATTAGAAGTATAAAAAGAATTTACACTAGATTGTTTGTAGAATAAGAATCTGGGTTGAATGATAATGTGTGTGTGGTGATCTCCTCACTAAACTTAACATACCTAAGTTAGTGTTTAAATAACTTAATTATCAGGGCCTTAGTTCTATTTGAAGGAGTAATTGAGCTCTTGAAATTGCTCTAAATTTTAATACAAGAGATAACATTTACTCTTATTATAACATTCTCATTTACTCCTATAATAACATTCTCATTTATAGGCAAAGGCAATATGCATACCCGTTGGGGTATAAGGTACGCGGTCAACTGTTTAATGTTGTAGTACTATAATTCCATTCCTAGGACTAGTACAACCTTACTTTTCGGAACAGTTGAACAACTATTTTTACCTTTTTACCAAAAATCTTGACTTTTTGATAAGTACATGTGGAAAACTAGAAGGGGGGGGGGTTGAATAGTTTTTTTTTCGTTAAAATGATCTTACTTTTGTTATCGACAAAACATTAGAAGATCATAAAATATAAATAAACGTTTTTACGGCTTATATGTATTAACAGTACATTTAACTTATCTTCTCAAGATGGATCCTGCTCATATATTCAGTGACTTAGACATCCTACCAAAATGTCTATGTCTCACAATGTCTTCGTGTTAGGAGATCTTTAGGAGTCAGTGAGTTATTGTCATCACTCACTGACTCCATCATCTTCTTCTTGGTTCTTACCTTCACTGAGTTCCGCCTCATGTTGTGTTGAGTCTTTTATCAGATGGTGAGGAACATCTTGAAGATAATTCCCTGAATGTTTTCTTATATTCAGGGACGTGTTTATAATCAGGTTAATTGTCATTCAAATATATACAAAGGATCAGTGGGCACTGAATTGGTCCAAGAATACTTATCATAGAAAGTCAAAAAAATACAAGAGTTAGTAGAAAGGAGCAAACAAATGTCAACACTATTCCTTAAAGTAAGATTGGACACATTTCAAGAATAAAAGCATTTACTGCAGTTTGGTAGTAGTGTACTTTTCTAGTTAGATACCTGACACGGCGCCACCCCACTCGTAACCTCCTTATATTCTGCCTATAAAAGAGAATGTATCAAAGGAGTAATGTTATCTTGAGCAATTAATGTGATACACATTGACAAGAGCATTTACTCCTCCAAATAACTAAGTCCTTGAATCTATACATACTTTGGTTAGTGTTTAAGTTAGCGAGGAGATCACCATACCTTGTCATTCAACTTAGATTGTTATTCCACACACGATCTTAGTATATTTTTTAATTCGTTTCTAATAAGAATTTAAACGTTGAAAAAAAAAACTTGTGTACATCTTTGTTACTCATTATCTTGTTAAACGTTTTTATACTTTGCTTGCACGAAAGTTGGTTAGTTAACTTTATGAATGCTTGTAAAAACTTAACAGAGAGCGATACCTAATCCGCAAGACACTTTATAAATATCTGATTCATTATAATAAGAATTATACATTGAAAAGTTTATCTTGTATGTTATTATACAAACCTTTTTATCATTGTTTCATAAAACTATATGGCTCAGGGAACTACAAAGCTTATTCGTTATGTGGAGATTTTTTTCCTTTAAGGGACATAGATCTAACTTACGGATGCCATCCTAGATAATGCAAATCATTTTAAATTTACAACTTCAAAATATAAATAAGAGTAAATTGCATAAATCGTCCCTATAGTTTAACATTTCGAAACTGCAAACACCGTCCCTATGGCAAACCTTTGACGAATTTTCTCCCACCAAGGACGATACATGCCCCAAAGGTTTTCCACAAGGACGGTCTTTGCAGTTTCGGAATGTTTGGGACGAAACATGCAAATTCGCCTAACTTTAGGGACGATTTATGCAAGTTACTCTATAAATAATAATCTGCGCCGACTTCACCTCCATCCCTGACTAGTGTTAGTCTGCATGTACCAAACATATACACTGATGTGAATAACAAGATAAACTTCTTGGATTTAGCGATTCTTTGAACTAGCACGGATCTTGTAAAGCTGTACATATTCCAATTGAAAATATAGGCAACATTCACTCCAAAAACATGGATTGTCAATACAGCCCAATATAGGAAGAATGAAATGTGTAAAAGTGACCTTTCTTTGTGTTGATTTACACCAATGGAGCTTTACCGTGAATAACTTCACCATAAGCATGTCTAAAAAGAATATATCATGTAAACGTCGCATGTTAAACAATATTAAAACATGAAGATTTTAATTCACTAGCCTTTGATATGACTTGTGTTGATTCTTTATCGAGCCTCAAATGCTTATTTCATTACTTTTGTTTATTTCCATATCAGCTGCACAAAGTACCTAGAGGGAGTTGATTTAGAAAAGTAAGTTTTCATGCGCAAGCAATGGTCATTACTAGCCAGTCAAAGATCAATCCCACGTGAGTAAGGTATAATGACCCATTGTGCTTGCTTCAGTTCACATGTCTCGTTGATCAGCATCTTTGATTGTTGACCATAAGAACCCAATCCACCTAATTCCGAATGATGTATTATTGCTATTCTTGAAATACCCTTGCCCGGGTTAAAATCATTTCGTTAATGCACTTTCATGTACCAAAACAGTTTCACAAGTTCCAGCACATTCGAGCTGTTGCACGACTCAAAAACAAAAGAAGTTCGGGCAGCAAGATTTTTTTGTTATTTCTTTTGTGTTACCTCAAAGGCCTATTATGTCCCAAGTTTGGTAGTCCATGCCACTTGAAGATCGAATGGGAGTTTCAGAAGCAGTGCTTACCAATGAACATTTGTTTAACGAGGATTTCTTTGCGTATGAAATTCTCGTATGATGAAAACAAGCTTTTGGTATTTCCTCTTTCAGCCTATGCAACGTGCAGCTGCAGTCCTTATGGTATGGTCTCCGTTCTTTGTCTATTTCCGACATTGATAGGCTTCCTTCAAAAACAATATGCATTTTCATCAATGCTGCTTTAGTTGCCATTTCTGATCCTTTTACCGGTAGTGTGCCGTAATCAAGCTACTACAACTAAATGATGTTTTACTGTTGGATTTATTGAGTGTGTTAAATGTCTGCATGTTGTGACATTCTCTAGCAAGTGGGTTATATACTACTGGCATTCTAGACAGGGTGGGATAGGTAGAGTAGAACTAGGAAAGAAAAGATACCATAAAATTTCTATCTGAGAGTTCAAGGCAAATATACATAGATGCTTCATAGCAAAAAGATCCAATAATCTCAATTATGATTGTTTGTTGGAACTACGTGCTATCAGATTCTCAGAAAGAGAGTACATTGATTTGTTTTTCCCTCACTTTGGCTTTGGTAGCACATTAGCAGACACGTAGTTTTGTTTAACATTATTTGTTTTATTTTGAGATGCTTTTATAGAATCTATACAAGACTAACTTTATTAACTAAGTTAGGTAGACATCATAACAATGCTCTCTCAAAAATGCAATAACCTATAAACCTTGTTTTGTTCCTATGTATGTGATTCTTATTCTGTTTGATTGCTTGTTATGATAGTTTGCAACATATGGTTATAACTATCCCTAAATTTATCATAATTTGTTGTTTTTCTCAAGTCTGAAATGAATGTTCATCTGATATTTTGATCAATGTAACCATAAGCTCCCATAGCAGGAATGGCCTAAGTATCTGTGTTGCCTAGAACCCTTATGTTTTCCTTTTGCCCGGCCTTTGCTTGTACTGTATAACTGATAATTCGAATTTCGAATTATCATGTCAAATAATTAAATGAGTATTATATCAAATATTAGAATGGTTTTACTGAATTTGTGCTACATGTTCAATTAATCTATACATCAGAGAAACTTTGACAAGGTAGAATTGTAGTTACTTCTATGTTCATTTATCTAAGCATCTACATACTTTTCTAACAATTTTAAATTCATAACTTCAATTTATAAATAATAACGACACCACCCTCATTCAAAACTAGCAATAGTCCTCATGTACCTAATTACATATATTGTTGATGTGAATAACAAGATACAATAAAGATTTTGGATTTAGCCATTCTTTGACTTTGCAAGGATCTCATAAAGCCGTGCATATTCCGAACAAAAATAACGGCAAAATTCACTTCAAAAACTTGAATGGAATATTAATCTACTAAAACATTTGGATTCTCTTAAGATCGATACTTCTAAAATTGATATTTCTTGGAAGGAAGAATAAACTCAAGAAAAGTGCCATTAATCGGACCAATACGATCGTGTATGGTACCCCGACACGCGGAAGAGCCAGATCCGACCAAAACGCAACCCACGGGCTAGATCGCCGAGCACCACCCACCGTCACAAGGTACTACCCTGATGGAGATGTCGAACCGCGGATGAGGGACACCCCCGGAGGAAACCCCAACCACGACCAGCTAAAAGGTAAGGAATCTTACACAGAATAAGGAATGCTTGTCCCCAGTCACTAAAAGGAAAGCGTGATCAACTCCCGCCCAAAACTGTCGCTATCACAGCAACAAGCCAAGACCTGGTTTGACTTACGTCACTTCCCACTCGCAAACTGTCGCTCTCATGACCCGTGACCATGAGAACACGACAGAAAGGTCAACCATATAAATAGGGGGTCTCGCCGATGTTCAAACGGTAACAAAACACACACTCTCTCTCTCTCTAGAATTTACTTTATCTCTCTAAACCCGCACTTATTCTCACACCGGAGGTTGATCGCGAAACCCCTTCGCGGTGAGACTAACGGTGTCTTACTTTCTTAGCAATTTTCAGCCGAGACCCTCACTTAATACAAGATCCGTTCCTGGAGAAGATAGCCTACACTAACCTTCGTAGGGAAGCGCCCGGATTTGTATCAACAAATACATAACTTACACCATGCGGATCAAGCCGAGTTAACAACATTTCATTTATGTACTTTCATTACAAAAACACACACATTCACACACTCCAATACATTGGAACTGTTTCATGCCTTTCCAAAACGAGAAACGTTCAACCCCTTGTTTTTATCTCTTTGGCATTTCCTTAGATGCATGTGTTGTCCCGAATCTGATAGTGCATCCCACTTGAAGATCAAAATTGAGTTTTGAAAGCTGTTCAGGCCAATGACATTTGTTAAATGATGGTTTCTTTGTGTGTGAAATTCTCGTATGATGAAAGAATTTGGTGTCTCATCTTTCGGCAAATATGCGACACACAACTGAAGGTTTTAGGCTCTGTTCTTTTTCTGCTTTGGTCATTGATAGACTTCCTACAAATACAAAATGGATATGCATCAATGCTGCTACAGTTCCTTTTCGGACACTAACAAACTAATTTCATAAATGGTCAAACTAATTGCGTAAAGCGCATGGACCATTTTAATAATTAGCTCTAACCCAAGAGATGGACTTTAAGCAGTTATTCGGAATGTATAGGTGATCAAGCAGCTCCTTTTAAAAAGGTGATTAGGATTTCTCAATTTGTAGTGGTTATCTACTTCAATAAAACCGGGTTACACCCTATTCATGTAGTGTGCTGTACGCTCTGGTGCTTAATCTTATTATTTGTCGAATCTGTTGATCCAAGGAGGCAGAAAACTAAAGAAACACCATAAAATAAACAAATTAAATAATACTCCATAACAAATTAAAAATCGAACTTTAACTTATTATATACCAGTCTCATTTATTGCATTTGGCTAAGGCACTTCTATTCTCGGATCTAATAAACTTATAAATTTTTATGCAGTCATATTTTTGTGTTGAAATTGATAGGTTGCCATCATTATGAACTTTATAACATCCCATCTCTTTTTATGATAGATGATGTCCCCTTCTCATCGGCGACTTACACCTTGAAGATAAAGTACGTTTATGTTTGCTTTACTTTGATACAGCCGAGAGAGAGGTGCAACACTATTGAGCACCAAAGAGTTTGGATTTTTAAACAATTTAATAAAACGAAAGACAAAAAGTAGTTAAAAATCGCATACCATTATCATAGATTAACTTTTAAATGTTTTTCAGATTGGATACCGAAGAGTTCATTTTGTTATCTTGATTTACCAATTACTGGAGTCTGGAGACAAGAAAAGTCATATTAAGCTTCGATATAATTATATAAACATACAAAATGTTCTTGTATATCAATGTACATCAGTATGAAATTATTGTCTTCACACGGAACTAACCAGTATGTAGAATTAACTTAATAGTTCATAATGTTTCTCTACAAAAGCATGTAGCACTTGTTCCCTCTTTGAAGTAGCCCTGAATTCATTGTTTCTGTTTATTTGCGGTGAATGATCACGGTCACTTGAATATTGAGTGCAGCTTGAGAAACCTGTTAGCGGCAACCTTTTCGTATATGATATTCTCTTGTGCTGGGAACATGCTATTGGGATTGCATCTTTTGTCTTATGCAACCCACAGCTGCAGTTTCTATGGTAAGGTCTCCAGTCCATCTCTATTTCTGACATGGATAGACTTGCTTTGAGAATACAACGAAATATCATATCACGCTAGCCTGTTTATGCAACACTTCAAGATGTAATAATGTATATACGTGATGGTTGATATATCACATTTGTGTGAATTTATTGACATGTTAACGAGGTTTATATAGCACCTTATAAGTTCTCTGGATGGATATTTCAAGGAGAATTTGGACTGGATGCTTTTTGTGTAGTAAATTCGGTTTTACTTATAGTGGTTTCTTCTAGGAATGTTGTGGTAATAGATGTGGACTCTTGAAGATTCTAACAAGTAGAGTATATGTTTTTTTGGCTTAACTATAGTGCCTAACATATTGGAGCTAGCGATAAAATTAGGTTCTAAGTGACATGCTTTTAAGGTATCATCACTAGCATGCTCTTGTTAATTCAGATTTAAATTATCGGTATTTAAGATCCAATCTATGATGCCAGTGCATATTCTTTATTATTTCTTAAGAAAAAATGGCATCCTTGAATTATTCCGCTAGTCTTCTAATAATAGCTGTAGTTCTTTTATATTGACGTCAGGATTTGATCCAATGGCTCAAATCTAAACAACTTCTTTTGATTTGAACCATTAGATCAAATCCAATGGCTCACAATGACCTGACTTGACTCAAGTTGTATCCACAACTTGAGAGGATCTTAGTCCATCCCAAACTAGTGTTAGTCTTCATGTACCAGACGTAAATAGTGATGTGAATAACCAGATTTTTTTTATTTAGCCATTTCTTGTAAATTAAAGCTGTAGATATTCCAATAGAAAATATTGGCAACATTGACTCCAAAACATGGATTATTAATAGTAAGTCAAAATATATAGGATACATTCTATCGAAGTCCAATAAAAAAATATATGACAACATTTGTTGGAGCGAAAATTAAATGTGTAAAAGTTACCTTGCTTTCTGTTAATTAATATTCTTACCTTACACCAATAGAATGTAACTAACTTCACCATAAGCATGTTCAAAAAAAATGTATCATATTAACTTTGCATGTTGAACAATATTAAAACATGAAGATTTTATTTCATAAGCCTTTGATATGATTGTTGCTGATGCTTCATATATAGATCCTCAAATGCTTATTTCCATTCTTTTTTCTTTTTTCTTTTCTTTTTTTCTCTCTGTATTAGCTGCACAAAGGACCTAGAGGGAGTTGATTTAGAAAATTAAGTTTTCATGTGGAAGCAATGATCATTACTAGTGACAGATATCAATTCCACGTGATGACCAATTGTGCTTGCTTCAATTCACATGTCATGTTGATCAGCATCTTTGATTGTTGACCAGAAGAACCCAATCCACCCAATTGCTGAGCGACACATTCTTATTCTCGCAATACCCTCGCCCGGGTTAAGATCATTTCGTTAAAGCATTTTCATGTACAAAAACACTTTTACAAATTCCAATAAATTGGAACTGTACGTTGCGTGACTTCAGAAACAGAATAAAGTTCCAGCCACTAGTTTTTTGTTTCTTTTGCATTGCCTCAAAAGCCTCTTATGTCCCCATTCTGGTATCCACGCCACTTGAAGATCGAACGGGGGTTTCAGAAGCAGTTCTTACCAATGAACAATTGTTTAACAAGGATTTCTTTGGGTATGAAATTCTCGTATGATGAAAACAAGCTTTTGGTGTTTCATCTTTCCGTCTATGTAACGCGCAGCTGCAGTCTTTATGGTATGGTCTCCGCTCTTTGTCCATTTCCGACATTGATAGGCTTCCTTCAAAAACAATATGCATTTTCATCAATGCCGCTTTTGTTGCCATTTCTAGTTCTCTTAGTAGCAGTGTGCCTGAATCTACAACAACTAATAATGATGTTTTACTATTGAACTTGCTGAGTTTTTTTAATGTGTGCTTGTTGTGACATTCTCTAGCTAAAGGTTTATATACTACTGGCATTCTAGACCGGGTGGGATAGGTAGAGTAAAACTAGGAAAGAAAAGATACCATAAAATTTCTATCTGAGAGTTCAAGGCAAATATACAAAATATACATAGATGCTTCTCTAGCAAACGCATAGTTTTGTGTAACATCGTTTGTATTAATTGAGATGCTTTTAGAGAATATATACAAGAGTAACTTTATTACCTAAGTTAGGTAGACATCATTACAATGCTCTTTCAAAATTGCTATAACCAATAAACCTTGTTTTGTTCCTATGTATGTGATTCTTATTATGTTTGATGGCTTGTTACAATATTTTGCAACATATGGTTAAGTATCCCTAAATTTATCAAAATTGGTTGTTTTTCTCGATTTGAAATGAATATTCATCTGATATTTTGATCAATGTAACTATAAGGGGAGAGTGGTACCTAGTAACCAATTGCCACATCACCTCTATCCAATAAAACCCCAAACTCAAAACTACCCAATTATACCCTAACACTACCCTAAGTGGAGGGAGTAGTACCCTAGCACCGGATTATTATTATTATTATTTTTTTTTATTTTTTTTACATAAAATCACATACAATATTCAAATAAAAACATACCATTTCATTAAAAATAAAAACATTACATAATACTTAAAAAAAAAGAAACATTACATAACACTTAAAAAAAGAAACATAACATAATACTTAAAAAAAACTAGATTAAAAAAAAAAAAACCCACTAATCATCGAGATGCGGCAAGTATTGACGTGCTACGTGCTCCGTGAATGAGTATCTATACTACATATAATGATTGTATGATCAAATATTGAAAAGTGATATCTTGAAAGTCAAATGTAAGAGAAATACATAGTATAATTAATACTCTTATTAAAATACCCCATTACTTAAAAGTACAATAATTTATTCATATTGTAGAACCAAATACAAGCATATCTACCCGTTTTTGACCCAACCCATCGGGTTGACTTAGTTTAAATCGACCCATTTTTCGACCGGAACGGTTTAACCGGTTGAACTACCCGAGTCGAACTGGGTTTCAAAACATTATATTTAATACCCAAATCTTCAAAATTTTATTATTTTTCGTTTATAACCCATAAACTTTTTTTTATCACTAAACGCTCTTTCGCTATAAAATCTCGTTGCTATGCACGGGTACTCGTCTAGTTATATCAAATATTAGAATGGTTTTATTGAATTTGTGCTACATGTTCAATCAATCAATACATCAGAAAAACTTTGACATGGTAAAATTATAAATACTTATATGCTCATTTATCTCAGTATCTACATACTTTTCTAACCATCATTCCACAAAAAGGTGTAGATTGGTGGGAACACCCTGATTCCGGGTTCCTTTTTGCATCAGCCATTGTCCACCCCACAAAGAATAGCTCCCAGGCAAGAACTCTCTGGCCTAGTGGGGCACCAACTAGAGTGAGCACAGCCAAGACTCTGAGCCCTCGACCTCTTATTCCACAAAGTCTCTCCAGGTGCTCATAGGTTTTGGCGGAGGTGGGTACCTATAAGAAGCAAATGCCAAGGATGGGACTTAAACTTGAGTCAATTGACTCAAGCACAAGTGCTCCAACCATTGGACTAATGCTCCATTGGTACTTTTCTAACCATTATAAATTCATAACTACAATTTATAAATAGTAACGCACCACCCTCATGCTAAACTAGTATTAGTCCTCATGTACCTAATTACATATATTGTTGATGTGAATAACAAGATACAAGAAGATTTTGGATTAGCCATTCTTTGACTTTGCATGGATCTCGTAAAGCCGTGCATATTTCAAACAAAAATAACGGCAAAATTCACTCCAAAACTTGAATGGAATATTAATCTACTAAACATTTGGATTCTTTTTAAGATCAATACTTATAACTTTGATATTTCTTGGAAGGAAGGATAAACTCAAGAAAAGTGCCATTAATCTGGACCAATACATTGTTAAAATGAGGATACATTGTATCGGGGATCTTTTGCAAGTTGGACTACAAGTTGTGAGTTAATTTTGCCATGCATAATGTTAAGCGCCAAAAATTTTGTCAATAAAAGGCAACGACAATTAGCTCATTTTTTGCATCCCATCTCATTACTACTTTCACATAGTGAGTGTCTCCTAGATTGTGAGTTAAAGTGAGAGTTTGTGTGGTATCTCCTAATTACAAGAGATATAAAAGATTAGTATTTATCCTTGTAATTAGAAAGAAGGTGTAACTTTTATTTTTCATCATAATGAAACATATCTTTTCTTGCCCGTGATTTTTACCCAATTGGGATTTTCCACGTTTTTATTTTGAAACAACAAATATTATAAATCTAATTAAAAAAAAAACCCTTAGCGAGAAGCTATAGGGATACAACTAAGATAAAAAAAAAAAAAAAAAAAAAAAAAAAAAAAAGGAGTCAATGGGAAATGGTGGCTTGTATACGGGAGATAGTGGATTCGCAACCCACTCGTGCCAATTTTACGCTCACTTTATTAAGACTTGATATCCAGCAAAAGAGAGTCTTTGAACCTCAAGAAAACCCAAGTCAATACTAGTGTCAACTCCAAAAAAGATTTTGCGGTTCCTAGCATTCCAGATCACCATCCGTGGTAAAAATAACGGCTTTGAAGCATTTGAGTTGAGACGGATGAAACATCTTCCTTTTGTTATCACTTAAGCCCCTCACAAATTCTAGAAGAACACGAACATTCATCTCAGCCGCACCTCAATTCTCACAATCCTAGAAGAACACGAACATTCATCTCACGGCACCTCAAATTTCCCACCATGAAAATATATTCCCCAAAAACATTTTACCCGAGCACACAAGATCAACGCGTGCTCTAAATCTTCACAAAAGGGGCAAAGCACAAAGTCCATGTAAATGTTTCTTTTGTCTAAATTTAAATGGTGTTGGAATCACTCAAAAACTATAATTCAAGTGTTTGTAATTAATATGTAATAGGTTGCTTAATTAGACTTTTATGTTAGTGCTTAAGGCAAGGCTTATGTAGAAAGCCCATAAGCCTTGGCCCAAGCCATAAGAAAGGAAGGGAGTTAGTAGTGTTGCCCTAGCTCCTTCCCCTATAAATAATCTTGTAAACCTTCATTTGAAGGTTGGTTGTTCGCTTACTCTCAATACCTAAGATAAACCTTTCCTCTCATATTAGTGTATCGTTGTGATTTGTTCAATCGATCTCTTATCTCTATTTCTTCATATTGATGCTTGTGTTACAAACATGGTGACGTAAAGGGTATCATTCGCCAAATAGTTGGGTGAAACGATTTTTTTTGAAGTTTTTAAGTCTATACGCATAGTTTCGTATACAAATCTTCCAACGCTTTAAAAATTATTTTTACACTTTAAATTTCAAGATTCTTGTACTTTAAAGGTTATTTGGTGATAAAGTTTAAGTTTTTGGCAAAAAGCTTCAAACTTTACGCGGTATTTCTTTGTTTTTTTGAGCTGGTTTTACTAGTGTAGTCATTTCTATGCATACGCGGTGTATAAGTGTTTTTGGGTCATCAAGTTTCACACTTTTGTGTTATTTTGGTGATATTGAAGCTTTTTTCATCATAAAAATCTGCTTAGAAACCTTTTGGGCATAAAATCGTGTTTGGTGCAAGTTGGCATTTCCTACGCATAACAAAACCTCTAAACCTCGGTAAGCTCTACAAGGTTTGATCCAAGTGCCTATTGGTTTACTAGGTTTTCTTGATTGGATAAGCCTGAAAACACTTCGAATTGGAAATCTTTTTACAACGGTAAAGTGTAAAGGATTTTTGGGCAAAAACCCTAGTTTTACGCCTAAGACTAAGCACTTAGGCGTAGAATACTTTCTGCCTAAGCATTTCTTACGCCAAGCCGCCTACGCCTAATTAATCTTACGATAAGCATTCTATTACTAAGCCTTTAGTCTATGCCAAGCAAAGTGTTTTTCATTCCTACGCGTAGCTATTCTACGCTGCAGTTATTCTTACGCCGTAAGTTGGTGTTTTTACGCATAAGGTGTGTTCTTTGCATAAGTCGGTTTTCTACGCATAAGGATACTTTATCAACAAAGTTTTATTCGACTACAAAGATCCATCAACAACACAAGTTTCAAGATGTCTCAACCACCATACTCTAGCTACTTTCCTCATATGTATCCTCAACAACAAAAACAACAACAACTCCAACAACAACAACAACTCTATCAACAACAACATCAATTTCAACAACAATTTCTTCAAGGAGCAATTCCACCTCAAATGATTCAACCACCACCTAGTCTACAAGTACAACCTTACATAAACTTTCAAAATCAGCTTATCCAAGTATGCTATGAAGGAACCATCTTGGTTTGCAAAGATGTGTGAAGCTTTAAGTAGCCAACAATCCATTCATGAAGCTCGATCCCTTGACAGACCTCCAATGCTCACTCCCTAAACTACGTAAATGGGTGATAAGGTTCTTTAGGTTTTGTGATCTAAAGAAGCAACATGGAAAGTTCTTAAAGAAGGTCATCGTTGAAGGTCCATTTCGTGATGCCTACCGCCACTGTACACTGAGATCCGACTGGCCAATCCACTAAGAGATGATATCACCAACATTGTCGGTATTGATCAACTTACTACCGATCAACTTCTTCACTTAGAAGCTGATGAAATTGCTATGCAATATATCCTTGGGATTACCATCCGCTAATTCGTAGTGTTGATGCTCAGAAATCGCTAAAGCAATGTGGAGCACATTCATCTTCTTATGGAAGGCACTGAACTCAAACAAGAAGACATGGAATCTAAATCTACTTAGCCTATGAAACCTTCATGATTGAACCTGGGGAGACATTAGAGTCATATCATCATCGGTTCTCAGACATCATCAATGACTTGATAAACATATATCATTATGCCAAGAATTGCAAATCAACACTAGTTCCTAAGCAATCTTGGTCCCGAGGAAAAGTTTGTTATTTTCATCCGCTGCTTAAGAATCTTCATCATGCTACATACGGATTGTTGTACCATTATTTGAAGCCACACCAAAAGGAAGTTGACAGAGAAAGAGTCATTCGTGGGAGCCCGGTTTCACCTTCACTCCCGGATAATAAAACTCTTTCATTGTGGGCTCAAGCTTGTTATCCTCAATTTCCAACTTTACAAACTGCCTTCACAAATCCACCACAACCAACTACTACAATTACCCCATATGATCCGTCATAGCAACAATCTCAAGAAACTCAATTGGTTCCATACAACAACAATGATCAAGCACTTTACAGTGAATCTAATGAGGATGCTGAAGCTTTTGATGCATTGCAACAAGGGTTTGTCATGATTGCTAGAGTTTTCGTCGATACTCTAACAAATCCAACAACGCTTCGCACTCATCAAACACTAGAAATCAAGATGTGTTAACAAGGGACCGGTTGAAGTTCGTAATCATGGTAAATCGTATTAGGGATGTGGGAGTGGTCAAGGGTTTAATGGTAATTTAAGGAATAACATGGGTGCTCCACAACAACGGGCTCAAGTGGTTGAATAGGAAATGCTCAGCACGCGGTTAATGGTCTTCGTTGTTATAACTGTAATGTAAAAGGGTCATCTGGCTAATCATGCCCAAAGACGAGGACAAGAGGCGCTTACCACAAAGAGGCTTTAACTCTTGGCTCTCAAGCATGAAGCTAGTGGAACTCTTACCAACAAGGAAACACTCTTTATGGCAAATGCCGCATTCAGATGATGATATGGGATCCCGGATAGGTTCATCGTGATCCGGGTCTGCAACGGCCTTGAATAGGTACCGCTTGTTGTTGCGCATGCCTAAGGTAGTGTCAGATGCCTTGAGTTTGTCATGAGGAGGGACTGATGATGATGGTGGTGGTGTTGATGATGGTGTTGATGTTCTTGGTTAGATTTAAGAGATTGGGATCTACCGAGCTGGCTCCTTCAGTTGAGAAGGAGTTTCTTCGTGATATTCTCACCCTCAACTATTGCTGACCCTTGTGAGAGCAATAGTTGGGCCGTGCACGGAGGGTGAGGGGGCTGGTTGACCCTTGAAATCCTGATAGATTTCAGAAACCATGGTCTTGATCTCTAAAGTATCCTGTTGAAGACCGCTGAATTTCTCCCCAATATTGTCGAGATGCTTCCGGCAGTCATTCTAGAGCCGAGATCCAAGCCATAGAAGATGAAGACTTAGCCAAATCAACAACATTTTTATCCAAAGAACAAAGAGAGGAATGAATTGCCTCCACTGATGAATGTAGACCCTGAAAATTTGAGTTGTTGAGCATGGTGATGAGTTCAGCCAGGCTTGATGAGTTCTTCACATAAGTCTCAGTAGCCTCAAACACCTTATTGTTTAATGTAGGGTCTTCTTTAAATGAGCTTGATCTGGTCGAAGTGGTGTAGAACTCCTAAAAGCCTTGAGGAACTTCTTCAGATGCTCATCCAAGGTGTGAAAGAGAATGATACATATTTTCCTATGTTCACCATTGTCTTCAAAATTTCAACCACAAGCAGCCTTTGAGATCAGATAGCTTGCAGCAAAGATCCACTTGTTGATCCCATAATTCACTCAGTGAACAAGCAATTACAACTTCTGAGTAGCCTTTCTCATAAACTTGACCAATTGTCTCTCAGTGAGGGAAAGAATTTTGTCATACTTCTTTAGGTCTTCAGGGCATGAAGATGCTACAAAGTCTGAAGAGGCAGAAGAGTCATTGTCAGGCTGAAAAGGTGACTCTTCAGTCTCTTTTGGATCAGGCTGATGTTCTTGTTCAATGGGTTGAACATCAACATCCACTTCATCACCAGCAGTAATTTTCCTCCCGCTTTCCAATCTCCAACTCATCATAGCAACATTAGAAAGTTGTACATCTCGTATACTGGAGAACACCGGAGGGGTGATGGGTTCCGCCATAGCAGTGGTTTTTCGTCCTCTGAAGCTCTTTGCCCCCAAGGACCTTCAGACATTGGTGGGTGTGTCCCGATTCTTCTCTAGGGTCGATTGGTTGTGGTTCCGTTCAGCGTAGGGTTTGGACCCTCTGAGTCTTGTCCTCATTGGCACTTTCAAGCCTAGTGGAGATTCCTAGTACTAACCTTAGGGACAAGTGGCAAGTGATCCTTATCAGTGGGTTTTTGTTTCCCCAAAGTGTCACACCCAAATTACATGCTTTGAAGCGGAATGGAATTCATGGGGATTGACCGTCATAGCATCACAATCAGTTATATGAACGAACACTAAAGTGCCGTATCGGAAATACATCGCTTTGATTTAATAAAACAATCAGAGTTTACAAGTATAGGTCCCAAATGAAAATCAACTTGTGCGGAAATAAATTTGTTACAATTCAAACGATGTTTTAAAGTGTCATAAAATACAATGAGACGCCAGCGCGCTACTCCTACGAGGGTTCCTATTCGTATGCCATGACTGGAATGTCTTAGTTACCTGAAAATACATTGCTAAAAGTGTCAACACAATGGTTGAGTGAGTTCATAGAGTTGTTGAAAATGTTTAATACGACTACTACAAGTATAGGCCATGTATGACAATATGTCACAAAAATGATATAATTGCTATAAGTCTATGACACCGAAACTAGACTGATCATGAGGTTACCAACAGAGTGTTGCCAAACAACTCAAATAATGATATTAAATGAAATGCACGCTTAACCGCTTGGAATCCACCAACCCGAAGGAGGAGTCACCCTCGATAGATCTATCCACTCACTCGTTCTATGAAATTAACGGTTCATGTTATATAATGGGGACATTCAATTGGCATGAGGTAACTTAAGCAATGTAATGAATTTGATATACTTGGTATCGTAATAAAAATGATGTGCAATGTATTCTCCCCGTAGGTTTGAAATAAAGTAAAAACTTGAATAAATCGGGGCTATGAAAACTCACCAAGGTAAATGATAATGATGATATAATGGCAATTATGAAATGAGGCGCAACCTCTGACCGTGACTTATTATGAATGATATGTTCTAATGTAAATCATGAAACAATGTCGTGTATGCAAACTCATATGATATCCATACCACTTGTACATTTGAAAATAATGTTTAACGTCGAAGTGTATGTTTATGACATCGCGCTATTATAAAATACTTTACAAGTATTACGTGAAATGATATCCTACGATAGTCATTTAATGATTTATTATGAAATTATAACTTTTCGTCAAAATAACGCTCATTTGACAATTTCATGAAAGTGACTAAACGGTCTTGAAAAGCTAGTCGTAAAATGGTGCACATCGAGTGTTAGGAAACAAACTAAACGGTTTTGGGAAGCTTGTATCATCATCTCAAGGTTTTAGCATTTAAATGTTCATCCTAGAGGTCTCATCATGGGAAAAAATATAGGTAAAGTATGGTACTTTTGTCAAAAATATCGCTTAAGGGTGGTTTTCGCAAAGTTTGAGTGACCGTATTTTATTTGTTACAACTCGGCTCGATTTTAACGGTTGGACATTTTGGAAAAATATGCTAGGCAAACTTACTCCTAATAGAAGACATCATTTTATAAGAGAAAGTACTCCAAATTAGTTCTCCAACTTGTTCTCCAAATTTGTTCTCCAAAATATTTGTTCTCCAAAATATGTTCTCCAAAATATTTGTTCTCCAAAATATGTTCTCCAAAATATGTTCTCCAAAATATTTGTTCTCCAAAATATGTTCTCCAAAATATGTTCTCCAAAATATTTGTTCTCCAAAATATGTTCTCCAAATTTGTTCTTAGCTTCAGACAAAGTAACTATATATTTTGATAAAAAACGACATTTCATAACGCTTTTAAGACCCATTTTTGACTCGTAAAAAGTGGACGTAATATGCTGAAACTTTCTGATTTTATAGTTTCTCGCCCTAACTTGTAAAATCATAACTTCTTCTTCGTCAATCTTAACTCCGCTTTTAACCCGCTCAAGCGGCCAACGCTTTCGTTTTAAAGTATATTTTCCAAATATCTAGCCCAAAAATTTTTATACTGTCGAAAAAATCCAGATTTCCAGAAATGATCAGGCCTTATAATTAGTTGTCGAAATGAGTTTTTCTCGCGCAAAAACCTATTCTAACCAATTCAAACCAACGCCGACTGCATTCTAATCCTACCATACACTTCTTAGGGTCAGGGATTCTACATCACCAAAAGTGATATGTTGCAGGGAGTAATTTATAGGATGAAAAAAAATATATTTTAACACTGGAAAACATTTAAAAAGTGGTATAAACATCATTATGACTTGCATGTTTTTCTTAAATATGATGAAATGAACATAAAATGAATATGAAATATGAATATGAACATGAAATGCTTACTAGTAACTTGATGAGGTTAAATGAACAAAGGTTAATCCTAACACCCTAGGTTTTTATTTCAAAACCTACTTAAGAGTGGAACTAGATTGAGATAAACTTGTCTTGAAATAAATTATGACCTCCTTGTTCTTCTCCTTCTTGGCCGGTGTAGAGTAAAATAATGGAGAGAGTAGTTTGTTTTACACTTGATATTTGGCTAGTGTATGTGTAATGGTAAATGATATAATATGTAAACTTAGGATTTGTACAAAAAGGTGTTGTGAGTCATCCTTTAAATGGGACCAACTTAAAAGAAAATAAAAGAGTTGTGTCGTTTGTAATATTAAATGTAAAGTGTAGGATGAATGTGTAGATATTTAAAGGTAATTAGTAGTTACTTGTGTATTTATTTAAGCATTTAGGGTAGCGTTAGCTAAAAATAAATTTTAAAGGATCAAAATAAAACATATTGAAGTCATAAAAAATTATAAAAATAATTTCTTACAAAAAATTGAGGTGAAATAATAATTTATCGAGTTGATTTTACTTAAAACCGCCAGTAATTATATAAATATAACAAATTTATATCCGAAATAAATTTTTAAACATCGGGTAAACTAATAATATATTTTTCGGGTCTTAAAATGAGTATAAAAATATATTAGGATTATTTTGGGAAGTGTCCCATCATGTTTCAAAACTAATGTTTACGCAGGATGAAGCGGTTATTTAATAGGAAATAAAGCTTAATGAAAAAGCAAATCCATGCATGAACCGAATATGAAATGATGTTATTGATGATATGTAGACTAAAATTTAGTCTATGAAATGTCATCAATGATTTCCATGAATACGCTAGCGAAACCTCCGGTTACGAGTTTGATAACTCGTAAACCTAGTTTACGAAAAATGATGAATAGTTGACTTTCCAAAGTTTGTAAAATGACCTGAATTACGAGTTGTACATTCGCCCCAACCAAAAAGGAATCAGTACATGGGAATTCACCCATGTTAGGTCTTACATGTTATTGTGAAAAGATGAGGGTATTTGAGTCGCCATGGGAGGACAATGTTTTTCTAAATCGTACACGCCTTTCCAAGACGCGGACTTTGAACATAATCTGTGCCAACTGAAATTTAATGGTTTGCGATTATGGAAAATACCTCCAATATTTTGGCGTCGTATATCGATATCTTATCTAGCTATATGTTGACTTGTAACGATTTTTGATTTGTAACGAGTATGTGTGTTTCATGACACTAAGTCATTGACTAGGAGTTGGACTCTCCTGAATTTTGACCTATGAATAAGGGATTGACACCTCAACCTTAGAGTGCCTAAATGGTGTAGTCAATATGTTCATGTAATAACTATTGTTGTAAAGCAACTTGTTCGATGAAGATGATTTACCTAATAATTCTAGAAATTTACACATGCCTGGAGTATATCTTGTAATGTTTGAATTGTTTCTCTCGCATATGACCAAATGAGCTGAGGATTAATAGGCGGTACTCATGATCGTAAAGGTTCCATGGGAAGATTGAAATGGTATCGGGAGCCAAGGTGAATCGAATAGTTATAATAGCGTGCAACTGGAATGATACCACGTGTCTCTTGCCAAATTTCAAAATGTGAAAGCTGTCAGGAAAAGGGAATTATTGAAAAGAATAG